>OZ021732.1:13378420-14112587 GCA_963978545.1 Linyphia triangularis
AAATTTATAATTGTGAATAGTAAACTGGAATAGTTTATTGTGTTTATGTTTGCTCTTAGTTCTAAATTTCAAAGTAGTAGCTGTATTGAAATTAAGTTAATTAGACATTAAGTTAATCCTCGTATAGTTTCAATGTTGCGTCGTCTTTTCATCCCTTAAAAATTCGTTAATCGATATTGGAATGACTTATTTTTTTAACATTTGCAAAAAAATATCAGAAAAATGACTACATTGGAAGAGGAACATTCGGATATCCCTCGTTTGGAACATTTAACCCCTTTTCGACCACTTAAAGTGTGTTAATCGAGATCGGAATAGTTTACTTTTTCTATTTTTACCATTGTTGATATTTGTGCCGATTTTCAGAGTTGTGACTATGTGGGAAGTAGGATTTTCGAATGTCCCCCGTTTGGAACGTTTGACCCCTTTTCGACCCCTTAAAGTGTGTTAATCGAGATCGGAATAGTGTACTTTTTCTATTTTTACCATTGTTGATATTTGTGCCGATTTTCAGAGTTGTGACTATGTGGGAAGTAGGATTTTCGAATGTCCCCCGTTTGGAACGTTTGACCCCTTTTCGACCCCTTAAAGTGTGTTAATCGAGATCGGAATAGTTTACTTTTCCTATTTTTACCATTGTTGATATTTGTGCCGATTTTCAGAGTTGTGACTATGTGGGAAGTAGGATTTTCGAATGTCCCCCGTTTGGAACGTTTGACCCCTTTTCGACCCCTTAAAGTGTGTTAATCGAGATCGGAATAGTTTACTTTTTCTATTTTTACCATTGTTGATATTTGTGCCGATTTTCAGAGTTGTGACTATGTGGGAAGTAGGATTTTCGAATGTCCCCCGTTTGGAACGTTTGACCCCTTTTCGACCCCTTAAAGTGTGTTAATCGAGATCGGAATAGTTTACTTTTTCTATTTTTACCATTGTTGATATTTGTGCCGATTTTCAGAGTTGTGACTATGTGGGAAGTAGGATTTTCGAATGTCCCCCGTTTGGAACGTTTAACCCCTTTTCGACCCCTTAAAGTGGGTTAATCGAGATCGGAATAGTGTACTTTTTCTATTTTTACCATTGTTGATATTTGTGCCGATTTTCAGAGTTGTGACTATGTGGGAAGTAGGATTTTCGAATGTCCCCCGTTTGGAACGTTTGACCCCTTTTCGACCCCTTAAAGTGTGTTAATCGAGATCGGAATAGTTTACTTTTTCTATTTTTACCATTGTTGATATTTGTGCCGATTTTCAGAGTTGTGACTATGTGGGAAGTAGGATTTTCGAATGTCCCCCGTTTGGAACGTTTAACCCCTTTTCGACCCCTTAAAGTGGGTTAATCGAGATCGGAATAGTGTACTTTTTCTATTTTTACCATTGTTGATATTTGTGCCGATTTTCAGAGTTGTGACTATGTGGGAAGTAGGATTTTCGAATGTCCCCCGTTTGGAACGTTTAACCCCTTTTCGACCCCTTAAAGTGTGTTAATCGAGATCGGAATAGTTTACTTTTCCTATTTTTACCATTGTTGATATTTGTGCCGATTTTCAGAGTTGTGACTATGTGGGAAGTGGGAGAATTAGTGATGAGTGAGTCAGTGAGTCAGTGAGTGAGTGAGTGAGTGAGTGAGGGCTTTGCCTTATATATATAGAGATTAAGAAAATAGATACACTAAAATTTATATTGTCGTTTTACGTCATTTCAATTACTTTATAGTTTTTAATGTTTTTCATTTCGGATGTCATTTTCTAATAAGCATACTAGTTATATATTATATTTGAACATATTTTTTTTGCTATTTCGATTTTTAGTTTTGCTACAAACTATCAGGTTGGTTGGTTGTTTTCAGATTACCTAGCACCGTCAGCAACACGAAGGCTATAATGCGCCGAAACATACGTCATTAGACAAGCCAACATACATTTACAAACACCCATGACTTACACGGGACTCGAACCCGCAACCTCGCGGTCTAGATTGTTGGTTGTTTTCAGATTATCTAGCGATGTCAGCAACAAGAGGGCTATGATGCGCCGAAACATTCGTCATTAGACAAGCCAACATACATTTACAAACACCCATGCCTAACACGGGACTCGAACCCGCAACCTCGCGGTCTAGATTGTTGGTTGTTTTCAGATTATCTAGCGCCGTCAGCAACAAGAGGGCTATGATGCGCCGAAACATTCGTCATTAGACAAGCCAACATACATTTACAAACACCCATGCCTAACACGGGACTCGAACCCGCAACCTCGCGGTCTAGATTGTTGGTTGTTTTCAGATTATCTGGCGCCGTCAGCAACACGAGGGCTATAATGCGACGAAACATTCGTCATTAGACAAGCCAACATACATTTACAAACACCCATGACTTACACGGGACTCGAACCCGCAACCTCGCGGTCTAGATTGTTGGTTGTTTTCAGATTATCTAGCGATGTCAGCAACAAGAGGGCTATGATGCGCCGAAACATTCGTCATTAGACAAGCCAACATACATTTACAAACACCCATGCCTAACACGGGACTCGAACCCGCAACCTCGCGGTCTAGATTGTTGGTTGTTTTCAGATTATCTAGCGCCGTCAGCAACAAGAGGGCTATGATGCGCCGAAACATTCGTCATTAGACAAGCCAACATACATTTACAAACACCCATGCCTAACACGGGACTCGAACCCGCAACCTCGCGGTCTAGATTGTTGGTTGTTTTCAGATTATCTGGCGCCGTCAGCAACACGAGGGCTATAATGCGACGAAACATTCGTCATTAGACAAGCCAACATACATTTACAAACACCCATGACTTACACGGGACTCGAACCCGCAACCTCGCGGTCTAGAAGCTAGCACGCTAACCACTATACCGTTTGGCCGTCTACAAACTATCAGAGGTTTATGGAAGCCAAGTTCACTCAAAGGCGATATAAATAGAGAAGAGACATAGAAATTTTGGCTTAATTAAACTAATTATTTAAATAGTTCAATTATTAAAATTGATTCATAAATAAAACTAATTATTAAAATAAATTATTAAATATAAATATTTAAATAACAAAATACATTAATTACTAAAACTATTTAATTATTAAAAAAAAATTGGAATTATTTGACTATAAATAATTGTTAAAATTTGATTAATGATTCGATTTAAAAATTTCTGCCGGTCTAATGCTAAAATCACCGGACTTGATGTCTCAGTACGCCCCGGGTGACATTTGGTATTGTTGTCTCCTTGACATACTTATTAAGAAAAGGATGCATCCTCTACTTAATTAATTATAGTTTCCGTTGGAGCAGTATTTCCTTTAAAATTCTTAATAATGTTGTTAAAAAATTAATAATAAAACTGTTTACGATCCCAAGTTTCCATTAAGCCTATTCCTATTTCCATAAAACAGGGTGGCTACAGAACTAAAGAAATAAAATTCCCTGATTTCCAGAAGATTTCTTCAAAAATTCCCTGATGTGCGCTATAATACAAAACACCAAAAAATGGAGAATTTAAAAAAAAATAAAAAAATTAATAAATAAATTTAATTCTAAATAGTCAGAGTATAATTGCGCCATAATAAATTTACGGTAAAAAATCAAAACCAACATCTTTAGAGCTAGAGCATGAAAAAGAATGGAAAACGTTAATTACAAAATTCAACAACTACAGCCATATTTGCTAACTTCAAGGTAAAGCTAAACTAGTACAATACTTTTCTTTTTAATTTCAAAAGTAACACAAATAAAACATGTTATTTTCTTTAATATATGTCACATGCTGTTTCTTGTTCATAGCATAATAGCCGCGCTGCTTAGTTATAGGATCATCAGAAATCTAACAGAAATAATTGTGATCCCAGAAATAAAATTATCCCAAATAATAATAATAATAATAATTAAAAAAACAAAAAAAAAAACATGGTATATTAACAGCTGTGACGGAATATTCAAGGCTACGACATCACAGCAGCCACTTCACTTGACGCGAACCGAGGTAGATATCAGCAAGGGGCATGCGATATCTACGAGGGAAACTCACAAATTTCAAAATTCCCTGATAAAAGGGTAATTTTACGAAATTCTCTGACATTTCCCCGAATCCCAGGTTCTGTATAGCCACCCTGATAAAATGTATATGTTAGTTTACTATCAATATTCCTCTTGAAACCTAAGCACAGTTACAACAAAGATACGGAAGGCATGATTATACAAAGATAAAAAAAAAATTAAAACTGAGAAAAAAACAATACCTGTAATCACCCGACACATGTAGCTTGCTGAGGTAGCTAATTTTAAAGCAAAACACGCGGGATTTTTTATAAGTGTTGCCAAACCGAAATTTACAATTTTAATGAAAGCCAATGAAACTTATACATGTGACGTCATAAATCAATTGTTGGGTTGTTATACTTCGTGTTTAGAAATTGCGTTTGTGGACAATGTTTTTTTTTTGCATTGCAACAGCAGGGTGGTCACAAAGTTTACGAAAAAAAGTTCCCTGATAATTCCCCGATTTCCCTAACAGATTTCTAAGCAATTCCCTGATTTTACTGCAAAACTATTTTTTTTTTTCTTTCAAATTTTTCGAGATGTGTAGACATCCTGATCAAATAGAAAATGCATGCTAAAAAGATAATATGCTATTTTTTTAAACAATTTTGGCAGTAATAAAGAGTTTAAATTATTCCATAACATTAAACTTCCAATGATTACCAACACAATTCTTCGGGTAAATGGCTCCAAAATGCGGTCGAGGGTGAAACGTACCTCCAAACTAAAGGAAAATTTCTCTGATTTGCGTGAAACTTAAAAAAATTCCCAGATTTTTTCCAGAATCTGAAAGCTTCCTGACATTTCCCTGATCTTTTCTAGAATCTGAATTTTTTCTAGAATCTCCCCGATTTCCAGGTTCTGTGGCCACTCATCTGAACTAGTTCTCCAACATTCGACACCCAAAGATAGTATATGGAACTAATTGAATTCACGAAACATTTTACCCAAGTTTGACATTTATCACTTACATAAGTTTCGATGTATATAATACTTTTTCCATGAATAGTAATTGATCAGCTCGCATTATTGATATTTTTAATTTAACCCACTGACGGTCATGGGAATGGGCAAAATTCTACAGTTGTTTTCCCTGTAATAATTTTTAAATTATATTTCTAATTCAAACACATAATTTTTTTTAATTATTTTGTTTTAGATAAGTTATAAACTATCATCCTAATAAAAATATTTTATTTTAAATTTTATTTATAAATTTAAAAATTCTGTGTATTGCTGGAAAAAAATGGGGGATCAAATAACGTATATATACGTGCATGACCTTCAGTGGGTTAAACATATTATCCCGATTAAGAATTCTACAAATTTCCTGGCAATATATGTGAATATATTTATTCCATTTTGAATCTCTTTTTAAACAATTTTTAGTATTTAGATTAAGACGTGATAGCTTATTTATTCCACTTACTACACACACACATAAGAAAACAGGGATAGATTTTAATTTGTAATTTTAATCTACCATCTTAATAGAATTTCTTCCAGTTTTTATATACTTGGACATACAATTGTTGAAAGTGTTGCGCATTTTATGCATTTTTAGTTCACTCAAACATGGTTCGTACACTTGAAGGAGAAAAAAATTTAAGGACTTTTTAAGGATGAGATAAATGGATTAGAACCAAGGATACAGGAACCATGACAAAATACAATTTAAAGTGGAAAAATCATATTTTCATTGAAAACAGATTTTGAATTATTAAAAAAATTCTAAATGAATTGGATCAATTTAATTAAATTGAATAAATGTGTATTTTTCAAATAAGAATTGGAAATTATTTTAAATCCTATGCATTCAAATTTATTTCTGAACTGTTTGCTACTACAAGTGAGGTGAGGTTGACTTTAAAAAAAAAAAATACAGCTTTTTGTGTATAATCAAGAGACTTTATTAAATGTAACGTTTGCACAAAGATGTTTAAACAAAACCTACTTATTTAGTTGGCACTTTAAGCAGATAAATTGTTCACACAAAAACACCCGAAATGGGAGAACTTTGATATATAAGACAATAATTTTTATAAATGAAATCTTAGAGGCCAGCCTCTAAACACATACTTTTATGACTAAATAAAATATTGATAAAATATCTCTAGGGTTTGTACGATATTATATTAAGTACAATAAATAATAAAACTAGCCTGAGCAATATTTCGCACGCAAGTAAATTATTACTGTGGAGTTCAAACAAAAAGTCACAAAAATATGAATTGAAAAACAAGATAACAAAAGTAATGTATTATTCACAAAAGTACAAAATAATTTTGGTATGTATAAAAATAAGGTTTAAAAATGTTTAAAATGAGAAATTACGTTATCAAGAGAACATAATTTTTGTTAACTATTTACACATTTTACCAGAATTCAGTCTGAATCTTCAATCAGTAAAATAACAAAAGATCAAGCATTATTATGGGAGTTTTAGATTTGGCGGTGAAACAAGAAGCGCTAAACAAAATCTAACAAATGGCAGTGTTTATAGTTACAAAAAAATAAACTCAACGATAAAATATCCCATTTAAATAAAAACAAAAATAAAATGTGACTGGGCTGATCAGGATAAAACATTACCTAATCATTTTGAAAAACAAAGACAAAAATAAAAAAATCACCAGGAATGTGATTTTGAATGATATTTACAACAAAATAAATTACTTCACAATAGGACAAGAAAAGAAAAAGATATAAAAAAAAAATCTAATAAAAAGGCACAAAAACAATTGTGCAGCATACTGACTCACAAAAAGTAATTATATAAAATTTAAATTACAAAATTTTACATAAATATACATAAAGACATAAATTTGCAAAGGAGTAATTAAACAAGTATGTATAGATTTATAAACAAAAATTAAAAAGTATAATATATTTCTCTAAACCACACATTTTTGTCTATAGTTCTTTCTAGGAATTGCAATGCCCCATAAATGTATTTTTTCAGAATAAAGACATCTTAATTACATAATTTTCATTAGCAGTTCATAAAATGCACTTTCCTATGTTAAACCTTATGGAAATAAATTTAATTATTTGAATCTGCTTATTAGAGACTGCTAACTGTTCCTTTTAAGTGTGAAACTCATTTTTAAAACAAACTCAAAACATTGAATAGTTGAAGTTCGATAACAAAACTTCTATTCACACTAGCCGAAGACAAACTTTATTTAATGTCAAGAATAGAGTTCAAAGCAACACTAGCAAAAGAATTATACATTTCGGATTACAGTCATAACAGTAATTTCTTTTGCCTTTGGAAGATAATAGACCATATACAATATTCATGAAACATATATAAATTTATGAGAAAAATAAATGGGGTGAAATATTGACACAATTGAACAAAAACCTCAAATGCTTTATATGCATTCATAAATAAACAATAACTGTAGTGAGGAGCCTTGATTAAATTTAAAAAATGGGGGAAAAACGACTATTTAAAGTGTAAGCACAACAAATATGACTGAGAACACATGTTTTAATTAGTTATCACACTATGTTAAAGAGTTGGACATGCGTTGGGGAGAACATTGTGCCTTGCGGCCATATCAATCCATTCCACCCTCCGATCATTGATAGCAATATTCCTTAAGCAGCCTACGAAGTTGTTTCGATTATGAGTAGCACCAGCTGGGAAGTTATCTGAGGAAAACATGAAATTATATTAGTAATCAATTTAAATTGCTTTAACAAAATGCATGGGCAATATTTTTTTGGTCTAGGTTAAAGTAAGAAAATAAATTACAAACGAGTTTGAAATATGTATCACAAAGACACCAATAATTATCATCAAGAAATATCATTGGACACAGTAACGTTTAAAAAAAAATTCCCCGATATTTCCTGGATTTTTTCCAGAATTTGAAAGCTCTGTGACTTCCAGGGTCTTTGGCAACACTGTGCAAGATAAAACTGCTCCACCAATAAAAATCAGTCCAAACCAGTATAGAAGGGGATATAGAAAATTAAAATTTAGGATAGCTATAAAAAAGTTAAGAAAACTTCACAATCGGATATTAATAAGGATCAAAAAATAAAAATAAGGACTTTAAGGAGCCTTATATAACGATTTACCAAAAATGAGTAGTTCTTAAGGACTTTATGAGCCCAGGGTTCATACTCAATTTAAGAAAAAAAATTCCCTGAGATTTCCCTGAGTTTTCAAGAGTCGTGTTCTCCATCACGGAGTAAATTATCTTTAGCCACATAAATATAGTCAAACCTTGATTACACAACTTTTTCAGACAACTTGAAAAAAGTCTTTTTTTTTTTCTTTAAAAATAACTTTCTGCAAGTCTGTCATCAAATAATTCTGTAATTTCAATTCCTTAAGTTAGGGTTAAACAAAAAGCACCGAAGAGTAGGATTTTTTCCCAGAGTAACAATGACTTCTTCCAGGTTTTAGAGGAAATTTTTCTTTTTTCCCTGAGATTTTAAGGCTGATTTAATTTCTTTGAGTTCTCCAGGTTTTCCCTGAAGGGTATGAACCCTGGAGCCCTGCTTTGGGATACAATGTAGTTCCAGTGATTATTTTACACAAAACATTAATAATTTCTTTGAATTACCATACAAGAGGTTAAAAAAAAAAAAATCCCTTAACACCACATGTCAAACATTGAATAAAATTTCAATTTCTTGAAATCAAAAACAGTTTCAACTTACCAGGAATACCACCAATATACAAAGGAGAGGAAGTGTTTGGTTCCAGCGGCATAGACTGACTCATGCCAATCAAAACCTCAAACAGATCCACTTTGAGTGTAACCGTCTGATGGGCATACTGAGCAGTCACCATGTGCCACTGCCCATCGCAGATGTGATAGGGAGATTGGAAGGTCCTCACGGCACTGAAGGGCTTCTCTTCGTTGCCGAGAAGAACGGAGATCGAAACCTACAACAGATATTAAATGATAAGGTGACATAATATTTTTAAATTTTGGTTTTGACGAAATACAGTATAAAAATAGTCTTGGGAAAAAAACATTGACTGTAATCTATATCTATATATTTAATAGGCAATACGTTTTTTGGGGTTAGTCCGTCCGCCTAAACTGCTCAACCAATTTCAATGATCAAGGTGTCATTTTAAAGGAAATAAGCTGTAGATTTGCCAAAACGTGCCAAAATAATTTATTAACACTTTATTAATTAATTAAATTTCAATATTTTTCATCATTAAGCTACTACAAAGCCTCAATGATTTTGAATATATGATTGGCAACATCCTTACGTATGTAAACAACAAACCGGCTGCTCGGGGGTTCAACCAACCTACCAACCGTTGCTAATTTTAAAGCTATCCTTACGTATGGAAACAACAAACCCGTTGCTAATTTTAAAGCTCTTTTTAAACTCTTCGTTTTAAAGTTGATTTTTTCTGTTTTTCTGAAGCATTTTTTTATTAGAGTAATTATTATTTTGAAGTATTTCTATCCAGAAAATGCCTCGCGTTGGACGTCGTTCTCCCTTACGTATGTAAACAACAAACCCGTTGCTAATTTTAAAGCTATCCTTACGTATGTAAACAACAAACCCGTTGCTAATTTTAAAGCTCTTTTTAAACTCTTCGTTTCAAAGTTGATTTTTTATGTTTTTCTGAAGCATTTTTGTATTAGAGTAATTATTATTTTGAAGTATTTCTATCCAGAAAATGCCTCGCATTGGACGTCGTTCTCTAACGGGGCGACTTATCAGAATAAATAAAAGATATTGGGACTTCAATGTAAGGGCATAGCTAATGAAGTTTTAAGTCAGAATGTTGGCGGATAGTATATTTAACTTTCTATTATGAAACTTGCAATTTGGGTGTTTTCTCTATTAGGCCTTACATTAAATTTATAAAAATTTGGTTACATTTTTTTATGGCTGGCAAACCTATTCGAGCGCAGCAAGATGTTTTAACCACAAATTCGAGCGGCAAAGCCGCTATACCTGAGCGCAGCGAGGCGTTTGGGGGTTAGCGAGCGTTAGCGAGCAGGGGGCGAAGCCCCCTAGTGACTTTTAATTGAAAATTGGTGATAAGACACCACATGTTAAAATTTCTCAATAGGTTTTTATTTAATACCTTCTCTATATAATAATCTTACAATAAATATTACTTAGTTTAGATAAAAAACGTTTTTTATAACTTTTTTTATTTTTGAAAAGGAAATCCTAGTAAGGATCTTTCCCTATACCCTATATGTTACAATCTTCTAGCCCAGTGCGTTTAGAAACTACTTTGTATAAAACCAGAACCGATAAAATGGACGTACGTGCGTACGATGTACGCAGGAAATCGTCGGATCCCGCAGGATATTAAAGTGAAATGCCGTTTTTTTGTGTATTTTAATGGAGAAATTCCAGTTAGGCAGGGCTGGAAAGGGGGAGTTGTTGACTCCCGTAACACCTGGAGGGGAGAGGTTGGGGGATGCTATTCTCCATTTAGTTCACCACCTGTTACTTCTATATAGGAAGGAGAAATTCCACTTAGGTTGGACAGGGAAGGGAGAAGTGTTAATATAAGCGAAGAAGGGGGTTTTATTTCCTGATTTTGGAATCTGAACCTATTGAAACATGTAATTACACTGAGAGTTTATTTCCTTCATTCTTCTTTTTAATTTGAAAGAATTCTTGGATATTCCATTGTAATTTAAAAGAAACCACATTTTTTTTTTTTTTAATGATAAGGAGCTATCCAAGCAAGATGAAATGCTGTATTTGCAAGAAATGTTGGAGCAATTCTATTCACAGCATTTAAATCGAAAGCACAAAAATGAAAATAGTTATGAAAGGAGGCATGCTGGACAAGCATCAGTGTTTGCTATCGTTTCACAAGCTTAACCTTTAACCAATGACCTAATATTGCAACTGAAAATGTGCCATTGGAAACCGATGTTTATCCTGCAGAGTGGTGCTTCAAAAATCAATGCCAAGAGTGACTTTGAATCAAACAACTTTTAATTCTCAACAGTACGTAGCATTTAATTTTCTTCAGCAGTATAATTTAAAGCCCGCAGACTTGTAGGAAATTTTTGGATATCGCATTCGTGTACGCAGGAAGAAAATATTTTTCTGGAGCCCAGTATAAAACCTTGAAATTTGGCGAGTAGAGATGAAAATGATCACTTAACAAAGTAACATAAATTAAAAACTCGAAAAAATAGCGTCTAATATATTTTATATTTGAAATCCTTAAGTCAATGCATATGCAGTATGTCCACCTGGTGTTGTCTTTTGCTATTTTAATTTTCATTTATAATAGATAGACATTATATTAAAAAAATTTATGTCATTTCATTAAGTGATGTTTTTCGTAACTAATCACTGAATTACAAAGTTTTGTAGAAAGTAGTTTCTAAATGCACTGGGCTAGAAGATTGTAACATAGTGAGTATAGGGAATGATCCTTACCACCTCTGAATGGGTTCAAAATCTAAACAACATGAGTAAAAGAAACCCTAAATACTAGTGCAGTTGTCATATCTCAAGTTCTTAAATTATTAAGTGCGATTTTTAAACCATTAATCAATTTTCTGAATGACACCAAGCAAAATGTTTGAAATTTAACATTTTATGATCGTGGTATATCAATATGTATACTTTTAAAAACAAATTAATGGATGTATTATATCAGACATCTCCACACCTCAAACATTCCCTCAGGCAGATCAATTTTGGCTGATGATTAGAGCTTTTATGTAGCATGGTTGGCTTATACTTAGTCATCGACTCTGTCGAGGCCCTATGGGGCAGTATTACAGGCAACATATGTTTTGATTCAATGTTTTAATGCCAATGCTAATAGTTAGATATATACATCAGATAATACCAATTATTTTACATAGTTGTATTTTTTTTTAAATAACAAATGTTACCTCTCAGATCAAGATGAACAGCATCATTAAATTTTGCAAAATATAATGCTAAAAAATTTCAATGAATCAACTTATGTAAAATACATACACTCCCGTTATCAAGCTCCAATGCTATGGAAGGGACTCCGAATCCCTCAGAAAGTGCCAACAGTATTCCATTCTGTCGAGAAGTTTTAAACTCCATTTGGATGTCGAGTTTGATGCCCATATTGAATCTAGTGGCTAAAAGAGAAATTTATATACTATGCATTTTTGCACATTATAAATAAATAAAAAAAAAATTCAAACTTCTTTTAAAAGAAACAACTAATACTTTAAATAAAATAATCCAGGTTCAAATGTTTCATTTATACCCAGAAACTTATGCAGGGTTCCCACTCTTATTGAAGAAAAAAATTCAAGGACTTTCAAGGACCTTTTTAAGAAAATTCAAGGACCTTTTTAGAAAAATTCAAGAACCATAATTTTAAATACATCAGACCTAAAACTACAAAACGGAGATTATCGGTGGTCAGGGGTGTAGTGGAGTGGGAACATGAGGCAAAGGCGATCCTTTACCTTTTTAGAAGGCGGAACGACATTCCCTCATCTAAAAATTTTTTCATTTGTATTTTTTTTATTTTTTTTTCTCTTTTTGTAATACTGAACTCAAAGCCAAGTAAGCAAACAAAAAAGTCATTTCGTGGGAACTTGCTTTCGTCTGGGATCCACAACTTCAGAACTGAGCAGGCAAGTTCTAGTTTTTGTAAAACACTTGAAAGAGGCGCGGCAACCCACACATGGCCCTTTCTCCTTCATCAGAAATGAACTGACATATGTTTACATCTAGCTACGATTCATTCAATAGCAATCATCCTCTTCAACGAATTATCTGTATTTGTGGAAGAATTCAAGACGTCAAACTTGTATGGTTCGTCGTATATACAATCTAAAACTTCCATACACAAATTCACGCCAAATATCTACATTTTGAATAAAACTGTGACCTAGCACATTCAGTTCTTTGTGCCCCTTTCCTTGAAGAATAATTTGCCTCCTCTAATTTTAACGTGAACGCTAACCGATTTATCAACAAAAGTTATGTATATATATTTTTTTGAAATTTTTATATCACAGATTTAATAAATTATTTGTAAACCTCTCAACGTACCTAAGAAATGAATTCGTTGAAGAGGAAAAAACAAATGACAATAAAAGATGGGGTTTCTTACAATCCAAAAAAGTTAAGCAAACCTGCTGTTCTGACGGAATAAACTGGTTGTGCTAAAAATCCAGATAGGTATGAGCAGAATGTTGATATTTTGTATTAGCTTTTAAGGTGTTTCGAGATCACGGAATTATGTATTTATATTTTGTCAGATATTGGGAAATATTTATTTTTTTCTCAGATATTGGGAAAATTAAACTGATAACTTGTTTGAACATGAAAAAATATGTTCAAAATAGTATTGATTTTTAAATCCTTTATATTAACTTCGCTTTTGAATTGTTTGTGAATTTGAATATGTTTAGTTCAACACAAAAAATGTTGCTTGAATGTACACTAAAGAGACTGGCTTCAAGCGCTCCGCTACTTTGTTGTGACAGAACTAAACAGTTGTTAACTTTGTATCACTTTAACTTGGCAGTACTGATAATGCTACATTAGACGAATTGCAACCCTTCACAACCCAGGGTTGCAAAGGAGTTCCAAGGCTTGCTCTAAGAACAGCGAACAACTAAAAAAAGTAATACGTAGCAAAAATCTGTAAATTTTAATAGCATGTATTTATTAAATTCTTATGAAAATAATTTTATTACAATTTTTTATAAAAAAAAAAAAAAAAAATTACAAAAAATTAAATTAATCCATGTGTTCCTTAATAAAAGCTGACTTAAAATAATGTTGATTAGTGCAGAAAACGCTATGATTTTAATAATTTGCACCCATACCATATAGAGCACTCTTACCATTTTTGGAGTGTTTTCTATACCCATTTTCATTGTAAGGGGCACCAAAACTCATTCTTGCACACATAGCATTTTACTCCTAGGCTGGTCCTGTATATTTGATTTTCCTTAATATAAAAGTGCTAATGGTTTTGCAAATGGGTATAATACATTGAAATTGGGCTGCGAAGAAGTAGGAAAACAATTCAGGTGTACTTTAAAATGCAAAATTAAATTTCTTTTTGGTTTGAGAATGGGAAAGTTTTACACTTACAGTGATTTCAGAATTTATTCCAAAAATGTAGCAGCAGTTCTTAAAATAAAGTCATACAGTGTCGGCAATAAGAGGAGGAAATTTCCCCGATCTTTTTTAAAATCTAGTGATTTTGATTGCAATATTATATATATTTTGCAGTTTGCCTTCTCCTCCGATTTATAACCATTTTTTACTATTATTGTCACCTAACTGTCACCACTGTCGAGATGACAAAATCAAACTGGATAAGATAAAAAAAACAGGAATGTCCCATACAAATCTGGCAAGTAATGAATCTACATTGAAATATCCTGCTTAAAATTAGATATGATTAAGATGGTACACAAATTAATATTTTATCAAGAAATTTTAAATTGACTGATGGGTTTGAATTTTCCAATTATTTTATTAATGGAGCAAATTTGGAAAAGGAAAGGAAGGATTTATCAAGAAAGATCAACTTCTCTACATTTTCTTTTTGAGAAGGAGAAAAGCCATAAAACTTTCAATCAACTTCTGCAACAATCACAATCTTTTTCATTCATTTTGAAAACAGATTTTGAGGAGCTACAAAATCTGGAAATTTATCCGAACCTATTGCATGTAAGACATCTCTGACATTTCGGAAAAAATGTTTAAAAATTTGTATCAATAATATGTTTGAAAATGTGTTATAATCCTTTATAAAGTGTTAAACAATCTTTTAAAATGGGTTGTGCAAAGCAAATTATTTAAAATCCATATAACTTAATAGTTTAAAAAAATTATTTGTATAAAAGAATAAGTATAAACACACAATTATTATTATTTTTTAATTTTTGGAAGTGCTCTTGAGCTATTTTGAGATTATTAAAGTTATTACAGAAAAAGATAGATACGTTTGTAACGACGCAACATAGCATTCCCACATCTTTTTATTTTACACTACACCACTGTTGTTGGTCACTTAAAAATTCAAGGACTTTCAAGGACCTTATCCTTTTTTCAAGGACTTTCAAGGACCAAATTTCATCAAAAAAATTCAAGGACTTTCCAGGACTTTCAAGGACCGTGGGAACCCTGTTATGGTAGAAGAGAGATAAAAAAAAATAAAAAAAAAACATTTTAAGACTGTTAAAAAACAGTAAATGAAAGTTACATAACAGTTGCTATAACTGTTAAGGGATACAGTTAAAATGGAAAAAAAATATATATATTTATGAAGTGTAATTATGTGAGTTGGTTGGTTGTTTTGCTGTATCTAATGCATAGACTACTTGCACCATACAAGCATTGCAAAAAATAACAGTAAGAGTCAACTAATTATAACGTTAATTATAAAATGAAAACCAACTAAAGAGGGTAAAATATTGAACGAAACCATCATTAAAAGACATGGTATGTTCTAAAACATTTAAAAGTAAACAAAAGTCAGATATGGTGTTAAAAACCAATTTCTTGAAGAAATTAAGGTGCATATGAAGGAGCGAGTTCAAAAGTGATGACAATGATGGATGCTGAATGTTAAAAAACCGGACTCGAATGAAATTAAAATCGAGACATTATATTAAAATGTGTGAAACTGTATAAATGACTCCACAAGAATTGCATGTCATCCTCTATTTACAGAAGATGCACAAGGGACTATTTTTAAGCATGTCAGGAGCACGTCCTTGTTACAGAATTGCTGAGGTAATTATATGAGCAGTAAAAAGGTGAAAATTTTGGTTGAATGAAAATAAAGCCAACATACTATATATTGCATAAGCATCTCCATTGAAAAAGGCTCCTGGTTCAATTGTTGCAAAACACTGACCAACGTTTTGGAGCTCCCCGCTGGGTATGTCTAGATAGTTACCATTCAGATGGAAGTTCCTAATGCATCCTTTGAAACTCTCCATAACCTATGACCAAACAAAAAAAAATATTAGTCAAATACATCATCAACTTTTTACACACAAAAACAGCATAAAATTAAAGTCTTCCCTACATAATACTAAATAAGCAAATCATTTATCTTTGTAATTATGTATTTAAATTCTACAATTGAAAGTTAGAGTGCCATCATCGGTCTATCAAAGAATTTATGAAAAGTAATGCTTTCATAGATCATTAAACAGTTTTGAGATGAAAAAGGAATTTTCAAATAATTTTGAAGGAAAACTTATTTAGAAAAAAATATATGTTATTGTCCAAGAAATTTCTTTTTCTTACAAAAACAATCATTGCAATAAAATGTGCAAATAATAGTTTTAAATAACCTTCTTTATACAAATATTTTAGTGAAGTCTCCTTTCATACATTGACAATTTTGCTTCCATTCAAGGTAAGTAGCCAAATTTGTTTTAAACAGATCCTTGAATATTTAAATCTACTTTGATAAATAGAAAAAAGAGTTAAATGATTATTTTTAATTTAATTAATACAAACAAGAGAATACAAGGTATAATAAGATTCCTATATCTTTATCTCACATAAAATACAGTTTAAAGCAAAGTAAAAGCAGTTCTCTGCACTTAAAACTTGACATTCATTTATTCGTTTAATAAGAAATTCGGTTAACGTGAACAATTTCGTTGGTTATATCGACTTTGCGTTAACAGGATTTGACTGTATTAGTATAAGAAATAAAAAGTTACACAGAAAAACAAATATAATTAAACATTTGTCTGGTTTAGAAAGCTATTAAAAAGGATACATTTTATAAAATTTGAAGAATATATTACCAGATAATGCTGTAAATTTTTATCCTCAGGACACTTAATGTTATATAATTGGGCAGTTGAAAAACAAAGCACACAAGGAAGTAGAGTATCTTTGTGACAATTAGTTTACATGAGCGCCTGAGTTTATGGCATATTATGCTTCTTATTGTCGCTTAAATAACACAGCATTAATTCTAAATTTAAATCATGTAAAAACTAATTATTTAAGCTTAAATAAATCATTTTCATATCTGGCGTCTCAAAAGTAAATTTGCTTTTTAAAAATGAACATCTCAAAAACTATATCTCACATGAAACATAAACTACTAGTAAAGTGATTGGACAATCAAATTCTCAGGAAAGCAGGGGGGGGGGGGGGAGGGAAGCAATTTCAACTTATCCTATATTACCCTGATAATTTACACTAACCAGTTATTTTACAATAATTCAAATGTAAACAATTGAAAAACTGAAATTTAAAGAAAATTATTGCATAAAAGTTAATTCATTAAAAAAATTTCTAAGAAATATTAAAGCTATCATTAACACATTTGCTGCCAATCACATATCAGTGCAGAATGTCTGGTTGTTTCTCAGTAGCCTGTCCAGATCAAAGGAGTTGCTGCTCTTGCTGCTCTATACTGGAATTACCAGAAACTGTGTTTTAGAAACACAAGCTTCCAGTTAACCTTATGAAGGAATACAAGATGTATCTGATATTTATGTCACATGAAATTTTTTATTTTGTTACTTCAATTAATTCTAGTATGAACAAAAACTCTGATGGGGTGCAGTCTGATCAGGACAGACTACTGGGGAGTAACAAGACATTCTACGCTGGCACGAGTTTGGCAGTGAATGTGTTAATTGAAAATAAACAGTTATTCAGAGTTTTATCAAAAAGAAGGAAAACTTCAGTTAAAATCTTTCTCCAAAGGAATTTCCAATATTTTCAAACTTTTGAATGAAATATTCTTTCATTTATTGTAATTTTTAACAAACTCCCTGATATTTTCAGAATTGCCAATTTCTCTGACATTTTCCCTACTGCAGTGCTCCCTAAATTATTGACTGTTAATATTGCACATCCAATCAACATACAAATAGTTTCAATTGCTTATAAGTAAAGGTTTCCTCTACAAATATGTTGTACTTATCTACTCACAATGAGAAGCAATAAAACTAACCACTCTATGAAGAGATTCCATTTCTTCAGGTACCCCTCCAATGTACAAAGGTGACTTCAGAGACAGCCGCCGAGGAACTTTCATTACCTGTCCTTTCTTTTTATTGTCTACACGAAACGTCAGGTGTCTACCCGTTTTCAAAACAGCAACCTGAAGCATAAGAGAATTCTTAATTGAAAATATTTTCCGATTCAATACTTTTGACAAAAACTCAACGATTTATTAAAAAATATTACAATGGAAATAATAATGCGTGTTAACTGTTGGGTCACACTCATCCATAATTTTAAACAAGCTAATTCTAATCCTACTCTTATTTACTTTTCTTTTGAGTTTTCGACACAAAAATACAACTTGATAAATTACTGCATAAAAAAAAATTATGATTTAATAAACTTTTCATTATAAAAATTATTGCTAGTAATATTAATTTAAAAAAATGGTTTCTATACCTTTGATAGAAATATAAGGATATAGTAGAGAATACAAACAGCAATTTTATTCTATAAAATCAAGAATACGAAATACATGGAAATGTAAAAACTTTCCAATTATAAAGTACCCTACACTTATTTATTATTCTAAACTAATTTTATCAATTAATATATTAAAAATTGATTTATTTTTGAAGAAATAGACATTAAGATTCTGTACTGGGCCAATATAAAACTTCTATTAATATTTACATAAACCTCCAAATAATAACACCAATAAACAATAATACTTAAAAAATAGTTTCGGTTTGGAAAACTCCGGCAATTGCCGATATTAAAAAATGCTTATGCAGTTTTGCTTGGTTACATAAACACATGACTTTCAACACATATGACGACCCAACTTTTAGAAACCTGAAAGTCTGGTCCGAAATATAGAAACCTCCTTAGAAACCCAGAATACAAATCAGACTGTAGTAAAACTTTTCTTCCCATTGAGAGATAAACTATGGTAACTGATATTTCTTTTTATACTGATATTTTCATACTCCTGAAGTAAAAGTAGTTCTAGCAAAACCTTTTCGGCTCTACTGCAAAAATATCGCATTTTGGAATTTTTTATATTCAAGGTACAAAATAGACAAAAGTATTAGTACTTAAATATCTTTTAGTTTCTCTTGACGAATGCAAATTGGTTTTAAAAGAAGCTCACGAAGAACTCTCAATATACAAGGTGCAGCTATTTCCAGAACTTATGTAACTGTACAAGAAATTACAAGGGCACAAATGATAATGCTTCTACCAAGAATATAGTTTATCTGCCCATGTCTCATGAAGTGCATCATTGTGAAAAAAAATGAGTAATCCTTAAAACACTCATTAAAATGTAGCTATAAAATTGTTATTGTCGAAGGGCAGATATGAAGAGGAGGATTAACATAAAATTGTGATTCAAATTGAGCAAAACGACAGGGGAAAAGAACTCCATGAAACATTGAAGAAACCCATGCGACAGAGCTCTGAACAACTATCTCCAGGCTTCCCAAAACAGAAAAAATTTCAATTTTAAAAATCGCACCGTTCTAAATCAAGGGGTCATCCTTAAGACACACATTAAAATGTAGCTAAAAAATTGCTGTTGTCGAAGTGAATATATATGGAGAAGAGTACTGACAACAAATTTTGCTTCAAATTAGGCACACAAAAAAAAATGAAACTCTGGTGACACTCATGCGACAGAGCTTCGAACAGCTGTCTTCAGGCTCTACATAACAGAAAAAATTTCGTTTTCACAAATCCAAAATCAAGATAATGTTAATTGACTTCATAGATGGCAAAAGATTTATTCATCATGAAAGTTTTCCAATTTAGCAAGACTGTCATAGGAGAGATTTATGTAGAAATCTTGACTTCGACAAAGATTTTCCAAAGTAAAACCTCATTCCGTGGATTTACCCGCCATCGACAAACATACCTACAAAATCGAAGTTAATATAAAGGATTTAAAAAGTAAAAGTATTTAAATACACTGGAAAATTCTCTTACATGATGCCAGTTTCCGTCATTGAGGAAATCTGGATTAACAGCATGCCGTTGTAGCCGTGTCTCGTTCTGGGGCCTCCTCGCATGTGGTTTCTTCCTCGCCAGATTGACGGAAGCTTGTCCTCCTTTAAGCATGATGGCAAAGTGAGATATCTTACCACCATTCTTTACCAATGCTATCAGCCCATTCGAATAATAAGTCCTCAGATCAAATGTCACATTGAAGCTGAAAGGAAATTCATTTAAAGCAGGCAGCAATAATTTGCAGCAATATTAATGTTATACAGACATTTGACACTAATAATATGATGCCAGCTCATAATAAATAAATGTTTAATTTATTGTAGGGTTTTTAATTGTTTAATATTTTAAGGCTTTAATTATTTAAATGCATAATTAAGTTCAATTCATACAGTCTATATAGATAATAAGATAAATAGAGGATACAAATTTGAAGACCAACAACAGACTTCAGAGTAATTTTTTTGTTTTGAAAACTATAGAAGGTATTGTACTTATGCCAAGCCCTGTAACCTGGTCTATTGTGAATTGGTTTAGGTTTCAAAGAAGAAGTATGCTTTCCAAGATAGCTCCCGGGTGATCTGCCTCACAATTATCAGAGAAGCCAACTTCTTAACGGATTTTTCGTAATTTCTACTTATTCTTCGACGTTTTTACGGATATTTTGCAGTCTTAACAGATTTGTATGTGCGTTCTTTGACACTTACGGAAAAGACGCGAAACATCTTTTTCAAGCTTTTACCAATACTCAATTCCTCTATACTTTTGCTATATTGCAAGATTAATGCTGTTTTCGTCAAGTGTTACGCTAATGTAACAGTCGATATTGTATCTCGTATTCATTCACTCCAATGCAAGAATATTGGCCAAGTGTAAACTAAGAATTAAAAATCAGAAAACCCAATGGAAAATCGGAAAAGTTGGGATCTCTGAATTACATATTGAATAGGAGACGGTCTAAAAAGCTCGAATTAAATAGTCTAACACGCAAACCAAAAGATAACATGTTTCAATGTAATTTTAACTAAACTAGTTTTTGAAATAATTTGTAGTTCATTGCAACTTAGCAAACACAATGGTTCTCCAAATTTAAGAAAATTCAAGGACCATAAAATTACATACTTTAGACGTAAAAATACAAACAAGAGGTGAAAAAAATGAAGGAGGAAATTATTGGTGCTCGCTTAAAAATTCAGACTTTCAAGGACCTTAGCCTTTTTATTAAGGAATTTCAAGGACCTTATCCCGTTATCCTCTTTTTTAAGGACTTTCAAAGACAAATTCAACAACACAATTTCAAGGGCCATGGAAACCCTGTTAAACTTGGGTTTTTTCATTTGTCAAATTCATTTAAACTTAACTACATTACTATTTTAATAGAGCCTGCCATCTAAATGTAATTGATTATTGCTAAAAACAAGCCATATTTACTCATGTACGAAATCCTTCCTTCCAATGGGCACCTTTGCATGACTAAACGGTTCATCACCAAACTTCACAGCTCTTTTCTCAATATTTTTGGCAGCCATTTCAGCGCATCGCTCAAGGGGCTGCACAATGCCAGCATACGGAGCCTCTTCTCCAAACCAATCCTTTTGTGTTCTACCAATGCCAGCTCCATCAAAGTCAACATGCTCATCAAAATGCAGAAGCCTTAAAAGAAAAAGTTAATCAACAAATTGAAAAATTTTTTTAAACATATTTGAATACATTGGTATCATCAGGGCTGAAAACAGTCAAAATGGAAAAAAAAGGAAATTATATGCAGCATTATTTTGAACTACAAAAATAACTGAATAAGAATATATTATTGTGCAGAACAGTAGTACAGCCAGACATTTTTTCTGAGGTGGAGTTTTAGGCAAGTTTAGTCTGATGAAGTCCACTAAAAATAATAAAATTGTAGAAAAAGCGGAAATTCTCAGAGAAAAAAAGTGGAAATATGCTTAAAAGCGGAAGATTTCTACCCCTGTATCATGTACAGTGAACCTTAGTGTAATTAATAAAGAATGCAAGGCTAGAAAAAAAATTTAAAATTTTTATTTGCTACGTCAAGCATGTTGTACATACAAACTTAACATTTACATGGATAGCAAACCAATATTTCGTGCTGTAAGTTTTCATGGCTAATAAGCAACATCAGAAAATAAGGATAACTTTTAAACAGAGGAGTTTTCTTATAAAACTCCTCACTGTTACAACAGTCAGCACAGTTACGTCACTTATTTTTTACTGATGTGTCTGGTATAAGAAATTATGCAGAAAAAAAATCTTTGTAGTTGTTTGAAGTATTGAGAAGTAAATTTACTTTGTGTTACATAAAAAGAAGAAATACTTGACCAGGCAGTCATATAGTAAAAAATAACACGACCAAATCTTAATTTTTACATGCCTCGAGCATATCAGGCGATAAATGTTTCTTTCTCCGAGGACATAAAATAGTGTATAATTGTTTACTTTATTTTGGAGTATAAAAATCCTACCAACTAGAAAAATGTCGTTTCCATAATAAAACTTAAGTTGTTAACTGCACAGATTTTTATTTTGCGTTTAACAATTCAACATACCTAAAACTGGGTGCAAAGAATTGCACTGCATTGTCTCTTTTGCGAGTGAAAAAATTTTCCTCGCAAAGAATGTTCCAATACTACTCACCTCCTATCAAAAATTGCATCCTTTATAGTGCCAAAGAGAGGAGTCGATGTTGACAGCATTGAGCTGTGGTCGATCCCTTCTCTGAATCCCCCGAAATATAAGCCTCTTTGAGGTGGAGCATCAATATCTTTGGACCCTTTGCTCAGTCGGTCAGATCCCACCTCTGCATCATCAATTCTTAAAACAATCCTACAAAGTAAGGGAATAGGCAATTAGAGTTAACAAAAAAAAAATTACAAAATTTTGGTGAATGATAAGTTTAAAAACACCCACAAGTAGTCAATTTAGAATTTGTTGAAAATAAACTGATGAATGATGAAAATTAACAACATAATGTTTAACATCACAAAATCAACTTTTTATTAGAAAGTAGCGAATCTTGGTAGCACTTGCCTGAACTACAACAGGGTTCCCAATGGAATCATAGATTGAAAATCAAGAACTTTCAAGGACACAAATAATATTTTTAAGGTTGGTTGGTTGTATTCAGATTATCTGACGCCGGCAGCAACACGAGGGCTATAATGCGCCGAAACATTCGTCATTAGACAAGCCAACATACATTTACAAACACCCATGCCTAATACGGGACTCGGAACCAGCAACCTCGCGGTCTAGAAGCTAGCACGCTAACCACTATACCGTTTGGTCGGCAATATTTTTAAGGACCCTCGAAAATTTGATTTCATGCATCAGGACTTTAATGAGTGACTCTGACTTTACAGCTGCTTTGCCCAGAGTGTGAATATTAAAATCTTTCTTGTACAATTTGCATTTTGCCTTATAAACAGGCTATGATGATGGTCTTTGATCTTTTGTTTCGCAAAACATAAACACTAATCTCACATGTTCGTCTTACAGAGAACAGTGTGTAACTACAACCATTCTATTTCTACTCCACCAATCAGCAAATATGAATCAAACGATGTACAAGTTGATGCATGCTCAATAAAAATATACCAACAAATTTTGGTGCTGCGTGGATGAGTGACAAAAATTAAGGACCTATAAGCATTTTCAAGAACTTTTAAGGCCTGGCAACTAGTTAAAAATATTAAGCACTTTTAATGACCATGGGAACCCAGTACAAGAGCACAGCAGAGATGTTTAAATATAGTATAAAAAAAATTTACAATTAGCGAGAGAATTTTAAATATCTTCAGGGTTCCCAGTCAAATCACAGAATGAAAATCAATGACTTTTAAGCACCTAAGTAATGTTTTTAAAGACCGTTGAAAATTTGTTTTCAGGCATCATGTCTATATATAAATTTTTAGTAAAGTATATTCTACCAAAAAAGTTACAAGTTGGTGAATACGTAATACAAATATTTCGGAGAATACTGATACGGTACAGATAAGTGGCGGTCAGGCGGGAATAGCAAGTCAGAGTTGTATTTTTATAAATTTTGCAGTTGGGCACACAACATCTGCAAAAACTAAGAACTTTTAAGGACCTCTCAAGACTTTTAAGCACCTCTAAGTTTTTTCAAGCCCTTTAATGGCCTTGAAAACTAGTTTAAAAATATTAAGCACTTTTAATGACTTCCAATGACCATGGGAACCCTGATCATGAAACATTAGTACAAACTATAAAAAATTAGCACAAAACATTGAAATACTTATCAATGACATAATATTAACAAATTATGACTGTGCCTAGTATTCTAAAATACTAATGACTGCAATTGATAGTTTGATGATCACTTACTTCCTATGTTTCTTTATAATAGCAACAGTATGATACTGCCCGTCATTGTACGTTGCATTTGATTCAATTATTAACTCTTTATGTCCCCCATTAAATCTTGCTTCAATAAAGCCATCAACAAGAGCTATTGAATAATAATCCTGAAAAAACACAATACAAATTTAAGTTGATATGCAATAAATGTAAAAAACAAATGGTTGATATGCAGTAGAACCCCTCTTAACTGGATCTTTGGTGTAACCCTTTAAAGCATATAGTCGTTCCACACAGAAACCACTTACGTAAATTTTTATTTCTATACTCAGACTCGCTTTACAGCAAAACCACATAACTTATCATAAATAATATATGTAATTTTTCGATTTTGTATGACCTGAAACAAAGTGTAATTTTTTTTATACAGAAAAAATTTCATTAGATTTGTCATTTGGGTTCACTGTTACTTGCATTGTGGTTTTATAACGTAACCACTAGCAAAAGTTAATTTTTTTTTTTTTTTTTTCCCCAAAAAGGAAGCAAACTCTATTTTTCTACACAAAGACATAACAAATATAATTAAAATAAGAAATAAAATCGAAATTCGTGCTTCACAGAGTTAACTGGTTGAATTTTTTTTAAGTACAAAACGTTAAAAAAAAATACTATAAATTAAAAACTTTCAGAAAAAGGAAAATTTTCCCTTGTGCTGTTATGGTATCGCACTTGTTAATCAAAAATTTCAATATGAAGGCAGGAGCTTTCGTATTGAAATATTTTAATTACTAGTTTGGTGCATTTGTTAATTATGAAAAAAAAACATGAAACCGTACCCAATTAACTATCTGTTTTTTCAAATCTATGCTATAACTGGATTTTCGATTAAGCAGCTTCTTGGTCCCAATTAGGCCGGTTAAGTGGCAGTCTACTGTAATGTTATTTTGGTTTCAAGAAACAGAAAATATGATTGAATTATTAAGATTGAATGGTACTTCTCATTGATGGCAATCATAATTTTTTTTCATAGAATAAAATATAAATAATAAATTATTAAATATACTAGATAAAGATGATACCAGTACCAAAAAAAAATCTTATCTACTAATTTGGAAACAGTTTTACAAACTTTTATCTTTCCCTTATCATTAGAAAGTTAATTATTTCCAATTGAAAATATGTCATGTCTCATCATATAGAGTAAATAAGTATCAAGTATTTAATTTCTGAAAAATTAACATGGCTTCACTTTGAAAACTAAAAATATTCATGCTAATCAGATTAGAGATAAAATAGTAAAGCTAAAATAATTTCTATCATCAGAAAATAACGTACACATTTACAGCGATTTAAATTAAAATACTAAGATATTGAAAAAATTCAATTTAAGGGAAGTAATTTTAATATTTTACTTTTGTTTTGCTTGCTTGTAATGTTTAAAAAAATACAACAATTATTAAATATAAGTTAGGAAACATGTATTGCATAAGACAAATAAGTCACATTCTTAAGTAAATGGTAAAGAAACGTGGATTACCTTTTTCTTTCGATTTTTGTTCCTCTTCAAATGAGAGTGCACAAATATAGAAAAAAATTAATATATTGTTTTATTGATACAGTATACTATTACTAATTTTAAACTCTGGCAAAAGCTAACCCTACATACATACTTGCCACTGAGAAAAAAATGCAACTATCTGCATTTTTATTTATTATGAAGTTACGATTGCAATATTATTTGTGTTCTGTGCTCTTTCACGAGATACACAACACTATCTTGTACAAGACAGCATAATGAAGATATTCATTTTTAAAGTTTAGTGAGATAATTAAGAGAAAAGCAGTTTCTTAGGTTCGATCTGCTACACTATTAAATAAGGAAAAATAGATACAGAGCCCTTTCTCTCTGGGAATGATATAAACTGCAAATACATATAGTACAACTGAAATGATTTCCTTTTTTTTTTTTTTTTTTTTTTTTGTAAAGAATCGTCAGTCTCTTTTTAGTTCACAAACCTAATGCGTCATTTTTTAATATAGTTAAGTACTAGCCGAAGGATAGCTTTAAATCAGACGAATATTTACACCAAGTATTCTGATTCTATAAGGTATGACAACAATAATAAAAGATCATAAACAAAATAAGTGGTAAAAAAAAAGCAATGTTAAGTATTAGTTCTGTGGGGGAGGAACAAGCTGGCTATCTAATTTGGAGAAATGTGGGGTCTATTCAAAGTTAACTACCAAAAGGAATTACATTCTCTGTTTTATTCATAGTAAAGAAATTGTCTCTAGATCGCTGTTTTATCAATTATGTAGACAAAAACTGAAAGTTAATTTTTAAAACTTTTTTCAAAAAAAAAAATTTTTGCGAATTCGCTGACAACACTTTCGTACTTGTAAACAAAATGCCTACTTTACCTCCTTTTTACTCTCAAAATTTTTCCCGGAATCAAATGTGGACAAGAGCAAGACAGCAGAAGCTTGCATTGTTTGAAATGAGAAACTAAAGCTGGATTCTTCATCCAGAGGAATTCCTTTCATTTCTATAAAACCGCTTCCTCTGAATCCAACCGACTTCTGAGGCTGTAAAGAAAGATAAGAATATTTATTATACTCAAAGAATAAGACTGGTAAGTAGGATGAAACAAGGCACGGCTACAATATCTGCTGAACTTATGCAATAGTCGAGTCCTCAGAAACCACCTCCAAGACCAGATGACGTATCATTTGTGTTTCATGTCCCTTTCATATTACACAATCGCCACCATCACAGGTATAAAAGGGGATCATTTTAACTCTTTAGGCCGGCCGGCGTATCACAACTTCTAGAACTTTTCATGTAGAATGCCTGTTGACACAACATTTACGTAATTAAACTTTAAAAAAAATTATTGGCTATGCTGGTAGAGCAGGCCATGGAATGGAAGCAGGAAGGAATGGAGTTAATTCACAAATAAGATGCTTAATCAGAAGACAGAACTCAAGAATATGGGGACTAAAAATTGAGGCAGAATCTTGAATGAAAATTAAATCTTAACATAATTTATTTAACAAACATAATTATAATCAGCAAAAATATCTTGTATAAATACAAATATTGACCCACTACAGAAACAATGTCCTGCAAGGTTGTTCCAGCAAGTAATCAATGTCCTTAAGATATTTCTCTAAACAATTTTCTCTTAGAACCACCCACCCCAATTGAGTTCACTATATTCACTGGTAAACAATTCTATTCTTCAGAGATGCTATCGTTGAAATAATGTTTTCTCCTTTCTATAGTAGAAGAGAGCTTAAAGTTTCAAAATTATTTTTTGTTCATCTAAAACAGAAAAGGAATAAGTAGTCCATGCTAACTCAATACTAATTTCATTCTGCTAGTACTGGCCTATAATAGCAACTACTATACTAATTTGCATATTTCAAATTTATAAAAAACCAAATTTGCTTCAGGATAAACAGCCTTAAGGAAAGTTCTCCAGAAAGCTATGAAGGCCTTTAGGTGCCCATCACTAACAATACTGTCCAAGCGGTCAGCATGTAGTCAATGACACAATATTAAATTATTGTTAGTGGGCATTTTTTTTCCTTCACTTTTTCTTGTTAACATTTAACCTTAAGATTAATACATAAACTTTAATAAATAGATTCTGCAAAAATATTAAATTTAATAACAAATGATTTGAATAATTTAAATTTTTACAAAATTGTAGTTCTGATAATTCAAGTTAAAATCCTAAATTCTAAGGGTATTAAAATTAATAGCAGAGGATCAGAAAGATCATTTATATTTACATGTGTACACAACATATCATGAAATTCAGTATATACTGCACATTTTAAAACATTGGTTCTGTTACTAAGTAACAAAACATTACTTTTTCTATAAAAATCAGTGAATTTTATGAAAATTTACTCACAACTTCTTTGCAACTTGCTTCCACTCCGAATGAACTATTTTGTAATAAATCCAGAGGTGTAGAGTCGATCTGAAGATCCTTCATGCATCCAAAGTATTTTTGGAATGTTATTCCACTCCACCTAGTTAATAAAAATTATTACCATTTGCATATACAAAGGAATTTTTATTTAAAAGAACTTGATACAATCCGATTTGGAAGTAAATGTATTATGGTGAAAACTTTTTTAAAAAAAACAACAGATTCTTTATAAAATATGGAGTAATATGAAGGTTAAATCATTGGCTTAATACAAATTAAATAACAAATTATCTTTCTTATTTTACATTGAACTATTTGTAATCCTAAAAAATAAAAATTATATTTCCAGAATTAGTTTTTTAAAAAAAATAGTCAAAAAGCAACTATTTATTCAGTAGGTACAAAAAATATCTTTTAATTTAATTCACATAAGGAAAATAAAAACATTTTATGTAAAATAAAATTAACAGCAAAAATTTAAAACAATATAATTACATTTTTGTGGTGAAATTTGGAGGAACTCCACCATAATATAAGTAACTTTTTTGAAGTTCCATAGTAGAAGGGCTGTTTGCAGGCAATTGTCCATCCTGATATTCATCCTCTACAGCTAAACGACCTTCAAGAGAATTACATTTTCACTATTAAAGAAATGAAAGACATATACTTCATAAACGCCTATACTTTTTTACTTTCAATTACCCATACGTATAATACATAGGATAATGAAAGAATAGGAAAGTATAAGTATGCAAAAGAAAAAATTTATATATATATATATGCATTTTTCCACATTTTGGCGCATCCCGATTTCAAAAAAGTGATCTAGAAAAAATACCCGTCTGTGTGTCTATGGTCAGCATAACTCACAAACAAATTGATCTATGATGTTCAAATTTGGTGTGCGGGTAGTTGGTGGCCATGGGACCTTCCATTAAGGTTTTCGTCAAAATCGTGCATGAGCATAAGGTAGATGCCATTGAAAAAATCATGTTTTTCAATGATTGATAAAAAACAGTTCAAACGACTTTGATCAAAATCTATTTGATAATGCCTCTTGAGATGTTCTAAACATCCCCACCTGCAAAATTTCCATAAAAATGCTTTAATGTAGTACAGATTTGAAAATGAATGCCTTCAACACAGAGGTCTCTTTGCTTGAACATAGCTCATCAATGGATGTTTTTTTCTCCCCTTCTCAGTTTCACTTAGAAGAAAGGATAATATAAGAATTATCGTAAAATATATAGCCAAACTGGCCATTTTTTCTAAACAAATAATAGAAATATAAAAGAGGAAAATAGCACAAATCAAATCCACATTAGTAATGCAGTGTAATTGAAAGTTGTGCGATGTTCCACACCACTAGTTTTATAAAGAAAGGGTTCCCATTCAAATCACAATGAAAATCCATGACTTTTACGGACCTAAATAATATTTATAAGGACCTTTGAAAATTTGGTTTCAGGCATAATGTCTGTATTTAAAAAATTTGCAGTCGGGCACACAACATCCGCAAAGATTAAGGACTTTTAAAGACCGCTTAAGCATTTTCAAGTACTTTCAAGGCCTTGATAACATATTCCAAAATATTAAGCACTTTTAACGACTGTGGGAACCCTGAAAGAAGTACAAATAACTTACTTTTGATTCTTACTTTATTTCATTTGTATAAATTGAAAGTATTATCAACAAAAGTTTAAAATTTATTCCTTAGAAAAAAAAAGTAAACATTCAGTAACACAGATCTAAAATACCAAAAAATTTTGACACATAATGGAATTCTAAAATTATTAAAAGGAACACTGTGCACGAAAAACTATACATATATACTACATTTAAGAGTTTTACCTTGCAAGTTCTCTCTCTCAGCGGCCAGCCTAACCCATTTTCCAGTATTATATTTATTTACTGTTTTCAGCACTGATCGAGATTGACTTCCTAAATTAAACTGGTACACCACATATCCATCTCGAAGTTCCAGAGATACAAAATCCCCCTAAAAAACAAAAATGCTTATACATTCTATAAATGTTTGAAAACATAGCTATGAAAAAACGAAGTACTTAAATTTAGAATTCCGAGACAAATTTTCTTCTCGAAAGAATTATTATACAGAATTAAAAGTACTTAATTCTTTAAAAAAAAACTACAATAATTTAACAACAGCACAAATTTGTTAACAAGTTCACAGTGGAGATTTAGTCATCACCAACTAAACAGCAGTGAAAATAATGAAAATAATAATCATTTTTGCATTGATAAATAATTATCACTTTTAATGGATGAGAAAACAAGTAAAAATTTATTTAACGGACAAAAATAAAAATAGAAATCCCAACAAACAACAGCCTTCAATATAATTAACACTACAAACCATTAAATTCTAAAAAAATTCTCAACTACATGTTAGTACTACAAGACATAAAAATCTAGCAACAAGATTTTTATGTCTTAACACACGGTTTACCGGTCACGAGTTAACTCGTAATGCGCTTTTTTTCACCACTGTTGTTTTCTCAGGGCGCTATTCAAGGCCTGACTTGCATCCCTCAGGATTCAAAGCACATCATGTTTTCGAGGACCTAAGCAAAATTATGGAGAGGACACCCAATAATTATATTGACCGTGTTTGCTGGAAGGATTTTCGTCTTTAGTCTGCAAATTTGTTGATAACCATTTTTCAGAATTCCAAAATCACGCAACAAAAAATGAACCAAAATGTAATTCACCTTAATTTTACTCTTTTTCCCGTGATTTAATTGTTTAACCACTGCTACTTAAAATCAGCTAAATGAATAAACAAAATCAATAAATTCTTTTTCTAACTGCTCAGTTAGGATAACTTACGTTTTCATCATTAGGAGAAAAGAACAACAAAGCTTCTTCGTCAAATGTTTTAAACCGCAAGGTTACAACGTACGACTTTCTTTTGTAACGCTTAATCTGAGGTAGAATTGCATAACCATCGCCTCTGAAACTATAGGAGGTAAAATCCACTTCCTCTGCAGCTCTGTAAAATAATGCAATGCAAACAACACTTACATGCTTAGCCAACTAAAAGATAATTTTGTCCTATCAAAAGTAATACAACATATACAGTTTTTAATGATTAAAATGTACTTAAAAAGGATTATTGTTGAATTTATGCCGTTCTTGATGTGCTATATCAGAGAATCGGTTAAGTTATTATGATTTTTTAAGCTTGCTTATTTTAAAAAGAACTAATAAGGTTCATTTAATAGAAAACTAGACACTTTGGATCTTTACTTTGGTAATACTTTTAAAACCTACACTTGACATCACATTATACAAGTAGTAACTAAATTTTAATTTTCTTGAGAACATTCTATACATATAACATGTAAAGAGGAATTCATATGATTAGAGAAATTTTAAGATGCATTGCTTTTTAAGTATAAAAGATATCAAAGGCTATAAAAAACTAAATAAAAATATTAACCCTTCTTTGCAACCGGCACAACCTTGATTGGTCACAAAGTTCCATAAACCAACTTTTTTGCCATCCAAAATCACTTCAGAAAGACAACCAGCAAAGTTCCTTGCTATCAATTCCCGAGGAGCCTACAAATATACAATGGGAAGAAAATTAGATGAAAATACTTCACTTTTTGATTAATGTAATATCATGCAAGCATTTGTAATACATCTGCCATAGAAACATGAGGTAGAGAATGTTTCAAATTTTGATGAAAATACTTGCATTTATAGCAACGTTGTTTTTAAAAACTTCAAAACATAAATTATCAATATTTAATTTTATGCATGTTTACTTAAAAAATTCTTTTAATTAAAAAGATAAATTGAAGTATTTTTCTTTTCATCTCAATCAAGTTTTCATAAAAATTACTTTTCAGTTTGTATTTTACTGTTAAAAGAAATGTGTTTCATAATACTCATGAAAACTTAGGAAATATTATGTTTCATAATTAAAACAATTAATAATTGGAATATATTTTAAATAAAAGTAATGCAGTATGTTTTTATATTTTATATGGAATTAAGTTGATTAAAAAAATTTGACAGCCTCTCCAACAAGTAATCAATAACTAGGGTGGACAACAAGAATAGCTCCCGCCAGCTTGTTTAGCATATGTTACCATGAAAACAAGACTAGTCCCATTTCCCAAAGAGATTTTAGGAGAGAGTAACCCTTTATAGGCTTTGGACGTCAATTTAGTGCAGGCACGCCCCTATTCCAAATTGATAAGTTGTGTTTCCATAATGACCCCATCAAGCAGACTAAGTAGTGGGAGGTATTCCTCTGACACATAAACAGTATACTGCTCCCAGAAATTATAAATTAAACAATGCTTTAAAAAGAGTTCTTCTTAACATAAAATAACCTTTATGTGTAACTCTGAATATTTATAACATTTTTAAGTTTAGAAAGTGGACAAAGTTGTAGATTTCCTTCTAAACTGTTTTGTTTTCAACAACCTCGTTAACTGAATGATTTGTAAATGATAGTCGATTAAAAGATTGTTTTCTGAGTGAATATTTATGAACGCAAAAGTGCTGGTGTGAACTTATCCACAGAGTAATTACATTCTCAGCTGAAATAGTTTACCAAAGTAATTATGTTATATTAAAATGATTTTGAAACAAAGCTATCATGTTCCGATTCCTTATATTTCTCATGCAGTGAAGAAAAATACTGTCTGCTATAATTCTAAATACAGAAGATTATCACAAATCCGGAATCGTGGGGATTTCAGAGATTCCTGATTTTAGAACATATCATTATTAATACACAAAATCAGTGAAATAAAATATATAAATGGAATAAACTAAGAAAAAAACTTCTGTAACTTTATGTTGTTTCAAAAAACATTTGTTTTAAGGTTAGCTGTTTCAATAGTTTTGACTTTTGACTAAACTTTTCTCCAATTTTTTTAATTCCCATTATTTCCGATTCTAAAATTGCCTCTTTACTCTAGTCCTTTTATTGCAGTGCCTAATACTGCAAGTAACTGGTCCTTGGGAATTTTATCCTCAACCACTTCGTTTTTGTTGTCATCACTTTCGGATAAGGAGAAACTTCCACACACAAAAAAACACACTTTTTTTAAGGTCCGGATTTTAAATATTTCTGGATTTTGGCTGTCCACAATTCAGATATTTTACTACAGTACAACAAAAGAGATACGAGACTTTATCATAATACATGGGAGAGAAGGGCAATACATTGATTTTTTTAAGTTCCAACTGTCAAAAAACTTAGATAAATTCTACTTTGTCTTGCAACTGACCAAATATCTACTATTAATATAAAAATTTGAATACAAAAACACTACGTACAATAAAACAATTTTTTAATAGTAAGATACTGAAAAGGGTCGCAAACTACACTCACTCTATATCCTTTAGGAGTTCCACCAATGTAAAAGAAGGAATTTGAATCCAAATCCATCTTTGAATACCCGGTAGGAGATGAACCAGTGACAGCATGGGGATCCTTTTTTTGACTAGACGGTGTAGGTTTGACACTGAGAGTTGCAACATTCCCAAATCTAAATGAAAATAAATACAAATATCATAAATCATTGTAAAAATAAAGTTTAAAGTTCCATTACAAAAAAAAGTTATTAATAATGTAAATATGGTATTCAAAAGAAATAAGGCTGAGTGAAAAAGAAAAAGAAAGCCAGCCGAGACCACTTTTTATTTTGTTTATTGGATTATTTATATCAATATCTTTTCGTAGATTGGCCAAGTGGGAAAAAATTTAAGACATTTTTACTGTTAGAGAATTCGTTATTTCATTCAAGTCCCTATTAGTATTTTTAAATAAAAAAAAATGATTATCACTTATTTTTATCAGGAATAACATTTTACCATTAGAAACAACCACTTTGATCAAAATCCGTAAGTGATGAGAGGTAAATAGGTACATACTTTTTTGTGTTACTGAACTTAGAAGAGGAATAAATTTTATATTTTTAAAAATGAAACTAAACTAAGCCCCAATTTGTGAGTAGTTCACTTTAAAAGATAAAAAAACCAAGTTAAAACCCAAGTAAAGAAATTTTGCAGTGCAATCAATGCATTAATATAATTAAGATAACATATTCACAGAATTTACGATAAAATTTTACCAAATCATATATGCAAACTTTTATTTAATTAAGTCAATAATCACTAATAATAAGGTTGGTTGTTTGGAGTTTTCAAGGGCTATGTCAATAATGGTGGTTGCTGCACGATAAATCTATAATAAGGCACAGAATGGCTTTATCGTAATAATATTGGCAATTATATCATATAATTTTTTAACTACGTCAGATATCAAAACGCAAGCACCTGAGCTAGCCCCCTCACCACATTCACACCAAAAAGTAAACACTAAGAACTCAATGGATTTAATATGCAGCAGCCACCATTATTTCTACACCACAATTAAAATGGGGAAAGGTGATTCTAATACTTAATTTCTAACTTCAGTCCAAAAAAATTTAGAAAAGTTTACGAAAAACTACAAAATCATATTTTATCCCACAATCAAATAATAATAAAATATATTTATTACATACAACAGCTTAATCAAAACATTGATAGTATGGACTTAATGAAATTTTTAAATAAGCTTAACTTTTTAAATAAGAACTAAACTGAGCATGATCTGAAACGAATACGAAGAAAAACTTGCCTGTTTATTTCAATCTTATACCAACGATCATCTCTCAATAATTGTTCATCATTTGTTTCTATGGTTAAATTGTGTTGAATCACTTGACTACCACCACCAGCATTCCATAAGAAGCGAATTTTTCTATTAACCATTTCCACTATCATAAAATCTTCCTTAAAATAGATAATACAAAATGAGTAAGTAATGAACAAATATTGTTTAAATGCTCAAAATGACATTTAATGTTACTTAATTTTGTTGCCTAAAATTTTTTTATCCATAAATAAGTAAAAAAATAATTTATTACTACTCTAAATAAAGGTTTTAAGTCTTAAATATGCTCATACATTCTTATACTGTTTAGATAAAGTTTCTTGAATGAAATATATTTAGTGATAATATGTAAAAAATCATTATAATGAAATTAATAACTGTAAAAATAAAAAACTGTTATTTTCATTCATACAAATAAAAACACAACCCTCTACAATATGATTAAATGACAAATCACAACATTACAAATCTCGAAAATAGATTTTCTAAATTGCAGTATTTATAAATGAGACAAAACTTTCATACGAAATCAATCTGTTATACTTACTGGATCTTTAGCCCTGCTCATCTGGAAAGCATGGGCAGTAAATAGAAGTTATTTTTAATTAGGGATTAAAATAAATGAAATAGCGCTCACTAATTCTACATAAGTATGGTAAGTAAAGAAATGTATTAAACATAAAAAAAATTTAGAATACAAATTACCTGCAGAAAGTTAATTCATTATTTTGATAAAATAAAACAAAAAACAAAAAGTTTATAATTAAAGTGCAGATAAAATTTGAAGAAATAGATTACTTATGTTTTCTATTTAGAAAGTAAAACTACTTAAACAATTTTATTGACACCAATGTAAAAAAAAAAAAAATATTGATGCCAAGAGAAATAATTAACAGTTTAGATTCAAATAGTGTGTTTCAATTTGAAGTTGAAATGAAAGATAGTAGCTATAAATCGCATCGATACCCTGATTACCAAATGTGTAAATGAATATGAAAGCTACTCACAATATAATAATTTTAACTCTTAAACATTAAGGTTTATCAACAACAAAATTTTTAGTACTATTGAATACTTTGGGCAGTTACACTTTTTTTTTAGTCTGAGAATGAATATACTTTCCTCAGGAATTCTTGTGCTTCAATTTACAAAGTGATAGTTCTTTCAAATAGGAGATAGATAAACAACATTTACATATGAAACAGTCTTGGAACCAAGTCAAAGCAAGACTGGAGGATCAGAGATATAGGTCTTCCCAACTACTAAACTATAAAAGTAAGGTCAGTACTTAAGCTGATGCATCCCATAATTATTTCTAGTACTCATTGCCAATGACGGCAAGTTAAGGGAATTCAAATTGTAAAGTGCATACATTTTAATTTTTGGAATCAAATTTAGATTTTTTTGTAATTGTAATCCAGTTAAGTGCCTCCTCACTTCAGTTATTACACACTGTAAATTACAATTTTAAGTAACATTTTCTTTAGCTATTGAGGTGATAGCAACTTATTATTTAGTAAGCTCCTAAATTTTAAAGGCAAATCCACTTACTGTTTCAGAATTAGCTAAAAATAAAAGCAGGCAATCTTTTGCATCTGTCTTCACAGAGTAGTGAAGAACTATACTGGATGTGGACGTAGGCTCAATTTCCGGTCGGAAAGATCGGACACAAATACCCGAAGAGTCAGCACTCAAAGAAACTCTTATCTAAAAGGTATTTCTTTAGTTAAAATATTTAAAAATATTATAACTATTTGTTATTTTGAAAATAAAAACAATTTATAATAACTTCTAGGTACTGCGATGTGTTTTAGATTGTGATGAACTCACATTGGATGTTTTCTGACGAGCTAGAAGAATCTTGTTTTTTAAATCCCTGACACTCTTTTGCATTTGGTTATTTAAAACTTTCACTCTTTGAACTCGCTTTTCAACAATGCTGGCCCTCTTGATAGCGGTGGTGGTGACAGCTTTTGCCAAATCAACTATTGAAATAAGAAATGTCATGCTATATAAATTAAAATACATTATAAAAGAGAAAGCACAGATTGTTGAAATATTGAGAAAATATTATTAGAGCTAAAAATATTAATAATAATAATAATAATAAACAGTATATAAATGTAATAAAATTTCAATATGGGAATTAATTACACTCAATTAATACTATTATTACAACACATATTAAATCCAAAAGTATGCATTAGTATATCACATGCACTACATATGTTCTATTGTATCTTATACAATTCACTAAATTTGTCTCATAAAATTTTAAAATTAATTTCAATCAATTATTAGTTGTTTTTTTTTCCAGTCATATTTGTGTTAACGGCAATATGGTATATCTGACTTCTTACAGATTCACTAAACTAATAGGCATGAAATAATTCCTAATACAGTCAAACCCTGTTAACACGAAAACGCTCAACATGAAATCTCATTTAAAGCAAAATAAAAGCAGTTCTCCATACTTAAAACTTGACGTTAATTTATTTGTTTAACACGAAATTTGGTTAACGTGAACAATTTTGGCAGAATTCGTATTAACAGGGTTTGACTGTAACTACATTTTAATTTAATGTCAAAAAGTAATACAATATGTTTTGTTTTATCAATACAACAAAATATCTTTCAGTGACTTCTAGACATTCAGGGTTCTCACTGCAGGGATGAGAGTGATCAGAGAGCAAAAAGGAGAAATCACAAAATTCGTTAAAAAAAGCAAGCGGAAGGGACGATACCCAAAATTTCGTCAAAAAAGCTCGCAGAAAGAAAAATTCAGCAAAAAAGTATGCAGGAAGGATGATTCAATAATTTTAAAAATACAATGAATTTTCTCATACCATATAATAATTACATTTCAAATATTAGGAACTTGTGAAGTAATCTGTGAGGAAAGGGAAGCTAAGAGGGAAAATCTTTTGTTTAGACATGAGGAAGAGTATAATTTTTACAGGAAAAACAGGTTCAGATCAGAAAAATTGAATTCTCGAAACAGGAACAAAGAGAAGGAAAATGTTACACATAAAACAAAAAAGGATGAAATCCTCCAAAAGGAGGAAAACTCTCATCCATGTCACTGAAATCATAGATTGAAAATCAATGACTTTTCTAGGACTTTTAAAGACCTAAATAATATTTTTTAATGATCTTCGAAAACAAATTTTTCATGCCTCAGGTCTTTGATGTGTGACTTTACAGCTGCTTTGCACAGAACATTAATATCAAAATCTTTCATGCACAATCAGTATTTTGCCATAAACAAACTTTAAGGACGGTCTTCGATTTTTTGGCTCGCAAAACGTAAACACTAATTTCACTTGTTTGTCTCACAAAATACAGTGTGCAATTTCTATTTCTACGCCACCAATCAGCAAATACAAGCCAAACGATGTACAAGTTGATGCATGTTTAATACAAAAATACCAAACATTTTGGTGTGGTGGGGCTAAGTGTCAAAAATTAAAGATTTTTAAAGACATATAAGCATTTTTAAAAACTTTTAAAGACATATAAGCATTTTTAAAAACTTTTAAAGACCTTTAAGCATTTTCAAGTACTTTTAAGGCCAGTGAAACCAGTTAAAAATATTAAGCACTTTTATAACAGTGAGAACCCTGAAAATAATTATTAAATTAATTGTAAGATAAGACAGAACCAAAAAGTAACAAATGAACTTATACAAAAAGATGCAACCATCAATGGAAGGGATTTTCATTTGCAAAATTGTTCGTAGCAAAAAATTCAGTCTTGTAAAATAGAATATTAGGAAGAAAAATTAACAATACTTTCATTTTTTTTTATTATTATTATTATTTTTTTTTTTTTTTTTTTTTTTTTTTTTTTTAATTTTCCCTCCATGAGAGCTTACTTGTATTGGTAATATTAAACAGTCCAGCAGAAGAACCGATTCGTAGGCCATCCAGTTTTGAATATAACTCTAAGTGAACTATATCCATAAGCATTTCAATTTTTCCATGAATTGCTAGCATCCTATCTTTAATGTTCTTGTTAGCATCTTCACTATCGTGAAGCTTATCTCCAATGTCTGCAAGAGGGAAAAAATTATTTCCTTAACAATCAAAATATTAAAATAGATGGCTTAAAATTAATTTAAATATTTATGAATAAAAATTAACATTAAAAAAAAAAATTACTTCTTGGCAAGGACTTGATGTTGTCTTTGAAGTCCAGCAATGATGATAAAACAAATTTAATGTCATCACTGGTTTTATTGATAATTTTTCCCTTCCTATCGAGTGATAATCGAGAGGCTAAATAAAAAGAGAAAGGACAGTTGTTGGTTTAAAGAAAGGAAATAAACTGCAAGACTATTAGTTTAGGGACTGAGAGACTACTGCAAGTTTAGGTACTTCCATCAAACATCATTCTGAATATGCATAGAATGTGGAGAAAAATGAGTATATTACGAATCCACTGGTCTGCAATAACATAAATGGCTGAAAATAGCTATAAAAATTGACTTTGAATAAGTTGAACTAAATCCGATTGCCAAATACGCCATGACTTGCCAAATAATGGGCACTTTTTTATTTGATAAGCCATCACACTTTAATTTTCAATTAAGAAGGTTTCAGACGATTCAGATGTCTGGCCTCGGTTTTACAAATGAGCCAAGTTGACAATAAATATTACATCACTGATGACGTAACTGATGTTGACCATTTGAGCTTACTTTTCAAAGATGCAAGTTTTCCGAGCCAGAGATCGGAAATTGTTTGCATTTTTCGCTTTGAAAATCAAAGTGCAGTAGGTTACCAGATGAAAAAGTTTTGGAAAGTTATTTGGCAATCGGATTTAATTCAACTTAGTCAAAGTCGATTTTTGATCAGTTTCAACCATTTTTGCCACGGTAGACCAGTGGATTCGTAATCAACTCAATTTTCCCGATATTCTGTAAGAAATCAGAAGGATATTCGATGGGGTATCTAAATCTCTCAAACTATTAGACAAGTAAGAAAAATAACATGTCTATACCTTGGACTTCAAGTTTTGACTCGACGGCTTCTTCTTTAAGTACACGACTTTTTTTTCTGAGCACTGCAGCTTGACTAGAAATAGAATCTGCTCTCTTTGGATCTGCCTATTGATACAAAAGATACAATTTTAATCAAAAGTGAAAATATTTTTTATTTTTTAAAGTAAAAAATCTTTAGTAAGGAGCCCTTTTTGTCAACAGCTCTACAAAAGATGTCATTTTATTATATACAGGGGTGAAAACAATCAAAATATAACAAAGAGGAAAATATATGCAACGTTATTTTAGGCTGCAAAAATATCTGAATAAGAATACAATTGTGTACTAAATTGCGTACAGAACAGTCGTGCAGTCAGAAATTTTTTTTACAGGGGTTTAGGCAAGTTTAATCTGATCCATTAATAATATTGAAATTGTAGAAAAAGCGGAACTTCACCTAAAAGCAGAAGAATTTCACTCCTGTATATATAGGATTAAATTTTTAATGAACTGTAACAAGATAAATTATTATCAACTAATGAAATTTCGAAAATTACAAAGATCTGTGCTAGATTACAAATAAAAATTTAACTTTAACTGCAATATTTTAAATAAAACTTCAAACTGACATGATTTTTAATAATGTGAAAGTTACTTTCAAAGATTTTTAAACTTAACTATCACCGAGTTTTGACATAAAAGAACTCTTAAACTTATTTTATCATAAATTATTAATTAATTAATATAATTATTAATTTTTATTATCAAGCATAATATTTATTACATAACCAGAATAAGTAAATAACATTTTAAATTGTTAAAGAGCATCCATATATACAATATTTCTCAAAAGTTATTTATTTCCACTTTTTTTTATATTTTAGCTTACTTCATAATAAGTTCTGTCAGCAGCATTATATGTATTCATAGCCACCTGCTCAGCTTCATGTATGTTATCGATAATATCATCATACACTTTAGCAGCAAGTAATGGGAATTGTGATGCAACTTGAGTGGCACTAAAAAGCCTGAAAATTTACAAATTTAAAACTCAATTAATAACATGAAAAATCCAAATTTAATGAAAACACGGAATAAAATTTTATACACTGCAATTTAGGCACCCCATAGAATGTCCTTCTGAATCTTTTATAGAATAAGTAGTCAAACCTTGTGAAAGTGAAATCGCCTAACATGACATCCTGTTTAACGCAAAGTAAAAACAGTTCTTTGTATTTAAAACTTAATGTTAATTTATTAGTTTAACACGAAATTGAGTTGATGCAAACAATTTCGGTGGCCCCATCGATTTCACGTTAATGAGGTTTGACTGTAATTTATGAATGTACTGGTTTTCCGATTTAAAAATGGCAGAAACTGATAAAAAAAATCGACTTTAAATGAATTAAACCAAATGTGATTGCTAATTATGTCATAACTTGCCAAATAATGAGCATTCTTTTTAATTTAGTAGTAACATACCGTACTTTAATTTTCAATGATAAAGGTTGTGGAAGATTTCAAATCGCTGGCGAAAAATATTCACATGTTTAAATCATTTGGCAAACCAAGTTGGCAAGCATTACACAAGTGATGATGTAGTATTTAACCCAATCTGAATTCACTTTTAAAAGATGTTAATATTTTTCACCAGCACGGTGAAACTGTCCACAAATTTCTTCATCAAAAATTAAAGAGCGGTGGGTTACCAAATAAATAATATAACCCATAAAAACAAAGTTTTAAATATAAATCCTTTATATGCATTGCTAATTTTTATATTCATTAGCATAGCGCTGTTTCTGTTGCCAGTGTGTGCTTAGTATTTGCATCTAATTTTAAATATTAAAAACATCTCTATCAGCAAAATGTGCAGTAAACCACTTTTCAAAATTTATTCATTAAAATTGAATATGAATTTATGCAGTAACATCCAAATATCTTTTATTTATTCCGATTAAAACAAATTTATTAATTATTTATTAAAACAGTTTTGGCAACAGGAAAGAGTTCCTTCAATGATCAGTTAAATGTGATTTCAGCATGATGGGATGTAAGCAAGTTGGTTTATTTTTAGTATTCTGTAAAAGTGACCGTTTAGTGACAATGACAGCCCCCAAAAAGTTAGAGAATGCATTGTCATCAACATCGAATCTATCTGCCAAGTTTCAGTCTGATTGGATGACGGCAAGGGGGTTAATTAGGCTTCAGCAGATTTACCTGTCATTTGCCTATACAGACCCCGACAAATTTGAAGTTAATATAAAGGATTTAAAAAGAATTCTCATTGGCAAGTTATGACACATTTGGCAATCGGATTTAGTTCCACTCATTCAAAGTCGATTTTTTACCAGTTTCGACTATTATTGATCCAGCACATTAATAATATACTAACTTTTCCTCACTTCTGTAAAAAATTCAGAAAGATGTTTGATGTGGTGCCTAAACTTGCAGTCGCCTCTCAGACTATTAGACTAGAAAATAGAGTACCTGGATAAATATTGAGCCTGTTGCGATATGTGCTCTGCATGCTCAGCAGCAGGTATCACAAACTTTTGAATATATCTTGGGTTCAATCTGGACAAAATGCCACGATGGTACTCTAATTGCTCAGTGACATTTTGTAGCATTGTTTGCAGTGGTAAAACTTTCTAAAAATAAAAACACAAAAGGGTAAACATTAGAAAAAAATATTTTGTTTAATACTTTTGTTGTAAGCATCTTTCTCAACAACCAAGACTATTCATGAATACATTAAAAGTAGGGTGTTTAATATTTATATTTTGTAGTTATAACAGTTTTAGTAGTGCTATTTTATTAACTCAGGGGGCGCAGTGAGTTTTCCAAAAAATGTAGGTAGGAATTTTCGGAATAACTTCAAAAATTTCAGGAACATTTTAGGGATAATTCTTAAAATTTTAGGGATAATTCTTAAAATTTTAGGGATAATTCTTACATTTTTAGGGATAATTCTTAAATTTTTAGGGAGAATTCTTAAAATTCTAGGGAGATTTCTTAAAATCTTACTGGTAAATAAAAATATTTAGGGATATTTCTTTTGAAGCTGACATAGGCTCCTAACATAAAAATATTCTTTCCAAAGCTTATTTCAATACCAGCAAAAAAACACTAATTTTCAAAAAATTGAGCTTCAAACAACTTTTTAGCAAAATAACAGTTATATAATTAAACAATTATACTATTTTGACAAACTTGCAAAATTAATTAAAACCACTTTTCTCATAAGGAGGAACAGCAAGGGGTTTTCAGGGGGTTTTGGAGGAAAATCGGAGAATTTACATGGGTTTTTAATTTCTTAAGAACTATCGAAAAACTTAAGTACAACTTAAGGGAGAAACAAAAATGTAAGGAATATTAGAAATTTTAGGGCAAATGCGACCCCTGCTAATTATGCACTTATGAAATTACACATGCTATAGATGTACACAAAATTAAATTGTAGCTTTGTTGGTGCCGCTAACTCGGGATATATTGATGACAATTTATCTTTCGAAACAATTAAAAAAAAAAAGCTAAGATAAATTTCTCCAATTTATAATATATTGTAAATTAAGTATAACAATAGAAATTATATATAACCATAGAAATATTCATTTGGAAATCTATGTAAGTAAAGGTAAAGATTAATTGCATCTTTCAAAAGCATTTGAATAAAAAATAAACATTACAGTGATCTGAAGTTGTTATTTTAAACTGGGATTTTTTTTTTTTTTTTTTTTTTTTTATAGTGAAAGATATTAAAACATTCAAGTGGACAATATTGGTTTCTTGAATAGCTCTTCTTTATAAGAAAAAATTAAGAGCAACGTACATATGTAACGTTTCATGCTAAAGAAAGAATCTCTTTTAAAACATATAATAAGTATTGAAAACTAAATAACATTCCATAATTACCACAAGAATAGAGGAAGCATTTTGAATAAAATCTAAAGCATCTTCCAACAAAATAGCAGAAGAATCCAAATTCTCTTTAGCAAAATTCCGATCATCTTCTGATTGCAAAATATTCCTCTGAAAATAAAAAAATAACATATCTATTTTCTTAGTCCGTAAAGAAAAGAACATATGATTTTTAAACGAGTCCAACGATTTTAAATTAGTGATAATAAATATAACAGAAACATAAAACTAGTGAAAAAGCATTGAAACACATGAAGCAAAATATTCACGAAATGGATCAGTAATTTGAAAAACTACAGATATTAATCCAAAAAAAACCTCTAAAAACCCCATTAGAAATGTTGGTACTTTTCAATTTCGCCAGAGTAGGTGATAAAGTCATCAAAAATTATGCAACCGACGCCAAACAGAATATCGCCAAACGGAATATCACCGCCTGTAATAAAAATTTCTTGGAAGATTTATTCACATTTTTTATGAGTATAATGTGTGTTGACGCCAATAAAGTCTGCTTTGCGACATGTGCGTCAGTGAAATGGAAAAATACCGCAATGTTGTTTCAGAGTTCCCACTCAAATTAAAGAATGAAAATCAATGACCTTTAAGGACCTAAATAATGTTTTTAAGGACCTTTGAAAATTTGTTTTTAGGCATCATGTCTATATATAAATTGTTAATAAAGTATATTCGACCAAAAAAGTTATAAGTTGGTGCATGAGTAATACAAATATGTCAGAGAATTTTGATACGGGGTGGATAAGTGGCGGTCACACAGGGATAGCAAGTCTGAGTTGTATTTTAATAAATTTTGCAGTTGAGCACACAACATCCTAAAAAATTAAGGACTTTTAAGCACCTCTATGCATTTTCAAGTACTTCCAAGGCCTTGAAAACGAGTTCAAAAATATTAAGCACTTACAATGATTTTTAATGACCTCGGGAACCCTGTGTTTATTCAAGAAACTTTCACTTACTAAGAAGGTATGTTAAATAAATGGGAACTTTCATGTTCTTAAATGCACTATAAATGACCTTGGTGTACTAAGCTAAACCATGCTTATTTATTTTTGTAGAAATGTGACTTATACAATAAAGAAACATGCAGTGTTTCTTAAATAGCTATAATAGGCTAAAATTAAATTTTTTTAAACTTTATACAAATTAAAACATGAAACACAGGAGTCTCCAGATAGAAAACAACTTGAATTCCCCTGACAATTCCCAAGCAGCAATATATGTACTGACTTTTGGAATAATGCAATATTAAACTATTAAAAATGTTTAAGCAAAAGGATGCACAAAACATAATTAAATTTTAATTTTCTAAAAATGCAACTTATTGATAGAAAATGCAATGTCTTCCTCTTGTAGAATTTCTTTACTCTTTTTAACTCTCAAATAATTTTTTTAACCTAAAAATGAGAAAAAAAACTAGCGGTGTGGAACAACGCACATTTTTATTATTGGCATTGTATTAGAATTTGATATGATGTTATTTACCGTTTTCATATTTTCACTCATTTAAATAAAGATGGCCAGTTCAGCAATATTTTTTACTTAGGCAAAAAAAAAAAAGCAAAAAAAAAAAGCAAAAAAAAAAAAAAAAACGCCAAAATGATGATGTTATTTGATAACCATTACAAAGTCCTTTCTTGTGTGTCAAACAGAAAAAAATCAGTTGTTGATGGGCGATGCTCAAAGGCAGACAGATCTGTGTTAAAGACACTTATTTTTCAATTTTTTACATTTTTATTGCATTTCTAAGGGAATTTCAGAGGTGGGGACTGATAGAACACCTTAAGAGGCATTAGCAAAGAGATTTTAATCAAATTCGTTGGAGCCATTTTTTAGCAATTGCTGAAAAATATGATTTTTCATGATTTCAACCTTATGCGCATTTGTAATTTTGATGAAAACCTTAGTGACAAGTCCCATAGACACCACTAACCCACACACCAATTTTGAACAGTGTAGGTCAATTTGTTTGGGAGTTATGTTAACCACATACACAGAAATTTTTTTAGACCACTTTTTTAAATCAGGATGTTTCAAAACATGGAGTAATGCAAAAAAAATCCTAATTTGTTTTTTACCAAATGCTATACCTTCATTACCTTATGTAAACATATGGGCAATTCAAAGTAATTAAATTCTCTAATTTAAATATAATTTTTTAAATTTTCTTTAACTAATCCTTTAGTTCCAAAATGTCTAATTTTCCCTATATACCTATATAATTATCTTTTTTATAACATATTTTGCCTGTTACTGCACACACTAAACACAATAATTACACAAAACATGTTTCTGTTCACTCACATCGATTTTCCCTTCGGTTTCTCGGCTATCACACACAATAACAGAAGACTGCACAGAAGTTAGCCGAACACGCCGCTCTATTAAGTGGATGAATTCACTGAAGACATTACTCAAATTAGTTAGGGTATCTTCCTCTACTTCAAAGGAGGTAAAATTCATGATTGCAGACTTCACCGCATCCGATACTTGACTCGCCTTCCTGAAATATGATTTAAATGAATCAGTAATAGTATTAACAAAAATAATTTATATGCAAGATTAGAAAATATTTGTTTTCATAAAAAACGATTTCTGGACAACATACCCCAGGTGAAATATTGATAAATCAGAATTCAATTAATCAACGGGTTTAAATATTTTGTCGGACTGAGGAAACGATTATTCTGCTTGTTAATTTATATTTTGTAATCCTTTGGACAAATTCTAAATGATTTTAAAAAGTTTCAAAGTTAGGAGCACATAAAATTGTTAGCGAATTGATTTATAAAAATATTGTTAGCAGTTTTCAAGCAGTAGTTTTAAAAATATTGAAATTATACATAGGAAAGAACACTGTGAAATTATGTACAGTCAAACCCCGTTAAAGTGAAATCGATGGGGTCTACAAAAATGTTTGCGTTAACCAAATTTTGTGTTAACCATCTAAAAACTTTTTCATCTGATTAATGAAGATATAAAACTACTAGCTTTATGTGTATTTAATACTGCTTTTTTAGAACTCGTTAATTGCAAGGCATATATTTAGTACAATAGTTTAACAAGATATTTCATTAGCAACAAAAGAAAGTCAATGTATTTACCAGTAACTTATTATTTTAACAAGTCTCTTATTGATTTTTGCTTTAAGTTTGTAATAAAACATTCTTTTTAAAATGTATCTACCTCTTCAAAATTATTTAAAACACATGAGGCATCATCCCTGATGCATTGGGAAACGTTGCAAGGTCTCATCTAAAACTAGTCTAGTTTAACTAACATCTAGTTTAAAGAGCAAATTTTGTTTTGCCTTAAGCAGGATTTCATTGAATGAGATTTCGTATTAAACGAATAAATTAACGTGAAGTTTAAGCTTCATCATAGAGAGAACTGCTTTTACTTCACGTTAAACGGTGATTCGTGTCAAGGGATTCTGCGTTAAAGAGGTTTGACTGTATCAATCAAATTATAGCTGTTGCCTCCCAAGAGCACTATAATAACTTCTATATCAAATTTGGTCTTGATAGCATTTTTAGTTATGGAGATATGTTAGTCATCAAACATGTAACGCAAACTAATTTCCGATAAAACACTTTTTAGGTTTTATATAATTTAAAAACATTGAAACGGACTGAAAATTCACTAAGCACACGCTGACAACAGAAACGGCACTATTTTAATGAATATTAAAATTGGCAATGCATATAAGGGATTCATATTAAATACATTGTTTTTATGGGTTAAATTATTAACTTATAGAAATTAAGACAGTTCACCTCATTTCTCTTTCAGATTCTTCTCTGATTTCATCAATATCCCTCCTTTTCATCTCCTCAAGCACCATTTCAGCAAAAGCAATTTTTTCTTCCACTGCTGTTGTTGTGAAATTCAAGTTGGAACCTTGCACTTGTAAGTTGTTGACAGATTCTGGAAAATATTAATAATTTAAATAAACTAAAAGCAAATAATAAAATTTTAAAATCTAAATGTCTTTTGTTATTATTTTGAGAGAAGTTTTCGTGGTTCAAGGGCTTTGGAACAGTATTTGAAGGAGTAAAAATTTAAATTTGGAGCAATATAAAACTAATTTGGAATGAGTAGAAAGGCTAATATTGAGCAATACATCATAGTTTTAGAGTGGTCGAACAATTAAATTCTAGCAAAGACAGGCAATTTTGGAAACAAGTACGAAATTTAAGGAATTGCTTAAAGTCAAAATATAAAACACATTTGTTGCGAAACACATTTTTATTTTGAACCAGCTGGATTATTTTTAAATTTATTTATTTCCATTGTAAAATTGTTGAATGGAGCAATTAGTCTTTTTTTATTTAAAAAAAAAGTATCTTTGAACAGTTTTGTTAATTTTAAAATATGATCTAGATTGATTGCTCTCAAATTTTCAATAAATTATTGTTAATTGCCACTAAAGTTATTAGTTCTTCAAAACAATTTGTATTAAGTTATTTTCTTAAAATTGAATGTTTTATTTGTATTAAAACATTTAAACATTAAAATAACTACAGCTTTATTAGAACAAAAACAATTAAACTAAAATTATATAAATTAAGAACAAAAATTGCTTTGTACTAAAATCTGATTTACAGGAGGTGCAGTGAGTTTTCGAAAAAATTTAAGTACAAATTTTAGGGATAATTCTAAAAATTACAAGAACATTTTTGGGATAATTAGTAAAAATTTTAAGTATAATTCCAAAAATTGAAAAGAAAATTCCAAACATTTTAGAAGAAATTCTGAAAATGATAGGGATATTACTTTTAAAGCTGACATAGGTTCCTAAAACCAACATATTATTTTCGAAGTATGTTCCAATAAAGGCAAAAAACATAAAATTTTCAAAAAAATGAACGTCCAGCAACCTTTTAGCAAAATAACAGTTATATAATTAAACAATTATACTATTCTGACAAACATGCGCATTTCATTAAATCTATTTTTCTCATCCTGAGGAATATCGGGGTTTTCCGCGGGTTTTAAAGGGATATCGGGGAATTTTCGGGGGGGGGGGGGGAGTGTTTTAATTTTTTTTAGGAACTATCAAAAAATTTTAGGAGTTTAAGGGAGAAGCAAAAATCTAAGGAATATTGGGAATCTTAAAGCAAATGCGACCCCTAGATATAGATATTTTATTTTTAATTAAATACTGAAACAAGATGAAATTAAGTACAAAACACTTACCAGATATCCGTTTCCAAATTTTGTCTAGCAATTTGAAAAGGATTTCAGCTTCTTCTTTTACTTCAAGGGAATCAAAAGCTGTATGTGGACCTCTGATATTTATATCACGACCCTAGAGAAAGAAATGATTGATTGATGTGTCACCTCCTAAGAGCACTGAATCGGAAGTAATACAAAGAGACAAATAATTACCCGTAAGTACATTAAATCGGCGAGTGTTTCAAAGTCAAAATCAGTTACAAAGTCCTGAGAAATATTACGTCCAGTGCTAAGAACATGGAAGTATTTTGAAATAGATTTCTGAAAGAAATGTATGAGCACAGTTACAATTTTTAAGAATAAAATTTACTTTAGAAAGCTGCAGTGGATTAAAACACACAAGAAAAATTTTAAAGTTTGAAAATTTAGAACAACATTTTTTGTTTTGTGACTTTATGGTTTCAGGCAAAATTTAAATAGTACATCAACTCAGGTGAACTATGAATCATGTATGAATAGATTTTCAAGAATTAAAAATATAAATAAATTTAACTTTGACATTTAACATAGCATTGATAAATTTAACATAACGTAAACATTTCTTACTTGAAGAGAGAATGTTTGATTGTCAAGAGTTAGCAATGTTGTCCAAGGTGGTGGGACGAAGCTTGAAATATTGTACTTTGTAGCAGATTCAATCAAAAAATCAACATCATTTAACAAAGGACCAATACATTCATCATCACAAGCTAAAATAAAATAATACACAAATGGAAAACATTAGATTATACTATATCTCAAGGGTTAGAATAACAAACTTGCGGAAATGAAAAACAAATATTACGGATAGATTAATTTTAAAATTTATACCAGTACTCCCAGAATCCTTAAAAGCATTCCACATTGAATGCTATGATAGGGTATTTTAAGGTCAATAAATAGATAGTAGTTCCAAACATTCTAGATTTTTTGAGAATTTGGCACAAGTTGAAACTTTTTTCACAAGTGAATTTTTTGCTCCAAAAACCACATTGATATTCTTCAAAGACAAATGAAATTTGTCACTTGAAATTTAATATTTTTTCAACAAATTAAACTATAGCAACAAAATTCAATCTACAGGACACCCATAACGCCAACACAAATCTTGGAGATATAGCAGTCATCATAAAGGCAAAACCTTCCACGCATGCTACAAAAATGGTGTTGTGAACACTTGCCGAGTAAGGTGTTATTACATCATCATAAACCTCAGCAAAAATGACCACCATTCCAATGAATGTGAGACTTGGCAAGTATGCTGTTGTTACATTGATTTAAGCCTCAACAAAAACAACCATCACTCAAACAAAAATATCGGCAATATGGTCCACCATACCAGGGCAAATTTCGGTATTATCAGATATTAAAACAGCATAGCACTTGAGAAAAATGACAAATGTAACCCTCCCTCCCAATGAAATTTTAAAGCAAATTAACATTGTTCTATACAAACACAAATTTAAAATTACTAACTTTTTTCTTTCTTATATTTGAGCTTTTGAATTTCACTATAACATTACATTTAAATTTCAATTTTTAGTACATTTTGTTACATTTGTTAAGAAAAAACAATTTTCTTATAAAGTTTTTACATTAATTGTTCCTATCCTCTTCCAGGAGGAGCAGTGAGTTTTCTAAAAAAAATTAGGCAGGAATTTTAGGGATAATTCCAAAAATCTCAGGAAAATTTTAGAGATAATTCCTAAAAATTTTAGGAATAATTCCAAAACTTTTAGGGATAATTCTAAAAATTTAGGGATATTTCTTTCAAAGCTGACATACCCTACTAAGATAGGTATTCTTTTCAAAACATGTTTTAATAGTGGCAAAAAAAATGCCAATTTTCAAAAAATTTAATAATTAAAATCTCAGAAAAGATTTTCCCCTCTGGAGGATTATCTGGATTTTTGTCACGGGTTTCAGAGAAAAATTGGCGAAAATTAGGTTTAATTTTTTAATTAAACCTAATTTTTAATTTTTAATTAATTTTTTTAGGATTTATCGAAAAGTAAAAGCACAATAAGGAATATTAGGAATTTTAGGACAAATGTGACCCTTGCTCTTCTCTATGCATATTAATTATTTACTATAGCTAAACAAATAAACAAAAAAAATGCAAAGTAAACCTACATTTACAGCCAGCATCAGTAAGGATGTGTCGAGGGCTACACATAGTGCAGTCCCTCCCCGTGATTCCACTTCGACAATGACACTGACCCGTCATTCTATCGCAAATCCGATCCAGAGATCCGTAAGGATTACAGTCGCATGGTGAACAGCTTCCATCTGGAGTTGCTGGAGTGCCAAAAAATCCTCGAGAACACCTGTGAAAATTGCAGCATTCAAAATTATTAAAATCAGACAACAGAATAAATAAACATAAAATACTAATACATGAAGCTTATAATTTTAAAACTATTTTAAGCAAAAAGAAAGAGGCATTTTATAATACCACTAAAAACAATTCAATTTATTTTAATTCTAGAATGCATCAAATTTTTTTTAAATTCAAACCATTAGAGAAAGTCCCAGAAAGGATCATTGCCTATACTCGCTATGTTACAATCTTCTAGCCCACTTAGAAACTACTTTGTATCGAAATTTTGACATTTGGTAAGTGGCTTAAGGTATATATACATATACAATAGGAATCGCGAAATTTGTCTCAAGTCTGCGTTTTTGTTTTTTGGTTTTAAAATATTCCCGAATTCATTACCATTAAAATGATACCATTTTCTTTCTGAGACTCAAATTACTTTTTAAATTACAGTAGGTTTTGTGAACCTGTTTTGTATCGTGTTCATTAGTGTAATAAAATTTAAACGCGTTTTCTGAAGAATGACATTTTGGTGTTATACAACTTTATGCCAACAGTCATAACTTCATAATAAATGGTAAGATTTAAACAATTCTAATTTTTTTTTTTTAGACGATAGTTGTGAATGTGTTTTCTAAGGAGAATCTAATATATATTGTTATAAACAAATTTTTTATGCATATTTTAATCTTAATTTTTTGTTAAAAACTAGGTATTTTTTTAAAACTTTTTTTTAAAAAACTTATAATTAAATAAATATTGAAGCCAAATTCAAAATTCTCCATAGGAACATGAGGCAATATCTCTTATTTGCAATAAAAATCATACCTCTAAGTTAGTTACAAGTTTATTTATGTATGTTCTAATAATGTCCTAATTAGTCACTTTAATTGCAATTAGCTGATTAAAAATTTGACGGAAAAAAAAAGTTTATTTATAAAAATGCATCATTTTTAATTCTGATATACTGCCAAAAAGTTTGAAATTATTACCTAAAAATTAAAGAAAATCATCTCAATTGTATATGTATACCTTAATCACTTTGATCACTTAATAAAACACCATAAATTAAAAACTCAAAAATAGTGTCTAACATATATTTTATTTTATACTTGAAATCCTTATAGCTCCCCCTAGGTTTTGTCTTTTGCTATTTTAATTTTCATTTGAAATAGAGGGACATTAAATGAAAATAATTTATGTCATTTCCTTAAGTGATCTTTTTCGTACCTACTCACCAAATTTCAAGCTTTTATACAAAGTAGTTTCTAAATGCACTGGGATAGAAGATTATAACAAAGCGAGTATAGGGACTGATCCTTACTAGGACTACCTCTTCAAGAAACCTAATGAGAATACTACAAAAGTCTACTATTGATTTATCTAATAGGTAGACTTTGTTTGTTCCATAGAACTTTACTATCAGTCTATCGGGAGATTATCTCCCACCAGAGAGTCTAATGGTGTCAGGCGCAAGAAACTAGACTCGTAGATTTAGATTAAGGGTGCTGCATGTAAAACATTGGTTGTCTACAAGATTCATAATACAGTATTCATCTTGTTGATGAGAAGTCATAAACTTGAATGAATCTATTTGATAACCTAGAAAATATCACCAATACGCAATCAGGGTGATCGACAAGCCAATGTTGATGTATCTCCAGGAATTCCTCATCAGGGTTCCCACTCAAATCACAGAATGAAAATAAATGACTTTTAAGCACCTAAATAATGATTTTAACCCATTGACGGTCATGCACGTATATATACGTCAAAGGATCCCCAGTTTTTCCAGCAATACACAACATTTTTAAATTTATAAATAAAATTGAAAATAAAATATTTTTTAGTTACTTTTATTAGGATGATAGTATATAACCTTTTTAAAACAAAATAAATAAAAAAAAATTAAAAAAAATTATGTATTTGAATTATAAATATAATTAAAAAATTATTGCAGGTAAAACAACTGGGGAATTTCGCCCATTCCCATGACCGTCAGTGGGTTAAGGCCTGTTGAAATATTTTTTTCAGGCATTACGTCTATATATATATTTAATAAAGTATAATCTGCCAAAAAAAGTTACAAGTTAGTGAATGCTTAATACAAATATGACGGTGCGGATAAGTGGCGGTCAATCAGTGAAGGTCCTCCCCACATTTCCGCATTCTACAACATTTCACGACATATCAGTTTGCACATTTTTATCAAACTGTGTGTACTTGTCGATAATTGTGTATTTGTGTAAGTTTAAACTGTTGAGTGTCATTTTAACATTGATGTTTCAACAAAACTGAAAAATGTCTAAAAAGAGAAAAAAAAGTGGTTTTATCAATTCAAGAGAAACTTGAATTGGTTAAGGGAAAATTGAAAATGGCAAGTCGAAAAAGCAAATGAGCTTGCAGTATGGAATTTGGAGAAACCACCGTTAGGGACATTTTTAAACAAAAGGATAAATTAACGCAGTTTGCATCCGCATCAGGTAATTCGTCATCAATGAAAAAAGAAAGACATTGCACTTTAAGTGGGTTATTAAGTCGTATAATTGCAGATGCAGAGAACATATTGTAAACTAAATTGTTCCAACACATTTTTGTGTTGATTTATATAATTTTTGGACAATTTGCGGATTATCAGTGGAATTCAATTATCCGTGGCTGGTGTGCCACCCAATTCCGCCAATAATCAGGAATTTACTGTATTTATAGTTTTGTCTAAGAAGTCAACCTAGAAAGGACAGATGGACTGCTACAGGTAGTGTGAAAGGTAAAAAAAAAAAATGTCAGTTGAACCAATCTTACCGTTCACAATGCTTCCCTTCATATCCAGGCAAACAATTGGTGCAAGCATGATCATTAGTGTCTCCTTCACAGGTGTCACTGAAACTAGATTTTAAAAAGTTATATTTTAATCAATCTAATAAAGTTCGAACATGCAATATACTAAATTAAGTGAAAAAGTATGTATACCTGTTATTAACTAAAGGACATTCACAAGGATGGCAGACACCCCTACTAGGATCTCCAAAAAAACTTTTAGCACACAATTCACAGAAGGCACCAGCTGTATTGTTTCTACAATTCTAAAGAAAATATAATGATCTAAACAAGTGTTGTATAGTAAATGCAGTTTCAAGAAAATTGATTCATCTGGCATTTGTAAAAAAAAAAAAAACATTTCTTTTTAAAATTTTAAGAATTAATTGAACATCTTACAACGTCAATTTTCTCATTTCAACAATAAATTATTTTTGCTCATCAATGAATAGTACGGTTTTGAATTCAAATATCTGTCAACAGATAGCATAATTTCTAAAGAGCTAATGCGGTCGAAGCACTTTGAATGTTAATTTACAATGTAAGTACAATTTTAGGAATTTTAGGGAGAAGCAAAATTTAAGTAATAAAAGGAATTTTAAAGCAAATGCGACCTCTGGTAATGTTAACATCTATATAATTTCACAAATGCATATATTTACAAATGTACACAGGTATATTTTAAAATATATGCTACTAGTAGTCAATAAGTAGTCAATTTATTTACCAGACAATGACCAGACTCTGGATCACACGTTTCACTTCTATTGTTGCAGGGACAAGGGACAGACACTCCTATTCGATCGATTAAATCTGTGCTATTTTCGAAGTTGAGTTTTCTTTTCCTGTAATATCCTTTACCAGGGTCCTAGAAATTCACTAGAACATTAGCTTTGAAATATAAAAGTTAAAAATAAAACAGTGCTGAAGGTCTTCCTACATACAATTTATTTACAAGTAAAGTATACTAAAAATAATTTTGTAATGGATAAAGGTAGAGTTGTGTCATAGTAAAGTAAAGGTATATTTTACAAATCATAGTAAAATAAGTAAGCGCAATATGAACTGTAAGCCCCTTTGATATAGCATATTAGTACAGGAAAAATACGATATTTGAAAAACAAAATTCGTTCATTCTTGAAACTTCGGCTATAACATCTTTTTGGCAGTAGAATACAAGATCTGATGAGTCCCCAAAATTTAAAGGAGTGGAGCACTGTTTTTGAGGGGGGGGGGGGGGTAAATTGTCTCCAAAGTTAAACTTTTCGATATTGATCGAGTAAGGTAACGTTTTTTATTCCATTTTTGAGCTGAATTGAATGAAATAACTTTCAGATAGATCGGAACACTAATTTTTAAGATATAATGGGTTTTATGGGTACAATATTCGAAAATCCACATAGAAACACTGACATAAATTTCATTGTACAGAAAAACTTTAATTTACCAATTATTATTAATTTTTATCATCTTACATTAACTATCAACAACAGAGTCAGTTTATGAGTTTATTTCATTATGGATGCAAAACTGTCCAATATCATCATTGTCAAAGTCATCCATTTCAGAATTACTGCTGGTTAGTTCTGCCTTTACAGTTTTTGCAGAAAGCAGAACAACGCACGCCACTTTTAATGCAACCGCATTGTTGGGTTGAACAATATCCTTCACATATACTAAAAATCAGTTTGTGTATTGCATCAGTGACAGGTTATAAATTTGTTTATTCATGGTATAGTTCACTCTCCTTATGAATCTAATCAAATTTTCTGGAAGTAGTTGATAGCTGAGCCATTTCTGTATTTGGTAGTACACTCGATATGAGTGCTGAGCTCCTCTTGTGGAAGTTGAGGTTAAGGATTCCCATCTAGCTGTCTTCTTCTGAAGTGATCTCTAGAAAAACTGTGGCGAAATTGGTCATGGTTATGATCCTTTGCTCCATACGAAAAAATGAAAAACGCTCTCCAGCATCTTTCCCGGTAGGCATTGAATTTGGAGAATATTTTGATTACAGTCCATTAATATGCTATTAGTTTAAAACAACTTCAAAACTTTTTTTCTCTTTTCTATGGATTGCACTTGTAGTATCGCATCCACCGATGTCGCATCCATGGGCAAGAAGAATTTAGTTTTCAACATTTGGATGTTGCGGCTGTAAGTTTTTTGAGTGATAAATTTGTATCCTGACACGTCTTATTTTCGTATTCAATAGCAATTTAAGTTTCTCTTCTGAGGCAAGTTTAATCATTACGATTAAGATTTACACTGGGTGCCTTGGGATTAAACCTTGGCTGACGATAGTAGGCTGAAGTTCGGCAGATTTCTCTAAGGCTGTTCGAAGAATAAGAATATCTGCATAACCAACATCCTGTTTCACATCAATATTGTTGCTTTGAAGAACAAGTGTGAGCATCTTGATTAACTGTTTTTAATTCTGTGAATTTGATAAAAACAGTAACATCAGTGCCATTGGAGCATTCATTGGAGCATTGTTGATTACTTTTTCATTTATTCGGATCAAGGGATTTACTGTAGCAAGAGATCACAGATTATCGCTTCTTTTGATTTTAACGTCTCCAAATTTTTTTCTAACGAATTGTGAAATAATCTTCTGGCCAATACCTTTTGACATGTGACAGTTAATCAAGTCTATACTAGTGATGACTATCCCAAGAGATACTACAAATCCCGAAAGCAGAAAGTGCCTAAAACTGCGACGTACGTCACAGAACAATCCGAGTCCTTACAGAACAATTTTAAGTTTGGAATAAATGCCCGCGAGTGAGGACCTGGACACAAATCTTTAAGAAAACATCTTAAAGCAGCCCTTATTTCTTTGCATGGGCCAACTTACCACAAACATTTTATACATAGCGGTTCAAAAACAATATCTAAATATTTAACTTCCAAAGTCATTGATAAAGTTACAAATTTTGAATGTATGCCTTGGTTTGAAAAATAATTTTTTTCGTTATTATCATTTTGTAATAAATGTGTAGTATTAATTTTATGGGTTTTTATATCACACTGAAAATTTTGAAAAAATGTCTACAGAACATTTGTAACTGTCAAAAGTCCTGTTGCAGAACATTATATATTATTCTGCTTCTGGGCTACAACTGTAGCTGAATTAGAAAAAGGATTATTTAATTTCGATCATTTCTGTATTTTTGTAATATAATTGTTGCCTCTCTTCACACAAGTTTCCAAAACATCTACATGTTGTAAAAAATGTGGTATCTAAAAAATCTTCAGGTGCTCAAGTAATGTGTGACATTGCCGGTTTCCTTAAAACATGTGAGCTCAAGACATCCTCAGTGAACCCTCTTTCAACAAATCCCACAACTTTGAACTCTCGATTAACAAGTTGATCAATGACCATACCAGGAGAAATATCACTGAAAAATGTGTTGGTACTCCCGATAGTGAAATATCCCTTTGTAAACTTATGATAATCAGACTGAAGCATATGTTTTTGCAACTGAGTAGATATTTGCTGCAAATAAATAAGGCATGCTTTTGAATAGTAAATGCATTTCCTTGCAATAAAATATGGAACCATATGTTTAACAGTCATCAAATGTGTTTCCCAAGCACCAGTCCTTTCTGCTAGTATGAATTTTCTTACCTGTGTTGCCATTTCAAGGTACTGGATCCACAACTTAACTGTGGAACTTCTCTGCTTGATACATTCCAAGACTTCCCACACTTTTCTTGTTAGATTTATAATGTTAGAATCTGATGAAATTGTTTCTCTTGTTATGATAGAGTTTTTGAAATACCTTATCGCTCCTTTCGCTGCCCGTCCACTCTTCGTCATTTGTATATGTCCTTCAGATGTAAATTATACTGAGCTACAGTCAACAAAATGTGTGCTCTGACAGCATGAGAACAAGCGCTCCCTGAAAGTATATGTTTTCAGAATACACAACAGACAACAACTCTTGCAGTCCAGTATCCACCATTATGTATCCGAATGAACCAAGGAAGGGCATTAATGTAAGTAAATGAAATCCTCCTATTCTCACCACAACTTTCTGCAGTAGTGATTCCGGTTGGACTGATAGGATTAATGTCAATTAGTAGGATTATCCAATACCTTCATATATAAAGGAAAGTTAAAAGTTACAAAAATAATTTTCAAACCAAGAAGTTGTTCAGCATCAATTGCCCTCACTAAAGCTGTATATACAGTTTCAAGAAGGAGTTTTCTGAAGGAGGTGCCGTAATAACAGGTAAAAGGATAATGCTAGATTTATCACTGTATTGATTTCCTATAATTGTTTCAGAAAACCACTGCCAACCAGGAATATTTTAATATTTCCACCATTTGTGATTATGTATAAGAGGAAGGAGTGTAATATTTTACTTTGATTAGGAAAAGCTTATTTAAGATGATAATTGAGAACTCATGGACATCAGACAGCAATTAAAAAGCAATTTGTTTGACGAGAACAATTCCCTTATTTTCAGACATTGTTGATACTGTTTGTGTAGTAATTCGAGCATTTTGGAATCCAAAATTGAATGAGCAGGTGTCGTACATTGTATGCCATAATTGATCAGAAAAGTTTCCTTTAAAAAACTACCAATCGACAAACTTGCTTTAGTTTTTACTCAATAAAAATTTCTTCAATGCATTTTGCTTAATCAATTTAATGATTTTCAAATATTTGACCCACAAAACCTATTTCATCTTAAAAAGAAGAGTTCCAATTTATCTGAAAGTTATTTCCTTCGATTGAGCACAAAAAATGCTTAAAAAATTATACCTTACTCGACCAATATTGAAAAGTTTGATTTTGGGTGGATTTTACCCCCCCCCTCCCCCTCAAAAACAGTGTTCCACCCCTTTAAATTTTGGGGACTCATCGGATCTTGTATTCTACTACCAAAAAGATGTTATGACCAAAGTTTCAAGAATGAACGAATTTTGTTTTTCAACTGTCCATTTATGGGCTATTTTTCCTGTACTATTTACTCCTAGTGGCTAGTTTGCCGACCAAACGGTATAGTGGTTAGCGTGCTAGCTTCTAGACCGCGAGGTTACGGGTTCGAGTCCCGTGTTGGCATGGGTGTTTGTAAATGTACGTTGGCTTGTCTAATGACGAATGTTTCGGCGCATTATAGCCCTCGTGTTGCTGACGACGCAGATAATCTGAATACAACCAACCTAGTGGCTAGTTCTAAAAAAATTAAGTAGGAATTTTAGGGATAATTCCAAAAATTTCAGGAACATTTTAGGGATAATTAAAAAAAAATTTAGGGGCAACTCCAAAAATTTCAAGGATAATTTTAAAAAATTTAGAGATATTTCTTCCAAAGCTGACATAAACATTGAAAAAACTGCAAATTTTCAAAAAATTTAATAAATCTCAGATAAGACTTTCTCCTTTGGAGAAATATCTGGGTTTTTTGGGGGAGTTTTGGAGGAAAATTAGGAAATTTTTTAGGTTTTTAATTTTTTTTAGGAATTATCAAAAAATTTAAATACAATTTTAGGGAAGCACAAAAATTTAAGGAATATTAGGAATTTTAAGGCAAATGTAACTCTTGTATTGGTTATTGATGGAAGTTATCAATTCTATTTCCAAAAGTTCCATTCTAAAAAATTTTAGGTAGGAATTTTAGGGATACTTTCAAACATTTCAGGAACATTTTAGGAATAAATTCCAAAAATTTTAGGGATAATTTAAAACTTTTAGAGATATTTCTTTTGAAGCTGACATAGACTCCTGACACAAACAAAAATCCAAAGCTTGTTTCAATACCCATAATAAAACTGCCAATTTTCAAAAAATTGGTTGGTTGGTTGTTTTCAGATTATCTGGCGGCGTCAGCAACACGAGGGCTATAATGTGCCGAAACATTCGTCCTTAGACAAGCCAACATACATTTACAAACACCCATGCCTAACACGGGACTCGAACCCGCAACCTCGTGGTCTAGAAGCTAGCACGCTAACCACTATACCGTTTGGTCGGCTTCAAAAAATTGAACGTTAAACAACTTTATAGTCAAATTTCAGTTAGATAACTAAACAATTATACTATTTTGACAAACAAGCAAATTTAATTAAATCCACTTTCTTATCTGGAGGAATATCAGGGTTTTTCGGTGGGTTTTGGAGGAAAATCGGGGAATATTTTGGGTTTTTAATTTTTTTAAGAAATTATCCAAAAATGTAAGTACAATTTCAGGAATTTTAGGGAGAAACAAACGTTTAAGGAATAATAGGAATTTTAGAGTGAATGCGACCCCTGGGATGTAGGACTTATTAAGTTGTTTTTACACATAGGACATCGCTTCAAATTAAAGAAAGGTCACTTCATGTTTTATAATTAATATTTCTTTGATAATGTATGAAAAAAATTTGAGTAGCTCAGAAAGAGTATTTTAATGGGTCTAAACAAGAGACAAAGAAGATTAAAGATTAATGTGACTAAATAACTCCAAATTTAAATTTTAATCAAGTAGTCAATAGAGCTTAAATATCTAAAAACTATTAAGCAATTTGGGCTCCTTATTCGTTATGAAATTAAATGCAAAAACAAAAAAATAAATTACCAAAAATCAGTTTGCAAACTAAATTTGTTTAATGTCTATTACATTTCACATTTCAGCCGTAGGGGGGGGGGGGGTACTAGGTATGCATGCAGTATATATGAGCAAAACAATATAAATAATTCAAATAAAAATCTTTTAACAAATAAACAAAGTTTTATACTTGAAAAGCATAATTGTACATGAGTAATATTTGTTTTGTTAACAGACCTTTAACTTCTTTCATGGTAGGTATACCTAATGCTGCTACATCAAATTAGGGATACTTAAGGAAATAAATATGTACATTTGATGCCACTATTCTTACCTGACATGATAATCCTCCATATTCTCTAGGACACATGCAAACTTCTATTCCAACTGCAACGTATGGTGAAGCAGGAGTTGGTGACAAAGACACAGCTATTTCCATGCTAACGCCACTCAGTCTATAAAATTTAAAAGAAGTTTAAATGATAATAGATAACAATCTTGATTAAAATTGTTCCAAACTAAACTACTTGTACATTAAAGTATTAATCACTGTATTACTAATAACAATCAGTGAATACTTGATGTTACTAATAATTATGTATAGCATTTTAATAACAAATGTAAAAAGATACAATTTAGTAATATCATCTTTAATGCACTCACCTTAAAAGGTTCCCACTGAGAACAAGTTACAATGCAGAAAGAAAAAAAAAATATTATTTTAAAGTTGTGAAGGAAAAAAAATTAAAATTTTAGGGATAATTTAAAAAATTTCAGGAATATTTTAGGGATAATTTCCAAACATTTTAAGGAAAATTCTTAAAATTTCAGGGATAATTATTTTAATTTTAGGGATAAATCAAAAAAATTTAGGATATTTCTTTTGAAGTTAACATAGGCTCCTAACACAGATATATTCTTTCCAAAGCTTGTTTCAATGCAAAAAAAAACTTTAAATTTTCAAAAAATTTAACGTCAAATAACTTTTTAGCAAATTAACAATTAGATAATTAAACATACTATTTTGAAAAACAAGTGAATTTAATTAAATCTACCTTTTTCGTCTGGAGGAATATCAGGCGTTTTAGACGTGTTTGGAAGAAAATCAGGGAATTTTCGGGGGGTTTGATTGTTTTAAAGAAAATTTTAGGGCGAATGCAACCCCTGCAATAAACTTTGTAACAATCAAAATATTTGCAAATCCTTATTTTAATAATAAATTATTTTGGCTCATCAATGCATTGTACTATTTTCAATTCAAATATCAGTCCATGTATAGCTTTACTTTCCTATTACTAACAACATTCTTGGATTGAAATAAAAGTATTAAAAGCTCAATTTATTAGCAAAAGCAATATTTATTTAAAAAATATATAAGATACTAACCTTGCAATCTTTACATCTGCACCTTCAGTAGCTCTAACCATAATGTACTGAACATTTTGCAAAACAAGCATCATTAATGCTCTAGTAACTTGAACCTCGGGATTTTCATACTGCGTCCACTCATCCTGAAAGATTAAAAATATGTTTAAATATAAAAATGGAATTCCTCTATAAAATGACTTTTTCAAAAAAAAAAAAAAAAAAAAATAGAAAATCTCACTTCATTTAAACGGACACTGTATTTTCCACCAGAAATTGGCAGAAAGGGAGAATTGACGAGAGTGTGCGCATTTCCTTCTAATATGATGAGAGGATATTTAAATAAAAGAGGATCTGGATAACGTCGAGAACTACGACTCTCGACACTGAACTTCAACACACCATTGTAGGACCTAGTCTGTAAATTAATAACATATATTTTGTAAGTTAATAAATTCTACATTTTTAATACATAAAGAATATTAATAGATTGTTTTCTATTTAACTATATAAATTTTCAATAAAAAACACCTATCTGAATTTTTTTTTAACTAGTACAGAACTGAATACCATAGAAGCATAAAATATCATGATAAAAGTCCTTTTACCTTCTCTCCTAAAAATTCTTTAGGCAGAATCCAATAAATGGGTTGTTTTATCATGTAAGGTATTCCTAATTTAACGTTTCCTAATGTTCCAGGTATTAATAAAAATTTCTGAGGTGATAAGCCCAATGGAGTATTTCCAAGCTCAAACTGAACTTCCCTGGAAGGGGTGACAATCTGAAAAAAATTTATTCAATGTAATAAAGTTACCAACATAAAATTCAGGATCAACAAACAAAATAAATAAAAAAAAAAGTGGTTTTGGAAAGTAACTCATACACATGTAAATTGCATAATTCATAAAGCTCATAACATTCGAAAAGTTATCAATGATCACAAAATAACGAAAATATCAATTAAAAAATAGCAGCATCTGAATGCCGTTTAGATTAGGGAACACTTATTAAATGAAATGGTAGTACTTTTTAACCGAACATTACATTTAAGTTATGGAAAGAGTGGCAAATTTAAAGGAATATCAAAATAAAACAAATAATCAATTTATGACCGATGTACAGTTTACCCTGGGCCTTAAGTCCAAGACCATTACAAAGTGTTTTTTTTATTTAAGTTTTACAAAACCTTGATACATCAGTACAAATGAACAACATCATCATGCATATCTTTATATACAAGCAGGCGGATCAGGCTCATGCCCACACATTGCCTTTCCTACGCATACCCAAACATTAACTGAGGACGGACACTCTTTTGACCAATTGAAAATAATACCATTGGGCTTAAGACCCAGGGTAAAAAAGCTTCAAGAAATAATAATTTTGCGCAAATTAAAACTGATAAATATAACTACCTGCGACCAAACCATTTCAGCTTGTTTGCAGGACTTTGATCTATTGAAGCAAAAGCATTCATAACATCCTTTTGGATTATCCACTGCTAATCCAAACGTGCCAACTTTACAAACATCACATTTTTCACCTTCAACGTTGTCCTGCAAATGCAAAAAGTTTCAAAATAATTTTAAAGATAAAAACACAAATAACTTATTATCAGGATAAATGAATATTCAGAGATTGTCAAAACCCCATTTTGTGCAAAACACATCATTTTAATTCAATAAAATGTTTAAAAAAAATAATAAATAGGTTTATCAAGTCACATCATTAATGGTGATGTAAGCTGGTTTTAAATTTACTTTGATAAATTTCAAGAAAGTATTGTCAAACAAAATTTTCTTTAAAATGCAATAATAAAAATTTATAGGTTAATATTTAACGCATAAATAATTTATCCTTAACTTTATTTTGATAACAACAAAAATATTGCTTAGACTTATTTTATATTGGATTTTTATTTGAACTTTTTATTTAAACTTAATTAACTCAGACTTAGTATTTGAAATTCAAAATCTTGAAAAACACGGAAACCATCTGAAGGATACAGAATTTAAAATACTTAATTATAAGTTCTAAAATATGTCAAATACTATCACTAATGCTTACATTCTAATATTTTTCAGTTGAACATTTTTACTCCTTTAATAAGCAACTTTTGGTAAGTACGTAGACAGAAAATTATTTCAGAAAGGGATATGAAATCAAATTTTGTGAAAAGGAATATAATTTTAAAATTCATTCCCACTCATGTATTCAACAATGAATATAAACTATAATTATCTGTGGGAATTTTTTTCAGCTGCCAAAAAACAAACAAAAATTTATTCCAATATGTATATTAAACATTTATAACATAGAAAAGCATTTATAACGTAGTCGGTTAGAGTTGCATTGGATACTTTCGGATAAGATAAAAAACACATCTTCAGCATCTTTGGATAAGATAAGGAGCACTTTCGGGGGTCAACAACGATTCTACCTTGGAAAATGAGAAATGCCTTTCTTCTTGGCAGACTGAATATCTAGACGAGAGTATCTGTCACAATCATTGTCAAGTCTGATCATTTTTAGGAATAAGGGAAGGACTTCTATGCCTTGGTATAAAATAATTACAAAACACAGGTCAAAACGTTGTTTGTTTACTAATGCTAGTGAATGATTACAATTACTCCATCGGTTGGTGATATAGTCTTTCAATGAAGACGTAAAAAGACTTCTTCTTAGCATGGGATATATTAAATAAATAAATCGAAAATAGAGGTTTCATATAAAAACGCTGCCTCAAACTGAATTTATGTTTTGTAAGCAATAAATTATTAACTTTCATTCAACTCATTTTTTAAATTAATTGTAAAATTCATATTAGGTCTGTAGGTCTAATGAGAACACAAAACACTATTTTGGAAGAGGATATCCCCTTATCTCCCTGTCAACACACATGTTTGTGGTTGCTACTAAAACACTAGTACTAAATTGTAGCAAATCATTTTATTACATAAACATTATTTTCAATGATGGGTATACAGTCTCCTAAAACTAATAAATCTTGCATTATTTAAAATTATTCATAATATTTATTTGTATTACTTCCAAAACTAATAGAATGAATGTTTAAAAAAAAATAATAAGTTTACTTCCAAAACTTGTTGTGCACATAAAATATCATTCACCAAAGGAAATTGCGAATTTATGGTATCCATAAAAAAATTTATAAATACTATTAAAGAACTCTACAAAGACTCCAAATGCGTTGTTGAAGTAAGTGGAAATTTGACAGAACTCATAGAAGTAAAAACTGGAGTTAAACAAGGGTGCGTTATGTCAGGACTATTATTTATAATTGTAATTGATTGGATTTTGATGAATAGAATTAGAGATAAAAAGAGAGGAATACGATGGAAATTTACCACATCAAAAAAAAAATGACAAACATCAAAAGAAAAAGATGGAAATGGATTGGTCACATGCTATGATTGCCATCGGAGAGAATTTTAGGACTTGGGCCCCTGATGGGAGAAGAAAAAGGCAAAAGCCCAAATTAACATGGAGAAAAATGGTTGTGGACAAAGAGGGACAAAACTGAATGGGCGAGCTGGTCAGATGCAAGATCTGCTGCGCAAAACCGCAAGAATTGGCGTAATAAGCTAAAAGCCCTATGTGCTACAAGGCACGAAGAGAACTAAGTAGGTAACCGACTAATAAAAGTCATTGGAAGAAAAACTCACTTTGTCTGCAAAATCACTTAAGAGATATTAATAGCCACTTTTGTGCGATGCTACTTAAATACAAAATGCAATTAATTCATTGAAATATTCTGTAATTATTAATAAAATTATTAACATACTTTACATGGACATTGGCCTTCATCATCGCATTGGCAATGACCTTCAATGGTGCATTTGGTGGGATCAGTTCCATCGTAACGACAGTCGCACTTTTCGCAGTGAGGGAAGTTGTAATGAGCGAAACGACACTTGTCACAGCTTCGACCCTCATAGCCTTCCAAACAAATGCAGTTTCCGTTGTCCACATCACAGACGCTGTCGCCAGGAGAACCTTGCCAGTTGCAGTTGCAAAGCTGAATCAGAAAACTGGGTTTAGTTTGAAAAGAATACGTACAAGGTGATGCAAAAGTAGAAGGAGATAAAATAAAAACTGATAATTAACCAATATTTTTAGAGTTGCACTATGTATTGTTCGCATGAATGTTTAGGAAATATTGTGTTTATAGTCTGTTGAAAAATAATAACTAGTCAAAAGATAACTAGAGATGGAAGCAAAACTTTACAGAAGCTGATATATATATAGGGTGAAATGAATATTGAATATTCATTTTGTATAATCAATGCATAAGATCAAATATTTAATGTACATTTTAAAAAAAACATTGTTACATGATGTTAAAAATATTGTTATATTTGTTAAAATACTGTTAATATGTTGATGGCGATTAAATTAATAAGTACAAACCAAGGCACTAAAAAATAGTAAAATTCAAAAATAATTCATTGAATATTCATTCACAAAATAAAGTATACAAAGATAAAAAATAAAACATAAAATTTGAGAAAATTCAGAAAACCGGGATGCTTAGGGTAATGTAAGCTGCAATTACTAATATAACACTCAATTTTAGTATTATTTATGCAGATGACGAAAAAAAGGCTATTTTTAACTCCACAGATTTATTGCTAAAAAGTAAATAATGTCATTAAAAAAAAACTACATAACTTTTGATAATAAAAAGAAGATACTTATATAGGGTGAAATGAAAATTGAATATTCATTTTGTATCATCTATGCATAAGATCAAATATTTAATGTACATTTTTAAAAAAACATTGTTACATGATGTTAAAAATATTGTTATATTTGTTAAAATACTGTTAATATGTTGATGGCGATTAAATTAATAAGTACAAACCAAGGCACTAAAAAATAGTAAAATTCAAAAATAATTCATTAAATATTCATTCACAAAATAAAGTATACAAAGATAACAAATAAAACATAAAATTTGAGAAAATTCAGAAAACCGGGATGCTTAGGGTAATGTAAGCTATAATTACTAATATAACACTCAATTTTAGTATTATTTGCGCAAATGACGAAAAAAAGGCTATTTTTAACTCCACAGATTTAGTGTTAAAAAGTAAATAATGTCATAAAATAAAACTACGTAATTTTTGATAATAAAAAGATGCTTATGGGCAATTCTCTGTGGTATGTCCGGGACATATTGGCTCTTTTTCTACTCGTAAACAGAACATAATTTTAAAATTATGACGAATCTAGAGGTTATGTTTTATATAATATTAGTTCATTATTAAGTTATATGGAAAAATAATTAATTTAATTAGGTCAAATATGCATCTTATACCACAAACGCATGGAACATGTTCATTTCCCGTGCATCGGCTACTTATAAATACTATATTTGACCCAAGTTAAATTAATTATTTTTCCATGTAACTATGCCAAAAACTAATTTTATATCAAACAAAAACATAACTACTAGATTCATCATAATTTCGCAATTCTAATAAATTAACAACAAGAAAGGAGGGAAAAAATTTCCTCATCAGTATTTTGGTACAATAATTTGTATTAGTCTCAAAATACTAGGATGCAAGATGAAATGAATGACTTACTTTACACCCGATAACAGGATCATAGCCCCAGGATGAAGCTTTGCACCTCTGACAGTACTCGCCCTCAGTATTAGGGGGACAGACACAATACCCCGTGTCAGGATCACAAATATGGCCGGAATTTTGACAAGGCTCGCATTCTACGAGTAGATATTACAAAGTAAACATAATTATTCTGTTTACACATGAGCTAAAAACACGATAAAGTATGCAATTATAACTCCATGTTTGATTATCTGTTCTGTTTGTATGAACCTTTGCATAAACAGGGTTTTAAGGACCGTTAAAAATTTATTTTTAGGCCTCATGTCTATATGTAAATTTTTAATAAAGTATAATCTACCAAAAAGTTACAAGTTGGTGGATGAGTAATACAAATATTTCGGAGAATACTGATACGGTACAGATAAGTGGCGGTCAGGCGGGAATAGCAAGTCAGAGTTGTATTTTTATAAATTTTGCAGTTGGGCACACAACACCTGCAAAAATTAAGGACTTTTAAAAACCTCTAAGCCTTTTCAATGACCTTTAAGCACCTCTAAGCATTTTCAAGGCCTTGAAAACAAATTCAAAAATATTAAGCACTTTTAATGACTTTCAATGACCGTGGGAACCATAATAAAGTAACACTTTGTCTTACAAACTAACAACAATAAAATTCTTCAATTTGGCATTTAAAATGTTTTTTATTTAATTATCATGTTTAAGACCCTATATTCTAAATGATAAGCATTAAATTTAATAACCACATTTTTCATTTAAAATAGTTGATAATTGAAATATAATAACTTTAGTATAGCATATAAATTACCAGCTTTCACTGTCTTCCTTGGAGTAATTTTTTCTTTTTATATTAAATCCAAAACTTTAAAATAAACTTACACTAGTTGGGGAAAAATGTAAATTATTTAAATAAAAAATTAAAACAAGACATATAGTGTCTAATTAATAATATTTTCCTTGTCAAAATCAATAAATAAATTACAAATATTTTATTAGTAGCAGTATCTACTTAATAAATTAAACTGATTATTTGTGCAAAACTTTAACCTAATATAAAAAGGGGTCATGCCTCATTGAAAACTATAAGACCATGACCCTTTTTTATATTTAGAGCTTCATATAATAATTATGCAAATCCACAAATAAGATACTAACTTCTGCATCCAGTTTTAGAGAATCCGAAATACCCGTGTATGCATCGATCACACTTATCACCACCGACACCAGGCTGACACTGGCAGGTCCCATACAATTCATCACACACCAAACTGATAGATCCCATCGAGTCACATTTACAATCCTCACATCCAGATCCAGATAACAGATTCCATGTGGCGGTCTGAATTTAAATTTAAAATTTCAATATCACTAATTATTCATGAAATAAACAGAAACAGAATTATTGTACAGAGTGGCCAAAAAATTCAGGAAAAAAAGTTTCCCGATATTTGCCCGATAGATTTTTAAAAATTTCTCTGATTTTATGGCAAACTTTTTTTCGGATTTTCCCAACTTTTCCAGATGCGTAGGCACCCTGATCAGATAGAATGTGTATACTAAAAGACACAATATGCAACTGTTTTAAAAATAGTTTTGGGAGGTAATGAAAAGATTAAATTATTCCGTAACATTAAACTTATAACGATTGCCACCACAATTGTCCGCAAAAATGGAGCTGAAATATGAATGAATGGGGAAATGTACCTTCAGAACTAAGAAATTTTCCCTGATTTTGATGAAATTTAAAAAATTCTCTGACATTTCCCTGATTTTTTCCAGAATCAGAAAGTTCCCTGACATATCCCTGATTTCCAGGTTCTGTGGCCACTCTGTTGTATTTATAGATAGACAACTTTATTTCTACTCTCTATCTTCCAAATATTTCTTGATGTACAAACTTTAAAAAATAATTAACTGGTGCATTATGGGTTCAATATATTTACACATAAGAATTTAAGTGTTAGCATGTATATAACTTATTCAATCGATTTCAAATTAAAGTGTTCAGTTAAATGCTTACAAAAATATGTTAACTGGGAATTAGAAATAATTATCGAGGGCATTTTATTCTAAGTAAAATTCATGTCGAGCATGATGATAACGAACAATATATTGTTATCTGGTACCACAAGTACCGTTAAATTAGGAAGTGAGAAATATAAAACCACTATCACTTAAATATTCTAAATTCAAAATTTACTTACCACACATTTATCACAAGTTTTACCAGTAACATAGCGCTTGCATATACACTGTCCACTAGGGTCTTCACATTGAATGCTAGCAGCTCCATTCACATCACAGCCACACCCTTTAATAAGTAATTAATACAATAATAAGCAACACAATTTATTTAGCATAACTGTTAAACAGCACAAATGTCTCAGAGTTATTCACATTGGAATAAACAAACCACACAGTTTAATCTTAATTTTGTACAGTAGGCAGGGGTAAAAACCAGTCAAAATGTAAAAAAAGAGGAAAATATATGCAGTGTAATTTTGAACTACAAAAATAGTTCAATAAAAATATGACTGTGTACTCATGGCCTATTCTAAGGAAATTTACGACTGCCCAAAAGTCCAATCCGCCCCCCCCCCCTCCCCTTTTAACCCATACAGCAAATTAATTTGAAACAATAAAATTCGATAATTTATCTTTAAATATAACAGCAACTCTGAAATTGTAAAACCAGGTTTCTGTTACTCTACTTCATGAGGTTAATTGGTTAATATTTATATATCTATATATTTCTACAATATTTTCTTATAAAGAATTTGAAATACCTTTCATAGCAAAGTCGCAAAAGACAACTAAACAATCGTGAATACAAATTCAATGTTTCTGATACTAAACATTATATTTACACTCACAAGGCAAACATTCAATAGCTGACATCCTCCTCCTTCTCTTCGGTAAGAAATTCAACTTCCCCCTTGCCAACTGTTAATGAGGAACTTTCACGTTGTTTGGTTTTATTTTAAATAAAAGTAGGGAATAAATCATGAAAAACAATACAATTCTTTCAAAAATTTTAGCTCGGATAGATAGTTAAAAAAATATTTAGTTTTTCACTTTGCGATTGGCGGGAAAAAGCCACTTTTGCGTGAAACGTAAACACGCAGATAATGAACCAGTCTAAAACCTGTTTTAGAAGAGGAATGATTGTGGTTTTTCCTTCGTTTTGCGACTTTATCTCTGCGTAACCAAGTCACGGTTTTTTCATGCGTTTTTGGTCACGTGACTTTTGCTGTGATTTCGGCTAATTTCAAACTCGATTTTTGATTAATTGAAAGCATAAAGATAAAAAATAATTGCACTGATCAAATATATTCCTTGGATAACACTAGAAAATACAAAAAATATTCATTTTCCTCACTTGTGCAAGTTCCTCATTGCTGATTTTATTTTACAACTGTTGTCACCCACATATACAGTGGTTACCTCCCAAGAAAATTCCAGGTGGACAGGATACACAGTGGGAGTATTGACAAAGAGGGAAAAGGGGTTTTCGCGTGCGACTGTTGAAGTGGATGAAACAAAATATCCCAAGGTTTCGACTTGTAGGGGTAGCTGATCAACTGACACTGGTCACTTGACTCAGAAAACATTCAGGATCCAGCCCCTATTGCAACGTCAGGGAGGAAAGACGTCCGGTGCTTTCTCCAAATCTTTCTACACAATAAAGTTGTAAGCTTGGACTGGCTCGTCCTGGCTTCTCTGGAGATTTAGACATCTCTCAGCTTTGATTTTAGGCATATGTCTTGTTATTTTTGTCTTCCAAAAATATGACTTCATTGTGAAATATTTGAAAGTACCACATGCGCTATTGTAACAAAATAAGAATGAGCAATTATTTTTCTTTATTTTATTTGGTTTTGTGTTTTTTAGAACGGTGCATTTTTGAATTTACAACTGCCCATTTTGAATTCACGACTGGCCAAATAAGCCACGACTATCTGTTAGAATAGGCCTTGTGTGTACTAATGTGCATGCAGAACAGGGGTGCAGTCAGAAATATTTTCTGATGGGGTTTAAGACAAGTTTAGTCTGATAAAGCTCTATCAAGTCCCCTAAAATAATAAAACTGTAATAAAAAAAAAGAGGAACTTCGCAGAGAAAAAAACAGAAATCTGCGTAAAAGCGGAAGAATTTCACCCCTGACAGTAAGTGAAAAGTTGAATTTTTTTTATTGATATTATAATTATTATTTCATTAAACAAGTTTTAAAAAAAACACTTAAAATGTACACACTTAATACAGAAAAGATAAATGTAGGCGTACATTAGAATTATTTACATGCAACATTGAAAATAGCTATGTATAATATGCACTAAATTAATGAAAGTTTATATAAGACATTTCTTCACCCGCTGCAAGTTTCCTAACAATGTCCCACATAAAAATAAAACACACTTACATTTACAACCATTTTCCGAGAAGCCATAATATCCTTCAAGGCAAGTATCGCATTTCAATCCAAACACTCCGGGTTTACACTCGCATTTTCCTGATACAGGGTCACAAATATCAATGCTCTCAGGCTTGGTTCCAGTTGCATTGCACCGGCAAGGAACACATCCTAACTCTACATTTCCAAATCCATACTGAAAACAAAAAACATGCTTAGCAAAACTCACTTCCATATAACAATCCAATCAGTAAAATACAAAGTATCCAGAAAGAAAAGAATTTGAAATTAATACACATGCTTTTATAAATGATAGCAAATGCAACCTACTACAGTCAAAGAAATGTAACAAATAGATAATGAAATATTGATGTCTAAGAATTATGAAAAAAAAAAGTTATTATCCGATTCAAAATTTAGTGAAGTTGAAAGTCAAGCATCTACGAAGTATACATATTATATTATACATGGTCCGGCTATTAATTTCCAGGACTGACGTAACTGTAGGAGAACGAAAAGCTGGAAGATGGCGCTAATGATTGCATATTGAAGAGCAGTTTCTTGCGCATGTGCAGTGCAATCGGCACCATTCCGAAGTAAGTGGTTCTCGTGGAAAGGCGCATTAAAACGTAGCTCTTAAATTCCTGTTGCCGAAGTGAAAATGGAGCAAAGAATTAACATTAAATTTTGCTTCAAATTGGACAAGACAACTGCGGAAACCTACAAAATGTTAAAACAAGTTTACGGAGAGGAAGCATTATCCCGCTCAAGAACTTTTGAATGGTTTAAACGTTTTCGGGACGGGTGCGAAAGCGTCGAAGATGATCCATACACAGGTCGTCCGGGATGGCAATTGAAAAAGTTCGCGATATGGTGAAATGTGATCGTCGATTGATTATTCGAGTACTCGCCAATGAATTGAACATGGACAAAGAGACGTTTCGGCGAATTTTGACGCAAGACCTAAGCAAACGCAAGATTTGTCCCAGAGGCGTTCCTCACCATTTAAGGGATGAACAATAGCAATTGAGACTGGACGCATGTGGTGAACTTATCGACAACGCTGATACTGACCCTGCGTACCTGGATAGGATACCCAATTTGAAGCAAAATTTAATGTTAATTCTTTGCTCCATTTCACTTGGACAACAGGAATTTAGGAGCTACGTTTTAATACGCCTTTCCACGAGAACCACTTACTTCAGAATGGTGCCGATTGCACTGCACATGCGCAAGAAACTGCTCTTCAATATGCAATCATTAGCGCCATCTTCCGGCTTTTCGTTCTCCTACAGTTACGTCAATCCTGGAAATTAATAGCCGGACCTTGTAAAAGAAACAGTAGAACAGTCTGTTTGAAGTAATTCCAATTCTTTGCAGTCATCAAACTTTTTTACCGCATATTTTGTTAAGAAGTCATTGAATTCACTGAATTATTTTAAAAAGCTAACAAATTCTCTGAAAAATCTCTGCTATTTCTACACTTACAAATTTTCCAAATAATTCCCTAGAAGTGAACCTGTGAGCATTTTCACATTGATTAGAAGAATTATTTTTCAGAAATTCTTTACAGTTAGATATATCGCATTCCATCATTGAGAGATACAAGATTCTTTATGTTTCCTTAACATGCTTAAATTGTGATTTTCTCTTTTCGGTAGTACTGACATCTACTGTATAATTTCAAAATTACATAAAAGTACACTTGTTATTGTTGTAAAGTTGTTACTTTACAACATGATACATGGAATTTCATTGTCTGAAGTGAATGTTGAGGGGAGTAAAAAAGAATATAAAGGTTAAATTTTTAAAAGAGGGATTTCCTGTTTTGCCAGCCTAACTATCCTGTAGGGCAACAATTGAGAGTCACAGTTTCTTGGATTTGCTACTCCCCCGCAACAATGAAGGTTTTAAAGTGGAGTTCCTCATTGGATAGGGTTTGAATTAGTTCAATCCCTTAGAGGTTTTTAGCCTATGATAGCAGGATTCAAAGTTTCTTGAAATGAGTTTTTTCAAGTTTATTCATTGAGAAGCTTTTGCTACTAAGATAGATTAAAGTACCACGTCTGAGCTCCCAGAATGACAAAAGAAATGGTAAGTCATTGTGTCTTTTACGCGATCTCCCTCTCCACCACGAAAACTTTTAAGAGTTAATACATTTAAGAGTAAATATACTGTATGCATTTGTAAGAATCAATACAAATCAGTGTATAATTAGTAGTAGTTACACAAAGATAGTAATAAATCAAATGCTTAGATCATCAATTGTGTTAGCTATCCTCTGGTCCTTTTCTGAATATTTGAATATTGTAACGAACCTTTTAAAGTCGAGGCAGGTCCACTATATGTAAACACGGCCAACTCTTTAATTAATAAATTAACCTGCTTTGACTCCTAGAACAATACTCACAAAATTTGTGGACTATTTCTGATTTTTTTAACGTTGATTTTCAAACAAATAACACACTGTGGAATCATAAATAAGCCACTAATCAGAAGCGAAGGTCTTAACTTTTAAATTGGAATAGCATTTATCAATTTTGGCTTTGTATAAAGGGAAAAGAAGTGATCGTAAAAAAAAAAAAAAATCCAGAAAAATGTATGAGGGCAAGTCAAAAATTGTCCGCAATGTGAACATAACTCTTCTTACATTGTTCATACTGACCTCCGCCCTCATTTTTTTATTGCTATGGTTCTGCTATGGAATTTTGATCCCAATTCCTCCATTTGTCTTCCTTTTATTGCAGATAGATCATGACCGCTCCATTAGAAGTTTGCATCAAAGAGGAACAACAAGCAGTGTTACGGTTTATGTGATCGGAAGGTTATCAGAGGCCGCGATCCATCAAAGACTTTCCGCCCAATACGAGAACAGTGTCTTGCCGCAACAGAGTGTCTACTAATGGATTGAAAAATTCAAAATGGTTGCACAAGTGTTACACATGAGGAAGGAGCAGGACGACCATCTACGGCCACAAATGATGACAACATTGAGCGTGCACTGGACATGGTTCTGTTAAACAGACGAGTGACTATTGATGATATACCCTGATACACCTTCCGACCACAAAATCCAGATCACAGCTAATTGTTCCTCTTTGGTGAAAACTTCTAATGGAGCGGCCATGATCTATCTGTAATAGTCCGAGAGGCGACTGCAATTTTTGGACCTCATCGAACATCATTCTGAAATTTTTATAGAAATTGGAGAAAAGTGAGTAGATTAGGAATCAACTGGTCTGCAGTGGCGAAAATAGCCGAAACTTATCAAAAATCGACTTGGAATGAGTTGAACTAAAATCCGATTGCCAAATATGTCATAACTTGTCAAAAAGAGAACAAACTTTTTCGTCTGGTAACCCACTGCGTTTGATTTTCAATGAGAAAAAGCGCAAACGATATTGATCTCTGGCTCGGAAAACTTGTATCTTTTACAAATAAGCCAAATTGGCGACATTAGTTACATCATCAGTGATGTAATGTTTATTGCCAACTTGGCTCCCTTTTAATGGATGCAAGTAGACCGTTGTCAGATATCTCAATCGTCTGCAACCTTCTTAATTGAAAATTAAAGAGTGAGGGTTACCAAATAAAAAAAAAATGCTCATTATTTGGCAAGTTATGGCGCATTTGGCAATTGGATTTAGTTCAACTTATTAAAAGTCGGTTTTTGACTAGTTTCAGCCATTTTTGCCACAGCAGACCAGTGGATTCGTAATCTACTCACTTTTCTCTAATTTCTATAAAATATTCAGAATGATATTCGATGGGGTCCAAAAATTGCAATCGCCTCTCAGTCTATAATAAAAGAAAGACATAACATAACAATAAATTAAACAAGTACAGAGGTCAGTACGAACAATGCAAGAAGAGTTATGTCAACATTGGGGATAATTTTTTACTCACCCTCATATAAGATAAAACATGTTTTTTCTGTTGTTGGACTCTCTGAAGTTAAATTGGCAAAAAAACTATTTAGATCTATTTTTTAAAGTTAAGATTAAATCTTTCTAACTTACGTCACACCTGTCGCACTCTCTTCCTACGTAGTTAAGTTTGCACTCGCAGACTCCAGTCGCTCTGTCGCAGATGGAGTTCTCGGATCCGAGGGGGCTACAGCCGCAGGCTGAAAGGAACCAGAGATGTGCTCATCTGCAAACTGTCATAATCTAAAATTACTAACATCAGAACTAATCTACCCTCATTATGTTATGCGATCAGAAAAAAGTTTGAGCTTAAAGTTATTTTTTCGATGGACATAAAAACCGTGTCTTAAAATTTTAATTTAGAAATTAAAGAAATTCTTATATTCCAGGCGATATTTTGACTATTTAATTTGTGGCTTACTCAATTGCAGGTAACAAGTGTATTATTTGTAGAAATATAATGTTTGTGCCATTAAAAATGTTTGAATGCATTTTTCTAACTTTAAAAGTATTCAATGGGAATTTAGAGAATGAAGGGCTAACGAATTGAAAAAAGTAAATTTAATCCCTTATTGAATAGCCAATATGAAACAGAAGCGTGTAAACAAAACATTTCACAGTCATAAAAAGTTGCTACTTTATTCAATTTGATTGAAACATAGTATAAATAATAAAAAAATTGTTTAAAAAACATATTAGTGATACAAAGTATTGTTTAACAAACAAGACGAATACAAAAAAAAAACATATATTTTAACTATTTTGTACAAATCAATTAATTACTTTCTTATCAATCCTTTGTAAAAAGTAAGGTGATCATCTAAAAAATCAAGCATGATATTTTAACAAATGTTGATCTAATATCCCATACGCTGTTCCAAAAACGTAAAAACTTTGAAGATATTTGTCCACTTGTCTATCACTCTAGAAATTGACCTTATATAAGTTTGAAACTACAGTCCAACCCTGTTAACACAAAGTCGATGGGGCAGCCGAAATTTTTTACATTAACCGAATTTTATGTTAACTATGTCGACACTTTTTCATATAATTACTGCAGATTTAAACTACTAGCTATATGTGAATTTAATACAGCTGTTTTTAACACACATCTTCATTTTTGCCTGACCACATCCTTTATCTTGCAGGTTGAAATTGATTCACAGCATAAGCTGCTTCAACCTTTTCTGATTTTTTTTAAAGTCGTTGATGTTGGTAATTCCATACTTGGCAGCGATTTCTGTTTTTTTCCTAAAGAATTGATCAATTTCATTTCAAATTTTTTGCTTCGTTTCTAATGATAACAATAGCTGCTTCCTACTCATATTGACAAGATGCAACATGCAAATGCTACTGAGTTTTGTTCCTAAACTTATACTGTTTAATACAAGGGTGACACATGACTTTACAAAACCAGTTTATGAAGAGATGCCATCTCAATTTGCAGTGATTTCCTTGAAATTTGGACATTTCCCCCGCTTTATATAATTTCAACTTGATGACTGTTTTCGTAACACATTTAACTTCTCAGATAAGAAGATTTCATTTAAAAAAAATAGGCTTAAAGAGCAAATTTTTCATTAGTCTTAAGCGGGATTTCAGGTTATGCGATTTCGTGTTAAACGAATAAAATAATATTAAATTTAAGCTGCATCGTACATAAAACTGTATATATTTCGTGTGGAACGAAATTGCACGTTAAGCGATTTTACCTTAACAAGGTTTGACTGTACTAAATAATTTTTCATAAAACTGAAAAGTTGTCCTAAAAATTCCTAACAAAAATTCAGGTGTGGTAGCTCAAAAATTGAAATTTTCGTTTCTCTAATTTGGTGACAATGAAGAATAGCTGTCATGATGATGGTTCTTAAAAATAATATATAGAGCAATGGATGTAAGATGTTAAAAAAAAATTCAGTTTCAATTATATTTTCTGTCGTCAAAAAATATTTTCCCAATAAACTTATTCAATATAAAAAAATTTTGGTAATTTCAACTTCTACGTAGATGTAAAAATAAGCTTTTAGAAAGACAATGTGGTCCATCTGTTTAAAGGAAATCAATATTCTTAGCTGTAATCAGAAATTTTTCATCAGGATCTTTGTAAAGCTTGCAAACGCAGTGATTGATCTTTGTTAGACAATAATGTCAAAATATAATTCAATCCAACATACTGTCAAGTGTTTTCGTTTCTATCCGATCCATATCGAATATTCACAAATCTATATTTACTTAAAGAAGAAAGTTCGGAATCTATCTAGGAATATTTTTTTTTACATTCATTCGTTAAAGATATAAATTAAAAAGCTACAAAATTCAATTATTAGTTATGTAATCGATATCGGATCACAACTAAAGTCGCTAAACATGAAAAAATAATTTATTAACAAAAAAATAACTTGTAATGATACATTTTAGTAGAGTGTTACAGTAGATATATTTTTCAAATTACATTTTAAAATAAATGTCTATTATCTATTCAATGTACAATTAATAAGAACTCAATTGTCTTTTACCAAATGTAACTTAGATACCAGTGATAAATTTAAACATCGATTTCATACTATGTCTTCTTTCAAAAAAGGAAGAATTTTTCAATCACACAACATTCAAAAAGTAGAAAAGATACATTTATTTTAAGGAGTGGAAAAAAGGATTTACTTATATGTTATTCAAATAAATTAAATAAAAGTTTTTGGATATCTATGTAAAAGATTTGCATATAAATCCAATTATAAAATGTTATGGACACACAAACTAGAATGAAATTTAAAAAGTGAAAGGAATTAATTTTTTAAGGACTAATTATTAATAATCGGTTAGTTAATGTGCAACTTTAATGCACACTCTACAAAATATCACATATTTCAAAACTTCAGGGATTCAATAGTTTTTTTAAAAGATTCCTAAAATTTTAAAAGTTAAACTTGATAAAAAAAAATATATAAAGTCAAAATCATGCATTATTTTACCTGACATCAGTAGCATTACAAAATAAAGTAAGAATATAACTATTTCGCTCAAAAAAGAATACAAGTGCTTTAAAAAATACACTTAAGTTTTTTCATTATAAATGTTTAACTTAAGAAAAAGCATATTTATACATTTATCTAATACCATGCATGCATATCAACACCTCTCTACCTCCTCAAATATATACTCCTTTAACGGAAGCTGGTACCCAAAAATTTTATAAAAAATCGATTTTGAGCTTACTATTATTTAATGAAAAAATTAATTGAATTACAATTAAAAACCAACTTCAGTAGAATAACAAGCGTCTGCAAAATGCACTGAAAAAAATTAGCCTTCTATATCAAGTACTTTCTGAGAAAAAGGTAAATGAGTAAAGAAAGAAAAATGAAGTTTTGAAAAAAAAAAAAAATGCATTTAAAGAAAACTTTTCATTCGATAACAGTTCCCAATTTTATTCTTCAAAAAATTACTAAAAATACTTCTAAATGAAGTATTATTCCAAAAGAGGTATCATTTTAAAGAGTAGAATTTAAATTTTAACAAACAATAATGAACTTAAAATCAAATTTTTATTAAGTTTATTTAGGGTACCAACTCCACTTGAAATCTGTTTCCCATAATAGTTAAAATACAAAGTAAACAACCCCATTACATTCTAGTTTTCAAAGAACTTACGTTTGCAGACATGATGATAAGCATTTCCATAATGCCCCTCTAAACATTCGTTGCAATTCCATCCACCAGTGTTCCCAATGCATTTTAAACATTGTCCAGTGATGTGGTCGCAATAATTGGGATCATCAAAGTCAGCATTTCCAGTGCAGTCACAAGGTTGACACTTGCCACCAGGTATACCAGGAGTACCAAAATAACCAGAAGCACATCTAGAAAGAAAAAGTACCGTAAAATGGGGTGAATAGGAACAGCGGGGTGAATCGGAATGAAACTTCATGAAATTACAAAGAAATTATTATTTTACACAAATAAAGCAGTTTTATTAATTATACATTTTTTTTATTTGGCTAACATGTTTGGAATGTTGGAATATATTTTGTAAGGTTTTCAACACTGTCCTTTTTTTTTAAAAAAAATTCTGAAACAGCGTGCATACAATCCAATGAATTTTAACCTCTCCAAAACTTATCCCGTAATTAATATCATGTACCAGTTATAAACTTAACAAATATATTTTTAGATAAGAATAAACATCCACAAATGAATGCCATACTTAATTTAACTTGGTTTTGAAAACTTTTTATTTTACGAATTTTTATGTTTTGCCTCGTCTCGATTTTGAGATTTGCGGGGTGAATCGGAACACTTGAAAAGTGATATTAAAAAGCTGTTTTTGGCAAGATTATGTTCCACACAAGATTCAACGACTGCATAAGAGTCTAATTACTCCCTTCAAGACAGTAATCAAGATTGCAGGCTTGAATAAATGTCAGAAGAGGAGCCTAGTTTCCGCATGGCAGAAAACCTGATTGTTCCAGTGGTTTTTTTTCTAAATGACTTCGTTATCTTTAAGTTATATGGAAAAATGTATGAAGACTCTATGTAAGCAAAGTTTTACACCCACAAGATTATTGCTATATAAGTGTGTTTTACAAAAAGCACTTATGAACGAAGAGATTTTCTGAAACAAATGAGGATGCTTTTCTCCTTTCTCAAGATATTTTAAAGAATTTGCAGTCATACGACACGCAAAACATAAAGTAGATTAAAAAGTATTTTTAATTTTAAAAACTATTTGCATGAGTTAGAGGAGAGTTATATAAGAATTGATACCCTTTCAAACATATGATTTGTTTTGACAATAATTGACAAACACACATTTTATCCGGCATATTAAATGATTTTTTTATAATAATTTTGTGTTCCTATTTACCACAATGCATTATTATTTGTTTTTTGTCACCCTGTAAACATTTAAATAAGATCAGACATAAATTGTAACGAGTGTTCCGATTCACCCCATTTTACGGTAACAAGTAAGGATTTAACTTCGAACAAGCATCGAAATCTTTAATATTTAAATAATTGAAGGTTTGCGGCAAAGAATGATCAGAGTCTGTTTTTCTGAATTCTCCAGAAAAGCTGATTTAAAATTTCAAGTCTCAGGGCTTGTATCAGGATTGAGGTAAATGGTTGCACAAAATCTCACATAGTATAATGGTATTTATTTGCCAGGAGACTCTAACTATCTGCTACAACCTTGCAGGTGGAGGGAAAACCTCGATTTTGAAAAAATATGACTCCAAACATTCTTTGACATGGCCCTTCAATTACGATTAAAATGTGTGAACTTTTTTTCCTAAATGCTTTAGATTCAATTTAAGTATACAACTACAATTTCACTATCAACTGTGTTTCTACTTTTCTAGTAACAAAAGACAAAACTGTGGATCCGTTTTGAAAATAATAATTTCTGCAGTCTCGCCTTCTACAACTCTTTTTTTAACAATGTGACAAAGAAAAAATACATGGTTTTGATAAACCACTTAATGGCGTGTTAAAGGCCAATGATTTCCTAGCCTTTAGAAACACGAACTTTTGAATTTTTATTTAAATTTATGCCTTCTTATGAAATACAATTTCATACAGAAAACAATGTAGTTTAAGCTAATTAAGCTGACGATTTGAAAACTTTAGTTTTCTGTCAACTTAATTTCAGTCCTAGCAAAACTAAATGAATAATTCTTGCTCAGGGTTCCTACTCAAATCTCAGGATGAAAATCAATGACTTTTCAATTACTTTTAAGGACCTAAATAATGTTTTTAAGGACCTTTGAAAATTTGTTTTCAGGCATCATGTCTATATATAAATTTTTAATAAAGTATATTCTAACAAAAAAAGTTACAAGTTGGTGGATGCGTAATACAAATATGACAGAGAATTCTGATTCAGTGCAGATAAGTGGCGGTCACGCGGGAATAGCAAGTCCGAGTTGTATTTTTATAACTTTTGCAATTGGGCACACAACATCCGCAAAAATTAAGGACTTTTAAGAACCTCTAAGCATTTTCAAGGCCTTGAAAACAAGTTCAAAAAAATTAAGCACTTTTAATGACTTTCAATGACTGTGGGAACCCTGTTGCTGAATTGTGGGTATACAGAGACACCCATCTTAATTGCTTTTTTAGTGTTCAAGGAGTATGCAATTATGCATAGCATTTCATCAGGAGGTATAGATAAAGAGATGTAGGAATTGAATAGTGTATTTGGAACATTATTTAAGTATGAACTTTTGCACACAAAACATTCTTTTTTGTGAAATATGAGACTACAAGAAAGAATGATGTAATTGGAAATGACTTTAGAAAATTACATTTTAAAAAATTTTAAATACTCAGAAGCACATTAAAATGTTCAGTCTTTTCTGTTTATTGCCTCACAAACTGTATCGTATTTCCCCTAGTACCGCTAATATGCCAACAGATGGCACTATCAGACCAGCTCCATTTTTATAAAAGTTGACTTAAACTGTTCTTTTCCTTGGTCTTCAATTGTCACTAATTATTTTAAAATGGATTAAATTATTAACTTTGGAATGTATATAAGATGAATCCCATTTAAAGAATATAAGTTTGCGAAAGAAAAAATAAAAGTTAGAGAGACTTTTAAGATTTATTTGGATTCAGCAGTTGGTTGGACAACAAATCCAACTGACTGGAGACAATATTTACATATGGAACTCATTAATCAAGTGCAATATATTTGAGAATAGACTCAGAATAGCAATTACTAAAAAAAAAAAACTATTGATCAAGTTATGAGAGCAGATATTTATATCACAAGATGATAACTATATCTTGCCTTATTTGGTGATGGTGGGAACTGCATATTTTGACAATAGAAATTTGAACTTGAGAAGAAAACTGCAAATTCATGAGATAGCAATAGTGTTCTAACTCAATATAACTCTTAAAAGATGAAAGATTAATGTGAGAACTGGCTATTGACATTTCAGTACTAATACATCAAGTAATGTGATCTTACTATACTTGGTTTCTTACTTAAACTGGACTTCACAGCGTTACTTAATCAAAATTTAACCCAAGACCTATTAAAATAATACAATCATCTAAAGAGCATTACCTTATTTAACACTAAAAAGTATTAAAATAATACAATCATCTAAAGTGCATTACCTTATTTAACACTAAAGAGTATTAAAATAATACAATCATCTAAAGAGCATTACCTTATTTAACACTAAAAAGTATTAAAATAATACAATCATCTAAAGAGCATTACCTTATTTAACACTAAAAAGTATTAAAATAATACAATCATCTAAAGATCATTACCTTATTTAACACTAAAAAGTATTAAAATAATACAATCATCTAAAGAGCATTACCTTATTTAACACTAAAAAGTATTAAAATAATACAATCATCTAAAGAGCATTACCTTATTTAACACTAAAAAGTATTAAAATAATACAATCATCTAAAGATCATTACCTTATTTAACACTAAAAAGTATTAAAATAATACAATCATCTAAAGATCATTACCTTATTTAACACTAAAAAGTATTAAAATAATACAATCATCTAAAGAGCATTACCTTATTTAACACTAAAAAGTATTAAAATAATACAATCATATAAAGAGCATTACCTTATTTAACACTAAAAAGTATTCACTCACCTTTCACATTTGCTTCCAGTGTATCCAGTTCCACAGGCAGTGCAGACATAATCTGTAACACCTGTTGTCGTTACAATATCCTTACACACTGGCGAAAAATTGTTCTCCTCGTTGAGTAAGGGACAAGCGCAGGGCTGGCAGTCTTCTGAAGTTCCTCTGTAAGGGTTGCCGTGAAATCCTTCCTTACAAATCTCACAGTGATGTCCAGAAGTATTATGTTTGCAGTCCTAAAAAATTAACACACAAAAACATAGTTGTTAATGTAAATCCTTTACATGCATTGCCAACTTACGTGCAATAGCAACTTATTTAATTGATTTTGAGCTCAACTCATATTGACTTTTCATAGTGTTTGATCACTACAAAGAAAACAATCATTTTTATGCCATGGGCCAGGGTTCCCACTCAAATCACAGAATGAAAAGCAATGACTTTTAAATGAAAAATTATGTTCTTTAAGGACCTTTGATTAATATAAATTGCTTGTTATTATTCAGGTGTTCATAACATTTATTTGATGGAATTTAAACAATTTAACAAGGGAGCATTGTTTCGAATCGTAAGTAATGTACTACATTCAGGATAACACAATTGATTGTTTATAAAGTAATTAGTTTTCTACTCAAGTAATAAAATATACTGACATTAGAATGCAAATTTTGCTTTAACAACTATGACAACTACTGTCCCACATGGCATTTTCAATCAATATTTTACTGTAAAAAAAGTATTTGAAACTAATGAAACAAGAAATTCCAATAATTTACTTACCAAACAATAGCCAGTGTAAGGATCGCATGAAGTTGCATGTCCATGACATTCACACAGTTCACATATTCCCTTGTGTAAAGTGTTATTGATTCGGCGATATCCAGGTTCGCAAATCTGTTTGAAAATATAGGAAATCAACAAAATTTTAAATTAGTAAAAAAAATTATACGATTTAAATCTTCAGGTAGGTTGATACTTTTCATATTTGAGCAAATGTAATACAATTTTAAAACAAAACTATAAACCTGATAGTGAAATATTTACCTCGCAGGACAGTCCTGAATAGCCTAATGGGCATTCACACATTTCTACAGTTTGCATTTTCTTTATACTGCTTGAAAATCTGTCAGCTATTTCCATTTCCACATTATAAAGCCTATTTCAAGTATAATTTAAAACAACGAATCAGCAGCGTTACCAATAATGCCTTTAAAATTAACTCACTTAGAGTAAGGTTCATTAGAACTTTACTAAGGCTGCAACTTTACAATGTGTATTTTAATTCAAAATAAAAAATATTTATGTAAGCAATTCATCATAGTGCCTATAAAAATGTTCAGAAGCTTTTTTAAAATTTCAACTACATAATTAAAAATATGCAAAGATAAATAAAAAATTGAACAAAAAGATAAATAACTCATCACTCACAATCCAACCACTTGATCAGAATGATACTTTGCACGAATCAACATCCGAGTCATATTGTTCATCACTGCTGCAAAAGTCTCCTTCGTGACAGCTCTGCTTCGTTTCCCAGCTGCTGTCAAATGAGACCATGGACGTTCTTGCAGAGGTAAAGCAACCGTGACGTTACCTTGAGCCTTACGAGAGCCAAAGTAGTAACCGATTCGTATTGAATCACTCTACGAATTAGATCAAAATAAAATAGTATTAGTTATTATCCCTTCTACTTTCGATTTTGGTTAAATGAGAATTTTCTGTTTATTGCGATGTATTTACCTCCAATATTATACCAGCAGCATCGTTTTGCAGACCTTCATCCTCAATGACGGAGTAACCAATGACATATCTAAGTTCTCCACCATAGGAATATAACTGTGATGAATAATTAAAGCTATATTTGAAATTATTAAGCATACCGAAAATGGGGTTGTTATTGTGAATAGAATTTTACAATTAATCCACTTTTATTCAAAGTGTTGTGTATACACCATAAATATGTACACTTAATGGCAAAAATTAAAAAAATTTCTTTAATAAATAATGTTACATAGATCATCAAAGCATAAAATTAACCTAAATTTATGAAATCTTATGAAGCGAAAGAATAGAATAAGTCGATAGTGTTGCCTTAACTTTAAAATAAAAACATCATTCACCTACCATAACCCACCTTTTTGCCAATATATTCAGGTGGTGCCATCCAATAGTAGTTATCAAAGCCCAACATAGCTTCATTCGTAATTTTCAAGGAGTCTCCTTCATATTCTGGATCAACAACGTGAAGGCCATACAAGTCACTTACTCTCCAGCCATTCAAAGATTGTATCTATTAAATTAAATTAAGCATTATTTTATCAAGAAAAATTATATATTGTTTAATTAGAGCGTGTCAATTGAACAAGATTAAAAAATCTTTTAAAATGAAATGTCAAATAAAATTAAATAACACTCAACCAATACTTTGGCTTGAACAGAAAAAAACAAGACAAAAAAGAATAAGAATACAATGTTTCAACTTAACATACTTTAAAGACAATTAGATCTCCATCAGGGTACAACTTTGCAAAGGTTTGAATTTTAAGATTCATTTTCAAAACTTATTACAAATGAAATCCGAACAATATATAAGTATTCCATCAAATCGAAAACATGCCCGAGAAAATATATTAAGCAATCACTACATCAATTACATTAATTTTTTCTCTTTTTGACTAAAATTTTATTCTCAATCTAATTATTGAAAATATTATTTATTACAACAGCAAAGAAATTTTTTATACGAAACTAATAGAAATTTTTTTAAAAAAATAGGGGGTGGGGGGATTAATCAAAATAAAACAATTAGCACAATATTTAGGAAATTTAAGTCAAAACCTTGTTTACAATACTGAAATAGTTAATGGAAGCAATAAAATCCAAACATAAAACGGATTGAAAAGAAATATAAAATTTCTTGATAGTCATACATAGCACTAGGCAACAAATTAAATTATGATTCAGACGAAATGAAGTAAAGGAGGAAACTCGACATAATGCATAAATCAAATATAGTTAAACTCTGTTAATGCGAAGTCAATGGAGCCGCTAAAATTATTCGTGTTAACTGAATTCCATGTGGAACGAATTAATTAACGTTAAGTTTTAAGTACAGAGAATTGTTTTTGCTCCGCTTTAAACAAGATTAAGTGATTCCACTGTAACGAAGTTTGACTAATTATTTATTATCAAGAGACTTACCACTTTCACTCCCCAGTCACTTTCTTGGCATCTACTAGTTATTCCAGAGCAGTAGCAGGGAGTACAACCATCAGAATTTTCAGCATCTAAGTTATAATGACCATTTGTGCAGTATTCACATCGTACACCTTCAACATTTTTCTAAAAAGAACACACAAAAAATACTTACATTTATGCAAGAAAAGTATGCACCCATTCAAAAGATTGGAAAAGTTAATATGGCCCTACACACTAATGCAGTTTTATATAAACTTCAAAAAAGCAATTTAGAATAATTATGACACTCATACTCATGATAATGGATTACCACTAAAAAATGCCAGATAACCACTCGTGATATTGTGGATGAAAAGTCATGACAATGGATTACCATTCATAATAATAATCAATCCCATCAAAAACATCTCTGTAAAAAAGGTGCCAAGTTCTTCATATACTAACTATGACCGTGAAAAGTATTGAGATCTAAAGTAAAGCCATGTTTAACGTTGTTGTACATTACGAGCAATGAAAATTAGTAAAGTGTTCTTCTCAAAGTCAAAATTTCCCTACATAGGATTCAATATCCAGCTATAAAATTGCTTGTGGCTTTTTTTTTATTATTATTTCTTGATTTTAGAGGTTTCAGGGTGTGTGGCGAGTTTCTCCTCTATTTATATGTGTTAATAACAACTAATATTATAAGTACAATAATTCTAGCATCAATAGAAATATATTAGAATTGAGATTCAAATTTTTCGAACATAGCCCCCAGTTGATTCGGAAATCTCGATTTTTAGATTTTTTCCTTTGCATGCACATTAAACCTTACAAGCATACCAAATTTTATAGTTCTAGCTCTACTAGAAGTACCTTAGTAATTTGATGATCAGTGAGTGATAGGGTAGATCTTAAAATACATTGTTTTCTACCATTTTTGAATTTGATTATCTCTACAACCAATATAATTGGAGACTTGAAACTTAACGGTCTTACTAAAGTGGCTAACAGCTACCTGTAAAAAAAATAATTTTTTTTTGCTCTCAGATATACCGTAATGTGAAGATATGAGAGGTTGAAATACTGCCCAAGTTGCTTTCAGTAAAAGATATCTGGCAGTAAACTTGGTGAGGGCACTGCCATGCACCTAGATTAATAATGGTACAGGATTACTGAGACGGGATAAAAGAGTTAGAGGCCCTTTTAAAGTTATTTTGCTTGGTAGTAAAAATTCAACACAAATCTTTGCCAGTGGAACCATTCTAGGCTTCCGTTGCCATTAGTTTTCCAAGGGGCAGGCGAGGTAACATGAATCTAGAATCACATGCAACTGATGTAGTAATAAGCACAATGATGAGGAAAAAATTTCAATCAAGGAAAAATTACACTTACATTTAGGCAAACATAACTGAAACTTTATAGAAATGGTGTGAAAATACTTGAAGACTCTGATTTGATTACATTTATTTAATATACTAACAGGGTGTCCAGCAAAAATTCCCTGATTTTAAAATTCAATAACTCGAAAACAAAGATCAATAGAAGAATGAAACAAAAGGTAAAGTTATTTTGTAAGATGTAAAAGAACTGAAACGGAAATTTCAAAATTAGTTACAAATGTTACCAACAGATGGCACTGTTGTTGCAAAGTTCTTGAATTATGTTACGAATTTGTCCTCTGCAATCAGTCGTTGTAATCACACTACCTTCCTTTCATGTTTATACAATAGAACTGTCTAAAGATTGATCGTTCTGAGCTTCAAACTACTCTTTATTCATAAGAACAGTGTACAGCACCACATGTTGGCAATATTTCTAATTTTGAAAATTTAGTGTATGATTTTTAAGGCTTTCAAAATAACTATACTTTTTGTTACATAATTATTTGGACCTTTGTTTGTGAGTTATTTAATTTTAAAGTTGGGGAGTCCTTTGCTGGACACCCTGTATTTAAATTGTTAAAACTGAAATAAAGAAAAATATATAAAGGTAACAATATGCACAAAAAAAAGTAAATTTCAGGGGAACAAAATGTTATTAAATAAAACTATCCTAATTAAATTGTTATATTAATCCATCGGATTTCAAAAAAGGATAGAATAAGTTATTGAAAGAGAAAGCTTACTTTGCAAATGCACTGTCCTTCACATGTACTTTCACCTTCTGTACCGGCTGGGCTGCAGGGACATGGCTCACAAATAGGATATTGTTTAAAACCTGAAGCACAATGGTCACATTTGCTACCAGCAAATCCCTCTTTACAAATACAATCACCAGGGTACTAAAAAATATGCCAGAGATGAAATCAAGTCATATTTAAACTTCGACTTTGTTTCTCAAAATACTGTTCACCGTAAATTGGTAGAAGCATTGAATATTTCTCTTAAACTACAAAAATAAAATTATATTTAAATAACATAAATTACAATTAAACAAACGTAAGGAAGCAGTAACTGCAACAATCACTAATATGTAATTTTTGAAAAGGCTTACACAACTATTATAGGAAAAAGATACAATATCGCATTATTTGAAAATATGTATTAAGGATTATATCTTAATCACATTAACATTTTAGCACATACCAAATTATAAGTCATCTAGGGAATATAGTATATTAAGATGGACAAAAATGCATTTTATTATATTATCAAATTATATTATTATTTACAAAGAAATAATCTCACTATTTTTTTATTGAGGAAAAAATTCTAATAAAAGTCAAGCACTACATTAGAATATAAGTATAAATAAAATAAGTGTATATTTCTTAAATAATATATTTCATTTGTTTTGTATTGTAAAAGAATATACAGATAATAAAATTTGAGAAAATAACTGTACTTTATTTTTGCAAATAAAAAAGTAGCGCATTTAAAAGGTATGAGAGGAAGTCCTAGTAAGCAACATTTCCTATACTCGCTATGTTACAATCTTCTAGCCCAGTGCATTTAGAAACTACTTTGTATAAAACTTTGAAGTTTAGCAAATAAGTATGAAAAAGATCCCTTCATGAAATGACATGAATTGTTTTCATTTAATGACTATCTATTATAAATGAAAATTATAATAGCATAAGACCAAAACAGGTGGAGACACTGTATATGCATTGACAAAAGAATTTCAAATATAAAATAAATATTAGAAGCTATTTTTGAGTTTTTAATTTACGTCATTTCATTAAGTGATCATTTTCATATGCATCTAACCTAACTTCAAGGTTTTATAGCAAGTAGTTTCTAAATGCACTGGGCTAGAATATTGTAACATACTGAGGATAGAGATTGATCCTTACTAGGACTTTTTCATAAGTTAACAGAAATCAAAGTCAAAACATTAATTCTTACAATGCCTTCCAGTACAAAAGAGTCATCTTTAATACATAAACCAGTGACACCTGGACCAGCACATCTGCATCTTCGACATGGTTCAGGATCCATACGTTCTACTCCCAAAGGTCTGTAATATCCATCTTCACATTGTTCACAGTTGATGCCAGTTGTATGATGCTGAAAACAAAAGAGGGTGGTTAGAAAATATCTTAAAATCTTACATTATGGTCATATGGCAAAACTTAATTTATAAACAATATTTTTAAAATTATAAGAATATTTTAGCATAATTAAGATGCAGTTGCATTTTAATGAAAACGAAAACCTTTACGATAACTTTATAGGAAAATTTTTGAAGCAACATTTTAAGATATATAACTGCATATTATTTTTTTCATGGCAATTATAAAACGTGCATTATAGCAAAAAAATATTATATTCAATTATTACATAAACAATTTATTTAAACAATCCTAAAACAATGAGAGAATTTTAGTAAAGATAAGATATAACTACTGATTCACACAAATACAGATTTCATGGTAACATAATTTAATAACATTTTGAGAAGTTTAACTTTGAAAAGCACACAAATTTGAAACTACACATTATATTTTTTCCATTGCAATTATTACATGATTATTAAAATACTTAGCACAATTCAAAAGTAAAATAAACTCAAATGCAATAAATCAATCACAAATTCTGGAAGTATTATCGATATTCCACCTAAACTTATAAAAAAAGGGTTTTTTATAAATAGCTATGAAAGTAGCTTTGATATTATTTAATATGAATTACTCCAAAAACCTATGAAAATTTAATGCTCAGCAAAACTATTTTACTAAAGATGAAGTTATACAACATACAATGAACTAAGAATGAAAATGAAGTTTACAAAATGCAAGGTATAGATAAAAAAAGACAAAAATAACCTCTATTTTACCTTACACTTTATACAAACACCTCCACCATCATACTCTTCATTGATATTCAAGCTGGCTTTCTTTTCAGCCACAGTCTGGTCATAAAAGCAAATGTCGGCATGACCATAACACTGGCATTCTATTAATTTACAAGAAATTTACAATTAATTAATTTAAAAAAAAATTTCAAGTTACATCTACAATTAGTTAATTAGCCAGAAATTTAAAATTTAAAATAAAAAAAGGTATTTAAAAAAAATTTATATTAAAACATTAGATTATTAATACTACTTATTAGATTAATACATTTGTTATTTGATTAATCAAGTGAACTATTTTGCATTCATATTTTTAAAGTACTGCCAATCAAACTAATCCCTCAGTTCTGATGATAATTTCATCTGCAATCAAAAGTTTTTTTATAATTATTATTGTTATTATCCAGGGTTTCCACTGAAATCATAAAATGAAAATCAATGACTTTTCAGACTTTTTAAGGACCCAAATAATATTTTTAAGGACCTTTGAAAAAAAATTTCATGCATTAGGTCCTTAATGTGTGACTTTACAGCTGCTTTGCCCAAAGTGTTAAAATCAAAATCTTTCATGCACTACTTGCATTTTGCCTAAGAAACAGTCTTTGATGATGTTATTTGATCTTTTGGCTAGCAAAACGTAAACACTAATCTTACACGTGTTTGTCTCACAGAGTACAGTGTATAACTAAAACCGTTTGATATCTCAGGATGGCCACAAAACACAAAATTAAGGAAAAAAATTCCCTGACAATTCCCTGATTTCCTTGACAGATTTTTAAAAAATTCCCTGATTTCCCTGACAGAATTCTAAAAAATTCCCTGATTTTCTTAGGATTTCCAGATGTCTAGACACCCTGATCAAATAGAACATGTATGCTAAGGAGATAATATGCAAATTTTTAAAAAATAGTTTTGCTGGTAATGAAAAGTTTAAATTATTCCATAACATTAAACTTTCAATGGCTTACCACTACAAATCTCCATGTAAGTAGCGCTAAAATATGGATGAACGTGCCTTAAACAATACAAAATTTTCATTATTTTCATGAAATTTTAAAAAGTTCCCTGACATTTCCCTGATTTTTCCCGAATCAGAAAGTCCCCGACATTTCCCTGATTTCCAGGTTTTCCTGGTTCTGTGGCCGCTCTGTATCTAACCCACCAATACAAACCAAACGATGCACAAGTTGATGCATGTGTAATTCAAATATACCAGGACATTTTAATGCGGTACGGATGAGTGACACAAATTAAATACTTTTAAAGACCTTTACACATTTTCAAGAACTTTAAAGACCTGGCAAACAAGTTTAAAAATATCAAGCACTTTAAATGACCGTGGGAACCCTGATTATCAGAGCTGTGTTTGAACAGGTTATATTAAAAAACTGAATTTTTTCAGTAAAAAATTTTACAAAGAGAGCAGTTTTCTTAGATACAATGCCAATTTTAAACACTGATTATGAACTATTAGGAACAACACTATTTGTAAGCATGAACTAGAACTTTGAGGATTAGATTTTTAACAGTAAAGAGAATTAACTTATGATAAGTTCGTCATTAGTTGCAAGCAAACAAATATTTCTTTAGTTATGTACATGCAGTTTTCTATGCCACCTAATAAATCGAAAGAAATACTAACTTTCACATACGGCTCCATCACTATTGCTACCAGGACGCCAAGCCTTCTGTTGATATAAAGGACAGCACTGCTCACAGTTCTCACCACAGGTGTTATGTTCACACTGGCATTGAAGAAGCTACAAAAAAAATGTAACAAACTTACATTGTATTAAATTCAATAATTAAATTCTACTTTGATCCTGATCATGGACACTACGAAATTTTACAATGTGCATTTTAGCAATCAAAAGACATTCATGCATTCTACAATTCAGATGTTTGACTCTTTTTCGGTCCTTGAAAATTGATTTATAATAATATAACCCATAAAAACAAAGTTTTTAATATAAATCCTTTATATGCATTGCCAATTTTTATGTGCAATTTCAACTTCTTGAGCTCAGATTGCGTTTTCATAGAATTTAACCACTAAGAATAAAAAAACATTCCGAAACTATATTTACTAGCTTCTTTTTTTCCCAAAAAACTTTATTGAATACATTATCATTTACAATGAGTCAACGATCTACAAAAACTGACAAGTCTGACATAAGGCAATAAAAACACATATCTTTTATTCATTTTGATTAAACAATTTTGGCAACAGGAAAGAGTTTCAACAAATAATCGGTTAAATGGGATTTATTAGTATTCCAAAACGATTATAGAAGCACGTGTAAAAGCAACTTTTTAGTGAGAGTGACAATCCCGAAATTTGATAGAATGCATTGTTATCGACGTCGAATCTATATGCCAAGTTCAGAACTATTGGATTGCGGGCAAGTGGGTTAATTAGGCCTCCGCAGATTTGTCCGCCATCGACATGCCCAGCCACCTAACCATTCACACACATAAAATCGAAGATAAAATAAAGGATTTAAAAATCAGAATACATTACTTTATCTATATAATATCCTTATCAAAGGCACATCTGTCGATCATGGTAACTTCGTCAGGGAGTGACTACCATAATCAATGCCAAAATTAATAGGTCATTAAATTAATTTATGGTCATTTGCTGTGACTAGTATAACTACTAATGTTGTCATGTGGCTTTAGCGCCAATAACTTAGTTGGTTTCTACTTTAATTTGTTTACAGTGGTCATGTTTACTTTTTTCACTTTCAATTTAAATTTGTCATCTTTATCTATATGCTTACTCTTATTGATACTTGCATCATATTTTAGAGTTGTGACTACATTTAATACAGGACATTGGGATATTCCTTTTTGGAACATTTCGACACTTCGAAATTTGTTCATCAATATCGGAATAGCTTACTTTTTTTTATTGCCCTCGTTGACTTTTGTACCGATTATCAAAATTGTGATTATATGGGAAGGTGGAAGAATGAATGATAAGTAAGTTACTAAGTCAGTGAGGGCTTTTATAAATAGGGATTTCCTTTTCGTTAAGTTAATATATAGGGTGAGCAGAAAGTCTTGAATGTATTAAAAAAATCATTCTTTGAAAACTATTATACTAATGAATACGGTTTTTGGTAACAATAGGTGCAGTCCTTATGGTTTTTGTAAACATCAAAAAGTTTAGTAAAATTCAATATGCACCCTCTCTGGTGCTTGGAGTATGTAAATTAGGTAAACTAGTTCTCGCTATGTGTTGGCTAGGAAAATGTTTGAATGCCATAGAAAAAGATACTGAGGCAAGTGTTATAAAGTAAATGTTGAAGAATCAATAGCAATAGAAAAGGATTACCAACATAATATACTTTGAACTACAAAGGTAACACATGTCAAATTCGACTAAAGTAACTGATGTTCACTAGATGCTTAAGTACTAAACATACTGTTTTAAAAAAACTGTATCAACGAGTATATTAGTTTTTCAATCTAGATAAGACTTTCTGTTCATCCTTCATTTGGAAGAATTTCAAGATTTAACAAAGTGTACTATTTTTAACATAGCTGTGTTTTAATAGAATATATAAGAATCAAAGTAACATTTGCAATAATCCACACTACAAACTAAAAAGAAAATTTATCTACAATTAATAATGAATGAACTTTGGATTTTTTAATTGGTAGATCTGTATTTTAAATGACAAAAAACAATAATGATTTTAAATAAAGAGAAGTATCTAATTTTTGCTAGATTTTTTTAAATTAGCAAAAAATAGATATATTAAAATTGTGCTAATATTTTTTAATTTAGTTCTAAGTGTTTTTTTGCCATTTTTAGTATCACACTTCCCAATATTTTAACGCAGTCATTGTAGAAATTCTAACAATCAGCACACATATCTAAAAAATATTTGCTTTCAAGCAAAACAATACAAAGTTTCCGCATAAACAATAAATGAAAATATGAAATGTGATTGAATTAGGTTAGTACTACCTACATTTGTTTCCAAATTCAAAGGGCAGTTTTTTGCATGCCCATAGCATACACATTGGCCTCCTATTGATATGTCTTTGATGGAATAAAAGTACTACAAAGAACAAAAAATGGTATGAAATACACAACTCAAAAAACTGTATGCATATGAAGGAAAAGTGATATTATTGTATACAAGAATGGACTAATACCCTTCTAGTGGTAGATTTATCTATTTTACTTGGGTCGCTTGTTTGCATGGTCATCAGGTCTGCATTCAAAGTACGGATTTTCTGCAGTCTTAGCCTCACGTACCGTGCTGTGGTAAATGCCTTTGAAATACAACATGCTTAGGTTATTATCAAAGTTATTATGTCATAACAAGATGGCTATCCATTTGAGTGGTTTTAATAACAATGTACATAACTATTTTAAATATATAAATTAATATAATAACTATTTTACTTAAGATAAGTCAACAATTAAAAACTGCCCAAACGCAATTTCTACATAAAGTGGTGAAGGTACAAAATATTTAACAAAGTGTAGTAAATAGACAACAATTGAACATCCAAATTTATAAATACAAAATTAAATATACAGGGTTCCTACTCAAATCACAGAATGAAAATCTATGACTTTTAGGACCTAAATAATGTTTTTAAGGACCTTTGGAAAAAAAATTTCAATCATCATATCTAAATATAAATTTTTAACAAAATATACTTGACCTAAAAAAGTGGAGGTGTGTATTTTTATAAATTTTGCAGTCGGGCACACAACAACCGCAAAAATTAAGGACCTCTAAGCATTTTCTAGATCTTGAAATCAAGTTAAAAATATTCAGCACTTTAATAACTGTGGGAACCCTGATATATGTAAAGTGAAACCAAGGGATTTTCAGCAACATAAAACCATACTAACTACTTCACTGATTAGTATCATTCAATGCACTTGAGGTTGCAATGCGACTTTTGCATATCATACGCATTATACAACATCATAAGGGGGTCATGTAGAACTCTTGCGTACTACTTAACTATGTCCCCGACCATACTTTTGAGGATTTAAATATGATTACTCAGCCAACTGTAACATACTTCATTGGGTTAATGTGTAGTTTCTTGTATTCCAAATTTCGTGAATTAATTTCTTGGGAAAAAATAATATCCTACTTCTAACAAACCAAAAAAATATATATATATTACATCAAAAATAAATTACTACATATAAAACAATAGCAATTGAATGTATTCACTAAGTGATCTTCAAAACTGTTTCAATTTTATCTAACTCGTTAACTTACTCTTAAAGTATCACTGGGGCCGTCGGCACCAGGTCTGCCATTGACTAGAGATGTGTGAATCTAGAAAAGGAGAAGAATTACTTAAAAAGATATTGTCCTTGAGTTTATCCCACTTAAATATAAAAAAAAAAAAAAAGATATATGTAGAAACAAATATTTTTAGCAATGCCTTTAATTTAGTTTTCCTTTTCACATTCTTCCATTTTTAAATTCCTCTTTCGATCATCACTTTCATTCAATCACTTTCACAAATTTCGACAACCTACTCAAGTAAGAATTGATTACTGTCATACTGATTCGATTTTCCACACACTTTATATTTTCATTTATGCTGCGTTAACAAAACCCAAGGTTCAATACAATTCTTGTTTTACCAAGCTTCCATGAGACGGTGATTACTAAATTAATTTTTAACTACTATGCTATTAAGACCTATACCTCTCTCTCTAAGTGACTAAATAAAATGGTTTCCACCACTGCAACTTAAAAGAATTTTTCATGACACCTATAAAATGATGGGAATATTTGACCGACTCCCAGTAATTGGTCGTGGAGAAAGCACCAATACCCCGCTTTGTACCAGTTGCTGAGAGTAGAATCGTCAAATCCCCATTTTGACCAAAGAGCCAGAACCAGACAGTATATATATGCAACTATCCATTTTAAATTGAAAACAAAATTTAAACGAGGAATTTGAATTCTGGGGCTAAGACAATTGGATAAATGTATATATCTGCCAATAGTAATAATGTAACTTTCCTTAGATTTGCAATACAAAATCAACTAATCCTTTTTTATTTTTTATTTATTTAATCGAATAGATCAAAAGAATTCAATCATATTTTGCTTAAAGCATTATACCAACTCTAAAAATGAGACACTTGAGACAATTTTAAATGTAAGTTTACAAGGTAAATGTAAGTCTACAGGGTGTTTAGCAGCTTGGAACTTCAAAAAAAGGGACTAAGGGACCAAAAATTTAAAAAAAAGGGACTTTTAAAACAAATTTTTTTTAATAGCATAGAAAAAAATGCTTATAGTATTCAGTACTTACAATTTAAGGGGTTGAAATAAAAATTATTTGTCTAAGTGCAAACTTTGCACTCCAAACATTCATCTGGAGTGCACGTTAAAAAGAAAAGAATTAATTATTGACTGTATATTACTAAAAAAAAACACTGAGAATTATGATTACCACATTTTTTAAATTGTAAACAGACAGAACGCAAATAAAAATTTTGGAGTGTAAATTTCGCCTTTGCATCGGATTATTTCAACACATGATTAAACATTAGAATTCTTAGGATCAGCAGAAAACCTATATTTAACACCAAAAATCCCCGTTAATACAATAATACAACACACCTTTAATATTATTTTAATACGTGTTTGTGGAAAGCAAAACTGAAGGCCAAAAGTTGGCCAAAGTTGAAACTTTCTGAGCTTTACACCTATTAGAAGTCACTTTTTGTGAAAATATTAATTAAAAAAATTCATTAAAAAACAAATTAAAATTTTAACATTCTTTTTGTCAGTAGTCCAATTAGAATGCCAAAACTACTTGTGTTGAAAATTTCAGAGCTGTAGCCTATTAGAAATCATTCTGTAAAATATTTATTAATTAAAAAAAATAATTAAAAAAGAACTAAATAAAAATTCAAAATTCTGTTTTTCAAAAGTCCAATTAGGAGGCCAAAACTACTTAAGTTGAAAATTTCAGAGCTGTAGACTTATTAGAAACCATTTTGTAAAATATTTATTAATTAATTAAAAAAATTAATTAATAAAAAACTAACAAAAAATTTAAAATTCTGTTTTTCAAGAGTTCAATAAGAAGGCTAAAATTACTTATGTTGAAAATTTTAGAGCTGTAACCCTACTAGAAGTCGTTTTGTAAAAAAAATTGTTAATTAAGAAAATTAATTAAAAAATAACTAATTAAATTTTAACATTCTGTTTAATGAACATAAAATTAGAAGGACTAAACTTCTTATGTTGAAAATTTCAGAGCTCTACTCCAATTTTAAGTAAGCTTCTATAGATCCACAGAGCCACAGACAGACACACAGCTTGTTTTATTGTTCTAGATTAAACTTCAATTTGAAAAAAATTTTTGATCGCATTTATCAATAAACGAAATTGATTGGTCATATAGTAAAGTACTAGACGAAACTTTAAAAAAAAAACATGTCAGATCGAAAACAGTCCACATAATACATATTTAATTATTAGATACATTGAACTCAATTTGAAAAAAAAAAATCTAATTGCAGGTATTAACAAATGATCTCGATCGGTCATGTGGTCAAGTACTAGACGAAATTCAAAAAAATAACGTAAATCACGTGGTACAAATATATTTAAAAAAAAAGGGACTAAAGGGACCAAACGTTAAAAAAGGGGACAAAAGGGACCAAAATAAAAAAAAGTTACTTTAAGGGACTAAGGGATCAACGCTAAACACCCTGTCTCTATCTTCAAAGGCTTTTTTAAGGACCATGGCTTTGTGCATTGTATTGAAGGAAACCAGGATAACTATTACAAAGAATTCCAACTTAATGCAAGACAATTATCTACAAGAAAATTTATCTCAAGATAACTATATTGAAAAAAAAAAATAGGAGATTTGCATACTAGGAATAATGCTTGTAACTTGTATCATAAAAGCTACCTGTACCAAAATAAATCTGCAAAACTTAAAAAGGTCAATTTAAGCATGAGTTGCTTTAATCAAAATTTTACATAAGTGAAAAGATATTTTATTGAATTATATGTAATTTTTATAAATTGTTGCTCTACATAAATCAAGATATAAAAATTTTACTAAAAAATGGAAAGTTCTCTCATTGAAATCTTTTTTAATAAATAGAATTTTAATACACCACTTAAAGCCATTTTTTAACAAAAAATATTCACAATAAAATTTTTCCTTTAAACATTTTTCAAAACAAATTCATGACTTTCCAAGACTGAAGAAAATAATTTTCCATGACTCAAGAAATCAAATCACAAAAAAATAATAATAATAATAACCTATATAAATTTTACAAACACGAACATAGTAAGTAAATCAATGTAGCATAAAATGATGTCTATAAAGTTTTATTTTAAATTAAGTAAAATATCTTTGTTTCATTAGCTGCCAAATCAGAAGAAAAATTGAAAAATAATTTTCCAATCTTTGATACTTCAGTGTTAAAAAAGCTAATCAATCTTTAATAATAAAGAAATATTTGAAGAAAGAATAAGTCAATAATAATAAATTATATCATCAAAAACCAAATGTTTTGATATCAACAATGCAAAACAGAAAAAAAATTGAAAAAATTTAAACACAAGCTTATCAAAAATGTTCATTTCAGTTCCCATACTATGACATTGTTTTTCACTTATGAAACCTTACTATCTCAAATTTGGAGTTCAGAAATGTTTTCATTGGCTGCAATTTTTAACTGCGACTGGCGTTTCCACCAAAACGTAAATAAAAACAAAGATGAATTTTCGATGAGCTGAATAACGATTATGGTTTTTATGACGTCACAGTTAAGGGATTTTACTTAAAATGTTTAGAAATCCATGAAAATCCCTGTATTTCCATGACTTATGGTCATTTTTTTGGTAAAAATCATGACTTTCCATGTCAAAATTTACCCAATATCCAAATTCATGACTTTCCATTACATTTCCTGACTTTCCATACGAGCAGAAACCCTGAAAATACATGCATTATTAGACTATTTGCCATGTATATTATGCAACAGACTGTTACATTCCTATCAGCAACAAACAATAGGGTAATTAATGCTCAACTTAAAAAATGACTTGGCACAATTTTGTCCCTACACGGTCAACAGTACAATGTTCCCACTCTTATCATTGAAGAAAAAATTCAAAGACTTTCAAGGACTTTTTTAAGAAAATTCAAGGACCTTTTACAAGAAAATTCAAGGATTTTTTATAAAAAAAGTTCAATGACCATGAAATTAGATACTTTAGACATAAAACAAAAATGGAGGCAGGATAAAAAAGAGGTGGAGATTATCGGTGATCGCTTAAAAATTCAAGGACTACTTTCATGTACCTTTTTCAGAAAATTCAAGGACCAAAAAAATTCAAAGACCATAAAATTACATACTTTAGACATAAAACTACAAAACAGAGGTGGAGATTATCGGTGATCACTTAAATTCAAGGACCTCATCTTTCTTCAAGGACCAAATTTCATTAAAAATTTTCAAGGAGAACCCCTGTAGCATTTCTTAAAATAATCCGAAATTCTCTGCAAAAATTCTTGTTAAAAAGAAAAAATATATATGTTTCTTACTTCCCCTCCATCAAGAGGATTTAATTTTGAATAATAGGAGGTGCAAATGATCTCGTCGTCACTCCTATAGCGTGGTTTCCCCATTGTCGGTGCAATTCCAAAGGCTTCCCAGCACTCTGCGTCGTTGATCGCATAATACTGCCAAGGTCTATAACTGAGGCCATCTTTGGATCGCTCCAGAACCCAGTTTCCAGGACGAGGAGAGATGCCAGCTTTCACTATTACATATGCAATTTGGAAAACCTGGAAGATACAAATGTTGTTGAACAAAACCGTTGGTAGAAAATGAGATACATCAACAGGATCACATGTGCATTATGGTATTTATGGGTCATTCTCCACAGAACACACTATTTCAACAGCAGGAGAGGAAAAAACTTCTAAAACATTAAAAGCAAGGTGGCCACAAAATTCAGGGAGAAAATTTCCCTTCTTTTTCAAAGAAATTCCATGATTTTACAGCAATTTTTTTTTTTCAAACTTCATCAATTTTTTCCAGATTTGTAAATCAAATAAAACATTTAAGCCAAAGAGATAATATGCTAATATTTTAAAAATAGTTTTGGCAGTAATAAAAAGTTTCAATTATACTGTAACATGAAACTTTTAACGATTACCACAATTCTCTTGAAAAATGGTTTTCGCGTCTTTCTTCCATACGGAGGTTTGTAAGATTTTTTTCAAACTTGAAGAAAAATTTAAAACATTCAAAAGAGTATTTTTTATCAGTTATGTGCCAAATTTCATTTATACCTACTAATTAGTGCTGCAGGTTTCATTCAACTTTTAAAGTTGCGACCAAACAGGAACCCACGCTGACAATGTCAAAGGGATTGTAACGTTTGGTGAACAAAACACCAATAAATTTAAGGTCGATATTTCAATGAAAAAACATGCGTCCAGTAAATGAACAATGCTGATGATTCCTCTAAATAACAAGATCTGTGCTGACATTATTTTTAATTCATTCATTAGAATAGAAAGTTTTAGATAGTTTAAATGATTTTTTTTTTCTTATTGTGTAACTTAAACCTGGGAATCTTGTCTTAAAGAGTTGTGGTCCATATTAAATTGAAATAGTCAAGTTTAAGGACCAAGCAACATTTAAATAGAAAGTATGTCTCAGTTAGATGTCATACCTGTTTTAAGTCCAATGTGATGGTAACCCATTCAAAGTGTTTTCCATTCTGAAGTGTAGGACTCTGCCACCACTTGTTAGTTCCATCAATGGCGTTAATAATCGGGTGCCTTTGTTCTGGATTATCACTTCGAGCATCACACAATCCACATTGTGGCTCCCTACAAAATAAAACATATTATGCACTTGCAAAAACACAAGAAAAGTTAAAAATTTTAGGTTAATATTTTTCATACTGTATTGGAATTTAGAAGGAGTAGCACAATAAAAAGTATATTATAATCAGATCTACAGATGGTTATCAAAATAATAGAAACACCGGGGAATAAAAGTGACATTTAAAAAAGCGCTTCATAAGCATTAAAATATAATCATAGCTACCAGATTTTTCTTACATCAGAGATGAGAGTGATCAGAGAGCAAAAAGAAGGAAATCCAAAAATTCGTTAAAAAAGCTCGCGGAAGGAATACACAAAATTTCAAATAAAAAGTATGCAAGAAGGATGATTCAATAATTTTAAAGACACAATGACATTTCTCATACTATATAACAATTACATTTCAAATATTAGGAGTTTGTGAAGAAAGGGGAGCTAAGAAGGAAATTTTTTTGTTTAGACATGAGGAAAAGTATACTTTTTGCAGGAAAAACTGGTTCGGTTTAGAAAAATGCGGATCGTTGAAACAGGGACAAAGAGAAGGAAAATGTTACACAAAAAACAAAAAAGGAGGAAATTCTCCAAAAGGAAGAAAACTCTCATCCCTGATTAAATATAAAAAGTATATATCATGGTATGAGAGGTAGCTTTAGTGATGTTTAAATGTCTTGGATTTTTTTCAAAAGCGTAAAATGCCTGACTTCAGACTTTCAAAGAAGCCAAATTGTAATAGCCCAACTAGCTGAAGCAATTGCGACCGCCATATTCCAGCTTTTACTCATTTCTAGAGGTACAGTGTCTAAAGTGATGACAGTTTTTAAGTCATTTTTAGTTTAAAGTAACACAAAAATAGGTTTTAAATAAATTTGGGATTGAGAAAGCACTACAGCCTAACGAAATGTTGCATTCAAGAGCACATTCCCTTATTTACCAACCTCATAAAAACATGTTCAACTAATTTACAGTAAACTTCTGGTTCAGTTTCTCCGCAGGAAGCGTTGGCACTGATGATTGCATTGGCAGCTAGATTATTTACAGACGGGAACAGTCCTCTTTCTGCAAGACGGAAAGGAGAATATTATAAACATATCATAAATTGTTGACGAACAATGGAAATCCAAGGTTCGTTTAATTCAGCATATTGCTCACTTTCATTAATAATATAATCTTATATCAAATTAATGTTATGCAATTATTGTTTTGGAGTAGAAATAGTCAAAGAAATATATCACCCTCTCTTCATTTAAAGACTTTCATGAATGATAGGTTAAGTAAAAAATTCTAATGAAGGCAATATTTTTTGTTTAACCCACTGATGGTCATGGGAATGGGCGAAATTCCCCAGTTGTTTTCCCTGCAATAATTTTTTAATTATATTTCTAATTCAAATACATAATTTTTTATTTGTATTGTTCTAGATAGGTTATAGTCGAACATCCTAATGAAAATATCTAAAAAATGTTTTATTTTAAATTTTATTTATACATTTAAAAATGTTGTGTATTGCTGGAAAAACTGGGGATCCTAAGACGTATATATACGTGCATGACTGTCAATGGGTTAAATACTTCTTTTAAAAAATTCAGGGCTTTATGAAAATATATTTTCTATAATTGTAAATATAGCCCACAAGGATAAATTTTGTTCAAATACTTTTTTTTTTTAAATTCAGTACTTCGTGAAAATATAGTTTTATTGACAATTAAAATATCATGTTTGGTAAATCTAAGTAAAGCATGGAAAAAATATATAATCAGTAATTAACCATTGTATTATAATCATAATAGAACCTTTTGTTTAATACTAAATTAGGTGAAATATTAAAAATGACAGATAAAACTGAAATGAACAATAACAAAAGGAGTTGATAAACATTTATTATACAAATATTCTAAGTCTAGAAAATGTACAGGGCAAACAAATGAAACCAACAACATAAACAAGTAAAATTTTTGAATTTTACTTGGCATTTTTTAGTACTAAAATACACTTCAGTAATTTAAAAAATCACTTATAAAATTTCTAACGTAAACAATAAATTAGATTTATAAATGAACAATAACAACATGTTATAATTTCTTGGCCGCAAAACTTGGGATATTTATTAATTATATATCCAGCAACAATTTGATATAAGTTCCTTATTAAATAGAAAATTAATAGTTGATTACCAGTCCAAATGTTTTAAATTTTGGTAAGTACAGTAATTGTGGATAAAATTAGGTTTTGGTGAATGTTAATTTACACCATGGAGAACCACTATTTGGTATGGAACTATTTGGTATATATAGGCAAAACAATCACCAGGTTTAAATAGCATGCATAGAAGTCCATGCAACATACCTTGAGCTGAAAGACGTTTAGTAGTTGGAGACATTTAGTTGAAGATATTTTTTTTCACTCATGCATAATTTTCCCAGAGCTGCCAAAATTTCCTAATTAATAATATGATTTTCAATAGTTTTTACAATTTTAATTTCCTGAGTTGATATTCAAAACGAGTTTACTCTCATTTTTCAAAGGAAGCGCGAAAACAAGTTAATTTAAATCTGTGTTCAAATTGATTGTTTCACTAATACAGTGTATTAGTAACAAAACACATGAACTTACATTCAAGATAATTGTGAATTGAATACTTCTTGTGTTAACTTAAAAATCTATAATGCATGTTTATAAACTCAAACAAAATTCAATATATAGCACCAGTACAATTAGAAATATTCCAATACAACATATTACAATAGCATCCAATACTTGTACCAGTAGAAACAGTACAAGTAATTTTATTGTATATATACAATGAATACAGTTTTATAAAATTGAGTGATGAGTTGGAGACAGATAATTTGTACTAAAACACGAAAAGCTACTTTGGAATATGAAGACAATACATTTTAATGCATAATGGAGTATTCATCCTATGTTGGAATGGAAATCAAGTTGCAATAATAAAGCAGTTGATACAGTCAAACCCCGTTATAATTCATTCGCTTAACTTGAAATCGCAAATAATGAAATCTCGCTTAGGACAAAAAAAAAATAGCTCTTCAAACAACTTTTTATAATTAGATAAAACCTTGCAACGTTACCTAATGCAGCAGGACAATGCTTTAAATAATTTTGAAGGAATAGACACACTTAAAAAAATATTTAAAACTTAAAGCCAAAATTAATAACAGACTTCTTAATAAGTTAAATAAATAATAACAATATGTTTTTTTTTTTTTTTTTTTACCTCCAATGAATATTTTGTTAAACAATTGTAATCAATATAAGCCTTGCAATGTAAATGGTCTACCTCTCTCGAAGGGGAAAAAAAACACTTGTAAAATATAATTGTTTGTCTGTCCTTTCAAAATATTAAATAGCACAAGAACATACTGAATGATTTGTATGAAGTAAGGAATTTGGTAGACCAAACCAAAAACTAAGCTTTATATCCAAGAACAAATTATTACTTTCAATTACCCATATAGTAAGATAGGGTAGAAGGTATTGCTTTCGGTCAATTCTTTGTCATTATTTTTTGCGATAAGTTTGCATTTATCCATGTTTCAGAGCATTCTGATCAGTGGTAGAAGTAGGAAAAGAAAAGTGGGGGGATGCCAAAAAGTTGGTGGCAAGTGCCCCCCCAACGATAAACGTCAATATTTTTATTATATCATTTATTATATAGTCACCCCGCGTCTACCCGCACTGATTCTGATTTTAAAAAAGTGGTCTAGAAAAAATGTGTGTTTGTGTGTACGTGGTTATCATAAATGCTGAAAGAATGAACATATGAAGTTCAAATTTGGTGTACGTACTGGTTACTGGTGGCCACGGGACCGACAGAAAACAGCATTAATAAATACACATACAGCCAGTAGTTTTAAATCTGCATTAATTAGATGATAGTTTCAAGACGGTTAACATGCAATTTGGTTAATGCGAAACATTTCAGCAGACTTCACGCTAACGGGGTTTGACTGTATTTTGTAAATCACAAGTGGATCGGACTTTACAAAAAGAGGACAAGTAAATAGATTTTCAATAGCTCACATCCTCTTTTAAAAAAACTTTGATTCAAATGAGACTGAAATCAAATCAGAGATAAGAACAACCAAATTCTATATTATCATTTCAAAGTGACACTTTTAAAAAGCTGCAAAAGTACATGAGACATGCAAGAAAATTCTTGCGTCATTAATACAAATTATATGACATACTTGCAATACACATGTATTCAAAATGTAACATTGCAAAGATATACATATTCAAGTTTTGAAACTTAAATTCTGCAAAATCAAGACGGCATATGTTTAAACAAACATCTGCCAACATTTATTTAGATGCTAAAATAAATCACACATTTCCGGATTTCACAATAACCATTTTGATTTGAAAAGCAGACTTCACATTTAAATGGTGGCCCAACAGTAAAATTCAATGGATATGCATTTAACAAATATAGGTTATATAGTGAACTGAACAACACAAATATAAGCACAAAATTTTACCAACTACATTTGGTAATATATGTGTGTATATATTGACAGCAATTTAATCCCCAACTGAACAAAAAACAGTTTTTAATAATTGCTATATTGGGTTAAGATTTACTGCAGGATGTCGGATAGCGACTTTTAAAAAAAAGTCAATTTATAACAATTGGGTATTTAAAACATCAATTTATAACATTTGGGTACAGTTTTCATATTGAACCCCATAGACGACTTTTTCCTGGATTGCTTGTTCGTTCAGAATTTTTTTAAAGTTTTCTCACTACCCTTGTTCACTATATTCAGTATGAGCGAGAGAAGCTAGAAAATTCCATTCCAGCAAACCTGCTTTTAAAGTAGAGTAAAAAAAATTTTTAATGAGTGCTAAGCAGACGTAGATTTTCGGGAACTAAATCCAATTATTTGTCGTAATTTTTATAATTCAAAATACTTGCTGTGTAAGTCTGACATAGAGGTTTCAGAGAAAAAGTTTGAGAGTAGTACTATTAAGACTAAATATCCTGGAAATAGGAATAAATTTAAAAAGCCAGAAATAGCATATCAGAGTTAATCAGTTACATGCTTTTCAGGGGGTGGCACGCCCTAACTGCTCTTTTTCTTTAAAAATAAAGCCTGCAGGGGGGGGGGGGGGGTAGGTTGTGATAATTAAAAAAAATTATTGTATCAAAACTCCTAATTCATTACATCAATTTTACAGTATTATAAATTGATATTTTAATACAAATAAATATTTGATGAAAAATTTTACTGTGTAGATGGGTTTTTTAAATAATTTTCTCAGTCTCATTCCAGCAGAATTAACTCATTTCATTTGTATTTTGATATTGTTTAAGTTTCTGAGCAAGTTTTTGCGACTGTTTAATTCACTAATCTCTGCTGCGAAAATCAATCGGCTCTTCACGAAGTTTAAAGTGATTTGGAAGAAACGTACAATTTGCTGTACTTTGATAACTAAATTTCTGCCCTCCCTACTTAAGTCTGCACATAATAAGCATTTGCTATTTTCTAAAAAAAAAATTAACCTGATGTGGCATACAAAAATCCAATATTGGCTTCGGCATAATAACTTAAATGAGACTCTTAATTTCCTTTGATGCTATGATTTAGTTGCCCAACAAAAAAATCCCCAATGAGGTTACACCGACATATATCAAACATCTTTGGATAACACAAATAAAAAGCTTTTGTGGAAAGAATTATTCAATTTGTTTGATTAAAGTTATGTACAAACATACTTGTCATTAACAAAATCATCATTAAGGGATAATTTGCATAAATTATTTTGATTTCACATAATTGATCAATACATTTAAGTACAACTCATCAAATGCTTGGAATTAAACTTAAAAACACAATACAACTGCCAACTGACGTATAGGAACATTGTAAAATTCAGTCACAAAGTATAAAAGAAAAACATTTAGGAATACATGTGAATATATCAGCATAAAATATTTTAATTGCCAACATAGCTCACAACCATTTTTTTTAAAAAGTCTTTAACAAGTTTAGGTTACATAGTGAACTGAATAACACAAATATATGCAAAAAATTTAACCAACTAGCTAGTAATATATGTGTGTATATAATGGCAGCAATTTAATCCCTAACTGAACAAGAAGCAGATTTTAATTATTACTATCACAACAATAAAGGGCACAGTTAAAATTCCAAGTCTGGTATAGATTCTGCACCAAGAATTGTTTACATAAAACTGAAATAAATTACAGTAACCATAGGCAGTTCACTTGTCATTAAAAAAAATAGCAGAGCTGGCGAAATTCACCTTGACATAAAATCTGTACCGGACATGGAATTTTAACCAAGGGCAAAATAATAAAATTTAATGTAGGGTGTTGGATGGCGACTTTTCAAAAAAGTTGCCAAAATTGAACATGACATCAAAAAGCCGAGTCGCCAAATAAAAAATTATTGTGTTGTCAAATTCAACTGGTCACAAAGTTACCGAAAAACCAAGTCAACGGGTTGCCACATTTGGCAATCAATCGCCAATCCACCCAACAGTAAATGTTAACCCTATATAGAACCCATACATTTCAAAATGTGTAACTAAACCTTACATCATCTTAAACTGTGTTCCCACTGATATCACAGAATGAAAATCAATGACATTTCATTCTAAATAATATTTTAAAGCACCTTTGACAATTTGTTTTCAGACATCATGTCTTTAGTGTGTGACTTTACAGAAGCTTTGGCTATAGCACTAATATCAAAATCTTACATACACAATGGACAATTCCAGCATTTTTAAAAAAAAAAATTCATTAAATTCTAAATATTTTAAAAAGGCCATTGACAAAAAAATTTCTGCTCAATAAGCTTTTTCTTTTTTTTTTATTTGCAATCAAAGTTTCTTTGTTATACGTTGGCAAGAAAACGATTCACTCGGCTCGAATTGAATGTGACGTCAATGCTTCCCAAACATCTTGGCTTGAAATGTGGCAGCAGAAACCAGTTTTGTAAGTTTCTCGCAAACCTGTGAGGAATATGGCAATGGTCTACCAACGCCAACTATTTGGCAGAAACCTCACGATAGGACCTCTTGACATCACGGATTTTGTTGAATGTTTTGATCGGACTGGTTTTAGGGCATTTTCTTTTCTTAATATTTCAATAACTAATTTTTTCAAATATTTGGAATCGGAAAGAAATTCTTCATAAATATATACTAATTTCACTCGTATTTAAAAAATGCAAGAATTGTCTATTCGTATTTTGTCTTGTGAACCCATTTTGATGTTTCAATCCATTCCTTCATATGTACTGTGCTTTAGGCATACCACATTAAATGTGTGTTTCCCGGGCATAGTATTTATAAGTTGCTTCTGCTAAGAAAAACAAAAAGTACTCACTGGTCATAAAAATTTTTGGCCAATCAGATACCAGAAAGTTCCAGTATGGCGCAGATAAGTGGTAATCCAAGGAGAATAAACAAATACAAGTTGAATTTTTATAAATATAGCAATTTGTAAAAACATCAGCAAAATTAAGGACCTCAATGCATTTTCAAGAACTTTTAAAGCTTGGTAAACAAGTTTAAAAATATCAAGCATAAAAAAATATGGTACTCTTCGTTTTCCGGGAGCAAGCGATAAATCGCCAAATAATGTAGAATTTCACCAAATTTCTTCTTACAACCATAAGAGGAAAGTTCGTTTGGGTGCAGGTGCTCTATTCTTTGAATTCATTTTCAAAACAAAGCACGCTTTCCTTCCATTCGCTTGGCGACGCCTCGCGTTTGGTTGGACATTTGCGCCCGGATAACAGAAGAGTACCAAAAATATTAATTTCTAATATTTTTTGGTTAGAATGCGTTATATGCCTCCCCCCCCCCCCCCTTTTTTTTGGTGATTTTGCAGAAAGTATGGTAACCCGCCGCCTATATGGTTCCATTACAACTTGGCATCCATTTTAGCAAACATGTAGTTCAATTCAATAGTAGTGTCAATGCAACTTCGCAGCATTTTGCAAAGTAAGGGTGGGCGTATAACACATTTTAACCTAATTTGTAACTTGTTTATTGACTGTGGGAACACTGTTAAATGTTCTCGCATACACTACACATTTAAACAGCGTTTGTAGTCAGAAGCTCTTTAATGCTCGTACTATATGCCACATCAGCTGGTGATAACCCATCCGCATCAAACACACTAGTAGAAGCTCCCCTTCTCAGCAGCAAACCAATCACCTCCTCGTGCCCACAAGACGAGGCATAATGCAACGGCGTCTGTCCGTCTTTATCCTGGCAATCGACATTTGCCCCGGCAGAAATCAGAAACTCTCCAATACCTCCGAGTCCCCTATCACAAGCCCAATGCAACAACGAAAGCCCATTCTCATCGAAGCAATCCTTGACAATAGACGGGTCATCAGCGACTAGTTCTTTAATTTGACTCAAGTTCCCTTCCTTCACGAAATCGAAAATAGTTTTGGACTCGAAGCTCAGTTCCGGGTCCATCTTTTGGTGGCTGCTGTTCACAGGCCCGAAGCGGGTTTTACTCTTTTTGGCGTCCTTTTTGTCGGAAGTCTCCCAGTCTGGTGATATTCTGGTCACTTTTTCTATGTACTGCTTCTTGGCTTCTTCTTTCGACATGTCGCCAAGACTGTTCCACGCCGACCACTTGCTGCGGCTCCTGAACTTGAGAATGCCGGGCATTGGCTCGGCACATACGCCGAATATCGCCTGTTTGTAGCGGCCGTATAGATACAAGAGATCATCTTGCCGCATGACCAATGCGTTATCCGTTACGAAATCGACGGCCGATTTGAATGTGGCCTCCAGGGCGTCATCGGTTTCAATATCGGGAAAATCGTCTTCCATTTTTACTTACAAATGAAGATAAAGTTATGAAAATCAAGAAGTTAGATAAGACACAGATGTTTGTTTTGAAATAGAAAATGGAAGTGAAGAGTTGAGTTGAATGGATCCTCCTTTCTAGCCGGATGGAGAAAAAAAAAACTTATTTATTTCGTGGCGCCATCTATGTACGATGTATAACACTAACAAACGTATTTAAGAAATGAACTGATTTCCTCTGACAAAAATAAACGATGGATAAGATCAAAGATATTTCAATTTGTTCCATCGCGAAGTAACAGGTACTTGCGAGAAAAATAATGACACCATAAAAAAAAAATTGTATTTACGGTACAAAACACTTTTTGGAGCTTACAGATATTTTTAAAACTAAACCAAAAATAGGTACTTGCGAAAATTAGGACTAAAATTGTTTAAATTTCTGACTGCAAGCGAATATTTTATTTATTTGGTAGATGAAGATGACGTTAAACACCGATAGGTTATGATATCGTCTCGCCCCCTAGCTGCAAAAGGATCACAACTCAAAATTCTTCATTTTGAATTAAAAGTGTGCACAGAATATACAGAACAAGGTTGTTGATAAGTTGAAAATTGACTTATGCTTTTCTTCCAGCTTTTCTGAACACACACTCTAACTCAAAAATAACTCCAAACTACGGATGAACTGAGAAACGTACATTCAGGAGAATGAAAATTTCGCTGATTTTCGTGAAATTATTTTAAAAAATCCCCGACATTTCCCTGATTTTTTCCAGAATCAGAAAGTTCCCTGACTTTTCTCTCATTACCAGGTTCTGTCGTCACTCTGTAATAACAATCTCTCTGACTTTAGACAGATCTTACAGCGTTACAGAGTAAGTCAGGCAGTGAGCCAGTGATGCGGGTAACTCTTACAATATAATAGCTCATAAGTAATAAATAATCAAATTTATCTAAACTTGTGCAAAGTAGATAGAAATTGCGGAGCATGAATAGCCGAATCCCTTTGCGGGAATAAATAAAATATACCCCTCAAAGGGTAAAATGTGAAATGTAGAAAACTGTTTGATGATGCAATTATTATACTCAAGAAGTCTTTTTGAAAATATTTGCGATTAGCTGTTAAAATGGACGAGTTACATTCATTTCATAAATAAGAGCACATTTGTGACTAACCATAAGCTTCAAAGAAGACTTTTATACCCTACTTGTATGGTCTAATAGCTTTTCCTAGAGAAAAAGAAAATAAATTTATTAAGATTTTTTAGATGCATTTTGTTGATCGTTGCATACAAATTAAGTTGGTTCGACCCCTCTCCTCCCCGCATTGCGGGACACCACTGAACAAACAAAGCTTATAAAAAGTAACCCTGGGTAAAAAGTATAAAAAGTAACCCTGGAAAAGTAATTTTAACCCTAGGTTAGTCATGCGGTTGACAAATGTCCCCCCCCCCCTCCCTTCCCCAAAATCAATTTCTGAATAGATGGCAGTAGCCCATAATCAAGTTTTTTCAAGTTATTTTAAAAATATTTTTTAATATTTACTTTATTCTGTTCAATAGTGTCGTGTTTTTAATTAAAATATCCACTTATTTTGATATTTGGTCACGAATTCAATGGTGTGCACGAAAATTTGAATTTTGGGGACATTTGTCCCCCACGCGACTATCCCCTAACCGCGAAACAAACGGTCACGCGACTAACCAAGGATTAAAAGTTGGTTGGTTAATACGCTCAACGACCTATTTTTATTCCCAATGACGGATAATAGGCTGGAACTTAAACGTGGATAACGAACCACAACGAACACCCACGACTAACCCGGCACCTTAGGTATGCGAGGCCAGAGAGCTAACCACACAGCCACTACGTGGTCCTAATTTTAAAGGGTCGAAACGTAAAAAAACGAGGGATATCCAAATGTACCACTTCAAAGGTAGTCTCTAAAATTCGGCAGCAAGAACAAGAGCTTTAGATAAAATGAGCAATTCCGATTTCAATTAACAATTTTTAACAAGTCAAATTGTTCCGAACGAGGAATATCCCAATGTCCCACTTCACAACTCTAAAATTTTGTAAATATGATGACAAGAGCAAGCATTGATAAAGTAAGCTATTTCGAATTTGATAAACCAATTTTCAGGGATCGAAACGGGGTCGTAAAAAACGTATGAAATGAGGAGTGTATAAATGTCTTTTGATTGTTAAAATACAATAATAGCATATTTCGTAGCAAAGCACGGGGATTCGGCTAGTTTACTTATATTTACAAATCAAAGGTGGCAACTGACAGTTCTACAATATTGTTGCGTGGATGGGTTCGAAAGATTTGAAGCCAAAGCAGATCAAAACTTGCAGAAATTTATTCCAATATAACTCTTAAAAGATTCTCTTACAACTCCAGAACTTCTCGTTCTAGTAGACTCAATACAGCTCTTTTCACAACAATAGAGCATAAAACAGCAGTTAAAAACTTGACAACACAACTGCTAAAATCGCTGCAAAAGCCAATGCAATACAGTTCGCTTTAGAACTACTCAGTATCTCAATTCAGTAATTCCAGTCAACTCACTGACTAACCAACCTCAATGACTCAACTCAGTCAACAACTAACTCGGGCTCATATAGGGGAGGCGGCGAACCTTCTTGAAACTTCTAGAGGTAGATATTTAGAGAACTTTCCAGATCGTAGTCGAAAAGTCCTATACATGTACATGGGACCGAAAATTCGACTTCTCGCCAAATTTGGCGACAAAAATTAGTCGCCAAAACCGTCGGCTATATCTCGCCAATTTGGCGAGATCTCCATTACCATAATTTTAAATGCCCTGCTCCTTGTAAAACTCGCTTCCTAGCGTTATCTCTGTAAAACTCGTTATCAAGCATCACGACCCATATTGCAGGGAAGCCAAGCTAAGATGGACTATTGCACTGCCTTATACAAAATGTACATAAATTTTCCTATTTACAAAATTAACACTACGAAATATTTACAAATATACAAAAATTCGTAACAATATATCAAATTAAATATTAATTTGCTTTTACGAAACAGCATTTATTTGAATTTCAAGAATTAGTATTATACAAAATTAAAGATAAATATAATAGTTACTAGGTGGCTCCTCCCCCTGCTCGCTAACGCTCACCAACCCCCTGGATTGCTATGCAATCCCCTTGGTTTTCCCACGTGTTTTGCATACAATATTACTTATAATCACGTGTAAAAAATATTTTTCATACTTATATTTATTAATGTTGACAACTCCAGTCAATAAATTTCTTCTGAAAACATGTCATTTCAATACCAAGACTAAATATATAGACTGTAGCGTGCGAGAAAGTTACTTTCCCGCACTCGCGAAAAAGTGCTACTCTCGACACGATTTTGGACTCAAAATGATTAAGGTAGTAGTCTAGTAACTTATGCCTATTTTCATGACTTCTTTGGAGGGTGGTTTTTTATAGGAAAATAAAAATGAACTAGGGGGCTTCACCCCCTGCTCGCTAACGCTCGCCAACCCCCAAACGCCTCGCTGCGTGGTTAAAACATCTTGCTGCGCTCGAATAGGTTTGCCAGCCATAAAAAATTTAACCAAATTTTTATAAATTTAATGTAAGGTCTAATAGAGAAAACACCCAAATTGCAAGTTTCATAATAGAAAGTTAAATATACTATCCGCCAACATACGTATTACGCCGAGAGTGATTGTTTCGTTCACGTCGCCCCGTTAGAGAACGACGTCCAACGCGAGGTATTTTCTGGATAGAAATACTTCAAAATAATAATTACTGTAATACAAAAATGCTTCAGAAAAACAGAAAAAATCAACTTTGAAACGAAGAGTTTAAAAAAAAGCTTTAAAATTAGCAATGGGTTTGTTGTTTACATACGTAAGGATGTTGCCATTCATATATTCAAAATCATTGAGGCTTTGTAGTAGCTTAATGATGGAAAATATTGAAATTTAACTAATTAATAAAATGTTAATAAATTATTTTGGGACGTTTTGGCAAATCTACAGCTTATTTCCTTTAAAATGACACCTTGATCATTGAAATTGGTTGAGCAGTTTAGGCGAACGGACTAACCCCAAAAAACGTATTGCCTATTAAATATATAGATTATCTTGAATATTTAGAGTGTTTTTATTTACATATTGATAATATAAAAAAAAAAAATTATTTGACAAAATTTAATAGTTTATTACTATTATTATTGTCACTCGAAGTTGGAACCTCAAAAAAAAATGCACGTGGGTGGCCCGGGTGATTTTGGCTCTTGATGTTATCTGAAATCAAATATTCTTGATTATTCTTAATCTATAGACATGTCATTCTGGTCGGAACTACTGAAGTTAAATTTCAAGGGTAAATAACAAACTGGCGGACTTTGAAAAAAAAAGTCATTTTATTTTAGCAAAGAAAGGGTTGTAAAATAAAAAGTTAGGGGTGAAAAAAATTCTCGTTAGTACGGACGAGAACTATAAGTGTGTAGAACAGCCTGTTAAAATTTGAAAGCAATCGGTTCAGTAGAAAAAAAGTTAGGACCCGGGCCGACCAGAAAAACAATGTTTTGAGAAAAACGCGTTAAAGCATCTTAGATGCTTACGTGTCAACGTACGATCAAATACTAACAGAGTACTGTGAATTTTAACTTAAATATACTTTAAAATAAATATATATTATATATACATAAATATATATAATAGAATAACAGAGTCAACCCAGGTATAAAAAATGAGCGCAAACAATAGAAGGGTCCAAGCGGTTGCAGCTGCCGGTCGACTTTAAAGGTTGGACTCCGGGGCGCTCTAGGAAACTCGTTATAACTCCCGAAATATTTCGAATTTCTGTCTGAAATTTTCACAGTATATTCTCAAGACATTGTACTTTCAAATTAAGCACAAAAAAAAATTTCGATTTTTTGAACCCAAGTTACCAGACCTTAAAAAAAGTTTAATTTTTTGCACGTTGTTATTAAAACTTTTTTTAATCATTTTGAATAAAAAAAAAAGCGAAAGTATCACTTTTTCGCGAGGAGTGCGGGTAAGTAACTTTTTCGCACTAGGGTGAAAAAGTACTTTCTGGCCACGCCTCTTGCTCAAATATTGTTATAGTCTTGGCATTGAAAAGACATATTTTCCGAAGAAATTCATTGACACGAGCTGTCAACATTAGAAATGTATGTATTAAAAATATTTTTTTCACGTGATTATAAAAAAATATTGTATGAAACACGTGAGAAAATATTTTTTCAAAGCCAGTAAAATATTTGGCTCGTGCTATCGCACTGGCCAAGACGTCAAACAAGCGTTTTACCTCGTTTGAAAAAGTATTACTTTCCCCACTAGTTGCATAAATAACTATTAATTTTTTGTACGTAACGTTGTTATAAAAAATATTATGATGATTTTTACTTTCAATTACCCTTATGTTTACATAGGGTAATTGTTCTAAGCTGAGGGAGGAGGGTGATTTCAAAGAAATCATAAAAGTGGCTCGTGATCCCTCGTGGTTAGTCACTCTCTCGCTTAGAGGTTCGGTACATGAAAAACACTTGAATTCCAAAGAAATAGAACAAAAGACATGTAAAGTTTTAAAGATATTTATTTAAGATCATATATTTTTAATATTTAACATTGACATTATTTAAGTATTATTTATTTATTTATTAGCCTGGCGGAGAGATGCGTATATCGCAGGAATACAAAAAGGGACTTACCTAACATCTTTATGTAGTTGGGCTAGCTTTGCACGATACACCTTCTATCTAGGTGGGTGTCAGGGAGAAAAGTGGCAGATTTTTGTATAAGCTTTACTCTACAAAAACCCGCCAACAAGTCTGATTGGCTAAAACCCTAAAGCTGTTTCTTTCTAACTATTAATTTTTTGTACGTAACGTTGTTATAAAAAATATTATGATGATTTTTACTTTCAATTACCCTTATGTTTACATAGGGTAATGAAAGTATAGCATTCGGTAAAAAAAAGAAATCGATTTTTTGTGCAATCCTCCCGTTTTAAAACACCCTGATTTCAAAAAAGTAGCCCAGAAAAATGTCTGTCTGCAGTGCCGTAGACAAGCGGGGATCCCCCGGGACAACCTCCCCCGAAAAAAAATCCTGGCTACCGGTTTTTCTGTCTGTATGTACGTGGTCAGCATAACTCCCGAACAAATTGACCTACGAGTTCAAATTTTGGGTGCGGGTTAGTGGCGGCCATGAGGCCTCCCATTAAAATCGTTACCGTCCATTAACATTAAGTCCAAGATAAAGAATCATAAATCATGAAAAATCCTGAAAAAATCACGTTTTTCAGCAATTGCTAAAAATACGTCCCAAGTGATTTTTATTAAATATTTGTGTTTATGCCACTTTAAGATGTTCTAATCGTCCCTACTTTCCACACTCCCGTAGAAATACGATAAAAGCGCAAAAAGTTCGAATACGAGTGCCTTTAACACAGAGCTCTCCGCCCTTGAGCATCGCCTATCAACGATTGATTTTTTTCTGTTTCAAGCACAAGAAAGGACAATGTAATGACTATCGAATAAGATCGCCAATTTCGCTACCTTGGCGGGTTTTTTTCCCCATGCAAAAATATCGCCAAACTGACCCTTTTTATTTAAGTGAGTGAAAATATGGTTGGTTGGTTGTATTCAGATTATCTGGCGCCGTCAGCAACACGAGGGCTATAATGCCCCGAAACTTTCGTCATTAGACAAGCCAACATACATTTACAAACACCCATGCCTATCACGGGACTCGAACCCGCAACCTCGCGGTCTAGAAGCTAGTATGCTAACCACTATACCATTTGGTCGGCGAATGAAAATATGAAAACGATAAATAAAACTATTAATTTTAATGGCATGAACAAATATCATAGAACAATTGAAAGTTGTGGGATGTTCCATACCCCTAGTCTCCATCAATGCCCAATATCATATCTATATTTCATTCGTTTTTTATAAATGGGAAAATGGACCTAAAAAGCGTCTGCGAAAATGCACCTAGAAAGTACATTTTGTCATTTCTTGCACGGCAAAATGAAGCACAATTTTCTTTTTAATTAAATAGAAACTTAAAATGTGCTTCTAAATACAACTTTTATATATAAGAAAGCTATGCTCCATTGACATGGAATGTCTTTTGCCACCTTTAAAATTCGGTATATATTGCAGTTTAATAGTATCTCGGAACATTTCGGCACTATGGTGAAACAACGACGGAACTGCAAAATTTATCAAAACTGAAATAATGCTGTGTGGTTAGCGGCTCTGACCTCGCATGACAAAGGTGACGGGTTCGAATTTTGTGTTAGGTGTGGATGTTCTTTGTGGTGCCTGACCTGATAAGCCGTTACTGTGCAAAAACAATAGGCCGTTGAATGTACGAACCAACAAACCAAAACCATCAAATCCGATATGTTTGGGTAAATGTTAAGGGCATATTTTTCAGACCTCTACTACTTATGATTAACTTAAAATCATAAACACATTAAAATTTATTTATTTTAATACACCAAAATAGTTTTTTAAAAAAACTAGTCATAATCATCTACTGTTATTCATTTTTTATTATTACTTTTCCCTTCTAAAAGTTTTGGAATTAAGGAGAAGGGGGGGGGGGGAGTATTTTTTGACAGTTAATTAGAATTTTGGCTAAAAAATTCTAACAAAAATTCACCACATTTTTTAGTGCTACTTTCATATTATTGAAATACGATAAGTCCAAGAGCTGGTTAATAAGTTAGTTACCATTAAACATATTTGAATTTTTTATAAAATGTGGAGAAAAGTTAGTAGATTGTGGCGAAAATGACCAAAAAACTAGTCAAAATCGACTTTGAATAAGTTGAACTAAATCCAATTGCCAAATATGCCATAACTTGCCAAATAATGAGCATTCTTTTTTATTTGGTAACTCATCACTTTTTAATTTTCAATTAAAAAGGTAGCAGACGATTCAGATATCTGGCGACGGCCTACTTACATCTTTTAAAAATAAGCCAAGTTGGCAATAAATATTACGTCACTGATGACGTACATAATTAAAGTTGTCAATTTGGCTTCTTTTTTTTTTTTTTTTTTTTTTTCTTTCTTTTTTTTGAAATATGCAAGTTTTTTTTAGTCAGATATCAGAAATCGTCTGCGCCGTTTCGTAATGAAAATGTGCAGTGGGTTACAAGACAAAAAATGTGTTCACTTTTCGGCAAGTTATGACATTTTGGCAATCGGATTTAGTACAACTCATTTAAAAGTCGATTTTTGACCAGTTTCGGCCATTTTTGCCTCGGAAGATCAGTGGATTCGAAATCTACTCACTTTTCTTCACATTCTACAGAAAATTCAGAATATGTTCGATGGGGTACCTAACTAGTCGCATCTCATTCTAATACTAGCTGTGTGGTCCGGCGTTGGCTGAGTTAACGATGGCTAGGCGGTTTATGGTCAAGAACATGAAAATAAAGTTGATTAAAGAAATCAACGGCCAAGGATTTGAAATACCTCGGAAAAACATTTCCTATTAAATTTTTTGTAGAATTTTAGTCCTACTGAAGTTTATGCAAGACGTAAGTTTGCTTATAGCATTTTTGTTAATAGCAAACTTTTAGTTTCAGTTGCAGCCCCCAAAATTTGATAAAATTAGAATGCATCGACATCAAATCTGCCAAGTTTTACCCCGATTGGATGACGGCAAGGGGGTTAATTATGCCTCCGCAGACTTTCCTCCCATTGACAAACACACAAAATCGAAGTCAATATAAAGGACTTAAAAATAAGATAAAAGCGACCAGTGTACAAAAAATTATCAGAAATTGATAAAAACAAGGTTTCAATCTGATGCCGCGTCTTACAGGTAGGTACTTTTCACCAACAGCTACCATACGTAGGTAAAAGTCGCCATTCAACACATCAAATAAAAAAAAAATCTGGCGAATATAACCAAGTAATTAAAAAAAAAATGCATTCTTCCAAGATGCGGAAAGGAAAGTCTGTTCAAAAAGAAACAAAAGCGGCAGGCCATTTCATCATGTGAGGTCGGAGATAAAAGAGAAGAAAGTTATTAAAATAATAAGATTTTTTCTTAACATCGCGTAATAGGTGAGTCATAAAAGGAACATCAAAAGGTGTGGCACAAATGAAAAAAAATAAATCAGGCTTCTACGACAATCTGACGAAAAACTAGTTCTGGTTTGCAATTTGATTGGGTTTTTTTTCCCGCTATTTATGTTCCGTTTTTATTAGAGTCACCCAAATTTCGAATCTGCAGGTGTTCTAATGCTTTTTATGTGATCAAGTTTATTAGTAATGTTTTAAAGCTCCACAGGACGGTTTAATGACATCTTTTCCATTTAGTTGAAAATTGTTCTATTTTTAAGGTACAATTGCAAATAACAATGACGTACAAAAAAAAAAGGGATTATCATCCTTTTTTTAAAACTGGCAACTTGATTGAGGACGACGAATTGGAATCATAAAATAAGCAACAAAATAGCGGGAAACACCTGCGAATCAGTAGAACACGTGCATCAGTTACTAAAAGAACATCAGAATTGCATTCCTTGATAATTTATTAAATTTTGGATGTTCAAACTCACGTTATGATGGAAATTCTTAATCTTAACTTGGATAGAATTATAAATATGAATAAAGGCCAAAAAGTTAATTACATAATTTTCGTAGAGCTGATGCGTTCAAAAGACAGCAGCAAAATGGTGCAAGATAAGAACAAGTAAAACAATGAAATAGACCAGCGATTAAAATGACAAATAATATCTCCCCATAGTTCAACGAGTGCAAAACAAATCAAATGTTAAACTAGCTGTGTAGCCCTACTTTGTAGATACTCGTCAATGTGTTTAAATCGTAACTGACGTTGACAGTTCGCGTAACAGGCATGGGCGCGCCCCGGAGGGTGCAAGGCTTGCACTCCCTTGGGCTCTTGAAAATTTAAAAAAAAAAAGGGATAAGATGTAAATTCCAAGATAAAAAAAATCACATATGCCGTTTATACTTTTGTGTTACAATGAGCATTTTTTTTTCTCCCTATTAATGTAGTCTTTTGTTTCTTTCCTTTGTCATTTTTTATAGCCACTTGCGTGACGATTTTCTGGCGCTTGTTGTCTATGTTTATTAGAGGCTGATGAGTAGAAGTACTTATTCCTCTTATTGTATAATCATTTCCTGTGTAGTTCTCAAAATTTTAGATTTTTTTTTTTTTTTTTTTTTTTTTTTTTTTGTTACTTAAGTTATCAGATATACTATCTTGAAATCTATTTTAGAATTCAATTGAACACATTCCAATACTGCCTTCGTGTTTCATTTTGCATTGTTTATTATTATATCCGAAACTTGGAAGAAATAAAAAAAATTTTACTCTTCGGTATTTTTGCATCTTCGAGTTCCTCTATTCTAAACACTGTCTCTTGAATGCCGTGAGACCTAGTTGGATGATAAAATAATCGTTAAAAATATATATTTTAATATTTTTACTATTTTGTATTTTTTTCTCTTTAACAGGGTTGCGCTTTCAAAAATATATACTATGAATTTTAACTATTCTCAAAGTGTTTAATTTATAATGCATAATTATTAATTAAAATTTCTAAAAAATTAATGATTTTAATAAAAATCTAGTCTTGCACCCCCTCGCAAATATGCCTGGGGTAAAAAAAAAATAAGTTACTCCAATATCTATTGATAAATTTTTAAGGGATGAAAAGTCGACGCAACATTGAAACTATACGAGGATTAATTTAATGTCTCAATTCCAATACAGCTACTACTTCGAAATTTAGAACTAAGAGCAAACATAAACACAATAAACTATTGCAATCTCGATTACGTAATTAAAAAGGGTCTGAAGGGAATTAAACGTTCTAAACGAGGGATATTCAAATGCCTCTTTCCAATATAGTATTCACAATTATAAATTTTGTTAAAATTGTCAACAAAGGAAAGTTCCTATTTTGATAAATCAATTTGTCGGGATCGAAATGGGTGCAAACGTCTGAAGTGTAGAACACATGAATGTCTTTTGATCGCTAAAATGCTAATGGAAAAATTTCGTAGCGCAGCACGGGTATTCAGCTAGTGATTTTATAACGGTAATAAAGGTTTTTACCAGCAAGATTGGTTTCGTGCTGATTTTAAATACAGTCCATTTCGCGGAGATGAAGTCAATGTACCAGCTTCAACACGGACCAAGGTCTGAAAGCATCTGCTTTACAGGAATGAGTTATAAAAAAATATTTTAATTTCAGTTGCATGTTTTACTAAATATAATTACCCCAGAACAATTTTAATTAACAGTAATTTTCTAAAGAAAATTATCAGATATATAAAGGTAGTAAATATTCTGAATAAATCTACGGGTGTGGAATATCGCCCAGTTTTCAATTACACTGTTATACTGACATGGATTAATGTCATTTATCGTTTTTTTTTTTTTTTTTTTTTTTTTTTTTATATATTTTTATCATTCATTTAGCAAAAATGGACAGATTAGCGATATTTTTTGTGATAATTCTTGTGAGTCTTAAAAAAAAAAAAAAACATGATGATTTTGGCGAAATACTTTTCAATAATTCTTATATTATCCTTTCTTATAAGTGATACTGTGGAGAGAAGAAAAAACGACCGTTAATGCGGTATGCTCAAGGAAAGAGAACTCTGTGTTAAAGGCATTCGTTTTTCAACTTTTTAAGCCATTAAATGGGGAATTTCAGAGATGGGGATGTTTAGAACACCTTAAGAGGCATTACCACAGCGATTTTGAACAAAATCGTTAGAGCCGTTTTTTACCAATTACTGAAAAAATGATTTTTTTTTTTCAATGGTTGCTACCTTTTGCGCATGCGCGATTTAGACGAAAACCTTAATGGTAGATCCCTGTGCCATCACCAACCCGCACACCAAATTCGAACATCGTAGGTCAATTTGTTCAGGAGTTACGCTGACCACGTACACACAGACAGACATTTTTTCTAGACCACTTTTTTGAAATTAGGATGTTCCAAAACGTGGATAAATGCAAGAATTTTTTTTTTTTTTTTTAACGGAATGCAATACTTTTATTACTCTATGCAATGGGTAATTGAAAGTAAAAAAAAAAAAAAAAAACGAAAACCCCTTTTTATCGGAACCGCTTTTTGGGGCACAACAACCTATTATATGGCATCAGGCAGAACTGTAGACTAGTATGTGTATCCCGGTAAAAATGCGCCTTTGCTTACAACTTCGTGGTAAAGGATACCATAGATAAGGTGGAAACATTTTTCATCGTCTTTTACACATAAAGTGATAAGATGAGAAGATTGTTTACCAACTTCCGTGATACTTCAGAGAAATAAGCATGCTTGTAAGCAAAACTAGGTTTTGATGAAAAGAACTAAGTGGTCGGGAACTTTTGCCGCTGACGCATAGTTAAATTTCGTAAATTTTCTCAAACTAAAGGGCTTTATCTAAAATTTCATTCCCCTCATCCAATAAGGGACGATCCAATTTGTATTTGTGTTTTTTGATATTGTTGCTGTGTAGGACTAAAACATGTTTTTCACTAATAATTTACAGAAAACATATCCTATGTCTCTTGATGGTAAAATTTTTCGGACGGAGGTATTAGAATTGTTTTTAAAGGTAATATGAAAATAACTAAATAATAATCTAACCTGTAAAAACAAAGTTTTTAATATAAATCCTTTATATGCATTGCCTATTTTTATATTCGTTTACTCAGCGCCGATTCTGTAAACAGAAAGTGCTTGGTGCTTGCACCTAATTTTAAATATCAAAAACATTTCTATCGGCAAAATGTGCGGTAAACTACGTTTTAAAATTTATTTATTAAATATGAACTTGAATTTATGCTCTCGCATCCAAATATCATTTATTTATTGTGATTAAAGTAATTTTATTATTTATTTATTTAAAAAAAAATTGATTACAGGAAAGAGTTTCAATAATGGTCGGTTCGGTGCTATTTTAACGAGATTGGATGACGGCAAGTTGGTTTATTAGTATTCGGTAAAAGCGACCTCTTAGTGACAGTAACAGACCTAAAATTTGATAAAACGCATTTTCATCGAATCTATCTTACCAAGTTTCAGTACGATTGGATGACGGCAAGGGGTTTAATTAGGCGTCCGCAGATTTGCCAATCGACAGACAAAGACACAACATCGAAGTTAATATAAAGGATTTAAAAATGAGTTTTGTCAGATATGATGAATAAAAACACCTCAGTAACTTCCGTTTCATTATCCCCCCGACAACAATACACTCGTAATCTCAAATACAAACCATCATCGGGGTCTAAAAGAATAGTGAAGTTTACTTAAATAACTCTCATACACTGCATCAGATAAGTAGAAGGAAATTCTTGCTAGTCAGTGATAGATCTTTTACAAATCTCCCTCCACATCCAAAAAAAAAAAAGTTGTACGCATTAATTTTTCTTAAGAATTTATTTTTTAAAATGTCCATACATTTTAGAATCAATGTTCTTCTTCTTTTTTCCTTCTTTTCAAAAAACGAGGAAATAGCACATCATGTTATATATGAATATGATGCTCTTGCCCTCACCCAACTTACAACTTTAGGAGTCACCAACACTAAAGAGTTACACCTTAGTTCCATATCAAGGGTTTGTCAGACTTTATTGCCAAAGTGGGCGACCCGAATAAATGGAGCTAAGAAACATTGGGCTTGGTGTATGGTACAAAATTCTACCCTAAAGCTGAAGTGCCACATATCTGACTAACCCAAACCAAAGAAGAAAAAGAAGAATGATACCCAAACAGCAACATGCGGCACCCGAGTCGTCGAACGCTGGGAACACCGAATCCTACCTAGAATATCATTTTGGTCACACCGCCCGCGTAATTCAAATAAATATTCAAAGGTTCTGATTTTCACACGGGTAGGCGGCGCACCTGTCCAAAGCCCATTTTTAAATCCTTTATATTAACTTCAATTTGGTTTGCGTGTTTGTTTGCAAATCAGCGGAGGTCTAACTGACACACTTGCCGCCATCCAATAGATCTGAAACTTAGCAGATCTTGAGTTGGAAACTTGGCTTTTGTCGATGACAAAATGCATTCTATCACGTTTTTTGAGGCAGTCACTAAAAGCCTACTTTTACACGCACTTCTATTGCCAATTCGAAGGACTAATTAATCTCTTTATCGTCCTCCAATCACACGCTTAAACTTGGCAGACACAAAACATTTTCATTTGCAACGAATCTATCAAGTTTTGGAGGCTGTCACTAAAACGTCACTTTTACACAAGCTTCTATTGTCGGTTCGAGAGATTAATTAACCCCTTTGCCGTCATCCAATCGAGCTTAAATTTGGTAGATAAACTCGTAATCGGTGACAAAATGTATTCTACAAAGGTTTTGGAGACTGTCACTAAAAGGCTGCTTTTACACACACTTCTACTGTCGGTTCATATGACTAATTAACTCCATTGCTGTCATCCAATCGGACTGGAACAGCAGATAGATTTGTTGTCAATGAGAATGCATTCTATACGTTTGATTCTATTTCGATCCTTAAAAATCGGTATATAAAAATCGGAATACCTTACTTTATCTATGCTTACACTTGTTGGAATTTGTTCCGAATTTTATATTTGAGAATATATTAAAATATCTTAAGAATTGCGATCGAATTAAGCTAAAGGTTATATACTCAATTTCATACTTACAATTTGAAACATAATAGCACAAAATTGAGAACCAACAGAGAACATTTTAAAAGAATTCATAATATTTTCAAACTATTCTTCCTTCAATACTTCAAATACTATTGGTAAGGGATAAAAACAAATATAACTCACCTGTATCAAAATTGTTATCCAATGACCAGTAGTAACGATTATCGTAAAATGTCTGATTATAGTTGAACCCATTCGATTTGGACATGCGGCACCACACACTTTGAGCTAACGCCGAGATCAACCAAGTGACCATCCACAGACGACAGAATAACATGGCTTGGACGAACGCAATCCACTAAATTTTCAGTTCCTCTCTCACTGTTGCGGCAGTTATGAGACTGGTCCAATTTTGAACAAAATCCAATTGAAATAATTCTTCGGTTTTAGGTAAAGCATACTTCGTTTACAACTAAATTTTACAATCATTTTTTAATCTGGATGCGATAATTCTGAACACTTCAAAATAACACGCTGAGGTTAAATAATGAAAGTTAAATATGTCTTTAGGATCAGATAGCTTCGCTTTTGGAAAATTCGGTGGAAGATTATACTTTTAAAATAGTAAATGAAATTGGGAACGTTCTATGGCACAATCTAAAAACTGATAAACGTTGTAAACGTATCATCAGCGATTTTTTTTCACATGACAGATTTGTAAAGCACACCCAAATACTTTATTACAATTTGCAACTGATAAATATTTGGAAACTTTTTTTTTAGTTAGATTAAATAAAAACGATATAACTTAAAATTTTCTGTTTAGCTCAATCAAATTATTCAATTTCAAGAAAGTAAAAAAAAAAAAAAAAAAAAAAAACCATTTTAATTTCGGTAGCGGAATTATTTGGCAACAACTCCAGCAATTGTAATGAATTAAAAATTAAATAGAAACAACACTCTCGAATCAAACATAAAAGTTGAAAAACAACTTTAGACGATCCCAATGGCAAAATTTTAAAACTTTTTTCAAACTCGCTAAATTAATCCAATCTGATCTTGACACTGTTTAGGGGGAAAAAAGATTTCATACGAGAAAGAACAAGGATCTTGAATTCTACAATGTAGGAACAACACCAATATACTTGGAACACTTTCAAAACAAACCAGGAAAGATTCTTCTCTATTGTAAAAAACACACACAATTTTCAATATTCATATCCAATGCGATCTCCAGAATTCCTTTTCAAATGGAACAATCGTTCATTCTTCTCCCATTCCGAACTAATTAAAAGACTTCCAAGATTCACCAGAATTTTATCTCAGTCGAAAAGACAAATCTTGACATTTTCGAATGCGAAGTCCATCAAAAATGATTCACAGCATTAATTAGAAGAACACAATTATAACGAATGCATAAGTGAGGAGAGTGACCACAAACTCGATGTTCCGGTGAAAATCATCGGCCGGATAGGAACTCAATTGAATCTTCTCGGGGAAGAAGTTCTAACGTTCCTAGGCACTCGGAATCTTGTGAATAAGTGGTAGAAGAAGAAAAAGCAACAAGTGGAGATGGGGAGGAGAGGGGGCAAAAAAATAAAGAAAAAAGAACAGCCTCTCTTTGGCGGGAAAACTAGTTTTACTTTCGCTCTTTTCCCCGTTTATAAGTGGCCACTTCGAGATAGAAAATAGTGATTTTGAGTCCCGCAGCTTTTTGTTTACGAGTGGTCATTGATATTCTTTACATCTCGCTTCTGGAATGTCTCAACTGGGAAACTGATTGAAGATGATATCTTCGATTTTCCAGTGGTGCAAAAAGTTCGTTTCATAGTTAATAGTTATTTATTTTATGTATAATTCTTATTATGTATAATTATTATTATGTATAATTATTATTAATGTATAATTATTATTATTATGTATAATTATTATTATTATGTATAATTATTATTAATGTATAATTATTTTTGGGTATTCCACATAAATTTTTTTCATTTAAATTAATTTGTTCTTTCGTGTTCTGGGGAAAGCTATTGCTCAGTCAAAACTTAAATACAAATTTACGATAGGTCAATATAAGAATTCTAATTTACGAAATAATATAAATTACTTATACAACCAAGCAAATTTCCTTCAAATTAACTATTTAAAAATTGTATTAAGCTCCAAAAAAAAAAAACTTTCACGAAAAACTAAATGTTTTGCTGGAAATCATCTTTTTAAAATTTATAAAATTGAGTTATCCGCCATATTATTTCCCGCCGCGCTGTTATTTCCCGCCAAGAGAACGTTTTAGTAAAGGACTATTTTTATCATCAAAACCATAGCTGAAAATTTATTTAATTTAATTTTGGAATAGAAATAATAAAAAAAAAAAAAAAAAAAAAAAAACTCTTGCTTTCAAAACATCATAATTCGAAATAAAAAAATAATCATATTCAAAAGATACAAAAATATTCAATGACATGTTACCTTCAATTTTAACAGATCGCATGGAAATTTGTAAATCTTACTTAGTATCTGTGATTGCCAAAAGACAATCTATAAACATCCGTTTAAATGACTCTACTTTAGAATATTCAAAATAATTTAAGTAAAGTTTTTAATTAAATTTTTCGAATGAAAAAAAAATAAGGATGAAACTTACAGCTTTGGTGCAGAATCTACGTCAAAAGTTATTCATACAATCGCAGTTATGTTAAGGCAACCATAGGTATTTATTTCACTTGCTAGTGCAAAATGCAGCTGCTACCATTTATTGGCATTAACCTCTTTGGATCAGAATCTGCACCGGAGTTAGAAGCCAGGCCAAAATAAGTGTCTAACTGAGGTTTTCACAAAACTTCTTTTTTTTTTGTAAAAATGTTTTAAAAACGCTCGAAAAACCATTCACGTCCACGGATTTGTTGACAATAAAATAGTCAATTTTATGATAGGAAGAGGAAGTTATGTTGCGTAACCTTGTTACTCAATGGAGAAGATCTATAAATTAGGACATGTCACATCCGTTGATGGGAAAAATGCCGGAAGAAAGGACGCCTTGATGGGCTGTGTTCATTCAATACAAAGATTTCCAGCTCTATAAAAAGAATTCGCACTATTTTTTTTTTTTTTTTATACAATGAAATATTTGTTCCAAATAATAAATAATATAACACATAAAAAAAATTTAATATAAATAGTTAATAAGAATTGGTCAATTGTTATATACAATTACAACTTATTGAGCTCAGATTGAGTTTTCGGCCTCTAGACTGCGAGGTTGCGGGTTCGAGTCCCGTGTTAGGCATGGGTGTTTGTAAATGTATGTTGGCTTGTCAAATGACAAATGTTTCGGCGCATTATAGCCCTCGTGTTGCTGACGACGCCAGATAATCTGAAAACAGCCATCCAACCAACCAGATCGAGTTTTCATAATGTTTGACTGGTACTAAAAATATACATCAATTACGAACTATTTACTTTTTCTTGCTCTAAAAACTTTATTGAACAGATTGTCACCGATAACAAGTCTATCTGCAAAGTCTGAGCTCGATTGGATGACGGCAAATGGGTTAATTAGCCCTTCGCATATTTTTTTGCCACACACAAACACGGAAAATGAAAGTTAATTTAAAGGATTCAAAAAGGGAGTGACATGAAGTTGGAATTTTTGTGAACAAAATTTGCACTTAGAAAATAAAAAAAAATAGTTAATTGTATACTTAACAAAACATTGCCGACCAAACGGTATAGTGGTTAGGGTGCTAGCTTCTAGACCGCGAGGTTGCGTGTTCCGAGTCCCGTGTTAGGCATGGGTGTTTGTAAATGTATGTTGGCTTGTCTAATGACGAATGTTTCGGCGCATTATAGCCCTCGTGTTGCTGACGGCGCCGGATAATCTGAATACAACCAACCAACTTAACAAAACATTGAAATAGGAATGACTGTTGCGAGTGGGTACAAGTGACAACAATCAATACCTTCTAAGAATAGAACGATATTGTTTATGATTTTCAACTAAACAGCTTAATAACTAGAACCAAATACCATGTACCAATTAAACAGTAAATATCAAATAAGCGATGATCGTATGATTTCTGGAAAAATGCATCGGAAGGTTTATCGAAATGTAAAGTTCGAAAAAAGATCCAGGTTTCTCTGGATCTTTCGGTAAAGTTCGCACGCGAGAATATAAAAACCAACGGGGAATGGAATTTGAGTTCATCTAAAGTTTCGGAGCTGTTTTTGAAAGTAGCTCTACGCTTATTTTCCTGCATCTGAATTACCGCTGCTGTGTTTGTTTAGAGAAGTTTTCCGAGTCTCTGAGACTTTTATTTTTGTAAAAGCTGCGTCATTATTTCATTTCCTCTTGAAAAATTCGTAACAATACCTTTTGTGGAGAAGAGCAGAATTATTTAAACACTAAATTTCTAAAAGCAGCTTTTTAACTAAAAAAATTATTTAAAAAAAAAAAAAAAACTATAGCTCTTTGAATTTTGTCGTGAAAAAACAAAATAAAATTAATGCAAGCAGTTATCGATATGACTGAGATTGAAAGTATTTGGAATGCATTCACCACTGCAAAAGACTATACAATAGGTAAAAAATTCTTCCGAGATTCCCCTTCAAGTAAGTTACCGCAGATAATCACCGAAACTGACACAAAAAACACAATTCCATGACTCTCTCATTTTTTATTTTTTTTTATGACGTACTTTACAGCCACGGATATCCACTAAAATTCCGCATAACGCCACTCAAGATAGCATTCCTCCATTGTAAGTGAAAAAAGAAGTAACTGTAAGTTCACTAAATGAACACAATATCCTTTGAGGAGTTTACTAAACCCCTCTTTTAACCACTCGACTCAAGTCACGTGCAATTTTTTATCCCTCTACATCAGTTGCAACTCCTAGTCCTTAAAACGTCATTCAAGTTCGAAACTGCATACTCTCCCAAATAATGTCAACAAGAGCTGATTTGCACTTCGAAATGACTGATGAGTTAGGTCACTTTACTGATTACATAAGAATATTTAAAAACGATCTCAGAAATTAAGATTGAATTAACTCGGTTGAGGAAAGCTGTATGTACTACAGAATAATGAAACTATATGTCAAACAATACATATTTAAATTTATCAATTTATACAGAAAACAGTAAAACTGATATTTGACTGCTGGAATAAAATTTATAGTGTAAAACTGGGTTCAAACAGATTTTGAGAAGTAAAAAATAAGTAATTTTTAAGAACTTTTTAATTTTTTAACCCACTGACGACATGGGAATGGGCAAAATTCCCCAGTTGTTTTCCCTGCAATAGTTTTTAAATTATATTTCTAATTCAAATAAAAAAAAAAAAAATATTTTTATTTTGTTTTAGATAGGTTATAGACTACCATCCTAATAAAAATATCTAAAATATATCTTATTTTAAATTTTATTTATAAACTTAAAAATGTTGTGTATTGCTAGAGAAACTGGGAACGTATATAAATATAACTAAGACGTATATATACGTGCATGACAGTCAATGAGTTTTAAATGACCTTTTATATATTTCCAGAGGCGCAGTGAGTTTTCTAAAAAATTAGGTAGGGGAATTTTAGCGATAAAATTTTAGGAATTTTAGGGATTCCAAAAATTTCAGGAATATTTTAAGAATAATTCCTAAAGATTTTATGAGTAAATCCAAAAATTTTACGGGAAATTCCAAACATTTTAGGAATATTAGGAAAAACAATTAAGAATATTTCTTTTAAAACTGGCATAGGCTCCTAACACATACATTCTTTTCAAAGCATGTTTCCATACCGGCAAACAACTACTAATTTTCAAAAAAATTAATAATTAATAATTAAAATCTCAGAAAAGATTTACTACTCTGAAGGGTTGTCTAGTTTTCTTCGCGGGTTTTGAAAGAAAATCGGGTAATATTTGAGGCTTTTAATTTTGTTAGGAATTATAGAAATATTTAAGTTCAATTTTAAGAATAAACAAAAATTTATGGAATATTAGGAATTTTTGGGTGAATGCAGCCGTCTGAAATTTTTATCGACACAAACTCATTGTTTTCGTGCGCATAAATTCAAATCATGACATTAAAAGAGTCAGAATGGACAATTCCCGCATTTTTTGAAAACGAGTGAAATAAGTTTATATTTATGAAGAATTTCTTTCCGATTCCAAATATTTAATCAAAAGTTCTTTTACAAAATTAGTTATTTAAATATTGGGAAAAGAAAATGCCCCAAAATCGAGCCAAAACCAGTCCGATCAAAACACTCAACAAAATCTGTGACGTCAAGAGATCCTTCCGTTTCTATGGTTGTCGTGAGGTTTCTGCCAGATAGTTGGCATTGATTTGATAGACCATTTCCGTATCCCGTACAGGTTGGCGCGATTTGCGAGAAACTTGCAAAACTGGTTTCCGCTGCTGCATTTCAAGCCAAGATGTTTGGGTCTCTTAGCGTCACATTCAATTCGAGCCGAATGAATGGTTTTCTCGCCAATGTCTAACAGGGGAACTTTGAGTGTAAATTAAAAAAAAAAAAAAAAAAAAAAGCTCATTGAGCAGAAATTTTTGTGTTTATGGCCTTTTCGAAGCATTTAGAATTGAATAAAAATGCGGGAATCGTCCATTGATAAATAAAAGGTTTAAATGACACTTCAATATTATTTTATTTAAAACTTGAGCAACTTTTTTTTCACGTTAAATGAGAGACCGCCCACACTTGGAAGTAAAAAGAATTCAAGCGTTCCGGGAAATTAGTAATTCCAAACAACTTGGAAGCTAAATCTGCTTCATCAATAAAAGATGGCTTCAAACTGGTAGAAGGGGGGGGGGACAGGATTAAGGGGTTCTAGGACTCAAAATTTAAAAAATTATCAATTTTTTTTTATTATTATTGTAAGAAATAATGAAAATATTTTTGAATAAAGTGACATAAAATTTTTGTTGGACTTGAAATATTAAAGTTTTTGTTACATCACAACTGTATCTCGGACATGCTGTCTTGAAACATTGGGACTGTTTTTCTCGTTGATGGCTTTTTGTCTCTTTTTTGAGTTAAAATTGATAACATTTAAAACCTACTTGTTATAAATTTATGAAACTTTCCACAATTATTTTTCATATATATTTCTTTAATTTTTCTTCAGGGGTTGTTTACTTTGATTTAACTTTTTTTTAAATAGTCTTTAGAGCTTAGCAAACTATGAGTTTTATACAATTTTCGCGCAATAAATATATATATATATATACATATATATATTTTTTTTTTTTTTTTTTTTTTAAATTTTTCTAAATATTTTATTAAAAAATCACGAAGGACAATTTTTTATATGAATTATAAAAAGTAATTTAATGCAAAAATTGAAACGATTTTTTTTAAAAAGTTTCTAAAATATATCAAATTTATAGGTAACGTCAAAATTTTGAAGTTTTTTAATTTCCAAAAAAATATATATTTTTTTAAAACTGAAAGATTAAAATACTTATTTTAGTTCCAAAGCGTAGTACAATATTGCATCAAAATTTTCACATAAATAATTCTAAAAATAAAGATTTTAGAATTTTTGTGTCCTGGACCCCATTAAAAACAAAATATGACACTTATCTGTAACATTTATAGTTAAGGCTTAACAGATTGCAAATCGACTTCAGGTTAGAATCTGGCAAGTTGACTTATCCCGTCGAGACCTTTTATTTGACATATTGGCCGTGTCAGTAACATTTGTAGTTTTGCCTAGGAATATTGACCTCAGACAGACGGGCAGTCATAACCTTCGTATACGTTTCTCACTACATTAGTGTAGTAAATCAAATGAAGATTCCTTTTTTTTACTTTTTTTTTAAAAAGATTGCAATCAATATTTTCTAGTCCTATAGAATAAGAAAGTAAAACAGTTGCTTGAACCCTTGCCGATAACATGAAAACTCAGTCCAAATTAGTAACTTGGCGCATGCTCCCCCCCCCCCCACTCCCTTTTTTTTTTTTTTAATAATATCTTTCTACTTTAAACTAACGTATTTAGGTTTATTGTGCAAATGGGATAGAAAAAAGCTCCCTGGGTAAACAACTAACGTGTTGGTGATGTTTTAAACAGAACACTTACTGGAAAAACTCATAAACGAAGCAACACTGAGTCAGAAACTTATTTTTATCCTGTTGTATACTTTTCCACCACTTTTTCTCGGTCGAAAAACGACTTAACTAAAGCCATTTTCGACCGAGAATGATCTATAATAACATTATCAATGTTATTATAGATCATTAATAACTCATCCTTAATTGATATAAACTTCATATGTAAACGACAGGAATCATTAATTCGTTCATTACAAATCTTTCAATAAACATGCCCACCTGATGGCTGCTGGGTTAGCGCTATGGCCTCACATGCCAAAGCAGCTAGGTTCGAATCCTGAGTTAAGCATGGATGTTCGTTGTGGTTCGGAATCCACTTTAATCTGTAGGTCCCGGCCTAATTAGCTGTTATCGTGCATAAAAATAGGTCAGTGAGAGTACAAACCAACCAACCTTCAATAAACACGGCTCGGTCACAAACATGTTGGATTGTGACAGTATAACTGTTCCTACAAAGGCCGTTTTCACAAACATTTCTATTCAGGTCCAGTTACCAAGCCATAACAATGCAGCAACCAATCATATAAAATGTGGCGGCATTTAATAACTGAAACCTTCTACTGTCAGGTTGATGACGTGTGGTAACAAAAACATAACTAATTTGGAGGGTTTTATTTACAAACATATCTGTCGCCAATTTGGTAAATTTGGCGACAAACTTGACTATTATACTTATCATTGAATACCACTAATCCTTAACTACTACATCTGGATAACTTGTAAGTGGTTTCTTCTTTGCAAGAAAAGGAAGCCAAATTAATACTTTTCCCCATAATGCTATCTAAAAATAGGTTGCCCGTGGTTACAAACAGGTTCCATCTAGTATAGGGGGGGGGGGAGTAGCAAACACAGAGATCTCTATGATGATTGTTAAGACTTTTTTGGCTTTAAGTCATTAACCAAGCAAGCACTACCCAAAAGTTGTAGTAAGAGATCTAAGCTGAATACCTTAACGATTTGAAAATGGATTTCCACAAACTGATAAAAAACATATCTGTAGCATTTAAAGAATAGCCTTAATGAATGTCAAATTGAATTCTAGTCGCCATTTACATTACTTTCGGTCATAACCGTCAGTTGAATTTTGGTTTGGGAATTCGTCTCTAAGAAACATTTTAGCCGATCAAACGTTATAGTGGTTAGCGTGCTAGCTTCTAGATCGCAAGGTTGCGGGTTCGAGTCCCTTGTAAGGCATGGGTGTTTGTAAATGTATGTTGGCTTGTCTAATGACGAATGTTTCGGCGCATTATGGCCCTCGTATTGCTGATGGCGCCAGATAATCTGAAAACAACCAACCAACCGAAACATTTCCCTTGGCACATCGCACGTGTCTGTAGAATTTGTATTTTTGTCTAGGAAAATTCACCTCAGACAGTCGGACGGAGAAAAACCTTGGAATAAAATTCTATAGGGTATGAGCTAAAACAAAAGTCGTTGAAAATGCATGAAAGTGCAGTAGAAATTGAAAGATCTTAAACATATCAACCTTCTCACGTCCACCTCTACAGTTTGCAGTAGCTTGGGATGCATTGTGATTAAAAGCCGAGAATCTTTCGCTTTGAAAATTAACTCTACGGAGGTGCAGAATTACCTAAAGTTATCACATGCATACCTGATCAGCTTTCGCCATTGAATTTTTTTTTTCTCTCAGTCTCAAGACAGCTTGAACCGTGCAACTGGGCGTTACTAAATCATGCGATTCAGATCATTAAAGGGACACAACCCTAAATTAATACAAGCTTCATATGTAAAGCAATCAGCATAATTGACAGAAGGGGCCAGGCCCCATGAAATTATCCAATAAACACAGCTTCAAGTTCCCTGATGGACTCTTTAATTCGAAACCTCGGTCACGTCCCGGCGGTGTACCATATCCACCTGCATGGGACAAGCGAGGATGACACTGCAAATTGCCGAGGAAACGTCCACTTATGAAGATAAATGAATTCAACTTCCTCTGATACCATCGCCAAGAGTCTCACATTCTTCAGGGACTGCGTAAGAAGAGTAAAAATTGCTTGGAATGGTGTCATATTTCGTGGTAAGCGCGGCTTGAAGTGACTTCTTCTGGACAAATACTAACGAGAGATAGACGTTATCTGCTTAATTAGATTTGCGGTGTGAAGCCTTGGTGGGGATTTTTTTTTTTTTTTTTACTTTCTATAGGAGTCTTGTTTGGCGAATGGAGTACATGTGAACGACTTTATTAATCTCGAATGTTACAAGAGATAAAGGAATATTTTATTCAGTATTTATAGCTAGTTCCAACCGATAAAAATTCATGCCAGGTTAAGTAAGGATTTATGAATATTTTATTTAATGTTGATGGATAGTTATTATCAACAAATCATTGACCAGGCTAATTTTGTTTAGTGAAAATAATTTATTAACAAGTATTTTTATTTCCAATTATCCATATGTATACATAGGGTAATGAATGTATAGCATTCGGTCATTTAAAAAATTCGATTTTTTATTTTCTCTTCTTTTTTTTTTTGCATATCTCCACATTTGGAACATCGTGATTTTAAAAAAAATGATCAAGAAAAAATTTCTGTCTGTATGTCAGCATAATTCCCGAACAAATTGACCTACGATGTTCAAATTCGGTAGGACATGGGACCTTTAAGAGTTTCGTCAAAATCGCGCATACGCGTATAAGGTAGCTGCCATTTAAAAAATCATGTTTTTCAATGATTGCTAAAGAACAGCTCTAACGATTTTGGAAAAAAATCGCTGTGGTAATGCCTCTTAAGGTGTTCTAAACATCCCCACCTCCGAAATTCCCATAAAAATGTTTTAAAGGCGTAAAAAGTTGAAAAACTAATGCTTTCGACAACCCATACAAGAATTATCGCCAAACTGGCCATTTCTTGTGAATGAATGATGAAAATATAAAAACGGTAAATGACACAAATCCACGTCAATATTATAGTGTAATTGAAAGTTGTGCGATCTTCCACACTCCTAGTTTTTCTTTGATAGGTCCTGATACATTGACATCCATGTTAATTATAATATAACACTATTGGCATACTATAATGTTAGTCTTTGGAGATGGACTAAATATGAATAACGGTGATGGATATCGGTGGACTAAAAATGATAGTGAGGCCCTAAGGAATCATTATTAGTTAAAAATTATATTAAATACCAAATCCTGCTTTTATATGAAAAAGATCCGACAGTAACTCAGAGTAAAAACATGACAAAATAATGAGTTTGCAGGCAGGAATAAGCCTCCTTCCTCTAACATACTCGCAAACCTTAAAATTTGCAGTTACTGTCTGTTATGAGATTTGCAAGAACTTAACCAGTTCTCCTTTCTCCTAAATAACTTAAAACTATTTATTTATCAAACTTTCATCATGACTGCCAGAAAAAAACTCCACAAAATTCCAAGTGATGCCACACGCGGCAAGCAAAACATGTATAATTTAAAACACAAGATATTTAGCAAATAGTTCAGAGTTGATGTCGTCACATTCTCCCACCTTTTGATTAACAATTACCAAAATTAATCAAAACAAACATAATTTTACTACAAAAGAATGAGTTTTAAAGTCAAGGTTCTATATAAACAGTTCAGTCCAATAGTCTTGAAGGAATCTTAATGGTTCTGCCAAACCTAGTCACAACAGTTTTAGTTGGAAAGTCAGAAACTAGGCGGTTCATCTTAGGAGACTCGTCTGGCTTATCCATTTTTGCATCTTCGACTGAACAAGATATTTCAAGGGGGAAAATTCTTCGAACAGGTCGAACTATCATCCCAGAAGTCGTTTTAAGACGTACAACCCGGATGTTGCCATCTTTTCCAGGATACACATCGACTACTCTTGCCATTGGCCACAGCACTTTGCGTTTGTTGTCACACTCAACGAGAACTATATCCCCAATTTTTATCTGTTGAGAAATCAGCACTGTAGATGGACGTTGCACTAGCAGGCCGAGATACTCGCTTCTAAACCTTCTTCTCAAGCGCTCTCGTAGGTTCTGTAGATGTCTCAGCCTCTTGTTGAAATCAACTTTATCCAGGTGGTCCAAGTCAGGGACTCCAAACACTGGAATTTCACCTAAGAACAGGGACGGTGTCAAAGGGGTGAGATCATCAGAGTCCTCGGACACATAGGTAAGTGGTCTTGCATTCACAGTTGCTTCGCAGTCACACAGCACACTCATTAATTCTTCATAATTTAGAGACGACTGGCCTAGGACTCGACGCAAAAGTTTCTTAATCATTTGAACAAGACGTTCCCAAAAAACACCCCACCATGGTGCTGCGGGTGGACTGAAATTCCATTCAATCTTATTTGTGGTAGCTTCGATCTCGATAGTATTCCAGTCAATTGACTTCAAGAGATTGTTGGATCCGACAAAATTAGTGCCATTGTCTCTGTAGATTACCGATGGCCTTCCTCTACGAGCAATGAATCTTCTAAGACCAAGTAAAAATCCCTGAGTTGAAAGGGTCAAAATCAATTCCAAATGTACCGCCCTGAAAACAGCACAGGTGAAAAGTATAATCCAGGCTTTCCTTTTATTCTTCAAAATCAAAGGACCAGCTAAATCAACTCCAACAATTTCGAAAACATGAGCATCTCTAACTCTATTTTCTGGTAGGGTAGATGGCGCAGTCTGTAATCTTTTACTTCCATGTTTCCTGCACATGACGCATCCATGTAAAGCTTTTCGAATTGTAGCTCTGCTTTTGACGATCCAAAATGTCTCTCTAAGTTTTGAGATCAATACGTGTATACCGGCATGAGACATAGATAGATGCTTATCAATTATTAATTTCTCCACAATTTTATGATTCTTCGGAAGTAACATAGGATAAATAAAATTTTCATGATCTTTTATCTCAGTTAATCTAGTCTTGACGCGTAAAATGCCTTCGTCATCTTGGAAAACACTAATTGACTTCAGCTTCTTAATATCCTCAGATGAAAAGGAATCATGTTGAATAATCTTCAGGAGAGATTTCTCAGCTCTTGTCAACTCATGAACTTTTAACTCTCCTTTTTCTCTTTCTTCTTTTCTCTTTCGGACATTACCTATGAATCTATGTATCCACCCGATCATTCTAAGTATCTTCTTGTACTTTGAAAAATAGCCAAAGATTTGAGAAGAGATATCATTGACATTGCTTAGCGATACTATTATGCTTTACGCCTTTCAGTATCCACCTCTTGTTTGTTATCGATTTGGACAGAACGAGGCCATTCTTCTTCCGGCAATGCCAACCAAGGTGGACCCTCCCACCATTTGGATTCAATAAGTTTCTTAGCAGAACATCCTCTTGAGGGCAAGTCGGCTGGATTTTCTGTACCTGGTACATGATACCAATTTTCACGGTCTGTAAGGCTTCTAATTTCTAAAACTCTGTTATTTACAAAAGTGCCCCAAGCTTCTACGTTCTTTATCCAGAAGAGTGCTGTTGAAGAATCAGTCCAGTAATATTCCTTTGAAATTTCGATCTTCAGGTTCTTCTTGATAAATGAAACTAATCTCGCTCCAATGAGGCAAGCAAGCAATTCGAGTCTTGGTATACTTATTTTTCTCAAAGGAGCAACTCGCGCTTTGGCTTGCAGTAAAGTTACTTTGACTTCTTCTTCATGTTGACTTCTCAAATATACTGCACATGCATACGATCCCTGTGAAGCATCGGTAAACGTATGTAGACTAAATGATTGTCCTTCTGCAAGCGTAGCTAGTCTGGGAACCTTGATTGATGATAACAACGGCAGTTCTTTTACCCACTTCAAAAAAATTCTTTTGATGTCTTCAGGTAGCTCTGCATCCCAGCTCAGTTTTGTTTCCCAACTCTTTTGCAAGTATAACTTTGGGAGAAGGGTAAAAGGACAAGTGAAACCAATTGGTCAAAAATCCTCTGTGCAATTGATAGAACGTTTCGTCTTGTAACAGAGAGATCACTTAAGTCGACATTTGGGATATCATAAAACAATGAATCTTCAAATTTGTCCCATAGAAGACCAAGTACTTTTAATGGTTCCTCCATTGTAGTTTCCACACTGTTCAGCTCTGTTTGCTCCCACCCTCTCAAGTCGAAGTTAGCACTTGCCATTAATTGAGTTGATTTTCCAATAAAGTATTCCGCTTCTTCATTCGAATTGACCGAAGTGACACAGTTGTCAACATAGAAGGAATTTTTCAATTTTGTGGCCACTTCCTTTAAAGAAGATTCACATTGGTCTAAATGAGTATCGATCACTGCGGCTAAAAGAAACGGACTGCCTTTTAGTCAGAAAACTACTCTACAATGACGAAATTCTTTGAGCTCTTTTTGTTCTGAATTCTTCCACCACAGCATTGGCGGCTTCAAGGGGGGGGCCATGGGGGCCATGGCCCCCTCCTTGAAGGGTTCCCTCTTCCTTCCTAGCCCTTTCAAATATCCCAAAACTCTTTGAGAATTTCCAGTTTAAAAAACGGTGAAAATACAGATTTTTAAGCACAATTTCATTAACGTAAATTTTTTCTTTACAGTACAAAAAATTATAGCCCCCCCCCCCCCTCAGAAAAAACCCTGGTTTTAAATGTATTTACGTACACAACACACGACACAATACCCGGTACACAACACAAGTACACAGGTAGTGACCATCCCCCTCCTAAACGACGATTTCCTTTTTCCCGGGGGCCTCTGCCCCTTTTTGGAACAACCATGCTCTTCTAAGCAACCATGGCGCCGAGGGTAATTTCAACACTTGATGTCTGGACTAGTGTGTGACTTTTGTCACTTGGGCATGGAATCGGTACTGTGTTATTGTTATAACTAGTTTAGACAGGCCATTTATTGTGAAAATATCTGTTGAACTAGCAACACTTTTATTCGTTGTTTAAAGATTTCGTGATCATTTTACCTCGAGTAATTAGTGACGAATATCTACAATATGTCTTCAAAAAGAAAAAATGAGAGCATTTTTAAATACTTCTCTAAAAAGAAATACTCAAATACCAGAAGAGTATTTTAGAATCTCGGTTTACATACCTTTATTGGATAATATAATTGAAGACCTAATAGGAAGATTTCCAAAAGAAAATTTGGATTGTTTTGGCTTTCGATTACTGATTCCAACCTCCGATATGGAAAAGCCAACAGAATCAGAAAGCAACGAGCTTTAAAACTTATTAAAGAAGTTCATACCAATTTTAGGACTGACACAAATGAGTGTTATTCTGATTGAAAGTGAGCTAGCACTATGGAGAGAGAAATGGAAAAAAGAAGAATAGCTCCCCACTTCTGCCATAGATACAATGAGAGCTTGTGACAAATATGTATATCCTACTATTTACGAGTTACTTAAAATTTTGGCAACACTACCAGTTAGCGTTGCCTCTGCTGAAGAAGCTTGATGAAGTTGCTGATGAAGTTTCTCTACCCTTCGACGCTTGAAAACGTGGCTAAGAGCTAGAATGGGGGAAGAAAGGTTAGCAGGACTTAGCTTGTTGCATACTCACAGAGACATAAACATTGATGTGAGCTGTGTCATAGGCAGATTTGCCAAAACAAAGCAGAGGAAATTGGATTTTGTTCTTTAGGCTTTCAAAGAGTAAAGAAGTGTGATTGTAAAACAATTATTAACTATTTTTATTTTTTGTAATTTCTTTGTTTTACTCTTTTCTTATTTTTCAGGAGAGCAATTCAAGCTTAAATTAACTTTATTAATTCTGCATCAAATGAAAATTACTAATTTAGAAAATTCTACACTTATCATTGCAATCAAGCATTTAATCAGCAGTTAGTTTATTATAATTAGGTTACATAGTGCATACATTTTATGAACTTAAAGTTTAAACTGGCCCCCCCCTGAAAAATGAACCTAGGGCCGCCTTTGCACCACAGGAATCTTAGGTAATCCCGATCACTTTTTTGAATAGATATTTGAAGGAAAGCTTTTCTGATATCTGCGATAATCCCTATCTTTCCTTGTCTAAAATCAAGAAGCAATCCAGGAATCATTTCAATTAAATGTTGTCCTTTTGCTAGACAGTCGTTGAGTGACAGGTAATCCTTTTGCTTGCATGAAGCGTCAAATACAGGTCTTACTGCTGTAGTAGAGTTATCTTTGAAGATCGGCCTGTGGGGAAGATAATGATTGTCAATTCGTTTCTCCTCTTCTGGTACTTCTTCTATTATTCCAGATTCAAACCATTCTTCAAACACTGCATTATATGCTTCAAATTTATCTTTCAGCATCAGCTTCTTTGTCGTGGAAATCAATCGTTTTTCAGCAACCTCTCTATTACTTGGCAAAGTTCCTTTCTCGTTTATCCAAGGCAAACTGACTTCATATCGATCTTCCACTCTTTTTAGTGTCTTGTGAAAGTGATCCCACACCGCTTCTTCTAATTCTAAATCAGATTTATTTTCTTTAGCATCTGTAATTCCCAGTGCTTCTAGCTTCCACAAGTTTTCTATGCTACTACTGTGAGTCAACATGGACGTTATCATTGACGACATGGACAAGAAATTCCTTTCTGACGTATAACCATTCATCTTTCCCATGATTGTCCATCCGAGTAGTGATTCCACAGCAGTCAGTCCGTTTTCTAATATCTCAATTTTTCCTGTTAACAATGTACCTGCGACGTCAGCTCCAATAAGGACTTCTATCTTCAAATCCCCTCTTCCTATATCAGATGCATGGATATTTTTCTGCTTTAGTTCTTCGATCCATGATCCGGGCTGTAAACTGACCACTGATCCACAAATCTTCGACTGTTCCAACAGGACTAGTCGTCTAGAAAAATTACCCTTTAGGCTTTTAACGTTTACTTCGTAGCGTTTGTGAATTTCTCTTTTCGTTGTTGCTCCTCCAAAAAGCGTATGAATCAAAGATTCAGATCCCTTAGATTGGCACCCTATTTCGACGGCAGTCTCCTTTAAAATGTACGAACGCTGCGACCCTGTGTCAATAAGTGCCCTTACTGTCTTCTGCTTTTTGTTGGCTTCGATGCGAATTAATAGCGTTTGAAGAAAGACTTCATCTAGGCAACTACAGGGGTCAAAGTGACAAAATAAGAACATATAGGATTTTTAAAAAAAAATATAGGACAATTTAAAACATCAAATAACTGCACACAGTTGCTACTGAACTTAAAAATTAACTAGTTATACATTTACAAACTCGTTATATTGTATTTAAGATAATAGAAAACACACTTTTAAAAAAAAGAAATCGCCTGATCCTGAATATGTCATCCATTATTGCCTCAATATTCCATGCCTAAATCAAGTTTTATTAAGTACATTATTTGCAATCTTGAGTATTTTGATTCCAGTATCTATAACTGCTTGAACTGCTCCAATTTTTTTTAAGTATTTTCTTTTTATCCCTGTTTGCAGTCTTTTGTTGGTTCAGATTTACTGTTCAGTGTCGTTTGGATTGGCGGCGAAAAGTGGAAGATTTAGCGCCGAATGTAGCGAACCGGGGACTTGGTTTTCCGGAAACCCTAATGACCATATGATTTGACATCACAACGTAGTGACGTCATTTTCAATTTTGGCGACTTTTATGAAAAAATCGTGGTTAATATTCCGAATCCGGTACGGATTCTGCGCCAAGGTGATTTTCGCCAAAAAATGGCAGCCCGTCACTTTTTTAAAAGCAAGAAAACTACCTATGGTTGCCCTAATTAGGGGCCGTTTGATGTAAACAATTCGTGGCGCAGAATCCGCATCGGATTTGGAATAAAAAAAATTGTCATCCGACATCATACAGTAAATCTTAACCCTTTTGTTTCCTTCATCAATTATTGATTGAGCACTCAAAATGTTCTTTAGTAGCCCTGCAAGTTAATTACAAGTCGTTTTTATCCGTTTTTCTCGAGTCAGAGTTATGTTGCTGCATCTCTCTCTCTCTCTGTATTATGACCAATTAATTTACTACGTTGGAGGAGAAAACAAATAAAAAATTCAAGACCGCATACTATGGAAAAGTTCACATGTTTACATTTTGCAACTCCCGCCGTTCCAGTGGAGTTGAGTTGCAGGTTATGCAGCACGTGACGTCACAAGAGATAAAACGCCGCCGTTACAAACATCGATTTTGTCAGGTGTTTGTCACCTACGATCGCGGCAAAGAATCCGAAATATAAAAAATGGCAACGAACGGCGCCGTTATTACGAATTCGAAGAAAATATAGATCGAATCAATATAGAAATATAGGATATATAGGACAATTGTAAAATATAGGACAATATAGGACGTTTTTGCCGATTTTTTAAAAAATATAGGATTTATAGGACATATAGGACGTCTGCGACCCCTGCAACTAGTACTCGCAAGTGATACGTTTGGTGTTTCTTCTTCTTTAATCTCCTCAAAGTCATTTCTTTTCTGATTGGTTTGTAAATTCGGACACATGATACCCCAATGCCTTTTCGAGCAAATCAAGCATCTCACATTTGACTTGCATTGTTTGGCCCTGTGTCCAATTTTAAGGCAGAAAAAACAACCCTTCTTTTTCTTAATTTCGTCATTCTTTTGACTTGAAGTCATCTTCTGAGCAACAAAGCAATCTCGACTTTCATGGGGTTTTTCACAAAATATGCAAGAGTCCTTCTCACTATAATTGGCGGTTTTACTATGGCCTGAGAACAAATCATTCACTGTAGGCACGTAATGATCACCCTGGTACCTTTTATCCCGTCGACCTTCTTTCTTTGCACCAAAGTCATTTAACTTAAAGCCGGATTTTGCCAAAAAAATTCTCTGCTCTCCTTCGACTTCATTTCTTAAAAACAACAACAATTGTTTCAATTTCTCAGAGTGAGAATTTTCGCCTGGAATTATAGAGGCATGATTTCTTAGCCAAACTCTTAATATTTCCTCAGGAATACAGGATTCAACGAGCGGAAACAGCATTGCCGCATACTTCTCGCTGGTCATCCCTATTGACTCCAACGAACGTAAATACGATTCCAATTTGTCATATAATTCAGACATACTACCTTTTCCCCTTTGATCTGTAACATTTCTAATAATTAGACCCAATAATTCCCGAACATAGAATTCCACCAATAATTCTTCCCTGCCGAACCTATTTCTTAAGCTTTCTATAACCTTTTCATAATTTTCGGCAGTAGCAGGGAAGCTGTTTACAATGTCCCGTGGTCTAGTGCGGGGTATAGTCGCTTGAACGAGATAATGCATTTTGTCTTCATTTGGAATTTCTTTATCTTCATGTATTCGGCCGAAATTGTCCCCAAAACGGCAACCAATCCTTTATGTCACCGCCAAATTGTTTTAACTCAATTTCAGGTAATTTTAGTTTTCGCTTATTCGTATTTGGCGACACAGTTCCAATGGATTGTGTGGTTTGGCGATTAAAAAATAATTCCGTTTTCACTCGTATCATATCTAGCTTTTCTTTGTACTCTTCAACTTTTGCCCATTCACTTTCAAACTGATCACTCGAAGAATATTCGGCATTCAATATTTGAGTATCAAAAATATTAAGCTCATTAGATAAACGTTCTAAAGTTGCAAGTTTCGTTTTCGCAGTTTCTTCATCAGGAATTTCTTTATTTAATTCCTGCAAAATTATATTTATTGTTCTTGTAAAAGAAGCTCGGACAGGTTTTCGTTTTTCAATTAACGATTCCATTTCAATAAAATAGAACTCAATAGCAAATTTAAGCTTATACGAATAAGAATGTTCTACGATCGAAATATCAACCGTTACGAAAATAATAAAATGACTAACCTTGACCTCTTTTTTGCGATTAATCTACGCTTCACGTTTGGGCGCCATGTTATGAGATTTGCAAGAACTTAACCAGTTCTCCTTTCTCCTAAATAACTTAAAACTATTTATTTATCAAACTTTCATCATGACTGCCAGAAAAAAACTCCACAAAATTCCAAGTGATGCCACACGCGGCAAGCAAAACATGTATAATTTAAAACACAAGATATTTAGCAAATAGTTCAGAGTTGATGTCGTCACACTGTCTATTAGAAAATACATATTTCGCCAATTACCATGTAAAAATGTATTTTGATTGTCGGGAGGAGTCCACTTATGAACACTCTACCACCAACCTATTTCAATCTGTTTTCTCTCAGCTGTTGTTCCTCCTACTTCAAAAGATAACTTCCTAAGATAAGTTAAAGCACTTTTCCCATAAGCAACCTTTCCACAGCCCCCTCAAGTACTCTTACTACGTTGTCCCATTCAGTAAATCTTTTTTTCGATCCGTGTCTTAAGCTGCTGGGGGCAGGGTGTAATTGAACGGATTTGTGAGAAGCACACCCCACACTATGCAACTTATACATTACCTTCCAGTATCAGTTTTCCAAGTTTCAAGTTGTTGATCATAAGAGCACTCCAAAACTAGGAATGTGGAACATCGCAAAACTTTCAATCACGCTTAATACTGGTCACCTGCATTTAAATTTGACACGAACTGGCGTAATTTACCGTGTTCGTTTTTTTACAAAAATGGCCAGTTTGACAACAGCTATTGCATTGCCAAAAGGAAGAGAAAAAAATGGCGAAATTTTTTTTCGATAATTATTATATCGTCCTTTCGGGTAAGTAAAATAAACAGTCGTTGATCAGCAATGCTCAAGGGAAGAAAGCTCTATGTTAAAAGCATTCTTTTCTAACTTTTTACGCTTTTATCGAATTTATACGGGAATTTCGGAGCTGGGGATGTTTAGAACGCCTTAACCGGCATTAATTACTACAGAGATTTTTAAGATCGTTAGAGCCCTGAAAAACATAATTTTTTTAATTTTGACGAAAAGCTTAATGACAGCTACCAAGGCCTTCACTAACCCGTACTCAAAGATTTAACAATGTAAATCAACCCATTCGGGAGTATAACCAATTAAACAATCCAAAAGCTTCAGCTTAATGTGGTGTGTCAATATTCAAGTCTAATCTTTGATGGACAAGATGATCCACCATGAGTTTCAAACATAGACTTATTATTATCAATAGACTGCGCGTTCCCACTTCAATTATACAACGAGAATGAAACCAAAATGAATCACATGAGTAGGAACTTTTTGGGAGCAGGATTGCAGATTTGGCGGGTTTCTCCTCACTCAGGCGATAAAGGATAATAAGATTATTAGATAAAGAATTAATTTTACGACGCAGCCAAATTAAAAACCACGTGACTGATAGACGAATTTTGTGATTCATTTTGGTTTCATTCTCGTTGGATGATTGAAGTGGAAACGCACAGTCTATTGATAATAATAAGTCTATGATTTCAAATAATGAAATATGAATTTTTTTTATTTTTTTTAAATGTGTTGCTTTTACAGAATTTTGTTTAGTTAAAAAATTATATTAGTATGATTTTAAAGAGTTGTTTTATGCATCAGATTGCGATGTCTTTTCATTCCATGGATCATTGAAAAAAACAAACCTAGGGGTGTGGAACATCGCACACCTTTCAGTTACACTATATTACTGATGTGGATTTGTGTCATTTACCGTTTTTATATTTCCATCATTCGTTTAGAAAAAATGATCGATTTGGCGATATTTTTTGTGATAATTGTAATATGGGTCTTTTTTAAAAGAAAAAAAAAATTCGATACACTCTTCGATAATTTTTATATTGTCCTTTCTTAGGAGTGAAACTGAGAAGAGGAGAAAAAACGACAGTTCATAAGCTATGTTCAAGCAAAGAGAACTCTGTGTTAAAGGCATTCGTTTTTCAACTTTCTACGCCATTAAAGCAGTTTTACAGGAATTTCGAAGGTGGAGATATTTAGAACACCTTAAGAGGCATTACCTCAGCGATTTTGAGCAAAATCGTTAAAGCCGTTTATGTAGCAATTACTAAAAAACATTATTTTTTTCAATGGCAGCTACCTTATGTGTATGCGCGATTTTGACAAAAGCCTTAATGGTAGGTCCTTGGGCCATTACCAACCTGCACACCAAATTTAAACATCGTAGGTCTTGTTAGGGAGTTATGCTGACCACCGACACACATTTTTTCTAAATCACTGTTTCGAAATCAGGATGTTCCAAAACGTGGAGAAATGCAAAAATATGGAAATTTCTTTTTTGACCGAATACATTACTTTCATTACCCTATGTATACGTATGGGTAATTAAAAGTAAAAAATACAGACGTAAAACCAACAAGAGTTAGAAGAATAACAAGGTATTTGTCATGCTCGAATGCTGCACTAACGCTATGACAACAAACCACCAAACTTTTTTAAATCATCAATATTTGGATTAATTAAAGTTCTTAGAGAGAATTTGTGAATGTATACGAAAACATTCCTTTTTCAAACAATAATCTTGACATAAAATTATAAAGGAGAGTAAACTTTTTTTTAAATTTTTAATTTTCAAATTATGAAAAGGTGTTTTGGTTTAATAATTTCCCAGGGAAATTATTAAACCAAAAACCATTTGAACTCAACGTCTTGAAAAATTTGAGCTCTTTTACTTATTCTTTTCTCGGTAAAACATAAATATTTACCAATCAAAAAGTTAGTATACTATATTATACATTTTTTCATGCGTGTATTCCGAATTTTAGAAAACTAAATCATGTTACAATTTTTTTATTATCAAACATTCTTTAACTTTGGTTCATAAATAGAGAAAAAGCACGGTAAGAGAAACGGTCATTTACCAAAATATAGCAGTATTGTGGTTCCAAAGTTTCTCTAATTTGAATTAATGTAAATCTTTTATTGGAACATACTTTGTCAATTCATGTCTCATCCTTTGATATTTGAATCTGAACCACAACGATGAAAAATACTATGCTATTTTTTTTCTTTCAACGACCCATATATTTACATTCACCGTTTTTATATTTTCAATATTCTTCATTTAGAAAAAATGCCCAGTTTGGCGATATTTTTGGCGATAATTCTTATATGGGTCTTTAAAAAAAATCCTCCGCTAAACTGATGATTTTGGAAGTATACTTTTCGATAATTCTAATATTATCCTTTCGTATAAATGAAACTGAGGAGATGAGAAAAAACGATCCTTGATGAGCTATGCTCAAGGAAATAGAACTCTGTTGTTGAAGGCATTCGTTTTTCAACTTTTTACACCATTAAAGCTTTTTTACGGGAATTTCGGAGGTGGGGATGTTTTAAACACCTTAAGAGGCATTACCACAGCGATTTTGATCAAAATAGTTGGAGCCGTTTTTTAGCAATCATTGAAAACAGGATTTTTTCCAAGGCAGCTACCTTATGCGGATTCGCGATTTTGACAAAAACCTTAATGGCAGGTCTCATGGTCACCACTAACACGCACACCAAATTTTAACATCCTAGGTCAATTTGTTCGGGTGTTATGCTGACCACAGACACACGGACACCCAGACAGACATTTTTTCAAAATAACTTTTTAACTTTTTTGAAATCGAGATGTTCCAAAACGTGGAAAAATGAAAAAAAAAATTATGATTTTTTTTTTTTTTGACATAATGCTATACTTTTATATTCCTAAATACATATGGATAATTGAAAGTGAAAAAATTAATTGTTTGTTTTCATTTCTACACGTTTTGGAAAGTGCGAAATTCAAAAAAGTGATCTAGAAAAAATGTCTGTGTGTCTGAGGTCAGTTTAACTTCGGAACGGATTGACTTACGACGTTCAAATTTTGTGTACGGGTTAGTGGTGGTTTTGGGACGTGTCTTTAAGGTTTTAGTCAAAATTGCGCATGCGCATAAGGTAGCTGGCATTGAAAAATTTATGTTTATCAGCAATTGTCAAGAAATGGCCCTAACGATTTTAATAAAAATCTTTGTGGTAATGCTTCTGAAAGGTATTCTAAAAATCCTCAACTTCGAAATTTCCGTACAAAAAACGATAAAGGCGTACAAAGTTGAAAAATGCCCCTTTAGCATCGCTCATTTTCAATTGCTCCTCCTCTGTTTAATTTACAATAAAGTATAATATTTTATTTATCGAAAAACATACCGCCAATTTCGCTAGTGTGGCGTCATTTTTTTTTTTTTTTAATGCAGGAATCATCGCCGAAAATATCGCCAAACTGGCAATCTTTTTTAAGTAATGAAAATATGAAAACGAAAACAGTAAATTAAACCAATCCATGACACACTTAAATGCAGTGACCAGTTTTAAGTGTAATTGAAAGTTGTGCGATGTTCCACACCCTTAGTTTAATTACACTTAAGGTAATTTGCATTCACAAGACAGATATGTAACAACTACTCATTTTCACGGAACAATAAATTAGGAAATGCATTAATCATTAGATAATTCCCCCTTTCAACTAGTTTACCTTAAAAACATATCTTCGAAGCGATAAACATAATTATTCAAATGAAAAATACAAATCCTATTCCACTGTTTTTCTTAAATAACTTTTATCTCAGTCGAATCTACTGTAAGAACACGAGGGCGAAATCGCCGCCATTTTGGGGAGAAAGATTGGCTATCGCATTTCATTTCCATGACATTGATTAATAATAGTACATGGAGAAATAGAGGGAGGGGGTGAATAGGTAACCGAAAAAGAATAACGAAGGTTGGAAAAAATGCTGTGAGATTCTGTTTCATGCATCAAAAAATGTGCACTAAAGAATGCTAAATGTGTACTCCAACATCAACAAGTGAAACCCAGACTGACATTTCGGCGACAAAAAAAAAAGATTCTTGTATTCGAAAGGAGATTGTCTGGATTCTAAAATTAATTAATACGTTATCAACAAGCTGTTAGCTTCTTAAAAGTCGTCGAAGTGTCTTCATTAGTCATTCTCGGAGTCAAGAACAAGTCCCGGGTTGAAATTGATTAGGTTATTAAGTTTTGGTCTTTTTTTTTTTTCTTTCTCTCTTTCTTGATTGGTGGTGTCAATGTTTTAACAAGTTCTCCAAGAGTAACGAGGCGTTTTATAAATAGAATTAGCACCCAAACATAATTGAAGTTCTGAAAAGCTTCGAAGAGTCGGGGTGTGTGCTTGAGTAAAAGACTGAACATTAAACTCAATTGAGTTCACGAATGTAACTTCATACCGAGAAACTCATTCGAAGAAACACTTTAAAGAAAAATTCTACATGTTTTCTATAATTAGATGAGGTGATTTTTCATCATCAACTTGTAACTTATTTAAAGAGAAAGATGCTAACATGTTCTTGCAGCTTGGCTGTAACACTAACAAAATAGTTTTTGAGTGCATTCCTGTCTTGGGTTTCTCCAATAGTAACTAAATTGTCGATAACTTTATTTACATTGGTAACGTGAAGGAATATACCTAATAACCAACGTAGTTTGTCTTGCACTTAAAATATAGAATTTATACAACAAGGCGCTTTGCGGTGTAACTGTTATTTCATATTGGCTTTATATCCTCCTACGCAATAGACAACTGCAAAATAATACTTTAAGAAAAATTACTCACCATTGTGCCTGTAATTAACATCTGAAATTGTTCCATCAAAAATCGTAAGCAAAACTTGTAGGTGTGTGTTAATGATAGTCAACAGTTTTCAATTTTTTTTTTAATTAAAACTTTTTATTCGATAAAAGTTCATAGAATTCATCACAAGTGGAGTTACTGTAATCTCCATTAGACATCATTTCTGATATTAAACGATGATGATAATTCTGGTATAACATATGAAGGAGATGAAGGCGCAATGTCAAAAAAATTAATCCTTAACGACAAAGTTTTTACTATAAATCGATTACATGCGTTGCCAACTTTTATGCAATCGCAACTTATTGAAGTGATTTTGAACTCATATCCATTTCGTTCTATTGACATCTGTTAGCCCCCAAAAAGTTATAAAATGCATTGCCATAGACAATGAATTTATTTACCAAATTTCAGCTTGATTGGATAACAGCAAGTGGGTCTGCAGTTACCTGTCACACAAACAAAATACACACAACACTCCTCAGTACATCATACTTTTGCTAAAATTTTGCCTTGAGGCAACACCATTATTCCTAAAATAAAGCTACAGAGTAATAAGTTCCTTTCGATTGTTACTAAAGTGTAAGAAAATAACATCATTTTTTAATAAAGTTTGAAAAAGGCCCACTTACCCGTATGATACTATTATATATTCTTCCATACATTTAAACTTATTATCAATTATAATGTTCTTTTTTTTTATTAATAATCTTAAAACTTGACTTTTAAAAAACATTAGCATACAATTATCTAGTTGCCCAAATCTTCTTATTGAATTTGCAAAAAAAAAAAAAAAAAAAAAAAAAAAACATCCGTTCCCAAGTCCACAAATCAACACAGTAACAACACATCTATCTTTGCACTTCCGCAGTGCACGTGTACGAACAACCCTCGAATAAACATTCGACAAGACTTTTTTTTTTAAAAGGCTTTTTGTAGGGGGGGAAAAAAGAAAAGGTATATTATTGAGATCCAAAAGCAGAGCAAGAACTTCGGTTTGTATACATTCCGGGCGGGATACTTACCGATTTTTTTTTTTATGCATTTATTCTTTCTGCTCTCAAAAACAGCTTCAAAATGTGAGGAAAGTGAATGAAAATATTTTGTTTGTTCCGTCCAGATAGGGAAGGTACACACAATGGCCACACCATGTTTGTGTAAAGGGTGAGTACTATGGACTCCGAGTACACACTACGATGTTGTATGTAAGTTTATGAATGGGAAAGAAATCGTTGAGTGCTATAACAGAGCTATAGCTTTACCTCCCGCTTGTCGATTTTTTTTTAAAGAAGTACAGGTTTTTTTATGTATTTTTAACCCCCTTCCCCTGTTTAGCCACTCCCTGGGTTTGGCTGGCATGTTCCTCCCCATTTCTAGAATTTTATTTAAATTCTTATAATGTATCGTTAAAGTATATAATATATCATTAGTATATAGTATATCATTAGTATACAGTATATCATTAGTATATAGTATATCATTAGTATATAGTATAGAGACCAATTGGTTTTATATGGCTCTGAAACATGGACTTGGAGAAAGTGCGATGGTGAGTTGTTGAGAGCATAGGAAAGAAAGATACAGATGAGAGTATTCGGAGCAGTATGTAAAAACGGCGAATGGAGAAGTAGAACAAAGAAAAAAATGTTTGATTGTCACAAAGAATTGGATATAGTCACGGAAATAAGGAGAATGAGAATCCAATGGTTATGCCATGTAAAGAGAATGGAGCCTAGTAGAACAACTAGAAGACTTACTTCTAAAAGAAAACCCAAGCGCAACGTTCGCCACTAAATTTTAGAGGCGGGTCGTATGACTATGTTGAGGCTTTTAGCAGGCCGGATACACCAATATCTGTATTTTTATAATCGATTTAACTATATATAGCATTTTTGAGAAAAAAAAAATGATTTTTTTTTTATTTATCTTGATCAAATTATGATTGATATTTGATATTTTTTTTCTTTTTTCATCTTTTTTTTTTTTTTTTCAAATACTTAAAAACTCATAATTTTATTATTAGTAAATTAAAGTCCAAAAGAGAAGTGAGTCTTTTGTTCCAACGTGATAATGGGACTTGACCTAACTTTTTATAAAACAATTTAAACTGTTCTTCCAGATTACTCCGTTTTAGTCGATATCGATTGTGACATACGATGGTGATTAAAATCGTTCAGTTTATTTTATGATAGAGACGATGTTTATCGCAATATTTGTTGCAGCCAATCTTAGTAAATTGTCCAAATAAGACTCAGTTAAGTTATTCCTGTATTTATTCCTCATGAAAACCATCTTACTAAAAGCTTCTTTATACATAGTTTCTTCGGGTACGTAGTTGAGAATTCTGTTCTACATAGTTATCACATACTATAATATTTCGGACTAATTACAATTATGTAAAAAAAAAATTAAATTTCCATACTATGAAATTTTATTATTATTTTTTTTTATTTTCTATGCTGTTGGCGGGCCGCAGAAAAGTCTGTCGCGGGCCAAATCCGGCCCGTGGGCCGCGTAGTGGCTAACGCTGCCCTAGCGGGTCTAGACCCAGAGGAAGATCAAGAATTAGATGGATTGATCACTGATCAGGTCGGAGAGGATTTGAAGTGTGTGGGAATTACTAACTGGAAACAAAAGGCTACTAATCGAGTGGAATGGAGAAAAGAAAAGTCTTATAGAGGAGGCCAAGGCCCTTCAGGGGCTGTAGAGCCGATATCGTAAAATATATAGAGCTAGTATCGAAACCGTTTTAGCTTCTATACAACATTAATATAGAGAGAAGATTTGTCAGATGTTCTGGCAGTTCATCAGAAATCTCCATTCCCTGACTTCGATTGATACAGGAACGTGCGATAGGTCAGCCACGCCACGCACAAATCCATGGAAAGTTCAGATCTTGGTTCTAGGATAAGGAATTGGATTTCTTGCCAAGTTTATTGATAAATCCGCCAACTTAGTGACATTTTTATTTAGCAATGACAATGGAAATTGACAAGTTTTTGCTATCGTAAGTCGTTAAATTTAAAGAATGGAATTCAGGCCTTAACTACAGCTAGATAGAATTTGCTTGGTGTCTGGACTGGAGAGACCATAATTCAAACGTTTGTAGAAAAGGGTCTTTTAGTGGCAGTGACTGCCACAATTCAACGTATTTTGTTATTTGCCTGAAAAGCGATTTTGTAATTGAATGAACTTAACTTATTAGTTGTTAAAAGCACTGATTTCTGCTTAATTTTTTATTTATAAAACAGTTGAAACCATTTATTAATGTTTATGAATCGTTAACAGTAAGAGTTGTGGGTTAATGTTTCTCATTTTTATTTTTAGTCTGAGTTCGCCAAAATGCGTGAAATCTGCGTGAACACGCATTGAAAATCCATTTCACCCCATAGAATTAACCTCATGCGTGAATTCACTCATCGGCACATCATGGTTAAATTTTTAAAAAATAATAATCTTCCATTTTATAAAATCAGAGATCGTCCTATCCGTTTTTCGAAGGTCGGCGCTACCTCCCTACCCTTTTTCTTTGAAAACAGCGTACTTTTCTGAAAAAATTAATAATTTTTTTACCACTTCCACGAAACTTAAATGTTGAACTTATCCCTCACTGCACAAGTCGTCTCTTATATTCAATATATTGTTGCGTGGATGGGTTCGAAAGATTTGAAGCCAAAGCAGATCAAAACTTGCAGAAATTTATTCCGATATAATTCTTCGCAAATTCCTTTACAACTCCAGAACTTCTCGTTCTAGTAGACTCAATACAGCTCTTTGCACACCAATAGAGCACAAAACAGCAGTTAAAAACTTGACAACATAACTGCTAAAATCGCTGCAAAAGACAATGCAATACAGTTCACTTTCGGAACTCTCTGAATGCTCGCTGAGAGACAGCTAATTCAGTAACTCCAGTCAACTGACTAACGGACTCAACTAACTGACCTAACTCACGGCCGGCCTTATATAGGAGTCAAATCTTCTTGAAATTTCTAGAGGTAGATATTTGGAGAACTATAGTCGAAAAGTCCTATACATGTACATGGGGACCAAAAATGACGCCAAATGGTCGCCATATTTGGCGAAAAAAATTAGTCGTCAAAACCGTCGCCAACTTGGCTCTATCTCGCCAATTTGGCGAGATTGGTATAACCATAAAGTTAAATGCCCTTTCCTTGTAAAACTCGCTTCCCAGCGTTATCTCTGTAAAATTCGTTATCAAGCATTAATAAGACACACATTGCAGGAAAGCAAACCCTTGCACTGCCTTATGCGAAATGTACAAAAATTTATCTTTTCACATAATGATGAATGCTACGAAATATTTACAAATATACAGAAATTCGTAACAATATTATATTTTTATAGAAATTTCTAAGGGTGTGAGATAGTTTTTTTAATTATCTCTAAACTGGACATTTTTCAGTTATGGGATGTAGTAATAAGCGATTCATTTGCTCATGAGCCTTTTGCATGATGTCGCAGCTATTCAGAGTTTCCTGACGTCACAGCTTGTTTTAGCTCATTGGGAATGATTTAAGACTACTAAGAGAGGTTTAAGAGATGCTACTTTAATTAAAAAATTAGAATCTTTTTTTTTAAAGGTTTTACTGTAAATACTCACACGTGTTGTTTAATCATGGTGAAAATAAAAACATAACGTTATTTGGAGGGGTGTTTCATCGTCTTCTGGAGCTTATTACTGATCGCAATACATTTTTCAAAATAAATCCGAATTTTCATCCAACCCATATATTATTAATCAATATTTAATTTATTTCTCGTCAGACATTGTGAAGAGATTATGTATGTGACATCACCATGCATAAAGTCCACACTATTTTTTGTCGTTGTAAAGAAATTTCTCTTCAACCCTATGTGATAGTTGCACACTTTTTTAAACGTTCCTTACATATTCAACTACAAGTTTTAACAAAGAACATTGCTATTCCTTTACTTTCACTCTCAAATGCTTTCCCGGCATTTCTCAGAACAAACACAGCAATAAAAACAACTTTCAGGGGAATCGTGAGAGTTGCCAGATCGGAAAGAATACGTTGAGTGATAAAGGAGAAGGAGGAAAGGATCCTCGGACGCAGACGATTTGGCGCGACTCTATGGAGTCGAGAGTATCGATTGGAATCCACATTAGTACTTCGAAAGGAGACATAGCTGTAATGTAGGCCAATCGAAAAACCTTCAGAATACTTCCTTTGGTTTTTATTTATAACGCAGACAAGAGTCATCTGCATGCTTGGTACCCGTCTCGTGGTATCCCCAACAGAAATATTAAAGGCTCTTAAGTTTTATCATTTTGTTATGTTTGAGTGGGAAAAAATAGAAAATTGAACGTTTTTTAAAAATGATACCTTCGGAAGATGGATTTGTTCAAAAACTGTCATCGTTCAAAAAATTTTATATTATCTTGAAAACGTTTGAAATCATGCCAACTTATATTAGACACAGAGGGAGTTAGAGACAGGGAAAAATTGGAAGTTAAAATCTTTTATCGACATTCCGGCAAATAGGGAATTTTTCTACCGTGAAAGTTTTTTCTCCAAATGTAAGAATGGATATCTATTCGTTTGATAGTTGCGTATACTATACTAAACTTCAACTTAACTAGACATCACTTAGACGGTAGATCGTCACAGTGCTCATAGGTATTTAATCCATTTTGGCGGAGTGAAGACATAATTCTCGCCGAACCTTATAGCCTTTTGTTCTCTACAGGGTTGTGGTTTGGCGAACATTATACTTTCACGCCGCCAAAATGGATTAAATACCTATGAGCACTGTGACGATCTACCGTCTAAGTGATGTCTAGTTAAGTTGAAGTTTAGTATATAACTCGCTAATAATAACTGGTTTGCAAACACAATCGCTAAATGTTCGGTTAAAGAAGATCTCCTAGTATTGATCATTCTCAATACTCGCTATGTTACAACTTTCAAGCACAATGCATTTAGAAACTACTTTATATAAAACCTTGAAAATTGGTGAATAGGTACGAAAATGATCACTTAATGAAATGATATAAATTAAAAACTCGAAAATAGCGTCTAATATGATTTAATTTACATTTGAAATCCTTACGTCAATGCCTATGCAGTGCTGCCATCTGCAAAAATCTCTTTTTTTTTTAATTTTCATTTATAATAGATATACATAGAGTGAAAACAATTTATGTCATTTTATTAAGTGATCATTTTCGTATCGACTAACCAAATGTCAAGGTTTTATACTAGGTGTTCCTCTTAAGCATACAATTAGTTTTTTTATAAACAAGTTCTTGGAATATTAAATTTAATAATTAGACTGGATTTATGTTCTTGTGTCTTTTATCTTAACATTCGAAACTACAATTGTTTTGTTCTTTTTACCTTTGTGAAAACTATTCTTTTTTGCAACATTTACATTAAAACTATTGTATACTAATTCTGGCACACGTACGAATCAATCCAACGCAACGGTTTAACAAATATTAAATTTGTCTTACGATAACAGAGATCGAAGAAACAATTTGCATCAGAATTCTAAGCTTTAATATCCTAGAATATATATTTATACGCCAGAACTAAAAACCCATCAATTTGGCATTTTTATCATATTTTGGCTTTATTTGCAATTATAATTTAAAAAAAAAACGGCATTAAGTTGTCAGGATTTGTGCTAAAATGTAAATTAATATGAAATTTTATCTTTAGAACTTTATGTATGACAGAGTAGCCAATTCGCAAGCTTATCGATAAATTGGTGAAAAGACAAATAATTTGAATTATGAAAATCTTACTGATACCCAAAACGCAGTCATTTTTCGAATGTAAAAAAAAAAAAAAAAAAAACGACTCACTACTATTAATTAACAATTAAGTTTTTAACGAAGTACAATTGGTAGCGAGACGGACAAACGAAAAGACGGACAGGTGCCGTCGAGAATTTACATTTCTCGAATCAGCTTGTGAATGTAAACCAAAATTAACCCCTTGCACTCGAGCGGCGTCTCTCAGGCTCCATACGATTGGAAGCCGAAACACGAGAGGACCACTAGGTTTGATGCGGAAATTTGATGCAAGGCCAATGACTGTGTTTAGTTTCTATGAAACAAATTCATAAACGCCAACCGAACCAAAAATTAACTCTAGTTGCAGGTCCTTCCGCGCGAAAAAGGCCTCGAGTGCAAAGGGTTAATATTTATATAAATCTAGGTATAATTTTGCCAGACTTTCTTCATAAGATTGATGAGAAAGTAAGGATACCCTGAAATCGTACAAAATTTGAAAAATTACTCTACCTTCATTTCAAAAACAGTAAAAAAAAAAACGAATGAGGAAACACGAATTCATAACACGTGAGTCACAATTCGTGACGCCACACACACGATAACAAACGTCACATACATGAATAAAAACTTCAGATCAAAAGCAATCAATGAATGGAAAGGTTTTAAATACACGCCAAGGCCATCCAAAACGAGAGGTCATAACTCTTTTTCGGAAACCTACTCTCAGGACTACCATGTTTGGACATCGCCAAATCGGCGAAAGGTCATCAACTGGCCACTCGAGAAAGAAGTGCGGCTCTCTTATCGAAGCTCGATGGACACTTTATCCACAAAGTATTTGCATACTAAGAGTTCTTTTCTAAGTGGTAGACCCGAGCAACGAAAGTGTTACTTTATACAGGATCTATCTTGGCAGATAAAAAAAAATGACAAGGAATTTGTGTGGTACACGATAAGGCTATTATGTTAGGACAAGTAGGTCTCTGTTGTTAGTTAGTGTCTTCGGCGTGAGTGTTTTGCTAGGCGTGGATAGATGAACTAGGATAAGGTTTTGGTTGGAACTTATTTTTTGTTGTTTTAATTCCTAGGAATGTAGTTAATGTAGGTCATGGCAGAATTTTAAACATGAGTGTTTAAAATTCATGATGGAATGGTTGAACTGAATTGATACAGTGGCGCTAATATGGGTTTGGCCTTATCGAATTTTCCAGGTTCGCAAGTTAGAGAGTCAGATTCCGTTGACTACAACTTATTGTGGTTTTTGAACAACGCAGACTTTAATTTGAAATCTTAATTAAATAACTAAATCTCAACTGTTGATAAAAATATATTTAAGAAAACAATTCATAAAACCCTATCAAATGATTTCAAAATAAAACTACTCATTTTTTCTCTCAACTTTACTACAGTAACCAATGTAATTTTAATTGTTTCATTTCTAGATAAGACAAAATAATTGGCAATGATGTGCGGTCAAGTCCTGCATGTGTAGCAGAAGTCGTCGTTATCGATCATGAAAGAAGATTGATTGGATTTGTTATTCGAAGCTTAGGCACTCATTCTTACGATAGAATGCATTGCCTATTTTTTTTTTCTTCTTTTTTTTTTTTTTTTTCTCGAGATATATTTACTCCAAAGTAGATCGAGTTGCATTCCCAATTTTTTAATAAATTATTTTATGATACACATTCCAGTTTTTTTTGCAGTAAAAAGGAAGCGAACACCTTCTTCAGTGAGATTGTGAATCGAATTTGACGTTAATGCTTCGTATTCGTATTCGAAATTTTCTTCATTTAGGTCTATAATCAGATACAGAACGAATGCAATCGAAACCGTAGATGAAATATTTGAGCAAAATACAGCATGAATCGGTAACACACGCGAATGTTATTTCTATATACTCATTCCATTCTACGCTAGGGGGTTATATTGAAGCTTTTGAGATGATTTTCCTTAAATAAACTAGCAGACGACCCCTGATAAAAAAAATTTCGACAAAACCACAAAGGATCGTGAAGGTGCCCATTGGTACAAAAAGCCTTATACTTCAAGAGGAAGTCCTAATAAAAATCATTCCCTATACTCGCTATGTTACAATCTCCAAGCCAAGTGCATTTAGAAACTACTTTCTATTAAACCTTGAAAATTTGGTAAGTAGGTACTAGAATGATCACTTAATGAAATGACATAAATTAAAAACTCGAAAATAGCGTCTAATATATTTTATTTTATATTTGAAATCCTATCGTCAATGCATATGTAGTGGCTCCATCTGGTTTTGTCATTTGCTTTTTTAATTTTAATTAATAACAGATAGACATTAAATGTAGACAAAAAAATTATGTCATTTCATTAAGTGACCTTTTTCGTACATACTCGCCAAATTTTAGCGTTTTATAAAAAGTAGTTTCTAAATACACTGGGCTAGTAGATTGTAACATAGCGATTATAGGGAATAATTCTTGGTAGGACATCCTCTTAACCCTTTGCACTCGAGACCTTCAGAGGGACCAGCAACTCGACACATTTTAGGTTCGGTTGGCGTTTATGGATTTACTTCATAGAAACTAAACACAGTCATTGGCCTAGCATCAAATTTTCTCATCAAACCTAGTGGTCCTCTCGTGTTTCGGCATCCAATCGTGTGGCGCCTGAGAGGCGCCGCTCGAGTGCAAAGGGTTAAAAAACCGAAAATAAAGCCTTTGTTTGAATTATTACCTTCGGTTTTATCCTATATAAAAAAAAATATTTTTTTTTAATTTTAAAGTTCATTGGAGAAACTTTCGCAACAATATTTCTCACTTGAATGAACTTGGGAGAAAAAAAAAGAAAAAGAAAAAACACGAAAAAAAACCTGGCATTTAAATTCATTGTTTTCTTTCAGAAGTTTCTCACCTTACCAACCGTTTTTTTTTTTTCTTTAACCGCGTAATCCACTTTCACACAAATCTTCAGAAGCAACAATGGCCTTAACTTTTAAGAATACTTTTACCAATCAATTGATAGAGGTGGCAAGCGTGAAGTATATTTTCCCCGTGAATGCATCGAGGATCTCCTTCTAGTCAGAGTTCATTAATTCTGCTCTTGGGGCAAAGTGTAACTTCACAATGGCCATTTTTTTTCCCCAAGCCATTTTCAGCTGAGAAAAGCAATCTGGCTGATACATCCGGCAGTTCATCTGATCTTGTGGCTTGCAGAAAAAGAGATATAAAAAGCAGGCATTGGAGTCAATATTTTCTCTTTTTCTTTCTGAACCAAGGTTGACGACTCGGACAGCGAGATTCTTCATTGGGAAGCTGAAGTTCGAAATCGAATAAAATGAAATATGGCGCCGAATTGAATGGAACGTTTCTTCAAATTGCTTTGAATGGGAGTAGCTCCGTATTACGAAACTTTTATTCTTGCCAGAAATTAACTACTTTAAGAAAAGAAAAATAGTTTGCTAGACATTTATAGCGATGCAGAAAAATATTAATTATATACGAATAGCCAACATGTTTGAACAAGGAAAAGCTATCAAATGAATTTTTATGTTTTCTATGCCGATTTGAGGTATGATGAAGGATTTTTAGCGGTGTTATTATTTTTATTTCAAATGATCATCAAAAATATTTTTGTTTGAAAAAAGAAAATTATTTAGAATATGCATTATTGAACTACTTCAGATTGTTGATGCAACTACTTTTGAGGAATTATACTATTTGTGCTCCTTTATACAGTACAGACTTTAAAACTCTGTTTTGATAAATTTGCAGTAGCATCATTGTTCCACCATAGATACGATATATCATATTTTTATAGCAAATCAAGGAATTTGTAGATCAGTGGTTCTAGAAAGGCTCTGCTAGGGGATGCACTTGCATCCTGCTTTTCCAAAGTAAACGGCGTCTGGCAATGCTTTGCAACCACCTTGGTGAAAATTTTCTAACAGTTTTTCATAGCGCGTTGGTTATTTTCAACGTTTTGTTTCTGTGTGCAATTGATATTCCGTCATGCCTTTTTTTTTAATTTTTTTTTTTATATAATTAGTTCTTACTCCTCATTTTTTCACACAGCTAAGTTGTGCCATTTTAAAAATTATTTTAAATTATACGCTGCAAAACCATCAAGAAAGTTTTCTGTTCTTCTTAGAGGAAAATCCGTCATGAGGTACAACTGCCCCATTAATATATAATATAAAAATCAAGGTCGGAACAAAAACTTTTTATCTTATTCGCGTTTTTCATTCCCCCTCCCTCCCCTCTTCTAATTAATCCTTGGCCCATGGGTACAAAAGTAAAAAAAAATTCAATTATATACTTCTACAATGATTAATGAGAGTAAAAATTCAAGATAACCCTTCCAGTTTGATAACCTCAGTCTTCCGTTGTGAAAGGTCACACATGTCAGAACAATTTGACTTTGGCGTGTGATCTTAGCAGAAGTTCAGAATTTAAGAACCAAAAAAAAAAAAATCACCCAGTCGCCAAATGTCCAAAAATTAAGCTAGTCTGTCGGTCAACAAGCGACTTGCTTGGACGTAAACAAGGCCACGTTCGGAGGTCACAGCACCCACGGATCTTCAATTTTAAATGGAGCTTATCATCATAATTAGATGCAAATATTCTGCGATGGATTCTAAACTTTTTTTTTTCCCTGCCTTGTGTAATTAAAAAGTCGCTGAGTAGGCGGTCTGCTTGTGCCAGGCCGTATCATCCAATTATCACAACTTTCAAATAAGAAGTTTGGATCATTGGCCGAAAATTGTTTTTGTCTAAACATGGTCAAGCTTGCAACAATGATTGATTGATTTTAAGTTCGGTTTGAATATCGGAACTCTGATGGATGCTTAAGAATTTTTCTTTAGGGTGACATCAATCAAGTGTCAAAGTGGTTCTGTCTATTAGCTGATTTGAGTCTCGAATTTCAAAACCGGTAATGCGTAAAAAATAATCGATATTTTTTAAGTTAGAATCTTGTTGTAGAAAAGATTCCAAAACGCAGCTTATTTTGATGCTAATGGGATTTTAGATGAAATAATTTTAAGTTAAAAAGCGTGTTTCTAATATAAACTTTTAGAAGAAAAATTGTGAACGTTTCAATAAACTATTTAAAACTCTTAGATTGTTGATTTTATTGTTTTTATTTGAAATAACCCTACCTAAATTCTTTGTCAAAAAATGATGTTTAGTCCAGGATGTAATTTCGTTTAGTTCACAAACCCGACTGTAACAAATTTAGTTTCAAAATTAACATTATGTAAATTGCATAATTGTTGCATTATTATCATAAAAAATATAGACAATTTTATAGAATTACTACAATAGCCTGGATTTACCCAATGGAAGTATTAAATTTTTGTTTTTAATTATTAAAATGGTGAAAATATTTTCTTATCTTTTTCTCTCCTGTAAAATTTAATTTTTGCATCTTGCTGGCATTTATATTAAGCGACTCATTTGCGTTATGACGTGATAAAAATCGAATTTCACCAACCGAACAAAAAGTTTTGTAGCTGAGACGAGATATCTATAGTTGAGATTTATTAAGTCTCATGGTTATTTGCTGACAATGGCTAGCATAAAAGGTAACTTGTGAGCTAAGCTGTGCCCAAATATTAAAATAATTTTAAGTTTTGCAACTAGAATAGAAGAAAACCTAGTAAATTTGTAACGCCGACCAATAAAGATCTGCTAAGGGCTAGTATGATTAGATAGTAGTTACGTACACAAAATTAGATAAATTTTCCTAGAGAGAAAAATTGAAAAGAAACTACGTTTAAATCTACCCTGAGTAATTATAGATGTAGACGTGTCTCTTCCCAAATAAGTTCACCATGCAGCTTCCACATACACTGTATGCCTTCATTACTAAACTGAGTTAAGTATACATAGTCAAAATAAAAGAACATAAACTATATCTAATTGCTTGTACTCGAAATCCATGAACCCATGGAATTATCTTTTGGCCCAATATGTCATGATTCGTGATTATCTTAAAAGGAAAAATAAAACCGGGAAAGATACAATCCCCTCTTGGATAATCTCGCTTCGGCTTTTTACAAAACTTCACAATAGAGGCTTCCATTCAAGATCGAAAAAAAAAAAAAACAAGATCTGTTCTAAATCCAAGTTGGAAGAACAGGAAGTGTTCAAAAGCATCTCGAACAGCAAAAGTTGTTTACTATTCTCACTCCTCAAAAATAAATTTAAAAAAAATGTCCCAGTCAACCCTTCCTTGCTTCTTCTCAATGGACACATGAATGCGATCTTTCGACACTTTGAATCACCGTATTTTATATTTAGATAGGCACCCCAAGGTCCTGTAATTGGTCCATAAATGAGATTGCTCACCGCCTTAATAAGTTGGCGAGTGGTTAGTTATCTCCGAGGCTCGACTTTCTCGAATGTAACGCCGCAGAGTAATTGAAAGGCTTAAATCTGTCGGCAAGTTTCGTTTCATAAAAAGAAAAGTCACCCCTCTTCCTGAGGTCGTTATGCCGCAAAGAAAAAGAAGACCTTTTTGTTTCTACTATATTTTTTTTACGAGTGTTCTTCAAATCAACTGGGACGAATTTGGGCAACTCTCGCAAGTTTTTCGGATGTCAATTTCAAGAGCAATTAGCGAAGCGAACGTCTTTTCGGTGTTCTGTTCCAATTATTTGACGAAAGAGGTGCGGTTTTAGGAACCATAGAGTTTAAGAAGGCTTAAATAAATGGGAATAGTGAGCTTTGAAATCTGGAAATTGGACGTTCTTGAAGTTGCCTCAAGTAATGTAAAAATATTTTAGATAAGTTCATATTCTTTTTTTTTGTTTGGGAGTTTATATTTCTTAGAAACGTCTAAAACTTGTTCGAATGATATCTGAAGGAGGAAAATAAACATCAGATGAAATTTTCAAAATCAGGTGGAAATATAGAGCTTTAAGGCATTATGCGGGAATAAACTTCGCATTAAGAACCTGATCGTGTAAAATGTACCAGTGAGTAAAATTTTAAACCAAAAAGAAAACGATCCCATAACGATTTATAGATGTCATTCTCTTAGGTCGCAGTTGTTGGTATATAAGCTTAGGAAGATGTGTTGATTTCTACACTTTCCAGTAGCAGTGAACCTCATCATTTTAATCATGGCCACACTATATATATGTTTTCGTTAACTATCTTAAAATAATAGTAGATGTGTTGTTAAAGAAACGAACATTATGTTTATATTGTCAATGTTTTATAGAAAAATATTATCAAGTATATTTTGTGTCCAATAATTGGAGTATATTATTCAAATTCATTTCAAATGTATTAGCATTTATCGACAAATTATAATGTCGATGCCACGAAAGGAAACTCACACATACGTTTGTTGGTATGATAAATACTTTAAAATTTTATTAATTTACTTCTACAGGTCTTGTACAGTGGGCTAAGGCTATCTCCCACGATTGCAATATATCTTAAGCGATACATTCATCAATGATGTATAATTATTTCTTTTTAGTATAAACTCTATGAAATCAACCCAATGCAAGATTTTCTGGTGGTGCTATGACTAATTTAACAAAATTCATGCTTATTAGTGTTCTCGATATATTATGGAATAAATCGAAAAATATTTTCTTGGCACAATCCAACGAAAACTTGGCAAAATATAGGAATTTTTTACTTATGCAACAAATTTTGTTGAAGTCGGATTCTGAAAGAAATATCTATAATTAGTCAATAAAACCAAAACCACAAAAACGAACAAAAGCCTTTAAGTGTCCTAATTCTTACAAATCCAACGACAATTTGGCAAAATAAAGGAATTTTTTACTTTTTTTTTAGTTGGGGGGGGGGGGGAGGGCTTGCCATGTTTAACGTACAGAAGAATGATTGCTAAAGCAACCAATTTTAATCTCCCATTTAATCTGAAATCTTTTCGATATCCGGCGATCTGAACACATTTCACATCGATCTAACAGCTTCTTATAATCAGATATAAAGAAGCTTCAAATTTCTTTGTAGCTGTTCACAGAACATGGAAATTAAATGTTCGAAGTCATCCCCCCCCCCCCCTTCCAGTTCGCGCGCGGGTGTCGAAATATCACATTCTGACATCCTGGCGATTTGTCTTTCAAGTTAATGGAATGGAAAATCGAAACTGGGAACGCCTCTCCCGCGTTAAGTGTTTTGTAACGCCACGGAAAAGGTCAATTCGCTGGGCTCTAATGATGGCCACACAAAGCCTGAAGCAACTGGCCCTCTAATCCAGAGCAACGGGAAGGCAAATAGCAATTTATTTACCATTAGATATAGGTCTGAGTCGGTCTTCTATAAAGAAATCCGAGGATTCTGGCTCGGTATCCGTAAGTGAATATTTATGTATAAAGCTGACTAAGGAATCATTTGTATTGTATTTATAATTTTTTTTATCGCCAGATGAGCTGTGAGGTTGCAGGCTACTGGAGCAGTTTCTCTGAAGAAATTTTTTTATAGCCATTTTTTAGAAGTAGAAAGGAAAGCTTGTTATACCGGAATAGATGTACATCAGACTGGCCAAAATTCGGTAAAAAAAAAAAAATTCATGATAATCTCCTGATAGATTCCTACAATATTCCCTAATTTTATGGTAGAATTTTTTTTCAAATTTCGCCAGTTTTTTCCAGATATGTAGATCAAATAGAACATTTATGACAATTTTTTTTAAAACAGTTTTAGCAGTAATGAAAATTAAAATTTTATTATCTTTGTTTGAAACGCTTTAAGCTTGGCGTCCACTATCGCTGAGCAGAGCAGATCGGAGCGGAGTGGATTAGAGACAATTACAAGGCTGTCAACGTCCATTGTAGCTCGAGGCTCGTGCTATAGTAGACATTGGCAGCCTTGTAATTGACTCTAATCCACTCCGCTCTGATCTGCTCTGCTTAGCGATAGTGGACGCCAAGCTTTAATGATTTATATCAAAAATTTAAAGTGTGCTCGTGTCAATTTTCGGGGAACGCTTTTTTCGTTTAATGATTTTCCATAATATGTATATATTTTGTTATTTTTTTTATCTTTTCTTAGAATGTCTGAAGACGTTGGAGGAGGCGATCACCGCTCTCTTGATTACAGCATGTTCACAGACAATCAATTGGGGACAGGAGCGTAGCCAGGGGGGGCGGGGGGGATATATCCCCTCCCGAAATTTTTCTCTTTGCTATAAAGCGAATTTGCTTTTAGAAAGCAAAAATCAAAGGATTGTTTAAAAGGGTGAATTTATTTAAATGTTTTTGAATTGATAAACATACGTAAAAAATATATCTGTTATTAGGATAACTAAATATATTCGACATTAATAGCAAAACGTATTATTGTGATTTGTTGACTTACAATTTCGTTATCACCTCCCGGAAAAAATCTCTGGCTACGTCCCTGTTTGGCGCGTATCATTTTGGGTCCATCTATCACACTTTACAATTTGGCCAAATAATCTTTCCAATAGCCTGCAGTTCCGATTGAACCTCCTTTAAGGGAAGGGACACTCTACACTAAAAATTGCATTTTTTTAATTATTTTTTTTTTTTAATTTGCTCTAATTATAGTTTAGAATCTTCTAAAATACGCACACAAAATTTTAAAACTATACCGATATTTTCATATAAGTTATGTGACATTTTATTATGGATGATAGGACGATCTTCTAAGAAATGAGAACTTGAAAACGATTTTTCACACTGTTTGTTTTTAGTTGATATTAGGTTTTTGAAACGTTAAGACTTTTTTTTTTCTAATTAATAGAGAAATCTTAAATTTTTAGTGCTTTTGTTATAAAATACGTTTTTTTTTTGTTTTTATATATATATAAATTGTCATTCTAATTAATAAAATAAGTTGCAGTTTTTATTTTTTTAACACTAAAGTAAAATTATTGCAGATTTATAGAACTTTTTTTTTGTTATTTTAAATAAACATTTATAATATAATTAATTACAACGAGAATTCCAAATCTTAATGCCAGTTCTTATGTAATATTGTTTAAATAACTTTTTTAGAAAAAATTGCGGGACAAATTTTAGTATTCAAAAAAGTCTTAGCATTTTAAAAAACGTGTAAAAAATTTGAAATTTTGTAAAAAATGAAAAAGAATTTTAGCGTTTTGTTTTTTTGTGAAGTATTGTTCTTTCATATAACTTCAAATAAGGAACATCTATTTTTTTAAATTTAGAAATACAACAACAACAATAATAATAATAATAATAATAATAATAATAATAATAATAATAATAATAATAATAATAATAATAAAAAGTTTAGATGGTAGGGTATGTCCTATTAAGAACAACACTTGGTTACGCCAGAGACCGATGTTAGCCTACTGTCCAGTAGGTATGCAATGGAAAACAACTGATGCGCCCCCTTTTGTCGGTTATTTATCGCCGCCCCGCAACAGGTGTCTCCCTGGGGCACCCCATTCATTACGGGCACAGTTACGGGCATCAAACCCCGAGATCACGCTTTCCGAAACCCAAGTCACGTGCTCGAAAACTTCTGATCCGACAAGTAGAAGATTAGGATAAGACCACATACCAAGATTAACAAGATTTAAGGAACTGTTTTACCTCCTTCCAGAGGTAATACTTCGAAAACTGTAAAAGGTTAGTTCCGAAAGAAGATTACCTGAATTTAAGGTCTCATTCTTAGATATCAACTGTTGCGTAAACTACTGGTGTAACTCCGAAAATGCCGTTTTTATATAATCTTCTTCGAATTTTTTTTATTTTGCAACTTGCACAATTTATTTCTTACTTAGATACATTAACATCTTACTTACACTGCTGTTTATAATTACATCTTACTAAATTTATTACTTCTAACACTAGGAATTCATTTCTTTTCAAGTATAAAAGAAATCTATGATTTAAGAATTTGAGATTAATTTTCTTATACCTGTGCACAAAACGAAGATCTCCACAATAAGGACATTTGAGGGTAATGTCTTCACTTCACCTCCCCAACATTTAGTTGTATCCGAGGTTATGTCATTAAAATCTGATCAGTATTTTAGTGTAATTGAAAGTTGTGTGATGTTTCACACTCCTAGTTTTTAACAACAATTTTATTTCCCAAATTACATCAGGGCACGGCCTTAGCTAGGGGTAGGGTTTATGGGGCAATCCCCCCCCCCCCCCCTCAACTTTCCGAAGTATATTATCCACTATATATTATACATTAAACTTCTCGGACGTATAATTTCGAACTTGTTAATAAAAACAATGGGAATTGACTGGTTAGTTTTACACAACTTTTATCATTTTTGTGTAGATGGGTAAAAATATTCCTCCCCTTGCAAATAAAAGTCATTGAATTACATAAAAGAGGTAAATTAAATTCACTAAAGAAAATTAACGGAATCACGTCTGCTTGGGCCGACCAAACGGTATAGTGGTTAGTGTGCTAGCCTCTAGACCGCGAGGGTGCGGGTTCGAGTCCCGTGTTAGGCATGGGTGTTTGTAAATGTATGTTGGCTTGTCTAATGACGAATGTTTCGGCTCATTAAAGTCCTCGTGCTGCTGACGGCGCCAGATAATCTGAAAACAACCAACCAACCACGTCCTGCTTGGGCTACTTACATACGTTCTAGTAAAGTATGTTGCTGCATGTAGTTAAAAAAAATCACGCTTTGAATTACGCCAGTGTTACTCTCAGTAGATAGAAACACACCCTCTCCTTATGGTACCGCCGATGGATGTACAACAGAGATATTTCGTTTCTTTACTGTAGATTATTCCCAGTTCTTGACAAGCCAACTGTAAAAAGTCTTAAAGAAGGGACACCCTTTGCGCAAGCTGTTTTGTAATGGTAAATGGTTTGAAACTGAATTTTTCCACTCACACAAAAATTTTGTAAGCGTTGTTTATATTACGAGCTGTATAATGACGTAGAGTATGGTGGCATGATCTTGATATATGTGATGGAGAGTCACGCAATTATTCAAATCGTGGCCATAAATAGACTTTCTTTTCGGGGGACATGGCGTGGGGAAGGCGGGAATCTTTTTTTTTTTTTTTTTTTTACTCATCTACACAAAAATGGAAGAAATTGTGAAAAACCAATCAGTCAATTTCCATTGCTTTTATTAACAAGTTTGAAAGTATCCCGCAGAAATAATAGAAAATATTTCGGGGGCGGGGTTGAATTCTATAACTTCCCCCCTTTGGATAAGGCTCTAATACTAGTATCATCACAGGATGAAATTGTTATTTCAAAGGAGAGCTAGAGTGTCATAACAGATAACAGTAAAATTTCAAAGCTTTAAATGTGCATTTTATTCACAAAAACAGCACGCGGCTAAGGCTGAAATTGAGTAACTTAACCCTTTGCACTCCAGTGGCGCCTCTCAGGCGCCACACGATTGGATGCCAAACCATGAGAGGACCATTAGGTGTGATGCGGAAATTCGATGCAAGGCCAATGACTGTGTTTAGTTTCTATGAAGCAAATCCATAAACACCAACCGAACCCACGTGCTGGCCTCTAGACCGCGAGGTTGCGGGTTCGAGTCCCGTGTTAGGCATGGGTGTTTGTAAATGTATGTTGGTTTGTTAAATGACGAAATGTTTCGGCGCATTATAGCCCTCGTGTTGCTGACGGCGCCAGATAATCTGAATACAACCAACCAACCGAACCTAAAATGTCTCGAGTTGCTGATTCCTCCGCGCGAAAAAGGCCTGGAGTGCAAAGGTTTAAAACGTGTTTTGATTAGAGCGCTCAGTTAGAAAGCATTTTCTCTAGTGAATTCGGGGTTTCACTGATTTTGGGTTTTCACAGTAGCATATATATGTTACATTATATTTCGAGAGCTTACAAGTTAAACACACTAAGTACAAAATCTAACTGTACAAAAACAAAAAGAAAAAATATTCAAATTTTTTTTTTTTTTTTAATACTTGAAACTTAATTAAAAAAAAAAATTTGTTTTTAGCTACTCATTTTGGAATGAGGTGAATCTAGTCTGGATAAACAAATAACTCGAAAACTGAAAAAAACTAACTCAAGACATGTTCTCGATCTGGAGTCAGCACATCAGTCGTAAAACAAAATTGCTTCGCCGTATGGAGCAAAATCTAGTTTCAAATAATGGCCTCCTCTTACCTATAGAGGGGTCAAAATTGCAAGAGTAGAAATCTATTCCAAAATTAAATTTTTGTAGAGATTACATGCTGGAGAATAATTCGATACGGAGTTGATAGCCTAGTTATGGTATATTTACACTATCACCTAAGAAAACACCTTCATAGAATGGGAATATTTAAAGAAGAACCTTTATGTAGGAAGTGCAATATGGTAGAGGAAACAGCCCACCATATACTTTTTGAATGTGAAGCTCTTCTTCACATTAGGCACTCAAGCTTAGGTCTCGGGACTTAACTTGATACAATCCACGAGGAACCTGTCAAAAGCCTTTTGACCTTTCTTAAGGAATCTGGTTTTCTTTGACAAGGGGTCGTAAAATAAAGGGGTTGGTGCAATATTCCCTAGTGGAATCAGCACCTAGGCTCAACTGACCTCCCCATTCACTATGACTATGGTATATTTATCATCATACTATTATAAAAATGTACTATACTACTTTGTGTAAAAATATAAGTATTTTTACTAACGATTTTTATTAATAATACTTAAATAAAATGTAGAGATCTCTCTGTTAGTTTAATTTCATGATAGTGTGCATATTTAGAAGTACTATTCATATCTGAATAAACAGTTATGTATATAATGTTGAACTATTACTTTACTTTATCTCTTACTTCTAAGTAAAAAAAAAACTAAGTTGCCGAATACTCATTAAAATAACAATAACTTTAGGACCTCTGTTCAATATTAATGTTAGGAAGCATAAATTATTTTAAATTTTCAAGAATATTAAAAAGTGCTATTTTAATATAAAATAGTGTATTCAACTAATTTAACTAAAATACATCTACCCAAAAAAAATTCATAACAAGACTTTAAAAAAGATCTTTAATAATTGTGTCCCAAAACCCCTTAAATTACCCATCTCTATATATATAAGGCAAAGCCCTCACTCACTGATTCACTGACTCACTGATTCACTGACTCACTCATCACTAATTCTCCCACTTCCCACATAGTCACAACTCTGAAAATCGGCACAAATATCAACAATGGTAAAAATAGAAAAAGTAAACTATTCCGATCGCGATTAACACACTTTAAGGGGTCGAAAAGGGGTTAAACGTTCCAAACGGGGGACATTCGAAAATCCTACTTCCCACAAAGTCACAACTCTGAAAATCGGCACAAATATCAACAATGGTAAAAATAGAAAAAGTAAACTATTCCGATCTCGATTAACACACTTTAAGGGGTCGAAAAGGGGTTAAACGTTCCAAACGGGGGACATTCGAAAATCCTACTTCCCACATAGTCACAACTCTGAAAATCGGCACAAATATCAACAATGGTAAAAATAGAAAAAGTAAACTATTCCGATCGCGATTAACACACTTTAAGGGGTCGAAAAGGGGTTAAACGTTCCAAACGGGGGACATTCGAAAATCCTACTTCCCACAAAGTCACAACTCTGAAAATCGGCACAAATATCAACAATGGTAAAAATAGAAAAAGTAAACTATTCCGATCTCGATTAACACACTTTAAGGGGTCGAAAAGGGGTTAAACGTTCCAAACGGGGGACATTCGAAAATCCTACTTCCCACATAGTCACAACTCTGAAAATCGGCACAAATATCAACAATGGTAAAAATCGAAAAAGTAAACTATTCCGATATCGGTTAACCCACTTTAAGGGGTCGAAAAGGGGTTAAACGTTCCAAACGAGCGATATATTCGAATGTCCTACTTCTCATATTTTCACAATTCTGAAAACTGGTGTGAATATCAATAAAGACAAACGCAGAAAAAGTAAACTATTCCGATCTCCGGTGGATCAAGGGGTGGAAAAGGGGTTAAACGTTCCAAACGAGGAATATTCGAATGTACCACTTCCCATATGGTCACAACTCGGAAATTTGGTACAAATGTCAAAAAAGATTAAACATAGAAAAAGTAAGCTATTCTGTTCTCGATTAACCAACTTTAAGGGGTCGAAAAGGGGTTAAATGTTCAAAACGAGGGATATCCGAATGTTATTATGTGTAGTCATTTTTCTGATATTTTTTTGCAAATGTTAAAAAAATAAGTCATTCCAATATCGATTAACGAATTTTTAAGGGATGAAAAGACGACGCAACATTGAAACCATACGAGGATTAACTTAATATCTAATTAACTTAATTCCAATACAGCTACTACTTTGAAATTTAGAACTAAGAGCAAACATAAACACAATAAACTATTCCAGTTTACTATTCACAATTATAAATTTCGTTTAAAATGTCAACAAAGGAAAGTTCCTATTTTGATAAATCAATTTGTCGGGATCGAAATGGGTGCAAACATCTGAAGTGTAGAATACATGAATGTCTTTTGATCGCTAAAATGCTAATGGTAAAATTTCGTAGCGCAGCACGGGTATTCAGCTAGTATGTTAATATAGGGTAATGAAAATATTGCACTCAGTCAATTTTTTTTTTGCATTTCAACACGTTTTGTAACGTACTGTGTTAAAGAAAAGTGGTATAGAAAAAATGTATGTCTGTATGCCTGTGGTCAACATAACTCCGGAACGGATTAACATACGATGTCCAATTTCGGCGTAAAAGTTTGTGATGGCTGTTGGACCTGTCATTAAGGTTTTCGTCAAAATTGCGTGTGCGCATAAGGTAGCTGCCATTGAAAAAAAAAATGTTTTTCAGCATTAGCTTAAAAACGACTATCACGATTTTAATCAAGATCGCTGAGGCCTCTTAAGGTATTTTAAACATCCTCACCTCCGAAATTCCAGTGCAAATGTAATAAAAGTGTAAAAAGTTGAAAAACGAATGTCTTTAACACAGATTTCCCTTTTCTTGAACATTACCCGTCAACGACTTCTTCTCCTCTGTTTCACTTACATGAAAAGATAATGTAAGAATTATCGAAAAGTAAATCGCCTAAGTCTCTATTTTGGCGTTTTTTGCATGGTTTTGTGAATAGATGTTGTCAACCGAAACAAGGGAAAGTTTCAGTCCTAAAAGTCACTAAATTGTACTCACTTGATGCATGCATAGAAGCGGCTATTTAGTGACAGTGGCTGCCACTATCCAGCTTAAATTTTTTTTAATAAAAACAAAAATCTACAAGATTTCAAATTTTAAGAAAAAAAATAAGTGTTGTTAACTATTGAAGAATGATTTCTCAGCAGCATTTTATATTGTTAGTTCACCGGAAGATGTACCACAGACATCGACAAAATAAGCGATATATTGTTTTGTGGAATAGCTACTAGGATTGCCAATAGAAAAAGGACCAGCATACTTTAGAGTTAACACATTAAAGTTTGGGTCACAGTTTTAGGGGCTGTCACTAAAAGGTACCTTTTACACACGCTTCTACTGCAACTTCGGAGGAATTGCGGTCATCCAATCAAGCTGAAATTGGGCAGATAGACTCGTTATCGACGACAATACTTTGTATCAAGCTTTGGTGGCAAGAAAGAGTTAGTCCGTGTCAAGGAATCGCTGCTTTTCATCGTAGTAGTCAAAAACTATGGTTGGTTGGTTGTTTTCAGATTATCTGGCGCCGTCAGCAACACGAGGGCTATAATGCGCCGAAACATTCGTCATTTGACAAGCCAACATACATTTACAAACATCCATGCCTAACACGGGACTCGAACCCGCAACCTAGAAGCTAGCACGCTAACCACTATACCGTTTAGTCGGCGTCAAAATACTATGAAAAGTCAATCTGGACTCAAAATCTAAGTAACTTGCAATACTACACAAAAAGTTGGGTATTGCTTATAAAGGATTTGTAATACAAACATAGTTTTTTTATTGGTAATTTTTTTCCATTTCACTATGTGTTTAGAAAAATAGAAATAAACACAAGTAAAAGAATTCCTGCGTAAATGAAGTGATTATTTTGCACAAATGTTTTATGCATTTTGCAGGAACAACAATCCCTAAAAACCTAAACACGAACGAAAAGTCGAATTTGCAGAAACAACATCATGTAAATGTTAGACAAACGCATCAAAGAAACTGGTTTAAAATTTAAAATACACTCGCCGAATGACAGAACGTTCATTAAAGAAACCGATGAGGTTGATAAATATATATAGTGAAATGGGGTTGAACTCAGCTGTCGTTGGCTTGCGAATTATGTTATTTAGATTTCTTTTTTTTTTAAATCAAAGGGAGGAATTTTTAACACAAAAAGAAAAGAATTCGTAGTTGTGGATATTTGATGAGAGAGATATTTGATGTGGTAATCTCTCCGAATAAGAATTAGACTTGGAATTTGAAGTCAAATGGGTCTTGAGAGGTGAACTCGAATTGACAGGTCGTTAAAAAATATAATATTTTTATTTTCCGCAAATCAACGGTCGGACTCATTACAGCTCTCATATTCCCTTGAAAAGACATTAGAATTCAGCTACGTCTTGTCATCAAATATGAAGCGCCAGCCGTGTGTGGTCTTAATTCTGGATGATTTATGGCACAAAATCAAGATGGGCGATCAAATGAAAAACGCCAGAGGACATTTTTCGTTGTCACATCGGCTTCTGTCACAATGGCGGTTGTGTTCGAATTCGAGTGCGTGGATGCTTGTTTGGTTCTTTCAGTTTTGGGTAAAAGTTGGCGCCGTCTGGAGGGAGGAATTTAAACAAAACTAAGATTGTTTTTTTTTTGGTAATGTATTTGAGGTTTAGAATTGGCAGCGGGTACATCCAGAGTCAACACTGACAATTTAAAAAAAAAAAAAAAATATCCCTGACCAGCGCGTTTGGTCGATTCCGAAGGACGCATAGCAAGAGTTGAGACGAGAATTTGTTAGATAGGGTTACAGTTCGTTTTTTAAAGTCCTTTTTAGTAACTTCGATTTTGTGTGTCGATGGCCAAATTAACTCCCTTGTCGTCATCCAATCAGGCTGAAACTTGGCAGATAGATTCGATGTCGATGACAATGCATTTTATCTAATTGTGGGGCTGTTACTGTCACTAAAAGGCTCCTTTTACGGAATGTTAATCAACCAACTTTCCGTCATCCAATCGCGCTAAAATAGCATTCAATCGACCATTGAAGAAACTCTTTCCTGTTGCCGAAATTGTTTTAATAAATAATAAAATTATTTTAATCAGAATAAAAAAAAAGATATTTGGATGTGAGTACATAAATTCAAATTCATTTTTAATGAATAAATTTTGAAAAGGAGTTTATTGCAGATTTTGCTGATAGAGATGTTTTTAATATTTAAAATTAGAGGCAAACACCAAGCACACGCTGTTTACAGAATCGGTGTTGTGTTGCTGAGTATAAAAATTGGCAATGCATATAAAGGTTCAATATCAAAAACTTTGTTTTTAAGAGTTATATTATGTTAATTGTGCATTTCCATCGCAGAACAAAAAAAAAAAAAAAAAAAAAAACATGTTTATCTAAACTGCAATAGGTTTATAAAGTCATTTTTCAAAATTTATAAGTGATTGAGATGTTAAACGAAATTATGGTTATTGCTTTCATACAAATGTCTATATCAAATTTTTTACTGAGATAATTTTGTTAGCATTTTTATACGAAAAATACGGAATTTCTCAAAAAGAATTCTTTGTTGTTGCTATAAATCAAAAGTACGATAAAACTCGTTCATTTTTAACCCTTTCAGTCCCAATTATTTATTTTTCATTTAAAAAAAAAAAAAATGAAATTTATAAAATATACTCATTTGGTATCCAGAATAACAGGGTTGAAAGCATTTATTTTGTTTTGTTTAATTTTTTAATAAAAATTCAAAATGATTTTAAATGGCATTAGGTATCAAACAAGTCTAAGCGATTTCGCTTCGGCATTTCTAAATATATCAAATAAAATTTTAAATCTTCTACTTAGACGTAAATATATCTTAACGTTGTGAATACTGTTAGAAAAAAATAGCAATAACGTGGTAATAACAGTACGAATCTAAAATAAACAATACAGCCGGGAGAAGGCGTTGAATTGTACTCAACACTCCCACTGGTGACAAATGGCATCGTCACTTTTCAATCATAAAAAATGTAAACAGTTCAAAATATATATTCGTTAAAAATGGTTAATATGCCATTTTTAAATATTAAAGAAAATAATATTAACATATTTGAAACAGTTATTGAATTTAAATTACTTAAAAAATGAAATTAATTTCGGCATCTTTTTCGGAATTGACTAAACATAAACAAGCTTCATTTCATTCATCAACAGAACCCGTGCAGCCATATATTGGTGAAAAAGAAAAATATATTTGGGCAGAGAATAGTTTGATGGTTGTAAAAACGTTGATTCGAATTCCCTGGGAGTATTCGGTGAGGAGAAAAAAAATCGTAAATGTTGTGTTTCCAATTGGCATCACTGGGACTGAACGGGTTAATTAATAATTCAAAATTATTCAATGTTTTGTCAAAGTATAAAAATTTGTTGGCATAAAAATTCGTTCAAAACTTTCTTTGATGGCAATAACCACGTTACACAATTTTAAATTTGTCAAGGTTCATTTCTAGAAAAATAAAAGAGTGAAATAAAATCTACAAACTCACTGACGCTTCAATTGTTTATCCATAAAATAACCTTATACGTCGCTAATTTGAATTAACATTATAAATTTATTTCTGGTTTCATAAATAAAAACTGTTTTTCCCTTGGAGGAAATGTCATTCAAATAAAATAATTTACTCATAAAACAAAGTTTTTAATGGAAATTTTTTATATGCATGTAAAGTATTCCCAATTTAACTTTTCTTTTTAACTTTAGTAGTTTCTAGCGTTTTCCGGAGTTAGCACGAAATGCCTTTAATCCGGTCTGGTCTAGCTTTAACCGACTTAGACTGGTTCATTGGCGATCTCCCATCTAAAAAAAACCCCCAGTCTTCTGTTCGACCACGAAAAAATCGACCTCTTTTTGAAATCATTTAACTCTACAATAACTTTGCGCATAACTTTGCTCATAACTTATCATAACTTTGCGCTAGCCAAACGTCACCCGGATCCCGTCTATCGTCTCTGACAAAAAACTTTTGTTTAATTCGACCAGCTTCTTATGACGGTCAACACCCAATGTACCGCTTTATGCATTTGCTAAGATTTATGTGTCAATGCAACTAATTGAAGTGATTTTGATTTTAGATCGACTTTTCATAGCGTTTGACGCCAACGAAGAAATTTACTCCGTGCCATTGACTAACTCTTTTTTGCTCCAAAATGCTTGATAGAATGCATGGGTGCAGGCAGGAGGGTGCAAAGGAATGTCCCCTCTTGGTTTTAAAAATAAGAAAAAAATCGGAAAAGAAGTTGTAAATTCATTGAAAAAAAGCACGTTTATATATTTTTTTAAGTAGTATTTTGGTATGCTAATTTTGGCTCATCCATTCAAAACACTATGTCTTGAATACTGTGAGAACTAGTTGAATGATCAAAAACAATAAAAAAAAAATAACAATCGTAAAAAAAAAAAATACATGGTGGGTACAAAATAAATACTACAGAAGAAAGGATTTCAAAAACATTCGTGGTTTTTTAAAATTATTCTCAAAGAGAAAATGAAGGCAGAATTATTGATTAATATTTTATTAGAAAATGCAATAAATTTTTCGGAAAAATTACCGATGTCAACAAAAATCTAGCAGTCCCCTCTGCAAATAATCCTGCCGGCGCCCATGGTAGAATGCATTCTCATCAACAAATTTATTTGCCAAGTTTCAGCTCGATTGGGTGAGATGACTGCAAGCGGGTTAATTAGTACTCTGAATAGGTAGCATATACAAAAGTGGTATTTTAGTGACAGTCCCCAAAACTTGATAGAATGCATCGCCATCGACAAGGAATCCTATCAAGTTTCATCTCGATTGAATAACGACAAAAGTGAGGTAATGAGTTATTTAAGCCGTTATAGATGCTTGGCGTGTGACATTTCCCAAAACTTGATAGAATGCTTTGTCATTGACACCGAATATATCTTTCCAAGTTTCAAGTCAATCGGATAATGGCAAGTGAATTAATTAGCCCTCCGCAGACATGCCCGCTACAAACAAACACAAACAGTAACAAACACACCCGCGCACAGACAAAATGGAAGTTAATATAAAAGATTTTTTAAAAAAAATTACATTTTGGGGACATCCAGGCAAAATAAGTCTTTAAACGAATAACCAATTACAATTATGTTTTATAACGTGCAAAGAAGCATTCTTCAAACCATTCGCTTTTATCAGCTTTCAGTAGCAATCTAAATGAATGTTTCAGTTTAATGTCTTGAATTAGGGAGATCGTTCTAACGAGTAAACCATTTTACTTGTCATATATCTCTATCTCGGTAACTCGGAGATCTTTTACACTTGTCCCGCACAAAATACTAACCACCAACATACGATTTATGTATTTTATTTCCATCCACATCGCGATCGTTTTATTCAAGTTTTTTTTTTTTTTTTTCCTTTTTATAGATTGGCAGCATCATTCATGTAACGAAATGCTCGGAGACTCAAAATCATTTGGATGCGATGTGCTCACTTCGAAACGCGATTGAATTGTGACGTCATAAGGGGCAATTCTAATTGCTCTAACGCGAAATTGGACATTTCCTTTATCTTGCCCCAGACGAGATATGATCAAACTTTTTTTTTTATATAGCAGGAACTCTATACCTAAACATATTTTGCGAGCCTTGGCACACAAAAAATGTGACGAGTTGAGATGTTCATGTGATATTATTATGAGTTCCCCTTTTGGCAGCAGTCGTAAATTCAAATACTTCAGAGCAACCCGCGGTCGTTTCTTTCCAAGATGCAAGTACCTCGGCTGTCTCATGAATGTCATGTCAGCAAGATGGCGATTCGTCTATTATGCATCTAGAATGTATGTTTTGAGCGGTAACTTTCTAGAAGATATGTACTCTCTCTCGAGGTTTCAAGTTCCACCAAAGATAAATTCACACAGACGTATTTTCTCATTTTTTTTGTTCTGTTCCCCGTGGAATTGAATATGTCTAATGTCTTTTCAAAATAGCTCTTCTTTTAACAGACAGTTAAGCCAGGTGCAAATCTAGACGTTAGGCCCTTTTAAATCTTCTTCTTCGAAAAAAAGAATAATAATAATAATAAAAAACCACCCTCATAACTCAATACATGTTTAAATAGCGTTACATGAATAGATCAATTTATTTTTAGTAAAAAAAAAAAAATTTTTTTTTTCATACTTAATTGCACCATCAAAAATTAAACTTTGTGAGGGTGAAGAAAAATTATTTATCCATTAGCTGCGCGGCTCCGCACTGTTTGGGACTCGTTGACAGACATATGTTTACATTTAAGAAAAAGTGTAACAGATATAGTGTAGAACATTTGGCGACTTTGAAAAATCAACGAATGATTTGAAAATTTTCGGTCAATTTCAATAATCTTCGCCGTTATATTTACTTACTGCATTCGTTACGAGCTATTACACTTTAAAACCGCACATGCGCAAAACTTGTTTACGGTATCGATGGACAATAAAGATATGGAAATATTACAATAATATTCGAACAGCTTATCGGAAAGACGATTATAATACGTAGAAATAATAATATTAACAAGGGAGACATATTAAAAAATAACATTTTGTTTTATTCTGATGTAATACAAAAATTTCGTTGCATTCCAAGACTATTTGTATGTCATTAACCCTCTGAGCGTCAAGGGAATGGGCGAAATTATACAGTTGTTTTCCCTGCAATAATTTTTAAATTTTATTTCTGATCCAAATATATAATTTTTTTTAATTATTTTTTATTTATTTTGTTTTAAGTAGATTTTAAACTATCATCCTAATCAAAAGATTTAAAAAATATTTTATTTTACATTTTATTTATAAATTTAAAAAGGTTGTGTATTGCTAGAAAAACTGGGGATCAAATGACGGATATATACGCCCGTGACCCTCAGAAGGTTTTAAACTTTAATAAAAGCAACTTTTGAGATAATTTAAAAGTTGTCCTCTACAATCTCGATGTACTAATGCTTCTATGTACTAAATTTCGTACCTCTAGGTGCTAAACTGTGGATTTGTATAAGGTTCAGACGGACAGACACTCAGTTTTATATATAGAGATTTCACGAGGGATAATTAAAGATATTTTTTTACCACAAAAATGTATGCTTATTTCGGAATTCTTTCAAATTGTGATATTCCCTGATTCCAAGAATTGTCAGTTACCTGCTAATTTCATATTTTTCTGTTTCTTGAACATCCTGCTGTAAGTGGATACAAATTCATTAGCTGCTATTAAAAAATATATATATACGGGTTAAATTCAGAAGTCAAGTGAAAAAACTTGGGACAACTAATTAAAATTTAAAAACAAGTTTAAAAAAAAAATCTAAAAAAAAAAGTAGATGAGAGAGATAGGGGAGAGTTGCCCAAAACGGGATAGGCGGGCAAAACGGGATATTGAGCCTCGGATCTTGACTGGTGGGGCTATCTCGCGGGAGAAAGGCTAAACTGGTTCCCGACCGCCATGACAGAATTCTCAGTTGATCTCTCAACGCTGGCCATGTGTTTCGCAAAGAAATATTTTTTCAAAGTTTTCAAGTGAGATTTTTACTTACTTTGTACTTTTTTCGACTGCAGAACAACTATCCTTGTGCTTCTCCGTCCTTCGGAACAATTCCGGTTAAGTACTGTGTTTTGTTCATAGCTCTTTTAACAACAATTTCATGTATTTAAATATTGTTAGTGAGTGACGGTTCAGGGGTCAGCCATTTATGTTGTCAAAAGCATCACGGTCGGGCAAAACGGGACACTTTTGGGGTGCCCAAAACGGGATACAATTTTGATGTGTCCCGTTTTACCCGACCATTTCCATTAATGTTTTGGCAATGTGTTTAAGTTATTTAAGTTGAAATAAGTAATGAATTAAAATATGTATAATCAATTACAACAATTTATTTTAATTTTAAATAATTATATTTTCGAAATAAAATAATTTACTTTACTTTTGGGGTACAAATAATTGGCCTGAGTTATATACAAAATGTAGTTATAGGTTAAAACTGTAAGTCAGAAAAATGTTTTGACCAAAAATTTAAGTTTTAAATTCAAAAAAGTTGATTTTTTTTAAAATCTTTTTTAGGGGGCGGCGTATACAAAGATAAACCAGAAAACCACACGTTGTGCGCACTATAATATTATAAAAACATAAGCTAATCACAACTAAACAGTAATTATAACAGGAAGCCCATATAAACTTGAGTTGGAAGAAGAAGAGCGTGAAAAAAAAAACCGAGAAAGAACTCAAAAGCTGAAAAAAAGGACTGCCAAAACAAGTCTCTTGAATGTTCCGAAGAGAAAACAAACGAGGCGTAAAAGAAAACCAAGTGGAAATGCAAAACAGACAGATAAAGTTAAAAAATTTTACTTTGAACCTGAAAAAAACCCACAATCATCATTTGCAAAAATTAAAGAAAATGGACCTAACCATAAGAAAACCTTAAAAAAAAATCATCAGTTAGCCAAGGTTGGACGTCGTCGTCTTCAGAAGATGAAGCTGAAAAAGATGAAGCATGTATTTTCTGTAACGTTCTGTATCTTGAATCGAAATCTGGAGAAGGCTAGATACAATGCTCGAGCTGCCAGGGATGGGCCCACGAAGCCTGTTCCAGAGCAGAAGAAGAAGACGACACATTTTTATGCGATTTCTGTTTTATGTAATTTTTCAAATTTACAATTAAAAAGTTTCTTCCTATAAAAACGTAGCCATATTTTTGTTCTAAAAACTAAATCAAAAGTAAAATCAGCAAAAACCTAATAACATAAAAATCCCTATCCCTTTTTACCCACCCTTGGTAGGGTAAAACAGGATCGTGTAAGACTTTGTGAAACCAGTATTTTCACATAAATATTATTGAACAAATGTGACAAAGGTCCTATTTTAAGTAGTTGAAAAGGTATACTTTTAAATGACGTCTAGCTTTGGAATGTACCTTGTATACAATAAGAAATAAAGCGAAGAATAGATAAGCTATCCCGTTTTGGGGTACTTTCCCCTATACTTTGGATAGTACGAAGGAAATTTATTTTGGTTCATGAAAAAATTATAGATTTAAAGAAATAAAATTAAAGTTTAGTGTTCGAGCTAATCGTAAATGTAACTGGTTTCTCGCTACAAAAAATTTCAAATCGGTTTTGAAAACAATACGACAAAAATAGAAAGCTTACTTTTGGTTAAAAATAAAGTTACCATTTAAAAAAAAAACATCTAAGACCTCAGGTTATTAAGTTTCAAACTAAAATAAAAGGAAAAATAATAATCATCTTAGGGCCAATGTGCAGTTTACCCTGGGCCTTAAGTCCAAGGCCATTACACAACTTTTTGTTTTGTTATTATTGAAGTATTATAAAACATCGATACATCAATACAACTGAACATCAGCATACATCGCTTTCTATACAAGCAGGTGGAGCATGCGCATGCCCACACAATGCCTTTCCTGCGCATGCCCAAACATTAACTGAGGACGGACACCGAACCACACTTTGGACCAATTGAAAACAATACCCTTGTGCTTAAGGCTCAGGGTAATAAAGTGATGTTTGGAGAAACAAATAAAAGGTCAGTTCCAATATCTATTAGAGACATGTTGATACTTGTCTCTGAGTGTAGGTCTTAGCTTTTGGAGCTTCATGAACATCTTGTATCGTTTACAAAAAAAAACAAAAAAAAAACGCAAATCTAGGATAGCTTCGCTAGCTAAAAGGTTCATTGCTACGCAAACCTACATTCAAAATATCCCACCCCTCCCGATAAAAAAAATAATTTTCAGTTAATACAATACTCCCCCTCCGAGTCTGCAAAACCACAAAAAATCCAATTCCCCCCGAAACCCCGTGAAACCAATCTCGTAACCCAAAACCGATCAAACAGTTTTACTAACATATTTGGACCGAAGATAAACGAAAACAAAATAATACAATCCATAAAAACAAAGTTTTTAATACAAATCCTTTATATGCATAGCCAATTTTTATGCTTGGTGTTTGCCTCTAATTTTAAATATTTAAATGCATCTCTATCACCAAAATATGCGGCAAACTACTTTTCAAAATTTATTCATTAAAATGGATGTGATTTTATGCATTCACATCCCAATATCTTTAATTTATTCTGATTAAAACAATTTTATTATTTATTTATTAAAACAATTTTGGCAACCGGAAAGAGTTTCTTCAATGATCGGTTAAACGTTATTTTAGCGCGATTGAATGACGGCAGGTTGATTTATTAGTATTCCGTAAAAGCGACCTTTTAGTGACAGTGTTAGGCCCTAAAATTTGATAGAATGCATTGCCATCGACATAGAATCTATCTGACAAGTTTCAGTCCGATTGGATGACTGAAAGGGAGTTAATTAGGCCTCCGCAGATTTGTCCGCCATCGACATACACAGCCACCCACCCACACACACACAAAATCGAAATTAATATAAAGGATTTGAAAATAAGATTTGGTGTAACATATCTCAAACTAGCCGCCAGCGAAGGGAAAACCTACCCTTGCTTGTAGTACAGGCTCTTATGCATAATGGTGGATTTTTTTTTTCTTTTTTTCTTTTTTTAAACTAATTAAAAAAAAATTAATAAAAATTTTAACTTTCTGAATGCAAATCGCCAAACTGAAAAGGTAAAAACTACTTTATATTAAATTTTCAGAGTACTCCGCTTATTGGGAGTTACTTTCTATAATGCCAAACACAGACTCTTTGTTTTATTAGTAGATATAATCAAGGCCAATCAAACCAACATATCAACGCCTTCAGTGCCGAAAGGGTCAACCCTGAAACAAGCCTGCTTAATAACATATGCTGTGAAATTGATGTTATGTTTCAAAAAAGGTCTGTGTGCAAGTCAATGGGGCGGACTATTCCCCGCACTTTTTTTAATCTTATCCATAATGATATTATTTTGTCATGGAATGTCGATAAAATAATATTTAAAAAAAGGACGAATGGCTAATTTAGCAGTTATTGACTGCACAATGTTGACTATGTCTATTGTAGCTGGCGAGGCAATCACAACCATTACAAAAAAGCAACCCTTTCCAAAATAAATAAATAAATAAGTAAATAAATAAATAAATAAATAAATAAATAAATAAATAAATAAATAAATAAATAAATAAATAAATAAATAAATAAATAAATAAATAAATAAATAAATAAATAAATAAATAAAAAAAAATTATAAAAAAAACAACACACACACACATATACATACATACATACATACATACATACATACATACATACATACATACATACATAAATAAACCCCATCAATTTAACAGGATACGTTTAATAAAGAATAGAAATATACAATGTCGCAGGGATATTATGAAAACGACGATTTGATTAAATCCCTAAGGTAGATGATCAATTCAAGGAAGATGTTAAAATTATAAACTCAGTGGGTGATTTTCCTAAAGAAAATAAATGATTTGATCAAATCCCTCAATTGTTTTAGTGAAAAGATGTAATAAATAACTCGCACAGTTCTATGTTTCGCTTGTTACTCCTCCCCTTTACCTCACCGCTCCCCTCCGGTTCATGGAATAAAATAGGGATTGTATTAGATGTAAAAAATAATACATACCAAATCGGAACCTCAGTTGGAATTAATTACAAAAGATTGACGACCTCTTCAAATAGCTAATACAACATTTACCGAAACAGTTCCACAAACTAACCTGAGATTGCTGGAAAACTATCCTTATTTGGAGGTCAAGGATTTAAGAAGTGTTCCCGTGAACAATCCAAAATACAATGTAAAACAAAAAGACGTGCCTGTTGAAAAAGTTACGTACTTTGTAACTCGAGTTGTCACAAGTCAACAACGTGCTTTAATAAAAATGAATGAACATTATTATTTATTAATTACATTCACTAAAATTGTTTAAAATTTTACCAAAAGATATCCTTTTTGTTTTATAAATATATCAGCTTTAGTACCTATATATTTCGTTAATTAGTTTCGAATAAATAATTTGTGTTTCTTTGACTATTGTTATATTACCTACTCTACATTTAATATTAAATGGTTCCACTGAATAAATACTCTTAATACCTAAATAATAATGTTTCATCTTTTCACTAAAACAGTTAAAGGATTTGATCAAATCACTTACTTTCTTTAGAAAAATCACCCCACAGAGTTGTAATTTTAACATCTTCCATGATTTGATCATCTACCTTAGGGATTTGATCAAATCTCCGTTTGTATCATCTCCCCTGCGACATACATAATAAACTAATCCAAAGGTTTTCGATAACGACCCCATTTTTAAAGCAGTTAAGAAGTATATTCCCTGAGTAACAAATTACAAGTAGGTTGGTTGTATTCAGATTATCTGGCGCCGTCAGCAACACGAGGGATAATAATGCGCCGAAACATTTCGTCATTTGACAAACCAACATACATTTACAAACACCCATGCCTAACACGGGACTCGAACCCGCAACCTCGCGGTCTAGAAGCTAGCACGCTAACCACTATACCGTTGAAAATTACAAGGAGGATTGCAGCAATTGAAACACAATTTTAAATATTTTGAGCTTTTATTTTCTAGATAATGCAGCACAGCAAGACCAACAATATTAAAAGTATGACAGACAAAGCTTCGTTTTAGACAAAGCATTTAAAAATATGGTTCATTTACCTTTTTACCAAAAATTAATTCATATGTTTAAATTTATCTTTTTTTATTAAATTCATTTATGTGATTTAAATATACCAGTATTCTGAATTTTAAACATTAAAATTTAATTAAACAACAAATAGTTTGATTGAAAATTTTTTTTAACAATAAATAGGTTAAGTGAGATACAAAAGAATTAATAAATACGCTGGGCGAACTTCCTTTCTTTTGATTTGAAATTATTTGAATTAATAATATGAAAGTGAGATAAGGTATTTTAATGGCCTATTATTATTAATGGCTTATTATTATTTAGAAGAAATGAATTAACAATCTGTTTTTTAAAAATTTCCGTTTCCTTCAGAAACCAAACGATGAGTCGGCATTTTATTACAAAAAAGGCGCTTAAAGTTTGCATCAGTTCTATTTTAAATAATGGAAAATACAAACTACGCATAAATGAAATTGGCAATAATTTATTTGTTGAATTTTTAAAGTAGTTTTTGAAGTATTTTAATGAATTGAATGCTTATTTTTTTTTTAATCCTTTATATTAACATCTATTTTGTGTCTATGTATAAATGTGGGTGTGTTTGTCAATGGCGGGCAAATCTGCTGAGGCCTAATTAACCTTCCATGCCGTCATCCTATTGGGATGAAACTTTACAGTGCATCCTATCAAATTTTAGTGGCTGGCACTGTCCCTAAAATGTCGCTTTTACGGAATACTAATAAACCAACTTACCATCAACCAATCGCGCTGAAATAGCATTTAAACGATCATTTAAAAAAACTCTATCCGGTTGCCAAAATTGTTTTAATAAATAAATAATAAAATTGTTTTAATAAACAAATAATAAAATTCTTTTAACAAATAAATAATAAAATAGTTTTAACAAATAAATAATAAAATTATTTTAATAAATAAATAATAAAATTATTTTAATAAATAAATAATAAAATTATTTTAACAAATAAATAATAAAATTGTTTTAATAAATAATAAAATTATTTTAACAAATAAATAATAAAATTATTTTAACAAATAAATAATAAAGTTATTTTAACAAATAAATAATAAAATTATTTTAACAAATAAATAATAAAATTATTTTAATAAATAAATAAAAAAAATTATTTTAATAAATAATAAAATTATTTTAATAAATAATAAAATTATTTTAACAAATAAATAATAAAATTGTTTTAATCAGAATATAAAAGATATTTGGATGTGAACGAATAAATTCACATTCATTTTTGATGAATAAATTTTGAAAAGTATAGTTAACCGCATATTTGCTGATAGAGATGTTTTTAATATTTTAAATTATATGCAAATACCAAGAACACGCTGACAACAGAAACGGCGCTATGTTCATGAATTTAAAAATTGGAACACGCTTTATTGAAACATATTTTTACATTAAAATTAATTTAATTAATTTAACTGTTTAAATATTTGCAGTTACTAATTGAATCGTAGTTTTATTTATATGCAAATTTTAGTAACATTTAAATAATCACATGCAGTTTATCTAATTTGATATTTGCACATATTTTTTACAAAAGACTTGCAATTGTTAATTCTGGCCTCTTTACTTATATTACTCACGATTTTGCTACTGATGAAAATGCTTGTATATCGATCAGGTCTCGTCGTGTGATGAGTATTCACAATTGAACTATTTTTTATTAAACTGATATTTACAGTTCAGTTGCAACAACTAACAACTTCTAATGTAAAGAGTAACTTATACTTAAATTTGCATCAATATTATTTTTGACATCTGCAAATTCTTTTGTACGTTTATAACATTGTATTGTTTCACCAGCCTTTTTTTTTTCTTCTTCCTTCTATAAAAAACCTTTCCATTTTATACAAAAAAGATTAAATCGCCGAATGGTTGGTTTCGCAACCTTTTTTCTTTTACGCTTTCTTTCACATATCCCCATGAAATAAAAAACACAAAAAGAAATGGAAGCATCACGTGAAAATAACACTTGTTGCACAGGTTCAGAAGTATAAAAATTACTTAAAAGTTAGCACCGCGAAACTCAATTAATGCTTATCAAAGGACGTTGTTACGTTGAGAAACTATCAAATTAACTGATAATATTGAATGGAAAAAAAACAAAAAACAAAAACACCCAGAAGAAAATGAAAAAAACGAGATTGTCATGCACTGTGTTCACTATAAAAGATTTTTTTTTGTTAGCAGTTTTTTGTGGATGTAATATAATTGGCCATTAGGAGGTCAATTATTGAGGAGGGTCCTTGCTCTTATTTTCCCTTACGAAATAATTATATGATCATAAAACTGAGGTAGCTAATTACTAAGAAGAGTTTTAAAAAGCTGAAAATTACAAGTGGACGCTGATTTTACATTTATACCATGAAATGAATATTGTCTATAAAGTAACGCACTTAATGATTATTATGCATGATATAGACCCATTCAAAGAAGACAATCACGTGTTATTATTTTATAATTTGTTGCATTGTTGTTTTTAAAAGCTAATGCACCACGCTGTTAATATCTATAGAACTGAAAAATACAAAAATCTTTCGACATTATTTGGTAATCTATAAATAATTAGAACTTTAATTGAAATTGCAATGACCTCTTTGTGGTCTTTGTGTGATTAGAATTCTTCAATTAAAATATATTTTTTGATATCTGACGTCATTAGCAATGTGCGTTTCACATAGAAATTTGAAGAAAAAAAAGAACAAAACAAACTAAAAGGGGGGATAAAACCGTTACTGTTTATATAAGATATTTTTAACCACTTTTTTGATAAACCAGCAAAATAATTTTAATATTTTAAATTATAAAATAAATTTTAAATAATAATAACGTCCTTAAAAATTTCTTGGAAAAACTTTATTTCCAGTTTCGAAAAACGATTACTTTCCTCGAATGCAGGTTAACGTACGAAAATAAAGTCAAGAATATAAATTAAGACACCTCACCCCCCCCCCCCCCATCCCCGGAATTAATGAATTTAGCCTCCATCAACAAAAGCTTCCGAATATAAAACCTTTTAACCTCATGAACAATGAAGACTAATTTCTCTTTTCCGTTTACCCTCCCTCTTTTTAATAGCAAAGATGACCAAACTAAACCCCCCACCCAAAAGGTGGGGGGAAATAAAGATTAATGATTTAAGACCTTAACAGGTTCATTTCATTAGCGGAAGACCCACACAAGCAGAATATCATTTCTGTCCGAAGCCACCAGAAAGCCATAAATAAACCAGACGTGCTTCAACATCAACAAAGATGATTCGACCTGACGTCATTGAAAATGGGATTATATATCATTGGTCTTCCATTCCAACTCAAATTGCACTGCAGAAATTGGCGCATGCGTGGATGAGTAATTGGTCCTTCAAAAAATGACTTCATTAAGTCATTGTGCTCAATTATTGTTGTGATGTTTAGCATGGACCTCAAATTGGAATGTCCTCCGGTCCGACCTTACGATGATGTACGATTATGTAGAATAAGTGAGTTGGATTATGGGTAATTAATTCGAATCGTCAAAACTTAAGAATGGATTGTTGTATCGCGTGCTGTGTGGTCCGATCTCGAATTGTTGAAAATGAAAAGAAAATGGCGTTCTGTTTTAGCGGGAAAATATCGGAATTGTGCACTTCCATTATCGGGAGTCGTTCTTATTTTAAGAACGCAGTTTATTGTGTGTAGTTTATAAACAAGATAAAGCTGTCTGGTATTTTGTGAGCACATGTTGTCGCTAAATTCATAGTTTACCTAAACTTTATTAATTGCTGCAGTTAAAGTATTTACGTAGATGTTTTCATTTTTATACTTAAGCAGCTTTTTACTTTGAATTATTTCAGTTGAAAAGTTTATCAATAGTATTAATTTACCATTTTTTCTTCTGAGCATTTTATTTATACATTTTGTTCGTGTCTTTTAGATTTTTATAAGATGAATTCCTAAATTCTTTTGTTGAAAAGAACTAAATCGAATGTATTTATTCCTGTGAACTGTAATAAATGTAGAAATGCAAACAATGGCCTCTTGATGTCTCTTTTGTAAGCCATTCTTGAGTACAACAACTTGTAAATAGGTTAGATTTGATTTTTTTTGCTTATTATTGTGAAGAATTGGTAAAATCAGAACAAAAGCGCAGTAATATTCTTATACCCCCTTTAGGTTCTTACACTCATTTATGTCAAGTAAATTTAATCAAATTTTGAAAAAAAACATTCAATGCTTTGAAGTTTTATTATTTGTTCTATTTTTAAGAAATTGAGATGTGAAGAAATCGCCTGGGAAGTATCGGAGTGTTTGATTGTATTGGAGATATTATGCGCAAGAGTATAACACAGGAATATACCGCATCCGAGCATAGATCTGAGAGAACAGCGGAATGGCGCCTTCCAGTAGTAAAAAGCACATATAAGTTGCCAGGATTTTTATCTCAAATTGAAGAAAATAAGGTAAATTCCTAGTTTACGTGTATGGGTTGGCGCAATTTCAAAAAGTTGTTGACAAGGCCAAAATGTTGTGGCGACGATACACCGTTAGCCGAAAGCAAATTTCAAAATGGCCACCAAAAAATCTCCTTCTCCTACGTATTCTAATTAGGTTTACCATAAAATCGCTGTTGCGTATGCGAGGTACAAAAAAAAAAAAGGGGGAGTTGTCAAATGTGGAACTTTATCATCTACAAAAAGCAGCTAAATTGGCTTGGCGATATTTACACGTCAACTAGCAATAAACCCAAAATAAAGAACACTTCCCTTCAGACAGCATGGGAATCGTCTTTAGGTTGCCTAACGAGAAACATTAGAAGAATTCCGATTGTTCGACAGCATCTGATAACAAAAAGTTAACTCAGCATTCATTACCAAGAAGCTATTTTAACCAAAGCTCCACATCATCGGCAATCAAAGAATAATGCTATATCTTGCGAGTGAACTAATAAAAAGCTGATTGATGGCTGAAGTTTCGACTCATCTCGTTCAATCTGAAATACCTGCATCGGCTTCAAAGTTTGCCTTTTGCTCTATACTACTACCCCAATCCCTTATGCCTTGTTCCCCTAAATGCCCCTTCAAAACATGACAAGGAAGCGGGTGATTACTCTTTGATACCGGTGAGCAAATCACCATCAATCAACGTGTCGGGAACTGTAATTATGCTGGATACGTTACCGTAGAAATGTAATATCAATCTCGCCACCTTTGAAGGCACTGGCATAGGACATTAACTTCGGAAGGTGTTGTAATCTTCAATGAGAGGCGAAGGTATTCCTTGTAATGGATATCTTGAAATGTGATAACGTTTGTTAGAGTATTGTCATGTCGTGGTAAGCGATAAGAGTTTGTAGAACCTTTAATTTGACGAGATCAATAAAATGGTTAATGTTAAATGAGGATGGACTCATAACTTGGCGGAATAATGTTCGCTTGTATTCTTGGAAATAACAATGCTTTCAACTTAAGCTATTATAAAACTGTTGCAAATTCTATGAAAAAGGAAATGGCGTTAATTAGTACAAATAGTGTGGCTATTTGTTGGCTTTTCTCCTACGTGTAATCAGTTCGGGATTAACGGAATAGTTTATTTTGGTTTATTTGAATTTACTGGCAAGGGCAACGCTAGAACCATGCTACGCTGGTGAACGGAATAGAAACACTGATATTTTTCTTGTCCGATATCACTTCGGACATTTTGAATTTGGCTCGATTGGGTAGTCTATACTGGCAAGGGATTAAAGGTACTTAATCGAAACCCAAGTTAGCTTGGTTGTTATTATCGATTCGGTATCCTAATTGCACGTAATATCGTGCATCGATATCAATATCATTTACTAATATCAAATCAGTAAAATTATTCCATAATGTCAAATCCACAATATTGTTTCATAATATGAAATCAACAATATCGTTTCATTCTATCATCTTGATGATACCAAAATGTTATCGAAAACGTTGTCGCGATTTTGAGAAACTGTATTATGTTGTCTTTGAGGAACGTTGTTATACTGTAAAACAGCCTTCATAAACCATAAACCAATAGGCCATATTTCCAAGTTATTTTATGCGTATTTTTACTTATCTGGTTCATTCTTAGAAAAAAATGGTTCTTCTTGATTTTCACAGTCACTGTTATCAAAACGGCGTTAAAATTATCTCCAAATTTAAACTGCGCACGGTTGTGCTAAACGCGCGGTTTGTCCATTTTTTATGTCGATAAAAATATGCTTAAAAAATTGGAATTTAAGGCTTTTTAAATTATGAGGACAGAGGTATTATACAGTATTCAATTTTAACGCGTTATAGTCCGAGAAGCGACTGCAATTTTTGGACCCCATCGAACATCATTCTGAATTTTTTATAGAGATTGGAGAAAAGTGAGTAGATTAGGAATCCTTTGGTCTGCCGTGGCAAAAATGGCCGAAACTGATCAAAAATCGACTTGGAATGAGTTGAACTAAAATCCTATTGCCAAATTGTCATAACTTGCCAAAAATAGAACAAACTTATTCATCTAGCAACCCAGCATTTTAATTTTCAATGAGAAAAAGCGCAAATGATTTCTGATCTCTGGCTTGGGAAAATTTGTATCTCTTAAAAGTAAGCCAAATTGGCTACATCAGTTACGTCATCCGTGACGTAATGTTTGTTGTCAATTTGACTCCCTTTTAATAGATGCAAGTAGACCGTCGCCAGATATCTGAATCGTCTGCAACCTTCTTAATTGATAATTAAAGAGTGAGGGTTACCAAATAAAAAAAAAGCTCATTATTTGGCAAGTTATGGCTCATTTGGCAATTGAATTTAGTTCAACTTATTAAAAGTCGATTTTTGACCAGTTTCGGCCATTTTTGCCACGGCAGACCAGTGGATTCGAAATCTACTCACTTTTCTCTAATTTCTATAAAAAAATCAGAATGATGTTCGATGGGGTCCAAAAATTGCAGTCGCCTCTCAGTCTATTAGCATACTCATCAAGATAATCGTGTTAAGTATTAAGTCATCAGTCAGTTTAATTATTTTTATTATTATTTCTTTTTTTATTATTTATTTATTTTTTTTAAATTTACAATATGCAAAGATAAATAAGTAGCAGATAGAATTCCTTCGACCATCTTTTTATAAAGGTTTTTTAAAGTACCTGCAACATGTATAAGAACAAATGTCCAGCGTTGAAATCCATTTCTGTTGAATCCCTAAAACACATGCTATACGGTTAAATAACACGGCACGGAACATGTTTTTCGAAAAAACATCTATTCACTGAATTCAACTGCTATTAATTCTGATAACAGGTCTTCAGGTTGACAGGTTCGATTTAACTTTTTGAAAACATGTTACAATCTAGAAAAAGAAAAAGAGCCTTCTCAGTCGAATCATGATAAATCTTAAGTGCCCCTCATGTTGACAAGAAGAGTCGACAGAAATATATATTTATTAAAAAATATATATATGATTTCTTCGAGTGGAGAGGATAGACATAATTACAGTTATTCTAAGGCCATAATAACAGCGGTTGGCGATCATTTCAAAAACTGGTTATTTTTCACACTCCAAAAAGCGCGGTCATTATCAATCGAGATACGGGATATCACGCTGGATCGCATTTATTATTACTGCTTGCTAAAGGCTGAAAAATTACTATTTTTGATTTTTAAAGCGTGGCTTTTTAGGTTTTTGGAGGAAAGCGCCTGACCCTTTCAGATAATTCGTGAATATTTTTTTCGTTTCACAAAAAGAATCATGGTTTGCTAGATATGATTGCGGACACATTCAACTAAAATTCAAATCAACAAATTGGCATGCGAAATTTGCCAATTTTCGTGGTGAAAGGCTTGTCAAAGAGAATTTCGTGTTTTTTTGGAAAATTTATAAATTGTTATTAGTTCAGGGAGATAGGTGACCAAACGGTACAGTGGTTAGCGTGCTAGCTTCCAGGCCGCGAGGTTGCGGGTTCGAGTCCCATGTTAATTGGTTGTTTTCAGATTATCTGGCGCCGTCAGCAACATATAATGAGGGCTATAATGCGCCGAAACATTCGTCATTAGACAAGCCAGCATACATTTACAAACACCCATGCCTAACACGGGACTAGAACCCGTAACCTCGCGGTCTAGAAGCTAGCACGCTAACCACTATACCGTTTGGTCGGCAAGTCCCATGTTAGGAATGGGTATTTGTAAATGTATGTTGGTTTGTCAAATGACGAATGTTTGCCGACCAAACGGTATAGTGGTTAGCGTGCTAGCTTCTAGACTGCGAGGTTGCGGGTTCGTGTTAGGCATGGGTGTTTGTAAATGTATGTTGGCTTGTCTAATGACGAATGTTTCGGCGCATTATAGCCCTCGTGTTGCTGACGGCGCCAGATAATCTGAAAACAACCAACCACGGAGATAGGACAAGAGGTGATGCCTACAAGCTATTTAAATCGCGTATTGACTTTGAGAGAACAGAGAGCATTTCTGTTGCAATAAAGTCGTTGATAAATTGAATAATCTGCCAGACCACATAGTAAATTGAACTGGAGTAAACAGTTTTAAAATATAGCTGAAGTCTTTTTAAATCTTTTATATTAACTTTGATTTTCTGTGTATGAATGTGGGCGGCTGTGTATACGTCGATCGCGGGCAAATCTGCGGAAGCCTAATTAAACCCCTTGCCGTCATCCAATTGGGCTGAAACTTAGCAGATAGATTCGATGTCGACGACAATGCACTCTGTCAAATTTTGGGGCTGTTACTAAAAGGTCGCTTTTATGGGATCATCCAATCACGCTAGAATAACATTTAATCGACCATATTGAAGAAACCCTTTCCTGTTGCCAAATTTTTTTTAATAAATAATAAAATTGTTTTAATCAGAATAAATAAAAGATATTTGGATGTGAGTGCATAAATTCACGTTCGTTTTTAATAAATGAATTTTGAAATGTAATTTGTCGCACATTTTTCTGGTAGAAATGTTTTTAATATTTAAAATTAGCAAACACCAAGCACGCGTTGTTCACAGAATCGGTGCTGTGTTAATGAATATAAAAATCGGCAATGCATATAAAGGATTTATATTAAATTTTCTTTTTTTTTTATGGGTTATATTATTTTTATTATTTAAATTTGTATAAGGTATCCTTTTGGGACGCTTAATACATTTTGTAGCTATCCGTGTCCACTTCCTTTCCTCTGGTTTTTAAGTTTCATGGTTCAGCATCACCTACTTGTCTTTACAAGCATAAATTGCTGATCTCCCTCTCATTTTCTTTAACTTATTATTGTATAATTTTGTTTATCTAAAGTGTAATGATATTTTGGTCTAAATTATTTATTTCGCAACATGGATACCGGCAGAATTATTTGCAAGTAAGATCAAGCGTATTAATTTTTATTCAAACCTTCTTCTTTAAAAAAAATATTAAACTTTCTAATGAAATGCTAATCTATAGCTAAGCAATAGGTTTTTTTTTTGTTCAAATAAATAATTTTAAATCTAATCAATTAGACACAACTTTTTTTTTCTGTGAATTTTGACGTTTTTCTTCATTTTTTTTTTTTTTGTAAATTTCAATAGCCAGGGAGTGGACAGGCACCTGATACCTGGTCTGAAAACAACCAACCAACGAACCGACATTTTTTGCCGACCAAACGGTATAGTGGTTAGCGTGCTAGCTTCTAGACCGCGAGGTTGCGGGTTCCGAGTCCCGTGTTAGGCATGGGTGTTTGTAAATGTATGTTGGCTTGTCTAATGACGAATGTTTCGGCGCATTATAGCCCTCGTGTTGCTGATGGCGCCAGATAATCTGAAAACAACCAACCAACCTGATACCTGGCTGCGCAAATGTACTGTCGTTTTCTTGTAATAACATCCGAAGTTAAAATCTATCCATTGGTTGGTTGTTGGAATTTTATAGCGCTATGGCTTCACTAGGGCCATGTTGCGCCTTATATCCACCGGTAAAGCTACCATGATAAAATTACTACTTAAGTCAGCTGGTTCCATCCACTGACCCAAATATAACTTCTGGGTGACTTATAAGCTGCTTCAGCTCTGTAAGCAGATGAAACCAATTGAATATGTCTCCATCTATGATACTGTTACGAATTTCTGTATATTTGTAAATATTTCGTAGCATTAAAAAGGACAATTTATGTACATTTCGCATAAGACAGTGCAAGAGCTTGTTTTCCTGCAATGTGTTTCTCAATGCTTGATAACGAGTTTTACAGAGATAACGCTGGGAAGCGAGTTTTACAAGGAGCAGGGCATTTAACATCATGGTAATGGCAATCTCGCCAAATTGGCGAGATAGAGCCAAGTTGGCGACAGTTTTGGTGACTAATTTTTGTCTCCAAATTTGGCGAGAAATAGCCAAATGTCACCAAACTTGGCGACCATTTGGCGACATTTTCGGTCCCCGTGTACATGTATAGGACTTTTCGACTGCGATCTGGAAAGTCCTCCAAATTTCTATTTCTATACTAAACTTCAACTTAACTAGACATCACTTAGACGATAGATCGTGACAGTGCTCATAGGTATTTAATCCATTTTGGCGGCTTGAAAGCATAATGTTTGCCAAACCACAACCCTGTAGAGAACAAAAGGCTATAAGGTTTGGCGAGAATTATGTCTTCACTCCGCCAAAATGGATTAAATACCTATGAGCACTGTCACGATCTACCGTCTAAGTGATGTCTAGTTAAGTTGAAGTTTAGTATAGAAGATTCACGAAGGATTGATTTTCCTGTATAAGCCCGGCCATGAGTTAGTTGAGTCAGTTAGTTGACTGGAATTACTGAGTTGAGATACTGAGTTGAGATACTCTCAGTGAGCATTCAGAGTAGTTCTAAAGCGAACTGTATTGCATTGTCTTTTGCGGCGATTGGTAGCAGTTGTGAAGTTTTTTTTTAACTGCTGTTTGAGCTCTATTGTTGTGTAAGGAGCTGTATTAAAGTCTTCTAGAACGAGAAGTTCAGGTTTTGTAAAAGTATCTGTGAAGAGTATATCGGAATAAATTTCTGCAAGTGTTAATCTGCCTTGGCTTCAAATCTTTCGAACCCATTCAGGCCACAATACTTATTAAATTGCCCACAGTTACTGAGAACTAGTTTGTGGGGAAGTTGCTAATAAAGTTGCTCTAAGCATTTTGTTAAGCATATTTAGGCTTCAAGCCAATAATAACCAGGGAGTCACTCCAAAAATTGTAGTTAGAAATCAGTGATTCAATCTAGTAACGTTTGCATTCGCCATCAAGAAGACCTCGAATAGCCATGGACTATGGAATAGCCATACTAATGGATAACGAGTTTAAGCCACCATTAAAAAAATAACAGAGGCTATACTACACTTCAACTTAACTTGACATCACTAGACGGTAGATCGTCACAGTGCTCTTAGGTATTTAATCCATTTTGGCGGCGTGAAAGCATAATGTTCGCCAAACCACAACCCTGTATAGAGAACAAAAGGCTCTAAGGTTTGGCGAGTATTATGCCTTCACTCCGCTAAAATGGATTAAATACCTATGAGCACGGTGAAGATCTACCGTCTAGTGATGTCAAATTAAGTTGAAGTTTAGTATAGTGTAAAATTATTTGTATTTTTATTTCCCGGCAACAAGTGTACATCAGTTCCCACGAAAGAAGCCTTAAAGTTCCATAAATTCAGGATAGGTCAGATGGGGAAGAGCGTGAGTTTAAGAACTGTGACAATCAGTTTCTGTCGTTCCCTCTCTAAGAACTAGAGGAGATGATTAGCTATTATTTCAAGTCGGTTAATCTAAAGGTTATTTTTATTCGTTGAAGTCATTCATCACAGATGACAGATGTCACAGACACAGTGAAAGATGTCCGTAAATCCTGACTCTCTGTCCAGATTACTTCCTCTTGATTTTGGACTCTGGAGTATAACAATACATATTAATTTGACGCAACGTGTTTTTTTTTTGTTTTTTTTTTTACAAGGAGCTTTGAAAATTAAGATGTTTCGCTTTTCGTGAGCATACCTAGCATAGTTTTACCCCCTTCCTCCCATAACAGACCAAGAGGTCACGAATTTATATGTTACTGTTTATTGCCTTACATGTTTTTTAAGCTCTCTCCCTCACATGCTATTTACTTCACTTGTTTAAAAAAACACGTTATTTACATATTTTCAAAACATGGCGGGGACAGGGCCGTAGCAGAGAGGGGGGCGACGAGATGTACGAAATCTTGTTTCACCGCTTCCCTTTCTTTTTTTGTGTAACTTGTTATAAGTATTTAATTAAATATTCATCCCCCTCTCCCCCGAAAAAAAATCCTGGCTGCGGGCTTGGATGGTGGTAAGTATTTTTTTTTTTTTTTTTTTAAATCGTCCTTGTTTTAAATAATTCTTGTTTGACCTTTAAAAGTTGTTTTAAAAAATTACCAGGGTTCACACTCATATCACAGAATGAAATTCCATGACTTTTAAGGACCTATATAATGTTTTTAAGGACCTTTGAAAATTTGTTTTCAGGCATCATGTCTATATATAAATTTTTAATAAAGTATATTCTACCCAAAAAGTTACAAGTTGGTGGATGTGTAATACAAATATGTCGGAAAATTCTGATACAGTGCAGATAAGTGGCACTCACGCGGCGATAGCAAGTCTGAGTTGTATTTCTATAACTTTTGCAAATGGGCACAACATCCACAAAAATTAAGGACTTTTAAGGACCTCTAGGCATTTTCAAGGACTTTTAAGCACCTCAAAGCACTTTCAAGGCCTTGAAAACAAGTTCAAAAATATTAAGCACTTTTAATGACTTTCAATGACCGTGGGAACCCTGATTAATGGTCAAAATATAAGACTCGTATATTACAAATTTTATACTATATACACTTGCTTAGAATGTGAAAATTTTTAACATAATATTCTAAACAAGAAAGATAACAAAACCACGTAGTAGTCAGTGGCGAAATCTTTGAATGCTTGCCCGAATTTTGTATTGAATTTAGAAGGTTAACTGAAATTTTATAAAAGCAGTTGAGAATGTCTATAGTAGATTTTTATCTTACAAATTTAAAAATTAGTAAATTAAAATGTTTACAAAAAATCTATATATTTAATAGGCAATACGTTTTTTGGGGTTAGTCCGTCCGCCTAAACTGCTCAACCAATTTCAATGATCAAGGTGTCATTTTAAAGGAAATAAGCTGTAGATTTGCCAAAACGTGCCAAAATAATTTATTAACACTTTATTAATTAGTTAAATTTCAATATTTTTCATCATTAAGCTACTACAAAGCCTCAATGATTTTGAATATATGAATGGCAACATCCTTACGTATGTAAACAACAAATCCGTTGCTAATTTTAAAGCTCTTTTTAAACTCTTCGTTTCAAAATTGATTTTTTCTGTTTTTCTGAAGCATTTTTGTATTAGAGTAATTATTATTTTGAAGTATTTCTATCCAGAAAATGCCTCGCGTTGGACGTCGTTCTCTAACGGGGCGACTTATCAGAATAAATAAAAGATATTGGGACTTCAATGTAAGGGCATAGCTAATGAAGTTTTAAGTCAGAATGTTGGCGGATAGTATATTTAACTTTCTATTATGAAACTTGCAATTTGGGTGTTTTCTCTATTAGGCCTTACATTAAATTTATAAAAATTTGGTTACATTTTTTATGGCTGGCAAACCTATTCGAGCGCAGCAAGATGTTTTAACCACAAATTCGAGCGGCAAAGCCGCTCAATCCGAGCGCAGCGAGGCGTTTGGGGGTTGGCGAGCGTTAGCGAGCAGGGGGCGAAGCCCCCTAGTAGGATATTTTATTGAATTAAAAGTTGATGTGTGTGAATATAATAATTAAAGATACTAATATTGGCAAAGGGTAGTGATGATGATAATATAAGGATTCTTATCATAGAGTTTTCTAAAAACCTTTCCAAATGTTGGTTTTATTTTTAAACGTTGGTATTAAAAATGTTGGTATTAAACGTAAGATATCAGTGTAATGCGAACCCTTTTATATCTAACTAAAATCGCAACGGTTGTGGTAAAGTTATAAGAAGAAAACCACTTGATTACTAGTCTAATCTAACGTCCTTAAGCTTTCAAAAGAATATTAATTGTCATTTAATAAACACCTTTTTTTAAGGTTATACGGCCAGGGTCAATTCATTGCTGCCACTTTCTAATTTTTGTTAATAAATCTATCCATTTTAAGTTTTACATAACTCAGCAATGAAAAAAAGTCACAACTGCATTATTTGTAAAAACAGAATTGTACTTTGAAACAAATCGAATGTAAATAGAAGAAAAAAAAAATAAAGAAAATCAAATGAAACTTTACAAAATATGGACCAAAAAAAAATCAAATGGTCAAAACACTTTGAACAATCACTTGAGTACCCAATAAAAATTTCATGGATTTTCGTTCCAAATTCCTCCAATTGGTTACATGTTACTTTCTTACCATCACAATACCAAAACCTTCAGGGATGGGAAAAGTACAATGGACATTGCAGAGGGCTTCTAAAAAAAAAAATCTAGAACATAAACACAATGATACACATATCCACACGGGACTCAATGTATAAGCTCTTTGAATCAGTAATACTTTACTACTTTGCGATAGAAAAATACCTTTTGTCGCCCGCTCCTCACCCTCTCTGTCGCCGAACTAATCCGTCTCGAATACGGATTAAGTTGTAAAACACGATATTTACGCGTTTACATTGCGGTTTGAATATTTGTTAAGGGAGTGAACGAAAAGGCACCAATACAAAAAACTTTTAAGTGAGCATCTCTCCCTCTTTTCTCCAACGTATAAAAAAATACCACAAAAGATAGAGCGCTTTTGTATTGAAAGGCCTTGACAGGAATTTTTCAACAGCAGGCAGAGTATCATGTGTATTTGAAAAGAACTACCTAACTATCACATGTTTGTAGTGTCGTTTAAAGGTATAAATCGTTGTTTTTCAAATAAATGTACGTCCAAACCGAACGAAGTACACTATTGATGACGAGCCAAAAGCAGGTTACGGCGTTTTAATCAATGTTATTGTTAAGAAACCCCTAACAACCATAGCAATCAATCACGTTGCCCCCCCCCCCCCAAATTCAAATAGAACAATAATAACTCTACAACAGCGAAGACAAATTTAGTGAGCAAGAACATATCACTTCGACAACCATTCTTTCAAACGCAATAAAAAGTTAACTAGAAAAATATCGCTTAAAAAAAAAAAAAAATGCTTTGAACCACACACCAGTCTGTCCAATCTGTATCAGAAAGCTATTTTGCGAAAAAAGAAAAAAATATGAAGATAGGGAAAGGAAGTCGACATCAAAGTCATTGGAGAACCATTGTCCTTTCATTAGGAAAGGAGACCGACTGTTACCTTCAGGGGAGGGGGGGGGGGGGTTCGGTGAACAGGGGTGCAAACGCCCCCTGGACCTTGAACTACATATTATTTCGGCTGCAGTTCACTTGGAGCGGAAGATCACAAAAAAATGAAGAGCGCGGATAACACTTGAACCTCAAGGAAGGATAGCATTGCCACTTTCAACGCTAAATCCCTCGTTTGGCTACTTTAGGTTAAGCTTCAGTGAATAATATTTTTTTTTTAATTTACAATGCAGCAGCCTTATTCTCCATACTTATGGAATAATAATTCAAACATATATTATGAAAATATATTAAACATCAATCATCTTGATTAAAGAAGCTTATTAATGTAAATAAAAAAAAAAAAAATTTAAAAAAAATCGCAATATAATGCTTGAACTACATCTGGGAGTCCACGTAGAACCCAAATGTAGAAAAGTTTTCCAAAATGCATGAAAGAAATGAAACCTACGAATGACAAAAATATGTAGCTTTTCTAGTACTTATCCGGCAATTTGCATTTGAAATTCCGGATATTTTATTTACACATCATCAATATAGAAAACAGTATTTGTAACTTTGATTAATTTACGTGGACTGTCAAATCTTTTACAATAATTTTCCATTTATTCTGTTTAAAGTTTTACACGCATTTGTAGCCACAGTAGTAAATATCCGTGTATCAATTATATTAATTTGTTCCGTTATTTGCAGTTGTTTCAAAATAAATGTTTTCTTTGTTATAATACATTAAAAACGAGTTATTGAGTAAAACTATCAATATTCTCTGTTCAGTGCATATGAGAATATATTTGAATATATCATTATTTGTTAAAAATATTATCTTGACATTTATTTAATCATCAATGATTTCCCGATTGACCTATACAATGCTAAATAACTACACATATTAAACCGCGGTATAAATATTTATAGATAATTTATATACATCATGGCCGTGATTGCATAAATGCAAAAACAAGGTGGCCACAAAATTCAGGAAAAAGAGTTCCCTGATAATTCCCTGATTTCCCTGACAGATTTCTACAAAATTCCATGATTTTAGGACACACTTTTTTTCAAATTTCCCCAATTTTCTTAGGTTTTCCAGATGTCTAGACACCCTAATCAAATAGAATATGTATTCTAAAGAGATAATATGCAATTTTTTAAAAAATAGTTTTGCCGGTAATGAAAAGTTTAAATTATTCCGTAACATTAAACTTCTAATGGCTTACCACTACAAATATCCATGTAAATAGCGCCAAAATATGGATGAACGTGCCCTAAACAATACAAATTTCCCTGATTTTCATGAAATTTAAAAAAGTTCCCTGACATTTCCCTGATTTTTTCCAGAATCAGAAAACTCCCTGACATTTCCCTGATTTCCAGGTTTTCCCGGTTCTGTGGCCACTCTGAAAAATACTGTTTTAATATGCGAAGTTATTTAGCGTTACACAGTTCCTTTCGAGGCATGCGCAGTTATATAGCGTTATACAGCTCCATTGTGTAAAGACCATACCTACACTTTAATTTCAGGGGGGGGGGGAGGGGGGAGGGGAGAGATATTTTTTATATTAATGGAAATTTTACTTATAATGGACTATATAATGGGAAATATTTCAAGGAGGAATGATGGAAAATTTAATTCCCTGTCTTCTCTTGGATACTGCACCGTGTTGCGTTGTGGTAGACACTATTTCCCAACAAATCTTTGCCCATTCTATATTGAAGAAAACAAATGTCCACAAATGATATAATTCAGATATTTAAATGTATCATACAGGGCTAGTTCAAGGATTTGGAGTACAATGCAGGTGACAGGATAAGACGTCTTGGATACAAGTTATATATCACAGTTTAATTTGGATATAACAGGAAACATTTATTTTACAAATAGATTGATAAAAAAGAATAATCTGACGGACTACTTTTGCATTGAGGAATTTCAGTGGCGGCCCGTGGTTGAAAATGCGATAGCCTTTTTTAAGGGGTGTCCGGATACTTTTGGCCGGATAGTGTATCATCTACTGATGATAGAAAATTCACCAAAAAAAGTCATGTCAAGTTTTGCTGACAGTTTTCGAATCTGGCAACATGGCATTACAAATCTATAGAAGCATCAGATAGGTAAAATAACCCTTATTTTCATCGGGTAATGCAATTATTTTTATCTATTCTCATCGAATACCGTGAATGCGGGCTACTTTGGACCTAGGATCTTTCTTTGGCCCAAACTGAGAAAGAAAAAATATAACGTTCTCTGCTAACCTTCAGGAAGCAGTTTTAAAATTAATTTCGACAGTTTTTGCTATAGATGCTGCTCCATAGCGAAAACTGTCGACATTAATTTTAAAACTGCTTCCTGAAGGTTAACAGAAAACGTTATATTTTTTTCTCAGTTTGGGCCAAAGAAGGACTCCAGGGCCAAAGTAGTCCGCATTCGCGGTACATTGGCATTTGTTGGTATTTCCATCGAATTCTGATGTGAATTCATCAGTTACCGATTATCCATAGATGATCATCCAAGCAGACACCATAGACTTGGACCTAGTTGCAGATGAGTTTATGACTTTGACACAAGAGGCTGACATCGGCCATTATGAAAAAGACGATCATCAACGGGGCAGTAATTGCTACTAAGGAACTATATTTATGCTGGTGTAAAAAGATACAAAAAGAGTGTAGAACAAAGGCGAAGTTGTGTCTTGGTGTGGCACAGGTGGGGAGCAGATGGGCCGGAAACGGAAGGGTAGATAAGAATATTTCATGATGGTTTAGTTTCTTTGAGACATGGAAAACTTGTAGGAAACTAAGTTGGTACTCTGTTAGAAGAGGAGCAAGAGTGGATATAAAATCAAATTTTGCGATAAAATAAACTTTGATTTTAAAACTCATTCTATAGCTCACTTATACAAATATAACTAGGGGTGTGGAACATCGCACAACTTTCAATTAGACTATAAAACTGACGGGGAATTGTATAATTTACCGTTATTATAATTTTATCATTCCTATAGAAAAAATGGCCACTTTGGCAATATTTTTTGCGATAATTCTTGTATGGGTCTTAAAAAAAAAAAAAAAATTCGCCAAATTTGTGATTTTGGCGATATACTTCGCGATAACCCTTATGTTATCCTTTATTATAAGTGGGACTCGCTATATAAGAAAAACGATCAATAATGATTTATGCTCAAGGAAAGAAGATTCTGTCAAGAAAACATTCGTTTTTCAACTTTTTGCGCCGTTAAAGCATTTTTACGGAAATTTCGGAAGTAGGATATTTAGAACACCTTAAGAGGTATTACCACAGCGATTTTGAACAAAATCTTTACAGACGTTTTTAAGCAATAACTGAAAAACATTATTTTTTCAATGGCAGCTACCTTATGCGCATGCGCGATTTTGACAAAAACCTCAATGGTATGTCCCATGGCCGCCACTAACCCTCATACCAAATGTGAACATCGCTGATCAATTTGTTCGGGAGTTATGCTGACCACAGACACACACTCAGACATTTTTTCTAGATCACTTTTTTAAAAGCAGGATGTTCCAAAACGTGGAGAAATGCAAAAAATAAAAAAAAAATCGATTTTTTTTTCTTGACCAAATGCTATACTTTCATTATCTTATGTATATAATATACATACGGGTAAACAATCTTCTAGCCAAGAGCATTTAGAAACTACGTTTTAGAAAACATTGAAATTTGGAGAGTAGGCACAAATATGATCTCTTAACGAAATGACATAAATTGTTTTTATTTAATGTCCATCTATTACAAATGAAAATTAAAATAGCAAAAGACAAAACCAGGTGAAGCCACTGCATATGCATTGACGTAAAGATTTCAAATATAAAATAAAATATGTATATTAGCGGGGCCGCCGCGAGATGGCGCTTTCTTTCCCTAAGCGGGCCAGGAACAAACTAAAATCTTTATGTCTAGACGTTTGCTAAGCGATGGGATTTCATTTTCGTAGATGCATGTAAACGTTGTGAATTCGATTCGTTTTGGAGTATTTTTTTTATTTAAAAGCTGTGAAATTTGAAGATATTAGATGAGAAACTGCTGGTGCGTCATTGAATAACTCTTTTAAAATTAAGGTAGGTTTCTTTTATTATTTATTTTAGTAATTTGTTGAACAATTAAGCCTACTAATGCGAAGCTGATGTTCTTATAGTGCTTTAATATTTGACGGATAATTGCTGATCATTGACTGTTTTCAACATTTGTTTACTTAATTTCAATGGACTATTTGTCGTTGAAATAAAAAGATATTGCTAAAATTTGCTGAACATCTTTTACGTTTCGTTAAATAACGTTACTTGCAATTCTTTCGAAGTACACGCAACTGTGTTTGCAGCTTCCAACTTATAAGTCATTTTATTGAAATATTATATTTGACAACTTTGAAGACATGTTCAATATAAAATGTTGTGATTAGGAGTTTTTGCATAGTTTGAACATCAAGTTCCCATTATTTTATGATATAGTTACAGAAACATTCTATAAATTTTTTGACCAAACATAGCTTCATAGCTTTGTTTACAATTTCCAACATTACGTATTTCATTGAAACATTTTAGTGAGTAACTTTGAAGTTAAACATGTACAATTTAGCTCATTTTAATTTTTACACTAGTGTAAAGGCAGAGCAAGTTTCAAATATTTTATGATATATAGTAACATTTGCTGAGTAATATGCCAGTTAAATTTTTGATAAAGCATTATTTTTTGGCTAACTTTTTAAAATATACTAGTCGCCTATTTGGCCAATTTCCTGTTCTATGTTTTAAGTTTATCTGGATCACAAATGTAATTACCCAAAATTTTCCTGCTAGTCTGAGCGTTAAATTATGTGAACAAATTATACTATTTGAGAATTTACTGTTATTTCATTCAAAACGTTCTGGACGCCTTTTTTTTTTTATTATTATAATGTATTACAATTTTTCATAAAGTCAGTCTATCCCTGTCCGTAGACTAATTAATATTTTTTTTTTTTTTTTTTCAGCCATAACTTTTTTTGGAATATTGCTTTGAAATATTAAAATTTTATAACAGACAAAACATCAGTTATAAAAATTCTGTTAAAATTTACGGTATGGTCCCCTTTGGTGACTTTATGAAAGTTGGCGATTCGGCACCGAATGTGCAACCCGTCGCCAAAGTTTTCCTATAACTTTAGTGACAGTTTGGATTTGGCGACACGGCGTGTTTTGACACTATTTTCGATTTGGTAACATAGCCTTTTAACTTTATTTTCAATTTGGTGATTTTTTTGAAAAATTGCCAAGGTGGATCATACAGTAAATCTTAACCAAAAGTTCTTTATATATGTATCAGTGTTTATTTTTATTATTACAAAAAAAAAGTCGCTATTTCAGTTTCATTTCCTGCGTACGTTATATGTGTGTTCATAGATTTTATTAGACCCAGACTTTCATAATTATTCATCAATAATATATTGCAGTAAGAATCCTAAGTTCCACTCCTGCTTTAAAAGCCAAATAGCTTGAACCCTATCGTATTACTGCTTAGTTTTAAATAATTATTCATTTTCCTTACATTTTTTTTTTTTCCTCTCCAGGAAATACCATCTTCTTGCAGTGTTTCTTGATGTAAATCCAACTACAAAGCTCCTGACTCGATGAGAGTTTTTAAATTTTCAAACGAAGGAACAGGACTGTACGACAGATGTATGAGAAAAATTCCTCAACAAGATTGGAAGCCGGGTCTTCGAACTGTTGTTTGCATCCTTCATTTTCCCGAAGATGTTATTAAAAACATCTTCAGACAAGCAAATGGAATTGAAGTTACTGTGCCTCAAAAGCGTTTCAAACTACATGAAAAAACAGAACCTGCTATTATTCCATCGTTACTGAAATATCTTTCTGAAGAAAATAAGTTTACTAGAGCTAGTCGTAATAAACGACATGAAATGTGTATACAAAGAGGAGAGGATTAATTGTGTTCTAGAAAAAGATAAAGTCTTTTGAAGATTTAAAAGACATCCCGAAATAAAAAAAGTTACTGGAGGTGTTTAGAGGAGAAATCCTTATATTTGTATGTCGATGTATATCAAAATCCTAGGATATTCTTTTTGCTAAGATTTGTCTTTAAATGTATTCGTTTAAGATACTGAGATTATGCTAAAAGACTTGAAGTGGATATTTAACATAAAAAATAACAGACTTTTGCTGTAAAGGTATTCCGATATGTTTGTCTTTTCTTTTCTTTTTTTCAATAAGATGAAACATTTGTTTTGAATAAATTTCTCTCCTATGGCGTACGAATTTTGGTGAAAACTTCCTTTTATTTTTAAGTCTTGTTTCTTAGTGTGCAAGTGGAACATATCTATAGAAGTAAATTAACTTGTACTAGTGAATTAAAAAGTTCATAATTAACTTATAAGTATCTTAACATTATAGATTTACTTTTGTATATTCATTAAATATGCTTTCTAACTTTCTTGCTGAGTAATTCTAAAAATATATCGAATTTCAATAAAATTACCGATGAAAATTGGTTTGCTTTATTTTGCTAATAGAATTGCTTATTTTATTTTAAGGAAAAAATTCTTAGAAAACCTACATATTTTACAAAGTGATACAAATCTCAAAATACTAATTTATAAATCTAATGAATTTTAGAAACTGTAAAAAAAAATCCTCAAACTCTAATTTTCTCAAGTATAAAACTTTGAAAAACAAAGTAATCATTTAAGCAAGTCTGGCGGTTACGTAGTCGAAATCCCATCGCTTAGCAAAATCTTGTTAAAGTTTGTTCCTGGCCCGCTTAGGGAAAGAAAGCGCCATCTCGCGGCGGCCCCGATATTAGACGCCATTTTCGAGTTTTTAATTTATGCCATTTCATCCAGAGATCATTTTCGTACCTGCTCACCAAATTTCAAGGTTTTATACAAAGTAGTTTCTAAACGCACTGGTCTAGAAGATTGTAACATAGCGAGTATAGGGAATGATCCTTACTATACTAAACTCCAACTTAACTTGACATCACTAGACGATAGATCTTCACCGTGCTCATAGGCAGTTAATCCATTTTGGCGGCGTGTAAGGCTCGCCAAACCACAACCCTCTGTAGAGAACAAAAGGCTATAAGGTTTGGCGAGAATTATACCTTCACTCCTCTAAAATGGATTAATTGCCTATGAGCACGGTGAAAATCTACCGTCTAGTGATGTCAAGTTAAGTTGGAGTTTAATATAGGACTTCCTCTTTAAAAAATTCAATTAAAAACTATTAATTTTATATAGGAAAAAAAAAAATTACTAATGTTTGGAGGAAATTTTCAAAAGGAATTTGTCCCAAGCATGGGACAAAACCGCTTTCAACATTAAACGATTATTTTCTCACAAACAACTTAAATTTTCACCGAGTATTTTTGAAGTTAAGAAACAGTCTGCGAATCATAAAAGAATCAATTTATTTCAGTTTTCGATTTCCTTCGAACGATTCACACGATTCTCATTTTTCATCGCAGCCAAGGTGCGAATACTCACATTGTTTGAGTTTGAGTGTCACGTCTGATGGCCTCCCGTTATACAACGTGTGTCACGGATTAGGCTTTAGAAATCGAATGTATCACGAATGCAGGATCAGAAATAGAATAAATCGTTAAAAAAAAGAAAGAGAACTACACGGAAATGGCGATACTTAACAATTTAAAGTAATGGAGAATTTTTATTTTTTTTAATCTGGGCACCAAAATGTTGGAGTTTTGGGGGAATAATTCCTAGCAATCAAGACGCATTGTAGAAATGACTTGCGTTCATTTTTTTTTTTTTTCTTTTTTTTTCTCTCTCATGTATCAGGTTTGTTAAATAAAAATCAACTTCGATTTTTTTTTTTTTTTTTACGTATTTCGGCCTAATATTACACTCTGATTTCAAAAATATTAAAATACGGAATGGGCCTGCCCGTTCGTTTCTTCGTCAAGCTAGAAATCGTGCCTTACAACATTTTAATAATTAAAATACACTGAAAGACTTTTAATGAGACTAGTGTATGGGGCTGGGGGTCGGTTGAGTACTAACAAAAACTCAGGTATGTGTAAGGGTTGAGACTTATTCGTTCTTTTAATTTGAAAACAATAAAGGATGGTTACCATAGCAATGATTAAAAAAAAAAAAAAAAAACGATATCAACAGTGAATAGAAAATTTCAAAAGCTCCAGTCTTCTTTATTTTTATTTTATATTTTCCAACAATTTTAGCCAAAATTAGAAATTAACAGTCATTTCTTTCGCTCAAAATGTAGCCAAGCTCAGCATCGTGCCAATATTTTAGAAATTTATTATTAGCAAATTATCGACAAAATTGTTTGTTCATAAGTTAAAAAGCATACAGTGATATTGCATCATGCATAAATATCGTGAAATTTTAACATTATATGCTTGTAAAAGGATGAGAAAATAAATTTACGACTGCAAATGCAATTAAAACTAAGGGTGTGGAACATCACACAACTTTCAATTACACTATAAAACTGGTCACTGTATTTAAATTTTTCATGGATTGGTGTAATTTATCGTATTCATATCTCTTCAATATTTTTTTCGATAATTATTATATTAACCTTTCACGTAAGTGAAATAGAGGAGAGGCAATGTTCAATGGAAGTGACATGTTACAGACGTTCGTTTTTCACCTGTTAACGCCGTTATCGAATTTCTACGGGAGTTTCGGAGATGGGAATGTTCAGAACACCTTAAAAGGCATTTTGAATAAAATCGTTAATCATTTTTAGGCAATTGCTGATAAACATAAATTTTTGAATTGCAGTTGCCTTATGCGCATGCACCATTTTGACGAAATGACTGGGCCTGTATGGGAACCGCTAACCCGTATGCAAAAGTTTAACATCGTACGTCATCCGTTAGGTAGTTATGCGACCACACAGAAATTTATTAAGACTACTTTTTTGGAACTTATAATATTCTAAAATCCGTAGGGGGAAAAAAAGAAGAAAAATTAGGTTTTATCTGGCCGAATGCTATACTTTCATTAAAATGAAATCGAACAACACAAAGCAAATCAGAAAAAATAATTGTTTGTAAAACTAAACTACTTGACATTGGCATCATTTGGCGACGAAATATTCTTCTTGGTAACCCTAAAGGTAGAAGGAAGTATAATCATAATGGTCAGATTAAGTCATTTTTGCCAGATAAGAGTATTTTAAATACTACGTAAACTATAGAAGCGTTTCTTCACGTAACATTTTTAAGTGCAGTATTTTAAAATGTGCTATAATCAAGAGATTGCTTTGCCATTTACAGAAAGAGAGCGATTATTTTAGAAAGTTTAATCGACACAAAACTTAAAAATAGTGTTTTTTTGTATGTGTGTATCAAATGTTTTAGTGAAATTTTTATGACATATATTTTGGCTTCTGCTCCATTTTAAAGTAATAAAAGAAGCTTATTAGAAAGCGCTGTCTGCCTGAGATAAACATTCCAAAACTACAAATGCTACAGACACGTGCGATATGTCAATTAAAAGGTCTCGTGAAGACGAATCCCAATCACGAAATTCAAAACGGGGTAATTGATTTACAGGACACCTCTCTTACTCAAAAGAGTTGTGAGGTCACTTGGCGAACTTATTATTGGCGCTCGACTTCACGAACCTAAATTATTGAATTTAAATCATTGTTTGAATTTAAAAATGTTTTAAATACATTCTTAACAATGTTATAGTATTATTACGAATTTTTGTATATTTGTAAATATTTCGTAGTGTTAATTTTGTAAATAGGAAAATTTATGTACATTTCGCATAAGGCAGTGCAATAGTTCGTCTTAACTTGGCTTCCCTGCAATATGTGTCTTAATACTTGATAACGAATTTTACAGAGATAACGTTGGGGAGCGAGTTTTACAAGGAGCAGGGCATTTAACGTTATGGTAATGGCAATCTCGCCAAATTGGCGAGATAGAGCCAAGTTAACGACGGTTTGGCGACTAATTCTTGTCGCCGAATTTGGCGAGAAATCACCAAATGTCGCCAACCTTGGCGATCATTTGTCGACATTTTCGGTCCCCATGTACATGTATAGGACTTTTCGACTACGATCTGGAAAGTTCTCCAAATATCTACCTCTAGAAGTTTCAAGAAGGTTTGACTCCTATATAAGGTCGGCCGTGAATTGAATTAATTAGTTGCTGAGTTAGTTGACTGCGTTGAGTTACTGACTGAGTGGAGTTACTTAGCGAGCATTCAGAGAGTTCCGAAAGTGAACTGTATTGCATTGTTATTTGTAGCGATTTTAGCAGTTGTGTTGTCAAGTTTTTAACTGCTGTTTTGTACTCTATTGAGGTGAAAAGAGCTGTATTGTGTCTACTAGAACGAGAAGTTGTGGAGTTGTAAGAGAATCTGCGAAGAGTTATATCGGAATAAATTTCTACAAGTTTTGATCTGCTTTGGCTTCAAATCTTTCGAACCCATCCACGCAACAATATAGTATGAGTGAAAGATTTTTTATAACATTTTTGATGCACTCTCTCCTAAAAACACACAAAATTCATTTTGCTAGCACAATCCATGATTTGTTTATGACTTCAATAAACAACAATTTTTTTATTTTCAATAAAATGGTTAATTCAGATTTTCAAAAAAAAAATTTTAAAAATTGCCAAGTGAAAGAAATTCAAAAATTGGCTAGTCGCCAATAAAAAGTTCGCCGAATCGACGGGATAATGCGTTTAAGTACCAAAACATTTTACGCTATGAAATATTACACAATCATCTTTATTTGTGGTACCGATTCCGTTTAATAAAAGCATTAACATTTACAAAATTATATATATCTTCCAAACCTCATTCTTAGTATCCATTCTTCACGATTACTTTTATATACCTCCCTGCCACCATGTGCTCTCCCTGTCGTTTAAACACGTTTTGAAGCTGCTCTAAGGCCGTCAAAAATAGGCTAATTTAATGCACACATTAAATTAGATAAAAGGATACATAATCCAGAATCGGTATAATGTAATGCCCATCATAAAGTTCGTTTCTCTGGTTTTCATCTCTTTTAGCCACTGACTAATATCCCGTATTAAATCTATCCAAAAGGGAATTCGAGACGATAAACAGGATGAGCTGCATTCCTGTTATTCCAATAATACGTCAGGGAGTTTTGCATATCTGTGTGGTCTACGGGAGGGGAACATATCGCACAACTTTCAATAACGCTCAATAATGATTACTGCGTTTATATTTGACAAGGATTGCTGTTATTTACCGTTTTCATAATTTTGTTAATCTAAAAAAAATTTCGTCCGATTGGTGATCTTTTGGGGATTAATTATTACATTGGGTTGGTTGTTTTCAGATTATCTGGCGCCGTGAGCAACACGAGGGTTATAATGCGCAGGGCCGCCGACAGGATTTTCGGGCCCCTATGCAACTGTCCCTCGGGCCCCCTACCCCTCCCTCTATATACACATACACACACTGTCGCCCATAATAAAATGATAATATCTCCCTATTTATAATTTTAAAAAAATACTTAGGTTTTTGTAAGTAGAGAAGCGTGTATAGTAAAAAAAAATTCGTTAACAGAAATATGGCACCAGCGTTGATTGGGTTGCCGACATTCAGGTGTGTAGTCGGGACACAATCGGGAAGCTTGCACATCGGGAAATTTTTTTAAGGGTTTCTCCCAAGGTGTTATTCAACTTTAACAACTTCATTTCCCCTTATATCACTTTTAAAAAATTTACCTACTAGATACGATGAAAGATAAATTTCTTAAAATACAAAATTCTCAAATTTTCTTCAGAAATTCTACTTAATTCGATGAAGAAAGCTTTACAGTGTACAAGGGCGGTCGAAGCAAATTTTTCATTATAAGTGAAGGCAATTTTGTCCCCCCCCCCTCCCCCTCCCCAGCTAACCCTTCTAAAAAAAAAAACCTTTTATGTAAATGTTACCTATAATTTTTAAGGTTCGGAATTCCATCATTTTTAAATGTTTATGTTCCTTAAAAGTTAAGTACAAATATGCAAACTATTTTTTAAAAATGAAAGTTATTAAAAATATGTACTGAAAGTTTAATTTAAGTACAATGAGATTACATAAGTAAGAAATATTTTGAATATTCAAATTTATAAAAATATGCTTCTTTTCCCTTAATTAAGATAAATAAATATTAGTCGGCAAAAATTGGACACAATTAAAATTTGTACATGCAACTAAAAATTAAATCGAAAATTTCAATTAAGTCATTAAATTCTTTGACATGATTCCCTCATTTAAAAGTGTATATCCAAAGTCTTTTTTTTTTATCTGTCAATAAACATGAACAATCCTCATTTTGTTTTATTTATTAAAATGTTAAATTATTCTTGGTTTAGTGGATAAAACTCCCCCTCTACAATCCACATATCATCTGATTATTCTTGGTTTAGTGCATAAAACTTCCCCTTTACAATCCACATATCATCTGCAGTAAATAACCAATATAGCAATATGTACCATTTTATATTTCCGCACCATTTATTTTTTTACTTAACAAGCTTTAAATTCAAAAGTTAATCCTAGGAGTGGCAATCAGTACAAAAAAATATTAAAGTAAAAGTAAAATGTCAACAACAGTTATAATAAAGGTAGATCATGATCGTGTACCCACACGATTAAATTTGGAGCCCATTTATTAGAGTACATACATTTTCCAAATGGTTCACAAAAATGATTTTTAATGTGCCTTTAATGAAATTATAATCAATAAGATTTTATTAAAACAACTTTTTAATATTTTCATGTGAAATATTTTTAATATTTTAAATTAATTTAATTTATAATGAAAATTAATTTAATTTATAATGAAAATTAATTTAATTTATAATTAAATTAATTTATAATGAAATATTATTAATATTTGAAATACTTTTTAATATTTAAGTGAAAAAAAAATAATAATAATAATAATAATTATAAGCAATTAGAACAATTGCAATTTACTTGAATTGATGTTTAACAGCCAAATTAAAATCAATAAATAAAATGTTTAGGACAAATTAAAACATTCCATATTTCTTCTTGCATATTAACGTTTGGCAAAATAAAATTTCAAATTTAGTTGTTGAATAAAATCCGTTTGGAAAGTCATTTTTTATTAATGATTGACGGCTTTGTTTTGGATATTAAATGTACATATATATATAAAAAAAATTATTAAATATTAGAGGTTTCACATTTCCTTCGCTGCGAAAAAGTGTTTTAAAACTTTTGTTCAGAAAGCAATATTAAAATAAAATATATATCTTACGAAGGTTAAAATACTGATACATTATTTTTATTTAGTTACTCAATTAGTAATTTAAGCAAATATCTAATAAAAAAACACTTCATTATCAGAGTTCAGTTAGCAATTACAAATAGACATACAATAATAAATATTTTGTTAAATACTATTTTTCATACTTCATTGGATTATGAAAAATTTAACTAGTTCCAAATAAAACATATTTTGCTTCATTTCAAGTTTATCGTCAAGTCAAAATCTCGATGGGGATTCAACAGAATTGATGGTAGCTACAAATTTATATATAAATATATAAAAATAATCTGAACTTTATCACTTACCAATTATCACCAATACTGCCAAAATACCGTAAAGTAGACTAGGAATTAACTGAAATGGTGGGGGAAAAAAAGTATCGCAGAACCACGAAGAGAATTAAGTACAGTACCGACGCAACAATAGTTAAAACTGTGAACTGTATCCATGTAACTTCTATCTGGGTGTCATGTATTAGTCAGTATAGTATGTGTCTGCTACAATTTCCTATTGGACCACCCCATCCAGTCCTGCAAAAAGAAACGTAACACCCCCAAGCAATGGTTTGGAAAATGGCCTTTCATGGAAAGCGTCATTAGCAAAACCCCTGCTTATAAAATTCCAACTCGAGAAGTAATTAGTTTATGGCCAACCCCTGTGTCCTGTCTATTGTGAAATTTGTGACATAGCCGTCGAGAAACATAGATAACATCTTAACATCGCTTTGTAATTTCTCCCCAGTCTCACCCTGAGGCAAACTTTTTTTAGGAGAGTGTTTACTACTTGGGAGGTAAAGTCGTATAGATGACATCTAGAGAAAAGAACCCTATTTTCTCAAATGCCTACTATTCTCTCGATAAACTTGGAAAGGCAATATTATACTTTATATTTTGCGTTTTCCATTATGAGCAAAATCTAAAATGTTTTACAACAATGGTTAATGTAACTTTTTTGAACGAGCAATTACTTAACTCTAGTCCCCGTTCGGGCCCAGCCGCGTGAGTCCCATTCCGGCCGTGTCTCTCATAGTTCTTACCCCCCCCCCCTCCCCCTTTCTTAACTGGACCTTGGAGGTCCGATACCATTAGCGGCACATTACATTGCGATAGAGGACCCTCTTCACAGCGTGGGGGGGGGGGGATTTTTATGACTCTCGCCACAACAGAGGGTAACAGGTGAAAGTCCGAAACACAAATACTTTGTACTGTTTTAAAGAAAAGAAAAACGCCTTGAGGATATAGAGTTGTCAACCTCTGCCTGGAAACCAGACAGTGAAGAGAGATAAATCACCCTTTTAGTTTAGCCGGGATCCATTCCCTGTCTCTCTAATTACCCCACATGGAGGGGTGAAAATGGTTTTTCTTTAAAGGATATTCCAGAAAATTGCAATGGGAACTAAAAAGTTAAGAAAAAATTAGGAAAATGTTATTTTAAAATGTGTTAATTTAAATTTTGATGTGCAACCAATAAACTTGTATTAGTTGAAAAATCAATAGTATAAATAAAATTGGAAAATATTTTTAAATATTCTGGACGTTTTAATCGTGAATTAAAAAAAGATGTGATCACATGCTTATTGTTTAACAAGTCTTTATTTTACCGACTCTGAATAGACAAGAATTAAGTAATGGCACTAAGTTGAAGGAAAAAAAAGTATGTTCAATACCACAGAACTTTGTTGAAAAATTTTCACAAGTCGCAAGTCTTTATAAAATTTTAAATGCATTGAAATGTCCATATTTTTTTTAATTAATGTATTATTTTAAATTTAAAAAAATGTGAAAAAGTTTGATGAAATTGAATACATTTTGAATTTTATTGAAATAGTCTTTCTCCTTAATACTTGAAGTAAAGGAAAAGAAAAGTTAAGAATTTTTTTTATATTTTAATATTAATAGGAATTCGTCAAAGTAATTAGTAGAGACTGCAAATATAAAAAAAAATGAGAATGGGAGGGAAAATGCGAATTATTAAAAAAATATATGCAATTTTTTTTAAACTAAAAATCCCCCCCTAATATATTCTAAGAAATACTTCCCCTTGAATACAATTGTACAAATGTATAGCGACAGAATCTTAAAATCTCGGGCTGAACTTTTTGGCAAATAATAATAATAATAAATAAATTATATTTGTACTCGTGAGGGACCGTGGCTTCCAAACAGTGTCTGACTATGACAAGTTGGGGCCCAAGGTCCGGACACATTTTGGGGCCCCTCTTATGCTCTTATTTTAAACGCGTGATTTATTCGAAATGGGCTTGACACAAAGTCAAATGAATTAACATTAATTATAGAAAAAGTTGATAAATTAATGTTAATATTTTTTTCTAAAAGTTTTTTTTATTTTTTTTATCACAAATTAAGAAACAAATTTTAAACAATCAAATTTATAAATCAAAAAAAGGACAAACTTTGTTATGTATAGCATTACATTTCACTATCACAATGTGTAGTAATATCCGTGACAACAATATCTGCAGCATTATTCCCAATTTCAGAGTCGACATTTGATGATCTCTCAATAAATTCGTCAATACTTCCTTTCAATTTTGTTTCCCTCTATTTTTCAAGAAAGCTTGTTTTTTACGCTTTTAAATTATGGTTCGGTTTATTTCATTAAATACATTCTACGATACTAAAGATGGTTCAAGATTAATACAGAATGATTTTTTTTTTAATCAAAATTGTTTTATATTGATTATAAACGATATTCACATAGCTTTTGTGAAACAAATAGGTCTACAGGCAATTTCGGGGTCCCCTAAAATCATGGGCCCAAGGCCCGGGCCTTGTGTCTCTAAGCGATGATCAGGGCCTACGTCCATGAGCAAGTGGAGGGCACATAAACGAAACATTTAATTTAAAATTGATACACGTGCTCATTTTTAGTGTATTTATGATTATGTAGTTTAAATTTAAATATAATATATTTATTCTGTGGGGACAATAATCGACGGGGCCCTTTCGAAGTTCAATGCTTGATGTTTAATTCTTGTTTGTTTAGATGTTTTTAACGTTGCAAGACGTACTTGTAAAGGGCCCCACAGAAAATTATTTATTTCTAGTACGTATACACAGTTTGAGTGGAAATTAACATAGTAAATTTATTGTTTACTATATTTTATTATTATGTTATATTTTAGGGCCCGGGTCTCCTCGGGCATACTTGATACTTATTACGTGTTTGTTTATTCCTAAAAAAATTACAATGAACTCTCGTCTATGAAATGGTAATTAATAACTTTTGCATGTACTTAAATAAAGTTTCATGTTTAAGAATAAATATCGTATTTTATATGGCACGGGGCCCTCAAAAAGATGTATAAGGCTATACGGGTCATCAAAAGCCACTTTGTAGATTAATTCTTACCTCATTCTAAACCTTTGTCCACGAAATAACACTATAATTTTTTCAATAAATATTGCTTGCCTTTGAGGTCAGAGCTCGTTAGGGGCCCCTTAGAGGTTTATCAATATTCACTAGAAGCAAAAAGATTATTTACTAAGCTTCAAAAGAACAACAAAAAGTAAAAATCGGATAACTCCCACTCTGATAGAGCAGACATCCATTAAACACCATATGTATGGTTAAGTAAAAACTTGCCTTAGACTACAATCTGTTGTTGGTAGTTTAAGGTTTTGACAACTGTCCTCCATAGTCTTTCCCTCTACTTGTGGTTTGCGTCTGTTAGACGGTGTAGCCAAAAAAAAAAAGAAGGAAAAAAAAAAAAAAAGACTGTTATTGTTAGTATATTGCGGGCCCTACTTGGCAAGACGGGCCCCTGTCATTTGCACTGTTTTGCCCCCCCCCCCCCCCTGTCGGCGGCCCTGATAATGCGTCGAAACTTTCGTCATTTGACAAGCCAACATACATTTACAAACACCCATGCCTAACACGGAACTCGAACCCGCAACCTCGCCGTCTAGAATTATTACATTGGGGGAAGAAAAAAAAAAAGGGGAAAAAAAAAAAAAAAAAAAAAAAAAAAACACGATAAAATGGCGAAAACGGTGATATTTTTTTTCGATAAATATTACATCATCCTTTCTTGTGATTGCCGACCAAACGGTATAGTGGTTAGCGTGCTAGCTTCTAGACCGCGAGGTTGCGGGTTCCGAGTCCCGTGTTAGGCATGGTTGTTTGTAAATGTATATTGGCTTGTCAAATGACGAATGTTTCGGCGCATTATAGCCCTCGTGTTGCTGACGGCACCAGATAATTTGAAAACAACCAACCTTTCTTGTAAGTGAAATAGGGGAGAAACATTCGCTGATGGGCGATACTCAAGGAAAGAGAATTCTGTGTTCAATATATTCGTTTTTTAACTTTTTCCGCCTTTCTTCGAGAATTTCGATGGTGGGATGCTTAGAACATCTTAAAACGCACTACCACAGAGATTTTGATCAAAATCCTAACGATTTTTGGCAATTGCTGGAAAACGTGAAGCAGCTACTTTATACGCATGCGCCCTTTTGACCAAAACCTTAATGCTCGCTACTAACATGTACACAAAATTTGAACATCATAAATCAATTCGCTCCAAGGTTATGCTGACCACAGACACACAAACAAATATTTTTACTGGACCACTTTTTTTTAACTCAGGATGTTCCAAAACGTAGAGAAATCTTTAAAAAAAAAACTAGGGGTGTGGAACATCGCAGAACTTTCAATTACACTGTTATACTCATGTGGATTGGTGAAATTTACCGTTTTTATATTTTCATCATTCATATAGAAACTACGGGTGTAGAACATCATTCAACTTTCAATTACACTATAATATTGGGCACTGCATTAAAATTTGATATGGGGTGTTATTTACCATTTTCATATTTTCACTTATTTAAATACAAAATGAACAGTTTGGCGATATTTTTGGCAATAATTTTTACATGGGCAAAAAGAAAAAAAATGCCAAGATGGTAAAATTGGCGATGTTGTTCGATAGACATTATATTGCCATTTCTTGTGCTGTGGAAACTTGAATTTCAATAGTTAATGGGTGGTGTTCAAGGGCAGTGTAAAATTCCCTTTTCAACGTGTTACTCTTTTATCACATTTCTCCGGGAATTTCGAAGGTGGGGAAGTTTAAAACACATTAAGAGGCATTAGCATAGAGATTTTAATCAAAATAGTTAGAACCGGTTTTTTTCCCCCTCTTTTTTTTTTTTCTTTTTTCGAAACGCCCGTTTTTATGCGCTTGCGCGATTTTGACGAAAACCTTAATGGTAGGTTCCATGACCACCACCAACCCGCACATCAAATTTGAACATCGTAGGTCAATTTGTTCGGGAGTTATGCTGCCCACGTACACACCGATACATCGAGAGACATTTTTTTCAAGACAACTTTTTTGAAATCAGGATGTTCCGAATTGCAAAAAAATTTTAATTTTTTTGTTTTGACCGAATGCTACACTTTCATTATCCTACGTATATATATGGTTAATTGAAAGTAAAAATTACCAGTTAAGCATTATTTTTTGCGATAATTCCTTATATGGGCCATTACCTTATATGGGCCTTTTTTTTCCCTCCCCTTAAAAAAAAAAAAAAAAAAAAAAAAAAAAAACACCCTCCGTCAAAATGGTATTTATGGCTTAGTTTTAAACTTGCATTGAATTTGCTTGTAGCACACAGCAAACATGTTTTAAATTTGAAGAAAATGTTACAGAAATTATATTGCATTTGAAGGTATATGAGTCAGGAAAAGTATGATTTAAAAAGAAAAGAAAGGATTGGATACTAACAGAAGAACATTTGTAAAAACACACGAATGGGGGAATTAGAGAACATCGGTTGACGGGTCTAAATGCGTTCATTACCTCAAACTTATATGACTTTAACTTCTTACAAAATATCGTTCCTTCTTTAACAACCCAATGAGCTTTAACCATAGTCCGAGAGGCGACTGCAATTTTTGGACCCCATCGAACATCATTCTGAATTTTTTTTATAGAAATTGGAGAAATGTGAGTAGATAAGGAATCCACTGGTCTGCCGTGGCAAAAATGGCCGAAATTGATCAATAATCGACTTGGAATGAGTTGAACTAAAATCCGATTGCAAATATGTCATAACTTGCCAAAAAATAGAACAAACTTATTCGTCTGGTAACCCACTTCATTTTGATTTTCAATGAGAAAAAGCGCAAACGATTTCGGATCTTTGGCTCGGAAAACTTATATCTTTTAAAAGTAAGACAAATTGGCGACATCAGTTACGTCATAAGTGACGTAATATTTTTTGCCAACTTGGCTCCCTTTTAATAGATGCAAGTAGACCGTCGCCAGATATCTGAATCGTCTGCAACCTTCTTAATTGAAAATTAAAGAGCGAGGGCTACCAAATAAAAAAAAAAATGCTCATTATTTGGCAAGTTATGGCGCATTTGACAATTGAATTTAGTTCAACTTATTAAAAGTCAATTTTGGACCAGTTTCAGCCATTTTTGCCACGGCAGACCAGTGGATTCGTAATCTACTCACTTTTCTCTAATTTCTATAAAAAATTCAGAATGATGTTCGATGGGGTCCAAAAATTGCAATCGCCTCTCAGTCTACCATGATCAGAATTATTTTTTTTTCTATTCAAGCAGAACACAACAGTTATTTTTATCCAACTGGAGATTTACAAAGTAAAAATTCTGAATTTCTCTAATTCACGTTAAATTACTTCTCATTTACTTTTCAAAGTAGACTGACTTTACAGCACGGCTTATTAACAGTCAAACTGTGTTAATTTGTTTCACCTGATGGATTGGTCTGGCTTCTCATGCAGGAGTTGCCGGGTGGGTTCGAATCCCGGGTTAGATATGGATGTTCGCTGTGGTTCGGAATGCACGTTAAGCTGTAGGTCCCAGCCTACTTAGTCGTTGAGCGCAGAAAGCAACCAATGTTTGAAGTTGAGAATTTACCTCGCGCAACTGTAGTTACTTCGAATTTCTTTTCCTCCAATACCGCTTTATATTCAATCACGTTTTCTGTTTGGTCATTTCGAATAACGTTATCGTTTTGCTTTTAGTATTCTATACAGTGATAAAAGAGAGCAATAAGATATATTTAGTGAATAAAATTATATTTTAAGTAGTTGTAAGTACAGTAAAAGAAGAGAGAAATAGAAGAAAAGATGTTAAAGCGTTAAAAAATGATGAAACGGAAAAATTAAACTGTATCACGATAAATGACCCAATAGCACTTTTAAATTCTGAAAATAAATTTAATCATTTACAAAGTATCCATTGGTGACTTTGGTACGAAAGCACAATAGAGAACTGGCGACTTTTAGTAACTTTTGGCAGGAAGATAATATCTTAGAATTGTAACCAATTAATATCACTCTCTAAATTGTTTATATAGCAACCTTGAATAGTGCTCAGTTATTTTATTTAATCTTCAAACAAAATTGCTCAAAATTTTCTGATCTCTAAAGTGCATCTATACCGTGACTTAAAAAAAAAAAAAAAAAAAAAAAAAAAAAAACATCTTTCCTGTTTCTTCTACCGATAGATCAAAATTTTACAAAATGATGATTAACAAAAATGTTTGGACAGATTGGACAGGTCTAATATATTTACTAGCGTCACCAAATAACTTCTAATCGGTCAAAACAAATTAACTAAGATTTGAAAAATTGATGGATAAAAAACTTTTAACTTTGCACGAAATGCATCAGAGAACGCTCTCATTTTCAATTTAAATAAAACTAACATTTTAAAACAAAAAAAAGAGTTTAAAAATTATTTTCTTTTGTTTTACTCCTGGACATATTTACCATAACAAAACATAGATATAATCCTCCTCCAAAATCGTATTTTTGTTTAATCCAACTGTCCAATTTTTTTCCACATCTTACCACAAAGGAAAATAATTCATTGGAACTCCACAAAAGTAGTGGTCATTTTCTATCCACTAGTTTCCAGTATTGTCTACTTGCAATCTTTTTTTAACCTGCCAGACGATTATTTTGTTCTAAGAGAACAATAGCGTTAAATATTCGTTTCGTTCTCAGTTTCACACACAAAATAACCTCAAACCTGAAATAGTTTAAAAACCAAAGATAATAAATGTTCCAAGACTTACCTACAGATTCGACAGACGATATCCATAACGCGAAGAACAACACACAACTCCGAAAAGTTCTCCATAAATACGTCATAATTCCACACCCGCACGAAAACTCGGAAGAACGATCCACATCCACCGGAAGAGCTGAAGACACGATAATCCTCCCAGCAGTCAAATGGTCCGCGCACCCTTTTCTTCCACCAACACAACAAAATTTCGATGATGCAGACGATCCACGCAACTTTTAACTTAGAGATCGTCTGACTGAGATCCGAAATACAACACAACTCTTGTCGGACCCGGACATTGCGCCGACTGGTGGAAATGGAATTAGCGGGGCGGGGAACATCTTTTTTTTTTATTTTTAGAGGGGGGGTATTTGTTTGTGTGGTTGTTGGCAACATGCCCCCGCCCCTTTATTTTTGCGAACAAAGAATTATTTCGTTTTTGAGAAAATTGGGTTGGAAATTGTTTATCTCTCTCTCCCCTCATCCCCTCTAATCTTCTTTCTCCCCTTGCTCCTAAATTAAAACATGAGAAAATGTTCTGGACTGCGAATTTTTATTTTTTGTTTGTTTTCCTTTGATCGATGAGGTGGACGTATATAAAAGTTGTGAAAAAGTTACATCCTGGATTCGGAGAAAATTTCTGAAATTTGTTACTTTTACTTAGAGGTCGGTCTGACGCAGGCGCGTGTTCAGAGGGGGTAGTTGTCCCTTTTAGTCCGATAGGCGACAGCAATTTTTGGACCTCATCGAACATCATTCTGAATTTTTTATAGGAATTGGAGAAAAGTGAGTAGATTACGAATCCACTGGTCTGCCGTGGTAAAAAGGGCCGAAACTGGTCCAAAATCGACTTGGAATGAGTTGAACTAAAATCCGATTGCCAAATATGTCATAACTTGCCAAAAAGAGAGCAACCTTTTTCGTCTGGCAACCCACTGTATTTTGATTTTCAATGAAAAAAAGCGCAAACGATTTCTGATCTCTGGCTCGGTAAAACTTGTATCTTTTAAAAGTAAGCCAAATTGGCGACATCAGTTACGTCATCAGTGACATAATGTTTATTGCCAATTTGGCTCCCTTTTAATAGATGCAAGTAGACCGTCGCCAGATATCTGAATCGTCTGCAACCTTCTTAATTGAAAATTAAAAAGTAAAGGTTACCAAATTAAAAAAAAAAAAAAAAAAAGGCTCATTATTTGGCAAGTTATGGCGCATTTGGCAAATGGATTTAGCTCAACTTATTAAATGTCGATTTTTGACCAGTTTCGCCCATTTTTTTCACGGCAGACCAGTGGATTCATAATCTACTCACTTTTCTCCAATTTTTTCAAAAAATTCAGAATGATGTTCGATGGGGTCCAAAAATTGCAGTCGCCTCTCAGTCTATTTGCCTTTCAACAGTTCAAGACCAACAGTTTAAAAAGATGGAGAAACGAAAGAAAACTAGAAACAAAATAGTAAGGAAGTAATGGGGAAATAATATAACCCATAAAAACAAAGTTTTAATATAAATCCTTTCATTGCAAATTTTTATGTGCAGTTGCAACTTCTCCCATCGAATTTTCATGGCGTTTGACCACTGGAAAAATACATCAATTCCGAACTATTTTCTGACTTTTTTTTTTGCCCCCAAAACTTGATTGAATGCATTGTTATCCATAATGAGTCTATCTACCAAGTTTCAGCTATATTGGTGATGAAAAGCGGGTTAATTAAGGCACTGGAGAATTTACCTCTTCAATCTTAGTAAGTGATAGTTTCGGTCGTCAAATATCGCCAAATTGTATATGTTTGAATTAAGCTTGGTATCTGAATAATAGAACGTAAAAGAGCTGATAAGTTTAACTTAAGGCAATACAAACAAGTGGAAAAGCGGTCTTTGTATGACAGTCTCAAAACTTGATATAAAACATTGTCATCAACAACGAGTGTATCCCCCCAAGTTTCAAAGTCTCAGCTCGATTCGATTACGAGCTGGTTGGTAGTACACTCAACGACATATTTTTGTACAATGACGGCTAATCAGTCCAGACTAACAGCTTAACGTGGATACCGAACCACAACGAACATCCATGCCTAACCCAGGATTCGATTGTAGCACCTTTGCAATGCAAGGCCAAAGCGCTAACCTCATAGCCATCAGATGGGTTGATTGGAAAACGGGATTTGGTTTATTAGTAATACCAAGTGCCAATAAAATTGAAGCGTGTGTAAAAGCGCCTTTTTAGTGACAGTGACATCCTCCAAAATTTGATAGAATGCAATCTTATGTAGAACAGAGCTACCTGTCAAATTTCAGCGCGATTGAATGACGGCAAGTGGATTTTTTAGCATTCCGAAGCGATAATAAATACGTGTGTAAAAGGGACCTATTAGTGACAGTGAGAGCTCTCAAAACTTGATAGAATGCATTATCACCGACATTGAATCTATCTGCCAAGTTTCAGTTTGAATGGATGACGACAAATGGGTTACTTCCCCGTCCGCAGATATTTCCCCCCCGACACCAACAAACATCAAACAAATTAGAAGTTCATGAAAAGGATTTCAAATTGTGTAATTAATGAAGACCTAAATGATATGTAAACATACACACATAAAAATATTGAAATTTTTTTATAGTACTTGAAACTTCGAATCTTCAAAAAATCTTTTGTTCTACGAAAATGTCACAAACCATCTCTTTTCTATAATGCTAATTGAGAAAAATAAGGGAAATCTATTGCCTGACACTAATACCTCAACTGTATCGCAATAGTGTATCATTTTTGTAATGTTCACATAATTACGTTATGATAATGGACGCAAATATCAAAACATTTCTCCAGTATTCAAAACTAAAAAATGTATTGTATATAAAAGGTTCAGAACTTACAAACGTGTTGTCGAAATTGAGTAGCTATGTCACTGCTCGCCTTAAGCGAGCTTTTCTGTTAGAAATTCCAAAATTGAGGCCACTAAGTATTTTCACTTCCATTTAAAGCACCGATGAAAAATCTTAGAAATGAAAAATATCGTTTATTATACATTCGGGGTGGGTCACTGTTGCATGTTAAAAAGAAATCTGAATTCTGTCCGGCATAGCAAGAAATGGGTGCCAAATGAAGCTCTTAATTTACTTATAAAATTTTATTGCAATAAGATATCATCATGCCATCTTCTGTCTCCAGATTTACTTAATAGAATACATTATTTTGAAGAAAAAATAAAAATAAACCTTTAGTCCGAGAGGCGACTGCAGTTTTTGGACCCCATGGAACATCATTCTGAATTTTTTATAAAAATTGGAGAAAAGCGAGTAGATTACGAATCCACTGGTCTGCCGTGGCAAAAATGGCCGAAATTGATCAATAATCGACTTGGAATGAGTTGAACTAAAATCCGATTGCCAAATATGTTATAACTTGCCAAAAATAGAAAAAACTTATTCGTCTGGCAACCCACTTCATTTTGATTTTCAATGAGAAAAAGCGCAAACGATATCTGATCTTTGGCTCGGAAAACTTATATCTTTTAAAAGTAAGCCAAATTGGCGACATCAGTTACGACATAAGTGATGTAATATTTTTTGACAACTTGGCTCCCTTTTAATAGATGCAAGTAGATCGTCACCAGATATCTCAATCGTCTGCAACCTTCTTAATTGAAAATTAAAGAGTGAGGGTTACCAAATTAAAAAAAAATGCTCATTATTTGACAAGTTATGGCGCATTTGGCAATTGGATTTAGTTCAACTTATTAAAAGTCGATTTTTGACCAGTTTCTGCCATTTTTGCCACGGCAGACCAGTGGATTCGTAATCTACTCACTTTTTTCTAATTTCTATAAAAAATTCAGAATGATGTTCGGTGGGGTCCGAAAATTGCAGTCGCCTCTCAGTCTACTTCCTTTTGATGTTTTGTCACAGAAAGATTAAACAAAAGTTCAAAAAATAAGTGTATTAAAAAAAAAAAAATCATAATAATAATAATTTAATTACATGAGTAACATTTATTTATCACAAGAAAATATTGATACAAATTACATTTATTTTACTGTTATAATACTTCAAATGACGAGAAAATCCTTCTTGCTATCGAATTTCGGCATGGATTTTCGAGACTACATTTGTAAGTTTTTTTTTTTTATAAAGCCTTCTCTCTCAGACTTTCTGTGCCAAATGACTGAGGCTTCTGTGACAGTCTTGACTTCATTTTCAAAAATTATGTGTCATGGTAAGCATAGTAAAGACAGTTCTCATTTTGCTTTTTCAGCGGCAACCCATTGGATATCATTATCAGGAATGGATTGCAATATCTGTGGATAAGGTATATCCTCCTGTCAGTCAATGAGATCGGTGTAAGTTGACGCATAACATTTAATGGTGGGGAGTTGAAACAGTTGGAGTTAATTTTTTATGAATGATGTGGACTTTCAGAATGCGATGGGCTGCCATTTCACAGATGTGTGTGGCTTAAAGTCAATCAACATTGTGGTCAATAAATTTCCAGGATGTGCGAAGTACCTGTTTCTTTAAATTACTGGATCGATTTTAGTTTTCAGATTCCAGGACGAATACCTAGTTGCAGAGATGGGTTTGAACAGACCGTTCTCCAACTTTACAAGAAGAGTGATTTTTGATTGCAAACCAGGTCGGAGCGTAATCTTCTTCGAAACGTATTCGTAGAATTCGATTATCACGAGTCAGCCAAAAACCATAAGACATTTTACCTGGAGATTTGTTTGCTAAATCTTTATAGACTGAGAGGAGACTGCAATTTTTGGACCCCATCGAACATCATTCTGAATTTTTTATAGAAATTAGAGAAAAGTGAGTAGATTACGAATCCACTGGTCTGCCGTGGCAAAAATGGCCGAAACTGGTCAAAAATCAACTTTTAATAAGTTGAACTAAATTCAATTGCCAAATGCGCCATAAGTTGCCAGATAATGAGCCTTTTTTTTTTTTTTTTTTAATTTGGTAACCCTTACTTTTTAATTATCAATTAAGGTTGCAGACTATTCAGATATCTGGCGACGGGTCTACTTGCATCTATTAAAAGGGAGCCAAGTTGGCAATAAACATTATGTCACTGATGACGTAACTGATGTCGCCAATTTGGCTTACTTTTAAAAGATACAAGTTTTACCGAGCCAGAGATCAGAAATCGTTTGCGCTTTTTCTCATTGAAAATCGAAATGAAGTGGGTTGCCAGACGAAAAAGTTTGTTTTATTTTTGGCAAGTTATGACATATTTGGCAATCGGATTTTAGCTCAACTCATTCCAAGTGGATTTTGGACCAGTTTCGGCCATTTTTGCCACGGCAGACCAGTGGATTCCTAATCTACTAACTTTTCTCCAATCTCTATAAAAAATTCAGAATGATGTTCGATGGGGTCCAAAAATTGCAGTCGCTTCTCGGACTATTAAGAAATATGTCCCTTAAAATCGCTAAGTTTATTTTGCACAAATATGTTTCGTCTGTGCTAGTACATTTAACAAAATACTCGGGTAACTCTGTTGAAACCAAACAACGGACATTTTTCCACACATTTCTATATCTTTGCCAATTCACCCCGAAAACTTCTTTGAATTCGTTGTGTTTCCGTCAATATGTAGAAATAAGTGTCAAAAGGATAATTCATTCATATGCGGCAGCCAGATAATCGGTAGTATCTCTAACGGTTTAACAAACCTCTATTTCAAACAGGCGGTTTCAAAAGGAAAAGAGTAATTGGTATGAGAAATTATGAATTAGCGAAAGAATGGACTGAATTATATGCATATATTTCAAATAAAAATGAACTATCATCGACTTGTTTCATCAGCCATGACTTTTATACCACAAAAATGGTATACATATTTTTTGACTGATAGATTCATTGTCAATGAGAGTGTGGTTTGTCTAGTTGTCTAGCATATTGCTACTGCTTATATTTATTTTTGGCTCTTTACAAATTTTGCGATTCTGATTACTGAACTTTTGGCTCTTAGTGTTGGAAAGTCAGCTGAAGCCTAGTTTATTTGAAAATGGCACCAGAAAAAATGTCCGTGAATGTGTTTGTGTGTGGTCAGCATAACTCCCGAACGGATTGACTCTACTAAGCTCAACTTTTGTGTACGTGTTAGTGGTGGCCATGGGATCTATCATTAAGGTTTTCATCAAAATTGAGCACGTCCATAAGATCAATGCCATTGAAAAATTAATATTTTTTAACATTTGTTAAAAAACTAACGATTTTAATCAAACGAATCAAATGATTTTAATCAAAATCGCTGTGGTAATGCCTTTTTAAGGTGCTCTAAACATCCCCATCTCCGAAATTTTCCATAGGAATACGATAAAAGAGTAAAAAGCTGAAATACGAATGTCTTTAACTCAGAGTTCTCTTCCCACGAGCCCCACCCATCGACGACTGTTTATCTTCTGTTTCAAGAAAGGATAATGAAATATTTATCGAAAACAACACCAATTTCACAATATTGGCTGGCTCTTTTTTCGTAAATCTGATAATTGTCGCTAAATATCGCAAACTGATTTTTTTTTTTTTTTTTTTTAAATTAATGAAAATATGAAAACGATAAATTACTCCAATGGCGAATGTAAATACTGTGACCATTAATAAGTGTAATTGAAAGTTGTGTGATGTTTCTGATTTTTAGTGTGAGGTTGCCGATTTTTTTTTCTTCTTTTTTTTTCTTCTTTTATATTGAAGGATTTTCTCACCTGAAAGGTGAGTAAATAAAAATCACATTTTCAGTTATTTAGTAGTACAATATGAATAAAGTTTATTCAGGGTTGCCACTTAAAATGCAAAACAAAATTCCCTGACTTTTCCAGTTTTTCCAGACAATTTTTTTTAAATTTCCAAGTTTCATTTCAAGCCGAAGTAAACAAAATTTTTTAAGTACAATTGCAGTTAAAATTGTAATTTTATAGAAGGATTATACAGAATAAAATGTACGGTATTCTAAAGTGTATTTTCAAATCAAAATCTTGGTAAAAAAACAACAACATATAAATCAACTTTTTTGCAAAAATGTTAAATGTTTGCAATTTGTGTCACCAAACACTGATGTACTTGCACACTAAGATAAATTGATTAGATGGTAGAAGAAGCACACTGTACATCTCCCTTTATTTTCCCCAGGAGTGAAAACAGTTAAAATATGAAAAAGAGGATATTATTTATGGAGCGTAATTTTGAACTACAAAAATAGCTGAATAAAAATCTAATTGTGTACTACTGCGTGTACAGAACAGTGGTGCAGCTAGACATTTTTCTAAGGGGTGTTTTAGGCAAGTTTAGTCTGATAAAGCTCAACAAAGTTCATTAAAAACAATATAATTATAGAAAAAGTGAAAATTCTCAGGAAAAAAAAAAAAAAAGCCGAAATCAGTGTAAAAGTGTAAAATTTTCAGACAATATGCTTTCAGCGGGTGCTTTTTACTCATTATTACAAGAAAATATCACATGAAATATCAAGTTTTCAGAACGCAGATGTGCACGCTGAAAAAGATTCCTGAACTTCATGGAAGAAAGCTTGAATCCGAAAGAAATTCCCTGACTTTTCCAGAAATATATCACATTTTTTAGTTTTCCCTGACCTTTTTAAGTCATTTTCATTTTCCCTGACAATTCCAGGTTTTCCCTGTTTTCCAGGTGCGTGAAACCCTGTTTTTTTTTCTAGGACCCACGATTCAAACACCTTTGGCATGCGAGGCCAGAGTGCTAACCACACAGCCAGGGGTGTAGTGCGGCCGGTACGAGGCACCGGTATTTTTTTGAGATCCGGTATACTTTTTTTAATTTTTTTAATAACTAATTAATTATAACTCATAAATCTTTATGCATGGGTTGTGATATAAATGAACGAGAAAATAATTACGCAAATTAAGAGTATTTAGCTTTTTTTATATCATAAGTTATGTAATATATTGTGAATTTGCATTTTATACTTAAAAAATCCCAGGCTTCAGTTGGGGTTACCGCACGATCGCAAAGCTTGCGTTCCGGGAAAAAACATTTTAGCTCTAAAACCCTGCACATAGCCATTAGGTGAGCGCACGAGTTTTGGTAGTTAACGCGCCACCAAATTTGTTCTACGAAAGTTACCAGTTACTGATATGTCAGTGACAAATTGGCTTCTTCCATTAACTGACAGGAAGCGATAACATGGTGATAGTGATTGGGCTGTAATGTCTGACGAACTCAACTGACATTGGTTAAGTGTAAATCAGCCTTAAGTGACTTTTGGTATGCATTGTTATAGAGTAAACTCTAGGCCAGCGTTCTGCGCGGTTGCAACTTGACCTCAAAATTCTCTATTTTCACGTACGTATTGTAACAATGTTTGTTTGTTGTCTATATTTACACAAAACCACTATCTCAGCAAGTTTAGTTCGTTCTAATAAGTAATACGTATAATATCAATAATTTTAGTGAAGGGGACGTGGGGCACTTAAACTACAAAAATATCCCCAAAAATGACGTTTTTTTGTTTTTCTTCTATAAAAATTATTGACATCACTAGCTTTAATTTCGCGTTTGAATTTCTGAAATCTGATGATTTTAAGTGGTAAAATCTTTATTTTAACTAACTATTTTAACTTATTGCACACTTGTTGGCAAAAGTTAAAAATGCATTTTCCTCTGCCTAGCTTTATTTTTTTTTACTTCTTTTTTTTGTGCCAAATTTTATTTAATTTTAAGCATAACTAATGAATTTTGGAAAAAGTGTCCCATGCCCCTTAATACATATTCAAAATTGAACTTTCATTTTTAAAAATATTATGTAGCATAGTTTGCAGGTATAATTCCAATTCAATACAATTCTCATTCAATTGAAATTTTTTTTTTTTTTTTAGTTTTAACTTTTATGATGTGGCGGAAACTTAAAAATCTTGAATATTTTCTCAGCCAACAATGGGTGCTTTTATTATACATCTGATGGTTTAATATTTTGGATAACTGGCAACGCCCCCCCCCCCCCCACTCCCCCCCACACAGACACAAAGAGAGAGACAGAGAAGGGTGGAGGGGGGGGGGGGGGTTGCTGAACGAATGACGGATTAGGACCACCTTGAAATTGATCCCGAGGCAGGGCATCCACCATTCTACGTCCGAATGTTATTGTTTGCCCCATTTCCCTTCACAGACGAATCCAAAAGTAACAGGACTTTTGAAAAATAAATTCTTCACAAACATTTGGGGTAAGGAGATGCAGAAAGTGATTGATGATGATTTTTGTAATTTTGAGCTAAAGAATACGGAACTGGAGTGCTGACTGAGCGTGTCGAAACCCGGATAGCACCCTTCACTTGCAATCAGCAAATTTTATACAGAAACATTATTTTTTATTGGAGTACAATTTTCGCTTCAGAAGTCAAGATAGAAACGTATTATTTTTATTGGAAATGATACTGTTTATATGAGAATGGAAATGTGCCAAATCAAGCAGAATAGAAATTTAGGTTACGGGATCTAACTTATTTGCCATGTTTACAAGATAGAAATTCTTTTATGGATGTTCGGGAAATTGGGCCAAGTATGTGAATTTAATTCAAATGCATATTTTAGCTCTTTGAGGCACGGCGGGATTAAAAATATCCCACCTTTTTAAAGCACAGTACTGCATTTTGAGGTTTTTTTAGAGCCACACCAAAACAGTACAATAGCTAAATACACAATAAAATTTCTGCGCAACATGAATCTATTTTATTTTTTTAAATCTTATATCCAAATGTTCGTGTTGACCTTGCACCAAATAAATTTAAATCCAATCAACCTATGCCCCTAAAGTGTTAAGAAGCACATGTTATCCTATAGATTTCAATATTTTTTTTATTTTTTTTTTAAATATCAAGCTAACAATGAGAAAAGCTAAAAAATATAAATTTTAAAATACTATTTTAGAAAAAATGTGTGATAAATTTTTCTATCATATTAAAGAAACGAAAACAATGTTGGTTGTCAAAACATTAAAATAAATTATTGAATCATAAAATAAGAATTCTAAATTTAATTTAAATTACCCTAAAGGTTTGCGGTTACTTAGTAAAAAGTATTTCGCTTTTCCACATTTTCTTATCCTTTTTCTTTTACTTAATGAATTAATGAAAAATATTCTTTAAAGAAATTTTTTAATTAATTAATTAATGAATTAATAAAAGAATCCATCTTCAGTGAAGGCCACGTTCTTTGTTTTATCTTAAATATCAATCTATCTAATAGGTTTACTACAAGAGGAGTAAGGGGGTATTAATCTTAGTAAATTTACTAAGAGGAAAAAAAATTTTGGTGATTGTTTATCAATGCTACTAGAAATCTGTAGATGGCGCCACATACATGTGCAGTATCTCTCTCTCTCTCTCTCTCTCTCTCTCTCTCTATATATATATATTTAAATTTCCTTTGGATTTTGATCGATGTAAAATTAAAAACTATTAATCTATAACTATAAATTTCAATACTAAGAAAAAATAGACTGAGATACTTTAAAAACAGATCTGTTCGTTAAATAGAAAGAAAGGAAGAGAGAAAGTTGTTTGGTGTGAAAATTGTGTATATTAATCAATAAGAATGTATATAAATTATTTAGTTTTGTTGTTTTTATATTTTAATCAAAACATTATTTTGTTAAAAGGATTTAAGAGACAAAATCTTTTTTGTTTTTCAAACATTTTTCATATTCAAACTTAAAAAAGCTAAACGGAATATTTCAAGGAGTTTTTCCTTAAAGTAATAAAAATCTATTAATAAGAAGTAATGGATATAAAATTAGCAAAAAAAACAATAGCTCTCTTTTCTGAAAAGAAGAAGAAAGAAAAAAAAACAAAAAAACAGTGTCCTTTTTTAAGAACAAAATCATTTTTCATGGAGCAATTTGTTGTATTCCCACTTTTAAAGGGTATGACATCACACCTTTTCAGCCTTAAAACTATCCGTGTAATATTTAGAAATCAGCAAATATACAACTAAATCTTTTAATTTCCCGACAACAGATCCGTTTTTCGGGCGATCTAGTAGCAGGGTTGGATATTTTTTTTATTTCACCCGTCTATTTAAAGTTTGCATTTTTTTTCACTTGTAGTTTGCAAATTTATTTACAGACTAATTAAAAACAAGAAATGGGTGTAGAAATCGAAACTATTAAAGCTGGTGATGGTGAGTTTCAACTTTTGCTAAAGCTAAAAAATGTTGCAGCATCGTTACTAGTACATCTTCAAATTATCATGTATACCTTTATACTTTAAACATATTGGTGTTGATCTACCTCTAAATATATGCTTTGCTAAACACAGTTATTCTAACTGCAGTTCATGTAATATTAACTTATGATAGAGAAAGTATGCAATCCACACCCTTCTGTGTTTGAATCGGGCGTATGTACTACCAGGGTGGAATATTTTGCAAAGATCAGTATTTCTTTGTACTTTTTTTGTTTCATATTTCAACATGATGTATATGTATATAAAATTATCCAACTCTGGTAAATCATATTTGTTTAGTAAGGAATAACAATCGATTTATTGGTTTGTTATGCAGTGTCAATCGCTATCAAAACTGTCAAACGTTATTATAGTACTTAAGAACATAGTATCCTTTGGGAATATCCTCCATTGGTAACAAATAAGGGTTAAACTTCCAAGTGCGGTTGAATTCTGCACCGAATTGCTTACATAAAAATACAAATTGTAGCAACCATAAGCAGGTTCACTTGTTATTAAAAACATGATGGGGGTCGAGATTTGTTGGCGAAAGTCACCTTAGCTCAGAATCTGTACCGTACTTGGAATTTTAACCCAAATGAAGAACCATGCTCAGTGTTTTTCCTGTTAAATGTAAATAGTATAATTTTACAAGGTACAGATGCACTAATAGGGTTCTGGCGATTTTTAGCAGCTCTTTTTGGAGCTAAATAAAAAACTGGGCAGTATTTATGTTTGTTATAAAATTAGGTTAAGGGGTTGAAATTCGAAGATGGTTATCTTTTAAATTAAGCTGGGTTGCATGGTTTAAAGCAAGTGGTTTTATTCTAAAAAAAAGCCCAATTTTTTTTTTTTTTTAAAGAATAATTCAGATTGTATTTTTATTTGTTTATTTATAATTAGATACTTTAAATTATTTTATGTTGTAAATTGCTTCTAGTTTGAACTAAAAGTTTTCCATTTCAAAGATAACTTTTCCAAATGAATTTATTAAAAATGTAATAGTTATCGAATGTTGGTGAATGCAAGAAAATAGTATAAGAAAGTTTCATGCTAGGATGTATTGAAAGAAGTTTAAGTAATTCTTACTGCAAAAGCAAACTACAGCAAATGTTGAGATAATTTTTTCTTCTTTTGGAGTTGTACAATTGTTATGTAACAACAAACTGGGTTTAGGAAAAGGGTCATTCCATGGTAACTTACGTTATATTTGGAAAGTTTCAGTTAACTGTTTCTATATCCTGTACCTCTAATATTAGTTTATATGCAAAAATAACAAACTGGTGGGGGAAAAAATTTAAAACATGATTTTTTTGCTAAAAAAAATAGTAAAAATTAAACTTTTGCAATAATTCTGGTACAGGATATAATGATAAGTGTACAGAATATGTGGTTAAAATTTCATAAGGATCAGTTCAGTAGTTTCTGAGATTTTTTCACAGCGCAACCTTTTGAGGACTCCTGCTTACCTGGCATTTTCACTCAAAAAAGTGGTTAAAATCAATATTTTTGAAAATTTTTTTTGTAATTTACGAATATTTTTGTTAAGCCTATCAAGCTATATATAAATAAACATAACAGTATTCTTAAAAAAAAAAATAATAAACATTTTTTTTTTCATGCATCCCAAGTAGACAGAGCCCTTAATGAAAATATTTTTCTTTAACCAATCAATATGTTAAATTAAGTCAAAAATAAATTTCTAATAAGGCTTTAAACTTTACCGTTCTTTAATTCCTTAGTGAAGTTGGTTAAAACTAGAATGGATCTTCAAAGTTTAAATTGCAGAATCTTGTTTAGAATATTTAAAAATTGTTTCTCTACTAAAATGTAAATTTTTATGTCAACAGGTCAAACATTCCCTAAAACTGGCCAAACTGTTGTGGTTCATTACACTGGTAAGAATTTCTAATTTTCCATTAAGCAAAAGCTTATTTTATAATAATTTCTTGAAAGTGGATTCTGGATTGTCGGTTTATTAAATTTATGGTTCACAAGAACGTTTCAAAGTTCTGACAAGGACTACTCTGGTATCATTCTTGTATTTTTTCTAAACGTTAAGAGATCTGTATTATAGTCGAAATATGCTAAAAGTGGTTTTTTAGTGTTAAAAACTATTTATTTGTGTTTCCTTTACTAAATTAAAATGGATGCTATATAAAAGTTATAACTCTGTGGTTTTGCGTTAGGTCTATCAGAGCCAATGGGTTCTTAGCCGTCAAATTAAGGACATCCCTTGCAGGATTAATAAGACTGTTGTCTTATTGTTCACAGGGGTGCATCCGAGGGGGGGGGGGTATTGATCAAATCAACGAACCTCAAAATAAAAAAGTTATAGCCTTGACTGCTTATGAGAAAATATAGGTATTTGTGAAGAACCGCAACTATACTGTTGTTAGTGTTTGATGCTTTGCTTACCTTTAAATGAAGCTGTTGGTGATGGACTCCCAAATTGATTAACAAATTATTGTCTTTTTATTTTGGTGAAGGAAATACCCAAAAAATGATAGGAAGCAAGACACACCATAGGCAGACTCGAAGCGACGACAATCTGCTTTGGTGTTAATTAGACTTAGGCTGTAAAATCAAGTTTTGTATTACAATCCCTCCCTTTTTAGCAGAAAAGAGATCAGGTCCTTAAAGAAGACTATTTTAAACTAATCAGTAAACTATCATATTCCTGGAAGTCTTCGTCCCTTCTTGCAAGAATTGGCAATCTAATTTAGTTGCTCCAAGATGACAGTTTAGAGAGGCCTTCCACATTGGGCTTGGCTTCCTCTTGGCCTTCCACATTGATCACTTGTACTTCTTAAAAAATTAAAAAATCTCTGATGTCTATGATTCCTTTTTAAGCAATTCTCTTTACCGCAGACATTTGTTAATATTAACATCAAAGCAAAAGAGCTCATTTTAAACTTAATGTAGTACCAGCTGTGAACTCATTTTAAATTAAGAGAGAGAGGTACTCTAAAGCATTGTTCAAATTGCAGAATAGAGGTTCTCTAAAGCATTGTACAAATTGCAGAATATAAAGATGCTTGCATAGAGTATTTACACATTGCAAAATAACTGTAATAACATAACAAGTATCAAAACATATCACTGTTAATTGATCAGCTTTAGAAAATGATGAGGAAGCATATAACTTGCTAGGTTTGTCTATTTCAAATTTAATCTGTAGCACCTGTTAAAATCGAAATTTTTTTGAAAAATAATATTTTTATCTTCAATTCTTGAAGCAGCAGTCCTTCTGACCTATTACAGCTGAGGAACGTTGCAAATGGCATAGAAATAACAAATCGCTGTTTCCTAGAACTGCTGAATTATCATTGCCACAGTATAACATATTTCAACCAAATTTTCTTATCATTGCTTGCAAGTTTAGAAAAAAGTCAATTAGTTCAGAAAATATTAACAAAAAGTATTTTAGCATTGCTCGTAAGTTAAGAATATTTTTTTTTATTGTTCTGTTAATTTTGTAATATTAATCTTGTACATGTATTTTTCAAGGCACCTTAGCTGATGGTTCCAAGTTCGATTCCTCCCGGGACAGAGGAAAGCCATTCAAGTTCAGAATAGGAAAGGGCGAAGTTATCAAGGGGTGGGATAATGGTGTTGCTCAGGTATGTGAACTTTCTTTGGGTCACTGAAATAAAAATGAATGTTTCAGGGATATCTTGTTTGAGAAAATCCTCAATTTGGAGAAAAGGATGTTAAAGGCTGCATATTCCCATTGCATTGCTTTTGTTCTCAATTTTCATTGAATGTTGTGTCTAATAATATGACATCTTTCTTGTGAATGATTTCCAAGTATTTGTAATGCAAAACAGTACAATTATTGCTAGTATTTTTCGAAACAAGTGATGTTTAATATTGCAATGTACTCTCAAAAGGGAAGTTTCTGTTTGTTATATTAATAAAAAGTTATTAATATTATGGAGAAAAAAAAATCAAGTATCATAAGTCAGTGGCGGCTCGTGGTCGAAAATGTTAGTGCTGACATAAACATGCGACCCCCAAACCACACACGCACACATTTCCACAATTGTATACAAATACACTTGAATTTTTTATTCTCATTTTAGAAATCCCATTTTTTTGCACTTAAAAGTTCATAATTAGTAACGACATTTACATGAAAAAATTTCAGCTTTATTCAAAAAATTAATTAACGTTTAACTGATTATAATTGCAATTTTTTTGAAAAATTACTTAAGTTTTATCGGGTCAAGTAAAGAAATTATAGTTGGAAATTGTTCGTTATATCATTCTTAATGTTATGAACCTCCATCTAGTTTCTAGAATATATAGTTTTTTTAATAGAATTTTTTTAACATTGAAATAGAAAAAATTGCAATTTTTCTAAAAACTTTTGCATTTAAAAATTTAGCATTTTCTTTTCCAATCAGTTTGACTGAGGTTCAAAATATTTAATAGTTAATGCAGATTTGAATCCTCAAATAATTTTTAAAAAAGATTATATCAAACTTCAATTATCACTCTTTAAATGAAGTTTCACGTGCCAAAAATGCGATTTTTTAGAAAATGAGTTTAAAATATTCAAATTTATTTTCAAAACAAAATAGTACTTCAGACCAATAAAATAATTCTCTAGTCTTCAGATGATACGATTATTTTTCAAAAATTCCTTCTAGAGGTTATTTTAAAACAGAAAACTATAAACACATTTGACCTATTTTTGCAATATTTCAAGTGTGTACATACACTATAATGAACACAAATTCTTTAATACTCAAATCGAAGTTTTGTTTAAATTTGTACAAAATAATAACGTTTATAACATCACATAAAATAAGAACAATTAATCAAATCATTCTGTATAGTTTTAATTAAAAAAAAAACATTACCTACCTCTTTCATCTACATCAACTCCATTGTATGATATTCTACAACTACACACACATGTACATTAATTTAAATACTGATGACCACACTTATAAACTGAACATTTCGCATACATTTCCAATGCCTGATGTCGACCATTACGTTCACCTCGCACAACAATCTAGTGTTCAAATCTTACATCTTTTACAACACCAAACAGGATATAGGGGATGTCCCTTAAAAAACATGAACAACAAAATATTTTTCTTCAATTTGGCGAGCGAAATCTATTTGATATTGCTGAAGTCATTTCATGCCAATCTGCTCATCAAATTCTCAAGGACAGTCAAAGTGAGAATTAATTCCTGATTGCCAGCCTTACTGTTACATTACACGGAGTACGTGGAGGGAATTTCATTGATCACCATGTCAACGGGACTTCCCGAAACGCGTTTCAGGAACACACAACTGCAGTTCGGAGGAAAATAACTTTGATTGGAAGCAGGTTTTTTTCTCGGGAATTATTCAGGCAAGAAGATTGCCGTTTTTCGGATTTTTTTTTCACTTACCGTAGAAATTGAATCTTCATTTTAGAAAATTGTAAAATATATAATTTTAGTTTTAAACTAATAAATTTAGATGCAGCCCAAGTGGACTGGCTGTAGTCAGGGTTCCCACGGTCATTGAAAGTCATTAAAAGTGTTTAATATTTTTGAACCTGTTTTCAAGGCCTTGAAAATGCTTAGAGGTGCTTAAAAGTCATTGAAAATGCTTAGAGGTCCTTAAAAGTCCTTAATTTTTGTGTATGTTGACCAAATTCAAAATTAACAAAAATGCAACTCAGACTTGCTATTCCCGCGCGTCCGCCACTTATCCTCATTATATCGGAATTTTCTGACATATTTGTATTACACATGCGCCAACTTGTAACTGTTTTGGTAGAATATACTTTATAAAAAATTTTTATACAGACATGATGCCTGAAAACAAAATGTTTAAGGTCCTTAAAAACATTAATTCGGTCCTTAAAAGTCATTGATTTTTATTCTGTGATTTGAGTGGGAACCCTGTGTAGTGCATGAGCCGCCGCTGTTATAAGTATCATATAGTAGAACACAATACATAAGGTTTGTTTTGCAGGAAAAACTTGAAATAGAAAACATCAACACTTAGAATATTTATAACTGTCCATTAAATGGTTACCGATAAAATCAAGTTAAAGTTGTAGCAAATAATGCCATAGTAACTTGATAAAAAAATGCTTTTAATTTAGTGAAAAACATTTTACATTTTAATACTATGTAATTATTCAATCTTATCGAAAGCCTTTGAATCAATACGTCATTAATAATGGATGCATGTAATTTGTCATAATAATAAAACACTGAATACTGTTTATTATAGGTTTTATAATTTCTTTTATATTCTTTAAAAAAAAAAATCCGATTAATTTTTTAATTGCATTTTCTTCTGCAGATGAGCGTAGGCCAACGTGCTAAATTAATATGCTCACCTGATTTTGCATATGGAGCAGTAGGTCATCCTGGAGTATATCCTTTTTAATCTGTGTACTTATAGCTTTGTTTAAAGTGTACAATACTTTATAAAATGTATAGTAACTGTTTTGTTTTGGTGAAACAAAGTGTAAAGACATGGATAGAATAAAAGTGCTTGCTGAAAAGAATTAAACTACAGACTTCAAATAATTGAAAGCCTTCCTTGATGGCTAAGCTACTTTAATGAATCTTAAGATGAAATTTAGAAAATTACATGATATATTTACAACATGAACTGTTTACAAAAGGAGCATATACATAACTGACTCCTTACATGGCAAAAATCCAGTCCAATCTAAGCCTTATTAAAATGGCGTCGTTTTTTGAACATCATCTAATGCTCTTGCACTCGGTTGCCTTTCTCGAACGTCAATAGCGTTGCCATTTTTCTCGTCACAAGATTTAACAGTGACACTGTTCAGAATGCTTAGACTAGCCTCATTTTTTCACACTTAGAAATTATGATTGAGACATAAGGGACATAGTTCCGTTTTTACAGGCCATGGGGACAAGAGGTTTATTACTATTGTCAAAAATTTACTCCATTGATTTGGCATGCTTTGAAAAATTTAGCTGTGTAATCTGCAATATGATTACTAAGTTTCAGTACTGCATCTTTGCTGACCAATTAAATTAGCTATTATTTTTTCTTTTCTTAAAACCTTTATTCCATATTATTTAGAAAGTGACTCAATAATATTTTGGTTTAGAAACTTGATTGAAATGCATACTGAAAATTGTTAAGATTTAGGAGTGTGTGGTTTGGTTCATTTTCAATTTTCTTTTTATTAATGTCCAGTGGTAGAAGTGGGAAAAGAAAGGTGGGGGGATGGCCAAATGTTGGTGACAAGTGCATCCCTTCAACGATAAATTTTATAATTTCGTTTCTAATAACAATAAATTTATAACAATTAAATAAATAACAATTAACTAGTAGAAAGGAAACTATTTTCAACACGAACAAGAGTTCAAAATTTATTGTTATTTTAATGAATATTCTGCGACTTAGTTTTTTTTACTAGGAAGTAAGAGATGAAGTGAAGTAATAATTCAACATTATATACATAACTGTTTATTTAGATATAAATATTGCCTCTAAATAAGCATACTTTTATAAAATTAAATTAATAAGGAATTCTAATTTTTTTTTTTTTTTAAATACTTTGCCTTTATATTTTTTTCTAGTTCCTCCAAAGTTAAAATTTGACCAAGTGAAAATACCTATATCTTTATACAAAGTAGTATAATACATTTTTATAACCACTATGACATAAATATTTTTTTTTTCAGTCACTTAAAACTTTTTCTCAGTGTCATTACATTTTGTATTTCCCTACATGCTTGGTATATTTTTTAAGACGAAAATATATGCTTAATTAATTTTAGTACTATCTAATATCCCATACCCAGTATTGCTTAATGTTCAAAGAAATTTATAAACAAAATTAGTGATAAAAACTGAAAAATATAGTCGGGAATAAATAAAAAAAATTATACTATTTTGAATTACATGACTCGGAAGACAGTGATAAGATGAATTTGTTTCAACAATTTTGGCATTGATAGTATATACAAGTATTGTATCGTGCATTCAAAAATGAAAGTAAAAAAATTCCAAAATGATATTTTACCTTCTTAAAAGAAATGTTTGCATTTTTCAGCTTTCTTGTTTATGTCTCACATTTATGAGTTTTACTGGTTTTGTGTTAAAAATCTGCTTTCTTAAGGATTCTCATTAGTCAAATTCCTTGTCTCCATGTGACAAAATGTTACACCCTACCCATTCGTTAGAAAGTTTCAAACCTTATTTTTTTCTGGTTCCAAGCTTTTTAGTAGCCTTTTATATGTGTTGCATCCAAGTTTTTGTTCTTCACAAATAAACCATGGATACGCGTTGTATTTCTGAAGGTGCGTATCATTTTGTGTCCAATACGTTGGATAATCACTACTGCAGTGCGTTTTTGCTTACTGTTGCTGCCATGTGCTAAATTCTCTCTCCACGTGGTCTCTTCAACTTGATGCACTTGCACATTTTCCTCCTCTCCTTCTTCAACGTTCTGTAGTGTATCAGAGTCATTTTTCTTACAGTTTTGAAGCCAAATATATCAATCTCATCTTGTTTTGTATGATGATGTTTGTAGATGTTCTTGTTTGTAGATGGATTACGAATACAAATGCCGTTTAGAATCAGAAGTAAGAGTTAATGATTAAGTTGGAGGAGTACACGGTTTTCTACTAATAATCAACAAAACACAAAACATTTTAAAGTAAATGGTCGAGGACAAAACAGGAAATGATAGTGCAATAAATATGTCTTTTTCTATCCACTCCTCAATAATCCCAGACAACGGGCGCAGAAACTCGCTGCGAATTTCCAAGAAAAATTGACTGAATTTGCTTTAAACAAAACAAAAATGAAAGTATAAAAAATAACAAACACCCAGAAAAAGCCGAAAGCAAAAGTAATGAAAATGGTTAATTCTATTTTTCCCCCTCCCCTTTTAGTTTTTAGACCGATTGGATGTTTTTTAAAATTGGGGGAATAGATTTTGGTAGTTTTAGAAGTGGGGGGATGGATTTCAGTGTTTTTAGAAGTGGGGAGACGCATGGACAAGTGAGGGGACGCGTCACCCCGCGTCTACCCACACTTCTAACTCTGGTAATGTCTTCATCTTCGTTGACTCAAATTGAATTTTTTTTAAATATTTTAATTGGTTTTGCTCTACTCAAAAAGCAGAAACATTCAGTTAAAGAAGTTATTAAACAATGTGAAACAATAAGTCTTAAACTTCAGATGTTATGAACTAATGTTTAATATAGAACAGTGGTTCCTTATCCTTGATCAAAAAACCACAGATGATTTACTGTTATATTTGATTAGTAAATTATTCATAGATGCAATTATTTGAAGTAAACTGCATCTAAGGCATCATCTGAGAATTTCTTTCAACTAGAGAACTGCAACCCCTGCTCGTTGATGCTTGCCAACCCCAAAAGGGGCTACACAACCCTTATCGGTTTTTCCTTCCAATTAAGCTTGTTTTCCCTTTAAAAGAATAGACATCTTCAGAATATGTCCTAATATTAGAGAATGTTGTGTCGTAATCAATAGGAAAGTGCAAAAGTTTGACTTTATTGTATTCATTCGTATATTTCCCAATTTTTTTTATTCCGACTTCACAGAAAGAAGAAACTTCCTGTATAAAATCTCTATCATGTTCTTCAACAAAACTCCCAATACAAGCTATGTTGCTTTTACGATACCTTCAAACATTTCGATTTTCAAAACTTTAGTCAATGCTCTCATTTAGTTGTTGAGCACACTGTCACCCTTGCTTCAAAAAAATTTTGTGGCAGTACAGAAAATATTCATTCTGATTCAGTTGTTTAGCAACCGTTGATTCTGATATGTAAACAAAAGGTCTGTTTTGCCAACCTGATAGCGATTATTTCAGCAGCGTAAAGCTCAGAAAAAACAGCATAAGTCGACAATAGCGAAACTCAAAAGTAATAGTGAATTTCATGAGTATTTGCAGTAGAGTGCAAAATGATATTAGGCGTTTAGGTTTTAAAGAATATTCATAAAACCCCAAAAAAATATGGAAAATCTAAAAAAAAAATTGGTATCTCTGGATGTATGATTTTTTTCTTTTTTCAATAAAAGTTTTAACAAATCTTTTGTTTTTAAAATGCACATATTTCTTAAATTTTTGTACTGAATAAATATCTCTTCACCAAAATTTAATTCTGAATGTGTTTTGTATGGTTACTTTAAAACTTAAGCAACCTATTTATTACACTAAATTCTTAAACCACATGAATTTAAATCAAATGAAATCCAATTTATTTTACTCTCTTTTTCCCTGTCTTATACTTACCAATTTGTCTTCCTTGACTGCCCTGTACTATCCCTCCAGATGCAACTTTAACCTTTGACGTAGAGCTTCTGAAGTTGGAGTAAAAAAAGGGATACATGTCTTCATTTGTGCGTCCTTGTGTAGAACTGCACACCCGTTACCAAGGATTATTGTACTGATTTCTTAATTTTAATTCCTTAATTCTTTACAATCAAAATGAGTTTTAATATTTCTAAAGTCTTTTGGATGATTTTGTTACTTGTAAATGTCCTGAATATGTATCTAGCAGTGCAGAATTGCTTTGTAAGTTGTGTTATGTGTTTAAAGACATTGATGAATTTGGTTTATTTGTGTTTTGGTAGGTATGCGGTCAGTGTTACTTTTAAGTGCATGGCTTTAGGAAACAATGTCTATGCAGCCAATTGCCTAAACAAAGATTCAAAACACTACAACCTTCAATCGTGTACTCAATTTTATAAAATAGTAGAAATTTGTGGGTCTGCCATTCTTTCAAACTTATCTCTGTGATTGCTATTTTCACACAAACTTGTTTAAATTATTTTGTCTAATTTAGATAAGTTCTTGCTGTTCCTTGAGCTCTTATTAAGTGCTGTGTCGAATATATTCCTACGTGTGGTCTCGAAATTGTTATATAAACATTTGCTTGATGTATGTAGGTTTTAGTTTGCTTTACCCAGAAGAAATAATTCATGTTCAGAATCACACACATGGTTAAGTTTAGCATATGACTTTATGTAAACACACTTTTTGGGTACTTCTTGCTACCTTAATTGCTATATTTCAGATAATACTTGAGTAGGCTTTACCCAAAATAGCACACTGGACGTAAGTGATCATACAGGCTTTGTAAATTGCTCAAAAATTAGATCATCGTTGTAGCATTAAATTTTACGCTCACCCGTTACTGTAAAACAAGAAATATTAGTTCTGTTTCCCATCGCAATTCATAATAACATTTAATCTTGAGTTTCAAGTTCATCATTTTAAAATTTGACCAGTCCTATTTTTTATATGTACTATATCTTTTTATCTTTATTTTATTTATTATGCAACAAATTTTTCAAAATACTAATTTTGTGTTCTAAATTGTAGTAGGAAACTTGTATATTAATAGTAATCATTTTCTTATTCGATATTTTATTAGTGAATGTTTCTTTTAATTTCCTAATGAACATGCAGTATTGATAATTGAAGGAGGGATTTATGTCTGGTTAAAAGTAGTGTCCAGTGTGTAATTTTTGGCATTTCGCTATTAAGCATTGTATGTGGATAGAAATTGCTCCTCAAAAGGGACTCTTTAGTAGTATGCACTTCAGTAGTGGTATGTAGCATCTTGCTGTGTTTAACAATTGGTGTTTTGTAGCGATTTATGTCATTACGTGCCCAGGTTAAAGCTTCATATTTTCTGTGATGCGATGCAATTAGCGGTTAATTTTAATGCGTCTCGGTCCAATTCCACATGCGTTTCTTTTAAATTTTTGAGTACGATGCATGCTTGAATAATTTATACCAGCTTAATCTCAATTGCCTCATCATTCCTTCTTTCATAGGTAATAATTCTCAATAATCAAGCTTGCATTTAAAAGAGAAGCTTCGAATAACAATATTTTTGTTTAAACAGAGTTGTATCTAATACACACACTTAGAACAAAGTATACTACGCCAGTCAAAGTCTCCTTAACTCGCATTTCAATGCAACTCGTGCTTCGGATAATTAAACTGTTACGATGCAAATGTGGAATTTAAATTTTGAAGAAAAAATATTTTCCATCCAGTGTTTGCATTACCATTTGTTTTGATCCTACATTTCATGATAAACGTGCATACTTATATACATATAAACTGTTTGCAATTTGTCTAAGGCTATGTATCCTTTTTTTATGAACATAAATAAAAAGTCCCTCTGCAATAAATGTATTGATATTTTTTATATATATGTTTTAATTCTTTAACCCACTGACAGTCATGGGAATGGGCAAAATTCTACAGTTGTTTTCCCTGCAATAATTTTAAAATTATATTTCTAATTCAAATGCATAATTTTTTTTTTTAATTATTTTGTTTTAGGTAGTTTATAAACTATCATCCTAGTAAAAATATTTTATTTTAAATTTTATTTATAAATTTAAAATTGTTGTGTATTGATGGAAAAACTGGGGATCAAATGACGTATATATACATGCATGACTGTGTGTGGGTTAAAGTGGTATGTTAATTTTTCTAGAATTTGATAAATATTATATGAACAGGTTCTTCACGTTCGTTGAAACTCATTAAAAGTGCTTACTATTTTTTAACTTGTTTTCAAGGCCTTAAAAGTACTTGAAAATGCTTAGAGTTCTCTAAAATCCTTTGATTTTTGCTGATGTTTTGTTCAACTCTTATTTGCTTATACCCTCGAGACCTCCACTTATCCGCGCTGCTTGAGAATCGCCTGGTATATTTGTATTTCACATATGTCAACTTATTTGTCATTTGGTTTTTTTAGCAGAAAAATTTTACGAGTCGTACGCCTGGAAAGTGCACATTTATTGTACTATGGCCCAAGTACAGTGTATACAGGGTTCCCAAGGTCATTGAAAATCATTAAAAGTGCTTAATATTTTGGAACTTGTTTTCAAGGCCTTGAAAATGCTTATAGGTCCTTAATTTTTGCAGATGTTGTGTGGCCAACTGCAAAATTTATAAAAATACAACTCTGACTTGCTATTCCCGCGTGACTGCCTCTTATCTGCACCATATCAGAATTTTGTGACATATTTGTATTACACATCCACCAACTTGTAACTTTTTTGGTAGAGTATACTTTATTAAAAATTTATATACAGACATGATGCCTGAAAACACATTTTTAAAGGTCCTTAAAAACATTAATTAGGTCCTTAAAAGTCATTGATTTTCATTCTGTGATTTGAGTGGGAACCCTGGTGTATGAAAAATGGATTACAACATCAAAGTCTGTTCGTAAGGCAAAATGCAAATTGTGCGTGAAAGATTTTGATATTATTGCTAGTTGCAAAGCAGTCACACAATTAAAGTCATGACTGAAAACAAAATTTCCTAAGGTCTTTGAAAATATTATTCAAGTTCTTTTAAAGTCATTAATTTTCATTCTGCAATTTCAGTGGCCACCCTGATGAATGATAAACTGTATATTAGCGGTTTAAAATTCAATTGCTTAACATTTTTCTACTGCATTTTCTTCATGTGGTTAAAGCAGGGTTCCCACGGTCATTGAAAGTCATTAAAAGTGCTTAATATTTTTGAATCTGTTTTCAAGGCCTTGAAAATGCTTAAAGGTGCTTAAAAGTCCTTGAAAATGCTTAGAGGTCCTTAAAAGTCCTTAATTTTTGTGTATGTTGTCCAACTGAAAAATTTACAAAAATGCAACTCAGACTTGCTATCCCCGCGTGTCCGCCACTTATCCGCACTGTATCAGAATTTTCTGTTGTATTTGTATTACGCATGCGCCAACTCATAACTGTTTAGGTAGAATATACTTTATAAAAAGTTTATATATAGTCATGATGCCTGAAAACAAATTTTCATAGGTCCTTAAAAACATTAATTAGGTCCTTAAAAGTCATTGATTTTCATTCTGGGATTTGAGTGGGAACCCTGTTAAAGGCACGCCCAATGTATGTGGTTAGTGATTTGGCCTCACATGCCAAATGTGCCAGGTTCGAATCCTGGCATTAGGGATGGATGTCCATTGTGGTTTGGAATTCATGTTAAGTTGTAGGTTTCTCCCTAATTAGCCATAATTTTGCACTAACATAGATCATTGATTGTATATTCAAATATATTGATCATTTTAATATTCTAATGACATCATATTTAACTTCTCAAATTATTTAAATTTTTGTATTTTTACTGCATTTGGTAGTATAGGATATTGCTGGATATCCTATATTACCAAATGCAGTAAAAAAAAAAAAATACAAAAATTTAATGCAGCCAAACAGGGAAAGTTATTTCATGGCCACCATGTATTACTAGTTTGTATGAGGAACAATTTCATAAAGTTTTTTTTTATTTATTTATTTTTATTCTACACTTCGAAAGTGTAGTCAAATGAATAAGGCTGGGTTATTTTAATAAATTTACTTTTATTTCACCATGAACACATTTTCTTTTCCATTCAATTACTCATCTGGTTTCGTCCGCATACGAACTAGGGATTCCCAGGTTTCCAGATTTTCCCTGCAAGTACGATAAAATATGAAACATAGCTTATTGTAACAATTTTAGTTTTAAAATAAACAATTTACCAAGCAATGCGTAAGAATCGGACAATATTCACATTCATTTTGTTCACATTTACATTGTTAACCCTTTGCACTCGAGCGGCGCCACACGAGAGGACCACTAGGTTTGATGCGGAAATTCGATGCAACGCCAATGACTGTGTTTAGTTTCTATGAAGCAAATCCATAAACGCCAACCAAACCTAAAATGTCTCGAGTTGCTGGTCTCTCCGCGCGAAAAAGGCCTCGAGTGCAAAGGGTTTAATACAAACTGTGAATTTTCGAAAAGATTGATCTTCGAATTATGTGTTAACATGGAAAATTAAAAGTACCTTTTCTTAAAAATGACCGTTATGGAGAGGTTTAAGTGGAAGTCCTAGTAAGGATCATTCCCTATACTCGCTATGATACAATTTTTAAGCTCAGTGCGTTTAGAAACTACTTTGTATAAAACCTTGAAATTTGGTGAATAAAACATCCCTAAGAGGAAAATATGCGGCAAACTACGTTTCAAAATTTATTTATTAAAAATGAATGTGAATTTATGCATTTCACACCGTTCAAACATATTTTATTTATTCAGATTAATGCAATTTTGGCAACAGGAAAAAGTTTCAACAATGATCGGTTTAGTGGGAGTTATTAGTATTCCAAAATGGTTATAAAAACGTGTGTAAAATTGACCTTTTAGTGACAGTGACAGCCCCCAAAACTTGATAGAATGCATCGACATCGAATCTATCTGCTAAGCTCCAAGCCGATCAGATGACTGCAAATGGGTTAATTAGGCTTCCGCAGATTTGCTCGGCAGCCGCGCACACAACAAACAAGATCGAAACTAACACGTTGAGCGCCACGCGAATTCTTAAGGAATTCCCCTTCAGGCCACACGCGCTGCTTAGAAGCGCTGGTATTGCGGTTTAGCAATGGCGAAGCGCACTACTAACAGATTGAAATTGACTCGATACAGCTGTGTAAATATATTAGGCCCATTGTTTCTTATCACAATAGAAGATATTTACGTTTAGAATGAAATGCTTATAGACATTCATTCCACACGCATTTACGCGGCGTTGCCAGACGTCGGACTTAAAATTCTTTGGTAGGAAATTTTTCACAAGGGCATTTTGGACATAGTGTATTTAATAGTATTTTTTATCAATTGAAATATCAATATTACTTCAAAAACTAAGGCTTCCTGTACTTAAAAAAGTACTACTAAGAAAGGCACTATGTCAAATTATAGGTGTGGAAAAATACTGTCAGCCACCGGTGGTTGACGCGGCACTCAACGTGTAAATAAAGAGGATTTAAAAAGGGATTGTCAACAAAAAACACTGTTCAGGAATTATTAAATAATCCTTCCCAATGAAAGAGAACGGTGTAGTGGTTAGCGTGCTAGCTTCTAGACGGGGGACTTCTTGCGGGTTCCGAGTCCCGTGTTAGGCATGGGTGTTTGTAAATGTATGTTGGCTTGTCTAATGACGAATGTTTCGGCGCAATATAGCCCTCGTGTTGCTGACGGCGCCAGATAATCTGAAAACAACCAACCCAATGAAAGAGTTTGTTGTTGTTTTATGGCGCAAAGGCAGCACAAGGGCCATGCAGTGCTCTCAATGAAAGAGAGTTCCAAGAAGGAAAGTAAAAAATATTTTTTTTGTGCTTAGTTCGCATAATTTGACGAATGACCAAGACGTTACAGGGTTGCCAGAATTGTCAGGGGAAATGAAAATGGATTAAAAAAAAGGCCAGGGAAATGTCATGGAAAATTAAAAAATGTGATATCTTCTGGAAAAGTCAGGGAATTTTCTTCCAAGAAGTTTAGTAATTTTTTTCAAACCGCACATCTGCGTTCTGAAAATTTGATATTTCATATATTTTCTTGTTACAATGTGTAAAAAGCATCCACTGAAGGCATATTGACTGAAAAACGGGTAAAAATTATCCGCTTTTATGCCGATTTCCGCTTTTTTTCTCTTGAGAATTTTTACTTTTTCTACAATTTTATTATTTTTAATGGACTTTGTAGGGCTTTATCTGACTAAACTTGCCTAAAACACTCCTCATAAAAAATTTCCAGCTGCGTCACTGTTTTGTACCCACATTAGTACACAAATATATTCTTTTTCATTTATTTTTGTAGTTTAAAATAACGCTGCAAATATATTTTCCTCTTTTTTATATTTTGACTGTTTTCACCATTGGGAAAAATAAAGGGAGATGCACAGTTTTCTACTTCTGCCATTTAATCCATTTATCTTCGTATGCAAGTACATCTGTATTTGATGACAGAAATCGCAAACATTTTACAGTTCCACAAAAAAGTGGATTTTCGCTTTTTTTGCCAAAATTTTGATTGATAAAAATGCACATTAAAATGTCGAGGAAAAAAAAATTTATATAATCCTTCTCTAAAATTACAATTTTAAAAACTGCAATTGTGTGCAACATTTTTTGTTTACTTCGGCTTGAAATGAAACCTGGAAATTTAAAAAATATTTATGAAAAAGTCAGGGTTAAAGGTCAGTTAATAGTTTGTGAAGAAAAACGAGCCAGATTCCTATTTCAATGGTTTTAATTTACCTGTACATTTTAAAGTGAATTTTAAGCATCCCTTATAGCTTACCTACATCCATCAAGCATTGGTTTAGTTTCCGGAATCAAAGCGTATAGAAGTTCATAACAAGGAATGCATATTCCTTTCAAAAAGCCAACCTGAAAAAAAAATTCGTGGTTAGCTTGTATTGTATATATATATTGTTGCATAAATTGTCTGTATATATTGTAAATAGTGACGTATTATTTCAAAATTCTATTGTAATTTATTTTTATCCTATTTTATTTAGTAATTAATAGCGATTATACAAGTTAGAAAAAGGTGGCAACACCTAAAGCAATCGAGAAGTTTCGAGATATTTCTTTTCCGATGAATTGGCTGGAAATTTCGAGAATGTCTCACGCGCTTGTATATAAAAGAATAGAGAACGGGAAAGTTTTCAGATGGACTTCGGACTTCGTTGAAAGCTGATCGCTTTGTTTACATATTGGAGTGAGCTTGTATAATCTCTGAATTCGAAATTATTTTTGTTGAAGCTTGTGTTGAAGCTTGAGAGTAATTAAACTGTTGCCTGTGAATAAATTTTGTGAGTTTCCTGAAGAGAGAATAAATATTTGTATACCGTGAAAACTGTGCCATCATTGCCTCAGTGGAGAAATTCGTAACAATATATATATATATATATGTCGGAAAATGGCGCTAATGATTGCATATTGAAGAGCGGTTTCTTGCGCATGTGCAGTGCAATCGGCGCCATTCTGAAGTAAGTGGTTCTCTTAGAAAGGCGCATTAAAACGTAGCTCTTAAATTTCTGTCGTCGAAGTGAAAATGGAGCAAAGAATTAACATTAAATTTTGCTTCAAATTGGGCAAGACAGCTGCGGAAACCTACGAAATGTTAAAGCAAGTTTACGGCGAGGAAGCAATATCCCACTCAAGAGCTTTTTGAATGGTTTAAACATTTCGTTAAACGTCGCGAAAGCGTCAAAGATGATCCACACACAGGTCGTCCGGAATGGACGCCGGAAGCAATTGAAAAAGTTCGCGATATGGTGAAATGTGATCGTCGATTGACTATTCGAGTACTCGCCGATGAATTGAACATGGACAAAGAGACGGTTCGGCGAATTTTGACGCAAGACCTAGGCAAACGCAAGATTTGTCCCAGATTCGTTCCTCGCCATTTAAGGGACGAACAAAAGCAATTGAGACTGGACGCATGTGACGAACTTATCGACAACGCTGATACTGATCCTGCGTACCTGGGTAGGATACCCAATTTGAATCAAAATTTAATGTTAATTCTTTGCTCCATTTTCACTTCGACAACAGGAATTTAAGAGCTACGTATTATAGCCCCTTTCCACGAGAACCACTTACTTCAGAATGGCGCCGATTGCACTGCACATGCGCAAGAAACCGCTCTTCAATATGCAATCATTAGCGCCATCTTCCGGCTTTTTGTTCTCCTACAGTTACGTCAGTCCTGGAAATTAATAGCCGGACCTTTATATATATATATATATATATATATATATATATATATATATATATATATATATATATATATATATATATATATATAATCAATAAAAAATAAAAAATATAACCCATTAAAACAAAGTTTTGAATATAAATCCTTTATATGCATTACCAGTTTTTATATTCATTAAAATAGCGTCGTTTTTGTTGTCAGCGTATGCCTGGAATTTGCATTTAATTTTAAATATTAAAATCATCTCTATCAGCAAAATATGCGGTAAACTACTTTTCCAAATTTCTTCATTAAAAATGAGTGGAAATTTATGCATTGACAATCAAATATCTTTTATTTATTCGGATTCAAACAATTTTATTACTTATTTATAAAAACAGTTTTGGCAACAGAGGAAAGAGTTTCCTTTAATGATCGTTAAAATGGTTTTTCAGCGCAATTGGATGAGGGCAAGTTGGTTTATTAGTATTCCGTAAAAGCGACCTTTTAGTGACAGCGTCAGGTGCCAAAAGTTGATAAAATACTTTACCTTCGACATCGAATCTATCTGCCAAGTTTCAGCCCGATTGGATGACGGCAAGGGGTTTATTTAGGCCTCCGAAGATTTGCCTGCCATCGGCGAACAAAATCAAAGTTAATATAAAGGATTTAAAAATGTGCTTTGAAAGGAAAATTTTAAATTAAAAGGCGATGCTAAAATAGGTTTGCCATTATATATATCTCAATAAAAACTAGGGGTCTGGAACATCGCACAACTTTCAATTACACTATAATATCTGTAATTGCATTAAAATTTATTGTTTTATTTACCGTTTTCATATTTTCACTCATTTAAATAAAAATGGCCAGTTTACCGATATGTTTCGTGATAATTTTTACATGGGTCAACAAAAAAAAATTCTAAGATGGCGATGTTATTCTATAGTTATTACATTGTCCTTTCTCGTGCGTGAAACAAAAAAAAAAATATTTGTTGATGGGCGATGCCCAAAGGTAGAGAGCTCTGTGTTAAAGGTACTCGTATTTCAACTTTTTACCGCATTTGTACTGGAATTTCGAAGGTGGGGATGATTAGAACACCTTTAGAAGCATTAGCATATAAATTTTAATCAAAATCGTTTGAGCGTTTTTTTTTAGCAATTGTTGAAAAAAGTGATTTTTTTTATGATTTCAACCTATGCGCGATCTCGACGAAAACGTTAATGGTAGCCTCTAGAAAACGTTAATGACCCTCCTCTCCTCACACCAAATTTGAACATAGTAGGTCAATTTGTTCGGAAGTTATTAAGTAGCAAATAAGAAATTGAATTAAAATTAGTGGAAAAATATCTTTTGCAAATTGCTAAGTATAAAAATGTGAATATAGTCCATATCTAAATGGAATAGTGATCAAATATTGAAATATTTTAATGTTAATTTTAAATATATGTTGCTTATTCAGCTTAGACATTGGCTTTGTTTTGACCATCTTTGTAGATCTATATATACTTTAGCGGGGGAAAAAAATGAACTGGACTTAGTATTTATAAGTATAATTCTTTTTAAATGTATTCAAACTGTCCTTTAAACAGTAGCGAAATTTTAATGCTCTGATTGCATTTCATTTAATGTAAAAATATGGATTTTTTTATAATATAACTTTTGTATGCTTCATTGTAAAATCTCAGATATAATAGGTCAATTTCGACCTTTATATCCTTAAAGCGTATGCAAGCTTTCAAGGGCGACGGGCCTCGATCCAGGGACCATTGTGTCTCGAGACAGATGCTTTACCGCTGTGCAAAAGAGTACTCCAGTGCACACAAGTTTTATCTGTAACTTGATGTCGCCACATCCTTTAGAACTAAAAGAAGTATTAACAGAGTGTCCAGCAAAGGACTCCCTGATATTAAAATTAAATAACTCGGAAACAAAGATGGATAGAATAATGAAACAGAAAGTATACTTATTTTGAAAGCTGTAAAAATCTAATTTCAAAATTAGTTACAAATGTTGCCAACAGGTGGTGCAGTACACTTAGTTCTTGTGAATAAAGAATTGCTTTGAAGCTCAGAGCTATCAGTCTTCGGACAGTTCCACTGTGTAAATGTGGACAGGAAGTTAGTGTGATTGCAGACGACAAATTTATAACACATTTCTAAAGTTTTGAAATTACAGCGCCATTTGTTGGTTTACATTTGTAACTAATTGTGAAATTTCTGTTTCCAATTTTTACAGCTTTTAAAATATCTATACTGTTACGAATTTTTGTAACATTTATAAATATTTCTTAGTGTTAATTTTGTCAATAGGAAAATTTATGTACATTTTGCATAAGGCAGTGCAATAGTTCGTCTTAAGTTGGCTTCCCTGCAATATGGGTCTTAAGGCTTTGATAACGAGTTTTATAGAGGTAACGCTGGGAAGCGAGTTTTACAAGGAGCAAGGCAATTAGCATTATGGTAATGGCAATCTCGCCAAATTGGCGAGATAGAACCAAGTTGGCGACGGTTTTGGCGACTAATTTTTGTCGCCAAATTTGGTGAGAAATCGCCAAATTTGGCGACCACTTGGCGACATTTTTGGTCCCCATGTACATGTATAGGACTTTTCGACTACGATCTGGAAAGTTCTTCAAATATCTATCTCTAGAAGTATTGACTCCTATATAAGACCGGCCAAGTGAGCGGGGAGTTTAGTTGTTGACTGAGTGAGTTGAGCCCGTTAGTTGACAGAAATTACTGAGTTAGTTGAGATACTGACTTGGTTGTCTGTCAGCGAGCATTCAGAGAGTTCCGAAAGCGAACTGTATTGCATTGTCTTTTGCGGTGATTTAGCAGTTGTGTGTCAAGTTTAACTGCTGTTTGTGCTCTATTGTTGTGCTGTATTGAGTCTACTAGAACGAGAAGTTTTGGAGTTGTAAAGGAATCTGTGAAGAGTTATATTGGAACAAATTTCTGCAAGTTTTGATCTGCTTTGGCTTCAAATCTTTCGAACCCGTCCACGCAGCAATACTTTTTGTTTCATTCTTCTATTGATCTTTGCTTTTGAGCTATTTAATTTTCAAAATCAGGGAAACCTTCGCTGGACACCCACTGTATTAAGTATTGTCATTACTTGGGAATCTGGTTGTTCGTCCATTTTACTTCTGTCCATGATTGGTATTGGCTGCTTCCCCTGAGATTTCTCAACATCACCCTACAGATTTTGAAAAAAAAAAAAAAGAAAAAAAAAAATACTTATATTTAGAAGAGGATCAAGTACACACTCAACCAGAATGAAGAAAAGCTTGTAGGTTTACAATACCTGATCGTAAAACTCTTCGAAGATCACCTTCACGATTTCTTCCTGTTGAGTCCATCCCTTTGTACTGCCGCACAGGTCGCAGGCCGTCATGGTCAATGCCTGAAGAAGCAATCTGGAATGGTGGGAAGTCGTTTCAGTTTGCAACATAACTCTACTCACGGAAATCACTAACTCTTGTAGCAAGAAGAAACAATAGCAGTATAGGCAATTTAGACCAAAATTTGTCTCGGGAAGGAAATAATTATTAGGAAGCTAATTCCCTCTGAAATACGCTCTTTAGCCCCTGTACACTAATGCATGGTTCGGCGTATTGGTCTTGGAGATAATTGGTAAATGGAGAAAACAGAATTGCAATTTTCAAAAGAAAAGTTCTTAGAAGTGTGGCTAACGGGCTGCCCGTCTAATTGTGCCACCGTACTGACGTCACAGTACTCTGACTTCTCTTTGCCTTCACTTCACTGCACCAGAGTGGACTGGTTGACGCTTTGTGGGCAACAGGAAAAAACATTCCCTTCAAGGAACTCGCGTGAGTAAAACGAAGAGAATCACCTCTACCATTTTCAGTGATGTGTCTCTAATTTATAGCAATCCTCGTCTCTATTTTGGATTGAATCAACTTTATGTTCCATCTCAGTTGTTATGCACTAAGTTTTTAGTAAATATAATTTTCTGTTTGAGTCTCGTGTTGGTCAAGACCCCCAAAGTAGTATCCTTGGTGGTGACAAAGAAAGTGGTCAATGGCGAAGACGTTTTAATTCGGAAATTTATAGATTTTTTAAAAAGCCCGTTATCATTAAAAGCTTAAAATTAAAAGAATGAACTGGGCGCTTCTCATATTGCTAGAGTGGATGAAAGTAATTCAGTAAAGAAGATTCTTCTCGCAAGGCCTTTCACGAGTAGGAGAAGAGGAAGGCCAAAATCGGATTTTAAAGTAATCGGAGTGAAGGACTGCCAGACTAGGTCTTGAAATAGGCTGCCCTGGAGAAATCTTTAACGATGGCCTTGGCCCACCCTGGGCTGTCGTGCCAAATATGATGATGAGGTATCCCTGTCCTGTACTTCCCCAAAAATATACCTAAAAATCCTGCTTGAGTTAGCCGACCAAACGGTATAGTGGTTAGCGTGCTAGCCTCTAGACCGCGAGGTTGCGGGTTCGAGTCCCGTGTTAGGCATGGGTGTTTGTAAATGTATGTTGGCTTGTCTAATGACGAATGTTTCGGCGCATTATAGCCCTCGTGTTGCTGACCGCGCCAGATAATCTGAATACAACCAACCAACCAACCTGCTTGAGTTAATTTTGTATGACCGTCAATTAGGATTTTCCAAAAAATACAGAAACAAATTCAGCAATGGAGGAAATAAAGAGGTGCTGTTGGTGCCAAATGTTTCTGTTTAGAAAGAAAAACTTATAAATGTATTTAAATGCCTCGCCAAACCACAACCCTTTAGAGAACTAAAGGCTATAAGGTTTTGGCGAGAATTATGTCTTCACTCCGCTAAAATGGATTAAATGCCTATGAGCACAGTGAAGATCTATCGTCTAGTGATGTCAAGTTAAGTTGGAGTTTAGTATAGTGACGTTAATGCTAATGGACAATCAAGAATCTGATTATCTTCTGATAATCGGTTCTTGCGTCGAAGTTCACAGATTCGCAACGAGATGATAAATTTGTCTTCCTCTGAAGAATATTTTCTTTCCAAAGTCAAACCTTTACTGAGTTGCTGTATCCAGCGCGAGGAAGACACTATGAAGAAAAAAGCTGTGCAGCTAAATTATGGCTACAGTCTTTCAAGCAAATTTCTATAATGAACTTCGTGACAGTTTTTAGAACTGTAATTTCTTCGTCCACAGCTATACTCGATCACGTTCTCCACAGTTCAGTTATACGGCTGCTGCAATCGCTTAAGAACCCGGAATTCGCCAGGTGGCGCTGAATGCCCACTCCACTTTTTGAAACAGTGGCCGATCGTTATAAAAAAATGTATAATTTTAGTAGTTTCAAGAATGAGATAGATTTTCTAGAAATGAAAAAGTTTAGGCTTTTTTTTTTATTTTTTTATTTAGACAATGACTCTAGGTTTAATCCATGATTCATGCAATCGATGGACTTACATTGACACAAAACGTTGGATTAGGTTAAAGTTTGCTTTCTTTTAAAACTCTTTTTAGAGAAAAAAATCGTGAAACTATTCAATAATAAACTTATTATTTTAACATATATAAGGTAGGTAATTGAACAAAATGATTTTAAATAAAATGTAAACCAACAATAAACCATTGTCTAAAAAATGGCACATTAATTCGTTTAAATAAACGCTTGAATTTACAAATGTAATTAAAGACAAAATACCGCTCGCAGTACTATCAGTATATAACGTGAGTGGAGTGGCTGAAAAGTGCAGAGGCGATTCCATCCAGAATGTGTTAAAAAATATGATTGCGGTAGCTGTATATGTGAACTGTGGAGAACGTGATCGAGTGTAGCTGTACTTCGTCCAAAGCGTGTTAATTTATCTTCAGGCTGCTGGGAACATTTATTAAGTTAAATCAGTCCCACTTCTATCTCCAAAATATGTTTATTGTCTCAATTACTTTGTAGGATCAAGAGTTTGAATCCTTCGTCAGTTAGGGTTATTTTACAGTTAGTCAATAGGAGTACTGTGTTGACCCTACAGCAGGTCGTAATGCTATCCATGAAGGTTAGTGGTGATTTGACACAAAGCAGAAATATGCCTAATAGCATCGTAGTACCATGCCGGGAAGTGCTCAGTTGATGGAGGCAGTAGAAGCTTTCGCCAGAGGGAGAAATTAATCCTCCTACCTGCACATATCTTTACCAAGATCATGGTTGGTTGGTTGTATTCAGATTATCTGGCGCCGTCAGCAACACGAGGGCTATAATGCGCCGAAACATTTCGTAATTTGACAAACCAACATACATTTACAAACACCCATGCCTAACACGGGACTCGAACCCGCAACCTCGCGGTCTAGAAGCCAGCACGCTAACCACTATACCGTTTGGTCGGCACCAAGATCATGAAAAACTTAAGTAAGTTATTTGAAGATAATAAATACTGAGGAATATATGCACTCCTAATTTGAATGCGATCTTTCGTACTTTATAAGTAACGTTATTACTTGAGTTACTTAAAATATGTATAGCAAAAAAGCAGTTAAAATCAGGTAATTTTCAACATTTTCAAGAGTAATACTGTGTATTACAAAAAAGCTTTCCCGTTGATCTTTGGAATGTTCAGAATATATGCATGGAAACCAAGTAATCTGTTTTTAACGTACTCGCCAGATCCTGTGCTTTGGAAAAAAGTTGCAGTAGGTTTACTAACGCAGAAACAGAGTACTCATCTCTAACTACAATTTCTAGACAGTGCATGCTTGGCTATTGACTTGAATTCGAAGAAGAAGGCTTAAAAAACACCATAGAGAACTATATTAGCGACTATCTTTCAAACAAGTTAGCGTTTGTTGGAAACCAAGGGCGACCTATTGCACAACATTAGATGGGGGAACAGTATGGCAGCAAAAGTTACAGTTACAGTTAAAGATCAGTGGAAAGGACAGACGGTTATTCATGAAATGAGTATTTCGATCGCTATAACTTTCGTCTCACCTGTGTTCGGCCGAATCCCAGTCGAATTGATTTTCCTTCACGATAGCAGAAAGGCGGGCTTTGTTTGGAAAGAAAAGCGCTAAGTCCGTAGCTATAATGCAATGCTTGATATTGTTCAGCACCTATAAAAAAAAAATTTACGAAAAAAAATGGCATTTCAAAATTGTTGTTTTCAAAGAACAATGTTTTCAATGTAATAAATAAAACTTGACAAATCCTACTTCCGAAGTAATCTAATTCCATACTTCTTATTTCTCTTCATTTATAAGCTAACTTGTTACTGTCTATCTTTCAGGAGAATAGCTCCCGCCAAATAGTCTGGATGGTGGCGGTTGCTATAGAAACAATATTCGTCGATTTAGAATAGAGGTGATGCACGGAGGAAACTGGCTCCAAAAGGTTTTAATACGGTTAATGCAGATGTTTTTCTTCTGGAATTCCTGTGGGAAATGGGTTAGTCTTGAATCCACGAGGACAGACATCCCTAAACTATGTGATGGGCGCTATTTTTGTGATAGACAGTACGTATTCTGAATGAGGAAAAGCTTTTTCTACAATGGGTTGTATATTTCTTCCTTATTCCAGTAATGTTATCTGGTGTGTGCTATTCTTACATAATTTCTTATTGTTTTTAAACATTTTGTGAAATGTTTAAAAACAATAAAAAAAAAATATTTAGTGTTCTTTAATAATTTACGATTCAATTGTTTTTTAGCATCGTAACACAATATGCCAAAAGTTAATAGATTGTTTCTCACCTTTCCATTTATTTAACACATTATTTTTTTCAGATAAATGAAACAGAAGAGCAACCGTGGGTGGTTGATAGGCAATGATCAACTGATTTTTAACTCTTTGAGCCTTCATCGAAATTTCATATAACTCTTTTTTTTGGGAAAGGGGGGGGGGAGGGGGAGTGGGGTTAGAACACTTTAAAGGTATTAGCACAGCGATTTTGGATCCAAATTATTTGAGCCGTTTTTTGGCAACTGCGAAATTTTTTTTTTTTTTTTTTTTTTTGCAATCCCAGTTACTTTAACCCATGCGATATTTAGAGGAAAACCTTAATGGCAGGTCCGATGACTACCACTAACCCGCATATCAAAGTGAACATCGTGGGTCAATAATGGTAGTTAGGTCGTCTGAGAGTTATGCTAACCATAGACATGTATTTTTTAGACCACTGATTTGGAATAGAAACATTCCAAAGCGTGTAGATATGAAGAAGAAGAAAAAACGATAATTTTATTATTTGAATGTATGCAATAGAGGGGCAATTATTTAGTTTTGAACTAAAAGAACGATAATGTTTAAATTGAAATATCAGTACTTACTTTTTTATAATCAGTTGATGACAAATGGCTGAAGATGTTGTGCCCATCTTGCTGCGCAAAGAAACATACATTAAAACACATCGAGAAACTGTTAAGTATTTGAGAGGATAAGTGAATAAAGGGTGTAGGAACGAAAAAGTAATTTTTTTTAGCTTTTCTTTTGTGTGTAACATACCTGCCCCTGCATTAGTGACATATGATTTTGAGAAGGACGCCGAAAGGAGAAAAAATATTTAAAAAAAATTAATAATAATAATAATAATAATATGGTAAAAACATAAATGTTGATTGCAAATTAGCATAACCTACCTAAGGTCTAGTCTTTCGCAATAACGACTAAACAACCTTGCAATTTTGTCTATTGAAAATTATACTTATCGTCATTAGATTAAGACGCACTAATAAAAACATGTTTGGCTGCAAAAGCTATAGGAAAGTCCACATCTAAGATTATTCCAGATTATTTTGATCAATTTTCGGTAATATTTTTTGATGAATATTAAATCAAATGAAACTTTTGTTGTAGTTACAAAATGTGGGTTATTTTCTACCTGATAAAACTATAAATTGAGTAAAAGAATGTAGGAGGTTGCTCTTTACACATGTACATTACAGCAAGCCTACTGAAGTTTGAAAAAGTCTGTTAAAAGAATTAGTAATAGAAGAATTCTTTTGCAAAATAAAAATAGTGAAAATAAGGTACTTAATACTTACTATTTATTTGTTTTTGGTTTTTAATCTTTTTAAAATGAAAACTTCAGGTATTAAGTTCCAACAAATTTCAGTTATAGAGCACCTATACCATTTTTGGAAGGTTTTTATACCCTTTTTCATTGTGGGAAAGGGGGGTGGGGGTGGCAAAACTCATTTTTGTACACATAACATTTTACTCATAGGCTTGTGCTTAAGCATACCCGTGCTTAAGCATTTTAGAGACCCACGCCAAGTGTCAGAAGGTAAAAACATATCACATTTATCCATTGTTAATACTCGGATTTAAAAAAAAAAAAAATCAACGGCAATTATACACATTTAATTACATTTTACGAAATATATATTAGAACATTTAATGGGAAAACCTTTAGGCTAGTCTGGCGCCAGTCAGTAATTCAAAATCGAGATCGGAAGATGACAAATACAAATTTCGGATTCAATTGCATAGCTTTTGACATTTTACACTGATTTTGGTATTTTATACTAAATTTGGATTGGAATTATCAGTTATTACAATAACTTTTTGTACATTTTCTCTTACATCCACCATCACATCTTTTTTTTCCTTCTTTTTTTTTTATTATTTCCACCATACCCCATGAAACCATTTCACGTACCACAGGTTGAGAAACGTTGTTTTTAGTATAAAAGCATTCTTGCAAACTGAAGAGCCGAAAAAGTGTTCTACAAACATTTGAAGCAATTTACCGACCCACGAAAAAGAAAGTACCTGCAGAATGGACACTGTCATGTTGAAATGGTGATGCTCCAGCACCGATGTCGTGTAGATGGCGGCTAATGGTGATGCAGCATTCACTAGGAATTGATTGGTTTTGCCCCTGTGATCCAAGTCGTGGCACAGGCACGATACATACAGCGCCAGACCCTGTAAATTACAGTGAAGTGAAATCCTGGTATTATTTACACACACTATTTTTGGGTGTCCTAAAATTGACTTAAAATCTAATCAATCTTTTCAAAAACGAATTTTAGGGGGGAAAAAAAGGGTAGAAATGTACAGTTTGCTGCATTCTATTTGAGCAACTACGGAATTTTTTCCAACAATTTTTAAAAGTACTTACAAAAACCACCAACAGATGTCAGTGTTGAATGAAAATCGAAGTTAATATAAAGGATTTAAAAAAAAAATATATATATAATGATAGGAAGATCCAAAGTCAAATAATGAACATTTTGTTTTTAAAATTTCTGTTAGGTCTCCACTGAAAAAGCTCGAAGAATATCGTTTGGGAAACGATAGACAAATAGAATATGACGTCATATTTACCTCGAGTGGTGTGAAAGCTGTGCTGTTTTGAAGGACTGCATACGCTGAATTTGCCACGCTGAAACCATGGTTCCAATTGTGGTACGGGACTCTTCTATAGTTCTTGCGCACAGTCAGTGTGAAGCGGACCAGAGTTTCCGAGTCGATTTTGCCAGCACTATATTGAAAGACAATAAGAGCACAAGTATATTCAAAACACTGACATCTAATTACTACTTTAACAGATGAGTATAATAAGTACCCCCCTTTCGCCACCTATCATGCTATCTAAGAGGTTGACTTTGGTTACAAACCGTTTCTATCTAGTTTTTTTGGGGGTGGAGAGTTGTTAATATAGATTTCTATGGTGATTGTTAAGTTTTTTTCGACTTCAAGTCAATAACCCGGCATGCACTGTACAGAAGTTTCAATTACAGATAAGTAGATAAGTGATTCAATATTGATTAGAATAATGCATTTTTGTGATCATTCCTTGGAGACCAAATCTCCAAGGAACTGATCATGTTCTTCTAAGAAAAAATACTTAAAAAGAAGTAGAAAAAAAAAACCGAGTAAATTATTGTGTCAAAGTATTTTTAACTAACTTTCTTTTTAACTGTTTTGGTAGAATAAGATCAATCCTTTGGCTGCAGATAGTGTTTGCCAGTTAAATATTTCCAAAGGGTATTTTCACCTTCTCTCTAAATTTAAAGGGGTATTTTTCAACTCCATTGTGGATTTTTTAAAGTCAGTGAATTCAGTCTGTGCGAGGCACGTTTGAACATGACTGCGCATGCGTGACAGGCGATTTCCGAGCGGGTGATCCGAATATTGTATTCCGTTGGAAAATAAACGAAAATTTTGCATTTTTTCAGAAATGGACGCCATTTTCAAAGAAAATGGGCAGGGAGGTAACGCCGCCTTTCGAAAAAAAAACACTAACATGATCTCTGATTTCATAAAATGGAGGATTATTTTCAAAACTGTAACCATAATGTGCCGATACGTGAATTTATGTATGAGGTTAATTCTATGGTGGTGAAATGCATGTTCACGCATTTTGACGAACTCTTGGGTGCAGATTTTTTTTTTTTTTTAACACACTACAAATGCGTTTTCTTACTTTTCAACGGTCGGAAGATTAGTGAGCATATAAATAGAAGCGACCACTTTCTCATCGGAGTTCAGAGAGTCAGGTGAGAAATTATAGCTGTAAATAAAACGAATAAAAACACATTAAATGAACATAACCTAAATAAGAATGCATTTTATTTACACCACAAAAAGGGGTTGTAGAATTTTTTTAATAAAATCAACCTTTAATTATCTACCTCTAAACCAAACGAGCCAAATTTGGCTATTTTTGTTTTATTACTGATGAATTGATAATGCATTAAAAGTTCGTTTTCTGTCGAACCACTATAGTTAGAGAAGGATTAAGTTTTTCTACACTCTCTTCTGCAATAATTCTCAATTATGAGTCATTAATGAAAGAAGGATTCATTTGTACTACACTCTGCAGTTATAATGCTCAATTATGACTCACTAATGAGAGTAAGATACATTTGTTCCAAGCTCTCTTTTGCAACAATTCTCAATTATGACTCACCAATGAGAGAAGTATTCATTTATTCTACACTCTCTGTCCTGTAATAATGCTCAATGAGGAACTTTCACGTTTTTTGGTTTTATTTTTAAATAAAAGTAGATAAAAAATCATGAAAAACAATACCATTCTTTCAAAAATTTGAACTCGGATAGATAGTTAAAAAAATATTTAGTTTTTCACTTCGCGATTTGGCGGGAAAAAGCCACTTTTGTGTGAAACGTCAACGCGCAGATAATGAACCAGTCTAAAACCTGTTCTAGACGAGGAATGAGTGAGGTTTCTCCTTTTTGCGACTTTATCTCTGCGTAACCACGTCACGGTTTTTTTTTGGTTTTTTTTATGCGTTTTTGGTAACGTGACTTTTGCTTTGATTTTGGTTAATTTCAAACTCGATTTTTGATTAATTGAAAGCATAAAGCTAAAAAATAATTGCACTGCTCAAATATGTTCGTTGGATAACACTAGAAAATACAAAAAATGTTCATTTTCCTCACTTGTGCAAGTTCCTCATTACGACTCAGTAATAAGAGTAACATACATTTGTTCTACCTTCTCTTCTGTAATAATTCTCAATTATGACTCACTAATGAGAAAAGGATTAATTTGTTCTACACTCTCTCTCCTGTAATAATGCTCAACTAAGGTTCGTTTGGTTTGGAGATACAGAATTAAATAATCATGTTTGTTATATTAAAATTATACTTTTATAATAATTTCGCTCATTGGAATCAAATTAGCCATTTGTACGCTCTTTGAATAAAATTCTAACCCTAACTTACTCTTTCAATCTTCCTGAATCCACGGGCAATTTTACGCTTTGGATAGAATTTATTTCTTCTTCGGTGCAGGTATTATGATAGGACAATATCTCCAGAGCCAACTTATGCTTCTGCTCGGATCGTCGAATTTTGTCGTATAACTAGACGAAATGATAACTAAATCATTCTTAAATGAAATGTCAATATGCTTCAAATCATCTAAATATAGTCAACCCCTGTTAAAGCGAAACCGCTTAACATGAAACCCCGTTTAACGCGACCTAAAAGCAGTTCTCCGCACGATGAAGCTTAAACGTAACGTTAATTTATTTGTTTAACATGAAATATTAAATAATGAATATGAACATGAATGTACATGAATAACATGAATGTTAAATAATGAAATCCGAATGAAGACGAAAAGAAAAAAAAAAGAGAAAAAAAAATGTCTTTTTTTAACCACCTTCTTTTTTTAGATGAAACCTTGAAACGTTTCCTAACACAGCAGGTCATTGCCTTATGTGCTTTAAATAATTTAGAAGAGGTATGCAACCATTTTAAAAGAACGTTTTGTTAAAAGCTTAAAGCAAAAATCAATAACAGACTCATTTCTTACAGACTCTTATCTTTATCAATAACAGATTCTTATCTTTAAATAATTAGCTACTGTTTTTTTTTGTTGTTTTTTTTTGTTCCAAACGTATATCTCGTTAAACTATTATCTATAATAATAAAACAAGCTGTGTGTCTGTCTATCTGTGGATCTATAGAAACCTACTTAAAATTGGAGTAGAGCTCTGAAATTTTCAGCATAAGTAGTTTTGGCCTTCTAATTTTATGCATCACAAACAGAATGTGAAAATTTTAATTAGTTCTTTTTTAATTAATTTTTTCAATTAATTAATAAACATTTTACAAAACGACTACTAATAGGGCTACAGGTCTGAAATTTTCAACATAAGTAGTTTTGGACTTCTGATTGTATACAACACAAACAGAACGTTAAAATTTTAATTAGTTCTTTTTTAATTAATTTTTGTAATTATTTAATAAATATGTTACAAAATGATATCTAATAGGGCTACAGATCTGAAATTTTCAACATAAGTAGTTTTGGCCTTTTAATTGGACTTTTAAAAAACAGAATTTTAAATTTTTATTTTGTTCATTTTTAATTAATTAATTTATATATTACAAAACGATTTTAAATAGGGCTACAGCTTTGAAATTTTCAACATAAATAGTTGTGGCCTTCTAATTGGATTTTTGAAAAACATAGTTTTTTTTTTTTTTTTTTTTTTTAGTTAATTAACAAATATTTTACAAAATGATTTGTAATTAGGCTACATTTCTGAAATTTTCAACACAAGTAGTTATGGCTTTCTAATTGGACTGACAAAAATAATGTTAAAATTTTAATTTGTTTTTCCAATTAATTTTTTCTCAAAAAGCGACTTAGAATAGTCCTAGATCACTGAAAGTTTCAACATACGTAGTTTTAGCCTCGAATTTTGCTTTCTACAAACACGTGGTAAATTAATTTTAAAGGGGTGTTGTATTATTGTATTAACGGGGATTTTTTTTCTTGAAAAGGAAGAGGCTTCCAATATTAAGTCTTTACGTAGCAATTAGATTTTAGTGAGTGAAGCGAGCTTTTGCTTACACAGCAATGAACCTTTCAGAGAGCGAAGCGAGCCTATGCTTGCATAGCAATGAACCTTTTAACGAAGTGTTTTAGTGAAATAAGACTGTGTTTATGTGTCCATGAACTTTTCAGCGAACGAAGCGAGCTCGATTTTGCGTAGCGATGAACCTTCCTGCAAGCGAAGCGCCAAAAACTGTGTTCTATACACGAATGACAGATTTACGCAATGCGAGGCCTCACAGCTAGCTAAAATATTGCACATGTTAAAATTTCGTAGCGAAGCACGGGTATTTAGCTAGTACTAAATATAAGCTTTGCAATGTAACTGTTCTAAAACCCATCAGTGTTAAATATACATATAGCTAGTAGTTAAAATCTGCATTAATTAGATGAAAAAGTTTTTAGACGGTTAACACGAAATTCGGATAAAGAGATAAATTTCGGCAGTCCCACCAACTTCGCGTTAACGGGGTTTGACCGTAGTAATGTATTTATATTCAGAATATAGTGATTTGTATGAACTAATATGAAATTCGTACCTTTGCATGATGTAGAGCAAGGCCACAGTAAATGGAGAATGTTGAAAATGATTCTTCGTCACTTTTTGTGAAAGCTCCATGAGATTTGTTCACCATCTGCACAACACCTATTACACTAAACCAAAAACAAATAGGTTAAGGTCTCATATATCAAGATTTGTTCTGTTTCATATACAAGAAACTGGGGAGGGGGGGGGGGGGATAAAAATTTATTCATTTTAACTTAAAATTAATGCATATGACTATTATTTAACATTGCGATTTTAGTAGGAAATCCAATGAACATTGAACAGTTTTGAAAAATTAAGGTTGAACCCCTAACTTTTGCCCCTACTCCTAAACTAACATGCGATCTGCAACCCCTGAAACTAATCCTGTTCGCTCTCATGCTTATAATGTGGTTCTGCCATCATCTTTGATTTAATTTTCAAACTTGTTAATCACCGAAAAGTATATTTAAGATCGTGCTAGAGATAATTTTTTTTTTATATGATGCAGCAGAGTTCGCCAAAATGCGTGAAATCTACGCGAACTCGCATTAAAAATCAATTTCACCCGAATAGAATTAACCTCATGCGTAAATTCACGCATCAGCACATCATGATTAAATTTTTAAATATAATTCTCCATTTTTTAAAATCAGAGATCATCCTTGCCGAAGGACGGCGCTACGTTCCTGCCACTTTTCTTTGAAAATAGTGTCCTTTTCTAAAAATATGCAAAATTTTCGTTTATTTTCCAACGGAATGCAATATACGGATCACCCTTCCGAAATCACCAGCTACGCATGCGCATTCATGTTCAAACGTGCCTCGCACAGACCAGTGACTGACTGAAGTCATTGACTGGCTGCTGATACCACGTGCAGCAATAGTAGGTGGATTGTAGGGAGAGAGTGTGGGGGCGTCCCACTATTTCCAAATGTAATTTCGTACGTTCCTTAATTAAGGGTATTTTCACAGGTTTTTTTACCATACCTTCTTGCACAAAAAAGAGAAAAAATGTAACCTAATGCATGAATTCATGGAAAACGTCGATTAATATGTCGTCCACACGTTTAATCGAGCTTTTCTTTTTTGGCGCCGGTAGAACTGGTTCAGAAGTTCAGACCATTTCGCCTATGTCTATCGCCATTTTTTTGTGTGGAGATATCGTAAATTGTCAAGTTTTACTTCTCCATCATTTGAGCGATAGTTTTCGTAGTGTTGCCGGCATTTGTCCGATAGTTTCACGGGACACCAAAGTGGTATCACCGAACAGCATAGTGTTAAAAGTTTGTTTAAGGTTTAAAACCATCAAGTGTTTTAGTAAGCATTTAAAATGCATATTTCCGCTCTGATACGCGAAATCGCGATCGTGCATCATTGCTATTGTTGTAGTTATTAGTTATGTCAAAAAACTTAATTTGCTTTAGTTTTGAAATGTTTTAATTTAAAAAATACCCTTTGGATTTTAGAAATACCCCTTACAATTTAGAGAAGGGGTGAAATACTCTTTGGAAACATTTTACTGACGAATACTGTGATGCAGTACACATAAAAATGCGATATATATTTAGTAGTTAAAATATATTCTCTAGAAAAAGTCATTTAATTTTAAAATAAAAGATTTCGTTATGTCTTTTTATGCTTCCTGTAAAAGTTTACGTCTCTTTAAGTTGTATAAAATTAAATTTAATAAAATTGGAAATTTCATGGTACTCTTCCGTTAGGCAGGCACCATTTGTCGTCATGCTTAAATGTTTACACGTAATGACGTGCAAAATATATCGCCAAAACTAAATGTTTACGGTTTGTTAAAGGGTTGCAATGCTATAGAAACCCTATAACGGTCTGTTATGAGAATTATAAATGATTTGCAGGTTGTTAGTTTGGATGATTTATCGCTGCCATTTGGCGTTTTTTTTTTCCTCTCCGGTACCCGGTTAACGGAAGAGTACCAATTTTACTTATGAAATATAAATTTTAAGGGATAAAATTGGAATTTTCGTACAATTTTCGAATGAATATTGGCATGCATAAAAGGTTCTTCGTATTGTAGCCCGTTCTTTGGTCGATAGATCTAGAAGAGAAAACAAGGAAAATAAGGCACATTTAAAATACAGTTTGCAGCCAAGCTATCGAAATAAATGTATTATAGGTTTATAAAGCATACCTATTGAATCGTGGATCATTGTATGCATCGGGAATGTTAAGTGACTCACCAGTCTTTGCAACATATCCCGCTATACCAGTTCCCATTGGAAATCTAAAAAACACCACCAAATTTAATAAAAGCAGATACGAAAATTACCTACCTACCTTTTAAGTTCTGTTGTGTAGAATATAATACTAAAATTGTAATACATAGTCAGTGTAAAAAGTCTTTTACAGATAAAAGTAAATTATTAAGCAAAAACTGTTATTCCTAATGAGACCAGGCCGATCAAACGGTATAGTGGTTTGCGTGCTAGCTTCTAGACAGCGAGGTTGCGGGTTCGAGTCCCGTGTAAGGCATGGGTGTTTGTAAATGTATGTTGGCTTGTCTAATGACGAATGTTTCGGCGCATTATAGCCCTCGTGTTGCTGACGGCGTTTGAAAATCTGAAAACAACCAACCTAATGAGACCAGACGTCCTGAATTACGGCGGGATAGTCTCGCATTTTACCTCGCTGTTCCACTGCCCGAATGTCCCACTTTTTCGTTGCAGAATCCTGCCAAAGTCCTTCTAAACAAAGCAAAAATGTTTCTTCTTCAGAACTTCGTGAATTAAGAAAAATTAACAGAGTGGGTAATTGATGAAGTTTCTGGACTGATGGGTAGAGGTTTTTTACCTATTTCCAACAGCACTCAAATGAAATTGTCAATATTATGAAAATTGTAAATTCGGCTTCAGTTTGCCGGGAGCAACTGCTGCCGTTGAAAGGACATTTTGTACTGTTAACAAAAATTTGGACTTCTGAGAAGACACACATTTCTGCGGATACTCGGAAATCTTTCTTAATAAGTAAAATTAATTTTTCATATTCTTGCAGAGAGTTTCTGGATTTCCTAAAATCAAATAAAAATTTGTTAAACTCAATAGCCTCAAATAAGAAGAATATGTAAAGTATGGCTGAAAGTTAATAATAAAGTTAAATAAACAGGTGCCTTACAAAGTATATTGTTTATCTTCAGAAAATCATCGAATGTTGGAGAGTATAGAATTGTGTGTTCCGAACCCCATAAATATAATACGAGAAAAAAAGATCCCTTCACCACTGGCAGAGATGTGTCCTGATTTTTAATCAGAAAAATCTGGTCACATTAGTTATATTGATTGATCTATGTTTGTATTAATGATAGACGGAGTTCAACTTTTTACTTTCAAACAATGTGTGTTAACGAAAGGTAATAAAAGTATTGCAATCGGTGAAAAATAAAATCGTTTTTTTTTATTCATTTCTACACGTTTCGAACTTGCTGAGTTCAAAAAAGTTGATAAAGAAAAAATGTATGTATGTGCGTATCCGTGGTCAACCTAACGTTGCGTGGATGGGTTCGAAAGATTTGAAACCAAAGCAGATCAAAACTTTCAGAAATTTATTCCGATATAACTCTTCGCAGACTCCTTTACAACTCCAGAACTTCTCGTTCTAGTAGACTCAATACAGATCTTTACACAGTAATAGAGCACAAAACAGCAGTTAAAAACTAGATAAACAACTGCTAAAATCAAAGCAAAAGACAATGCAATACAGTTCACTTTCGTAATACAGCTCTCTGAGAGACAACTAACTCGATAACTCCACTTAACTAACTCACGCTCTCTTGGTCGGCCTTATATAGGAAAGGCGAATCTTCGCGAAACTTCCAGAGATAGAAATTTGGAGAACTTTCCAGATCGTAGTCGAAAAGCCATGGTCGTCAAGTTTGGCGACATTTGGCGATTTCTCTACATATTTGGCGATCAAAATTAGTCGCCAAAACCGTCGCCAATTTGGTGAGATTGCCATTAACCATAATGTTAAATGGCCTGCTCCTTGTAAAACTCGTTTTCCAGTATGATTCCTCCTGTAGAACTCGTTTTCAAGCATTAAGAGACGCATTGCAGGAAAGCGAAGACAAAGGACACTTGCACTGTCTTATGCAAAGTGTACATAAATTTTCCTTTTTACCTAATTTCCAACGTATTGTTCAAGTTTTATATACGGGTTAATGATGGCCTTAGGACTTGTCGTTATGGTTTTCTAAAAATTGTGTAAGCACAAAAGATAGCTAGCTGCCTTTGAAAAATGTAGGTTTTTCAGCAACTGCCAAAAGAAAAAAAACCCCTAATGATTTTAATCAGAATTCTTGTTGTAATGTCTTTTAATATGTTCAAAACATCCCCACCTCTGAAATTCTCGTAGAGATACGATATAGAAGTGACAAGTTGAAAAACGAATATCCTTAACATGGAGTTCTCTTTCCTTGAGCAGCTGCTGCTGGCCATAGGGAATATTTTCTCTCTGGATGACCCTCGCTTAAGATGATATTTAAATCAAATGCCTCACATTCAAGTTTGATAAAGATCCTGTATATCAGAAACGCAAACGAGTTAATAATCTCTTTTAACTTCTGAAGCATTTTTAAAATAGTTATTTACATCGTTACATATCTTTCCCATTTCATATCTTTCCTTAAAACAAAGTTGCGTGTTTTGACATCATATTTCTTAAAGTAACAGTGACTCACTTTAACAGCAACTTAAGTAGTTGATTGATCATCATCCCCCATAAAACGAAATCGATCGTGGCCGCTTGAAGTCTTTGTTTTCGACAACTGATATTACGTGATCCATTCATGATGTTTCCATTCATGATGTACTCAATAATTCAACAGACTACGCTTAGCTTTATAAGCAAGCTTTGTACTCATTTTCAGTGGCTCAACCAGAAAATTTCTGTGGGTGGGATTTTACCGTAGACTTAGAATAAACGATTTAAATTTTGCAGTAATTTTATGGAATATTCACCTTATTTCCTGTGGACTGAATTCTGTGTCTTTCCCACTTCCGTCCGTTTTTGCATTCTCGTTTTCTGATTGGCTGACGTCGAATATCCTGGCATACAATTCGCCGGACCGTCCGTCCACTAGAAAGAGCGAGGCTCGGTCGGCGCAAACCAGTTTGCGAGCAAACATCTAAGATAAACAGTATGCGCAATATCGTTTAGTTATTGAGTAAAATAAATTAAATTGACATACAGACGGTGACAATAAGATTGATAACTACGTTACACCAATAAAATAACACTTTTAATAAAATACTTGTTGAATATTTTAATAAAATACAAAAAAAAAAAAAAAAAAAAAAAATACTAAACAATGCTTCGATTAAAAAAAAAATAATAATAATAATAATAGTATTAGTAATAATATTAATAATATTTAAAAAAAAAAAAAAAATCGTTGTCAAAATTTTTATTATCCCGTTCGAAACCCATATCAGCAAAGTTTTCCATTGAAAAAACTCTCGTATGGTATTCCCGTCCCGTTGACATTTTTTCATGTTCAACAATCCGTTACGTTCTGGCTATTTATCAGGAGAATAGCTCTAGGTGAGCTCCCAGGTGGGTTTTTAGGGTCAGACCCTCCCCCCCCCCCTCCTCTCCATTCCGGTATTTTGTTATGATTGAATAAAAAACACTTGGCTATCGTAAATAATTTCAAAATAATATGTTTTTAATCTACCATTATTCAGGCAGAGTTTGCCGACCGTATCGGACTAAAGTAAGTAACTATTAGGTCCAAGAACTTTGAAACAAAGAGCAGATTTGTAGGTCTCCTAGCATCAACAAATCATATCATTATTCATTACTTTTGGTTTACTTAAGTCTAATAGAAGGTGTCTTTTAAACCAAATTTAAAAATATGGATGTTTCCATTTTTCAAATGTTGTAATAGTATTTCAGTGTTACATGACTCGTGTCTTTAAAGCGCTATAAATATAGTTGCACAAATTGTCTGTATATATTGTAAATAGTGACGTATTATTTCAAAATTCTATTGTAATTTATTTTTATCCTATTTTATTTAGTAATTAATAGCGATTATACAAGTTAGAAAAAGGTGGCAACACCTAAAGTAATCGAGAAGTTTCGAGATATTTCGTTTCCGATGAATTGGCTGGAAATTTCGAGAATATCTCACGCGCTTGTATATAAAAGACTGGAGAACGGGAAAGTTTGCAGATTGACTTCGGGACTTCGTTGAAAGCTGATCGCTTTGTTTACCTATTGGAGTGAGCTTGTATAATCGCTGAATTCGAAGTTATTTTTGTTGAAGCTTGAGAGTAATTAAACTGTTGCCTGTGAATAAATTTTGTGAGTTTTCTGAAGAGAGAATAAATATTTTTAAACCGTGAAAACTGTGCCATCATTGCCTCAGTGGAAAAATTCATAACAGTGGTGTCAGAAGTGGGATCAAGTCATCTTGAATGCCGACTACTAGAGGAATGATGGAAGACCAAATGAAGCAGTTGATGGAAATGCTTGCTGGAATGAAAGCCTGCCAAGAAACCGCCTCAGCCGAAATAAAAGAAATGAAGGCCCAACAAGAAACCACCGCAGCCGAAATGAAAGCCGGCCAAGAGTCCACCGCCGCTGCAATTGCCGCCGGTCAAGCCCGTCAAGAAGCTACCAATGCTGAATTCGCTGCCGCGATTACGGGTGACATTAAAGCTTTAGCCGCCAAGTGTGAAACAACATCTGCAGCAGTGAATGAGATCAAAGAAGAAATGAAGATGGAGCTAGCCTCAATGGTGGAATCAACCATAATAGAAACTACCTCAAATGTTCTGCTATCCGTGAAAGAAGAAGTATTCAATGCAGTAAGAAAGGAAGTTGATGAAAAGTTTGAGGAGTTTAACGGAAAAGTTTCCACTGTGCAAGAAAAAGTTTCCACCATGCAAAGAAAAGTTTCCACCTTAAAGGAAGAGCAAGACAGATTCATTGACGTTGTTGAAGAAAGGTTGCGAAAAATGGAAACGCGTGAAGCTGTGGCCATAGCTTCACCTAATTGGGATAACGCTTCCATCCCCTTTATGGCGCCGCGCTCTAACATCAAAGTGGCCCTTTTTGATGGGAAGTCGTCTTGGCGCGTTTATCAAACGCAATTTGAAATGATTGCTTCTGCGAATGGTTGGGACGATACTTCGAAAGCTTTCCATCTCGCAGCATCTCTTCGAGGTGAAGCTGCTGACATTTTACAGACACTACCTGAAGAGAAGCGGGGAGAATTCGTGGCGCTGGCGAGTGCGTTGGAGCTAAGGTTTGGTGAGAAGCATCTTAAGGATTACAACAGACTGCAACTGAAAGTGAGACAGCAGAAGGCCAATGAAACTCTTCAAGAATTGGCGTCAGATATAGAAAGACTGTCGCTCCTCGCATTCCCAGACTGTCCCTCGGACGTACGAGATAATCTGTCTCTTCAGTATTTCGTGGATGCCATCAAAGATCCCGACATACAGCAAGCTACCAGGATGTCCGACAGCAAAGATCTGAAATCCACCCTCGTCTATGCCATGAGAGTAGAGGCAGCACAACAAGCTTCTAGAAAAGATCGGCGTTTCGTACGTGGAACATTGGCAGACGATTCCTCTGAACTTTTCACGAAGAAGTTTCAAGAACTGGAAAACAAGATGGAGCGAATTATGAGAAATATTCCTGGCTCAAGGGATTGAAAAACTAGAGTGGTTTGTTGGCTCTGCAACCGGGAAGGACATTTCAGACGTGATTGCCCTGAATTGGACAGGAGAGGGGACAGACCCTCGTCCGAACCTCAGCAGTTAAACTAAAGAGCGGCTATCTCGCGAGGCGGAGGTCGCCGTGTAGAGCAGGTGGTGCCCCACTCAGCCTCTATCACATCTCATCCCTTCAAGGAGGAAACCATGGTTTATTCGTGGAGGGCAAGATCAATGGAACTCCCTGTCGTCTAATAGTTGACTCAGGGGCAAATGTAACCATCTTACGGACGGATGTAGCCCGGCGCCTGGACAGCCAACCTCTTTACACGGCGCCTTCAGTTTCACTACAAACTGTGACTGGTGACAAAATTTCTGTGCATGGGAAATTAAATGTCAACATCTCTTTTGGATTTCACACCTACACTCACACCGTTTACGTCGCTGAAATTATTGACCCATGTATTCTTGGATTGGACTTTTTAAAGAGAAATGGAATTACTTTGAATTTCGAGAAAGGCGAGCTTCAAACGGGAAAAGAAGAAGTTCCATTGTTCGGTTTGGACTCGGAAGAGCCGTGTGCATATCGAATAGTAGCTCTTGAAGACATCACCATCCCTTCCATGACAGATTTGGTTGTAAAAGGTTCAACAGAGCTCCCGAAGGCCTTCCGATTTGGAGTAACGGACTTCCCATCATCGAATAGCGTCCCGAAAGGAGTGGTAGTAGGAGCGACGCTTGTGGATCTCTCTCAAGAGGTGGTGCATGTGAGAATGGCCAACATCGGTGATTCTAAGAGAGTTATCAAGAAAGGAGAAGAAATTGCCACTTGCACACCTGTTACAAGCATCGAACGAGGATCGAAGGAGCTTCCGACCGCACCACCCGCAGATTTAGTGGACCAGCTTCTCGAGGACTCTCGGTTGGAAAGAAGGCAAGAGAAGATTGCCGGAAACCTTATAAAAGAATTTCAGGACGTTTTCTCCATGTCATCGAAAGATGTAGGAAGAACGAAGCTTACACAACATCGAATTGACACTGGGACCCATTTACCGATTAAACAACATCCTCGAAGACTTCCATTTGCAAAACAAGAGGAGGTCGGGAGATTGTTACATGAAATGGAAGATAATAGAGTTATCGAACCCTCCTCAAGTCCATGGGCCTTTCCAATCGTACTCGTTCGAAAGAAGGATGGTTCCACCAGGTTTTGTGTGGATTATCGGAAGCTGAACGAAATTACGAAAAAAGACAGCTACCCTCTGCCAAGAATTGATGACACTTTGGACACTCTAGCAGGGAACCAGTGGTTTTCGACTTTGGATTTGAAGAGTGGATACTGGCAAGTGGAGATACATCCCGACGATCGTGAGAAGACTGCCTTCACTACCGGCCAAGGATTATGGCAGTTTCAAGTTATGCCGTTTGGCTTGTGTAACGCACCGGCTACGTTCGAGCGTCTAATGGAGACTGTGCTCAGAGGACTTTCCTACGAGACCTGTCTGGTATATTTGGACGATATCATTATCACCGGGCGGAGTTTTGATCAACACTTGCAAAATGTGAAGAACGTGTTCTTGAAGCTTAGGGAAGCCCACTTGAAACTTAGCCCATCAAAATGTAAGCTCTTTAGGCGGAAAGTCAGTTATCTCGGACACATCATCTCATCCGATGGAGTAAGAACAGATCCAGCCAAGATCCATGCTGTGCAAATTTGGTCTCGACCGCAAGACGTTCATCAATTGCGAAGCTTCCTAGGCCTGTGCACGTATTACCGTAAATTCGTGAAAGGTTTCTCCAAGATCGCCAGACCCTTGCATCGACTAACAGAGAGCAAGCAGAAGTTCCTATGGACTGCCGACTGTGACGACTCCTTCAATCAACTGAAGAACGCTTTAACATCCGCGCCTGTTTTGGCTTTTCCCGATGTTAACAAGGACTTTATTTTGGATACAGATGCCAGCAATGAGGGAGTGGGCGCCGTTCTTTCCCAGGAAATTGAAGGACAGGAGAAAGTCATCGCTTATTTTAGTAAGAGCCTGTCAAGATCCGAGCGGAACTACTGCGTCACAAGAAAGGAGTTACTGGCAATAGTAAAAGCCGTTGAGCACTTTCATCATTACTTGTACGGCCGAAAATTCCTTTTAAGAACTGATCATGCGTCTCTGACTTGGTTGCTGAATTTCAAGAATACAGAGGGACAAATAGCAAGGTGGATTCAGCGCCTGCAGGAATACGACATGGATATCAGACGCTCTTTCTAGAAGACCATGTCCGGAGAACTGTCGATTTTGTTCCAATGCCGAGTCTAAGTTTAGGGTTAACACATCGGCCGTTCGGAAAATAACTTCCAAGTCAACTACTTCAGACGTGGATCCTTGGAGTGATCAGAATGTCCGCAAAAGTCAGGTCGAAGATCAGGACTTGAAACCTCTCATTGAATTCCTGGAAGCGGCTACCGAAAAACCCAGTTGGCAGGAAATTGCATGCTATAGCCCAACAATGAAGAGATATTGGGCTATGTGGGACTCTTTGCACTTGAAGAATGGAGTACTCTACCGTCGATGGGAGTCCGATGACGGCAAAAGCTTCCGGTGGCAATTAATCCTTCCAAGTTCTAGAGTTACCAACGTTCTAGAAGAACTTCACAGCAGTTCTACTGGAGGACATTTTGGTGTCACGAAAACTCTTCAGAAAGTCAGGGAGAGATTCTTCTGGGACAAAGCAAAATCCGACGTGGAGAAGTGGTGCAAGTCCTGTGATGCATGCAATTCACGAAAGGGACCGAAGACCCGAACTCGTGGAAAGTTGCAACGTTACAACGTAGGAGCACCATTCGAAAGAATTGCTTTAGACGTCTTAGGCCCCCTACCTCACACAACTAATGGCAACAAATACATCCTAGTTGTCATGGACTACTTTAGCAAGTGGCCAGAAGCATACGCGATTCCGGATCAGGAAGCCACAACCGTAGCAGAAGTCCTCGTACGGAATTGGATCTCCCGATTTGGCGTACCCCTGCTGATACATTCCGATCAGGGGACGAACTTCAACTCTGCCGTCTTCACTGGGCTGTGTGACTTGCTCGACATGGAAAAGACTCGTACAACTCCCCTGCACCCACAATCCGATGGAATGGTTGAACGATTTAATAGATCGAATCTGAATCATCTCTCCTTGTTTGTTTCCAAGAACCAGCAAGATTGGGATCAGAAACTTCCATTGTTCCTTTTGGCCTACAGAAGTGCTACTCACGAGACCACCGGATATACACCATCTCAAATGATTTTCGGAAGAGACCTTAGACTACCCTGCGACCTCCTCTTTGGACGACCACCGGACACCCCTTCCTCGCCTGTCCAGTATCTAGATGATCTCCAGGCACGTTTGGAAGCCGTACATCGGTTCGCCAGAGAAAGAATCAACATCATGACAGAGCGCATGAAGGTCCGCTACGATGCCAAGGCCACGGAACGTTCATTCCAGGAAGGTGACAAGGTGTGGTTATGGAATCCTAAACGTCGGAAAGGACTCTCCCCTAAGCTCCAGACGAACTGGGAAGGGCCGTATGTGGTCCTTAAGAAGATCAACGACGTCGTGGTAAGGATTCAACGGACACCCTCCTGTAAACCTAGAGTTGTACATAACAATAGACTAGCCCCATATTATAGTAGAAGTGATTGAATTGCCTTTCCTCTTAATGACTTCACTGCCCGGGACGTGCAGTCTTTAAGAAGGGGGAAATGTTGCACAAATTGTCTGTATATATTGTAAATAGTGACGTATTATTTCAAAATTCTATTGTAATTTATTTTTATCCTATTTTATTTAGTAATTAATAGCGATTATACAAGTTAGAAAAAGGTGGCAACACCTGAAGTAATCGAGAAGTTTCGAGATATTTCGTTTCCGATGAATTGGCTGGAAATTTCGAGAATATCTCACGCGCTTGTATATAAAAGACTGGAGAACGGGAAAGTTTGCAGATTGACTTCGGGACTTCGTTGAAAGCTGATCGCTTTGTTTACCTATTGGAGTGAGCTTGTATAATCGCTGAATTCGAAGTTATTTTTGTTGAAGCTTGAGAGTAATTAAACTGTTGCCTGTGAATAAATTTTGTGAGTTTTCTGAAGAGAGAATAAATATTTTTAAACCGTGAAAACTGTGCCATCATTGCCTCAGTGGAAAAATTCATAACAATATGTAGTAAAATCAATCTGATATAAAGTTTATCTGTTTATTTAAAATATTTCTCCTTCTCCAAACAAATTTAAACAAACAAGACAACATTCATATTAATTTATAATCGTGAAAATATGGATAATACTGGATCTAGATAAAATCTCTCATGTTGAGGTGGTTTTGTATAACTCAAAAACTGGATAAAAACCATTTTAATATTTTCTCATACGTATATGACAGATTAAGAAACTGCAAAAATATTGATGGCATGTGGCAAATATGGGATGAGAAAGGACTGAATAGAAGTTGTTTCTTATACAGAGAAATATTGTAGCAAATTTAGAGCTCGATTGAAAGCCCCTTCCACAGAATTTGTCTGATTGCGCACCTGAATAGCTCCCGCTAGATAGTCTGGATGGTGGCTGTCGCCATAGAAACAACACTCGTCGATTTTGAGTAAGGGTGTGCCTTTGCATGCTTGATATTAGCGTCCCAAAAGGTTGCAATACTGCAAATTTATGTGTCCTTGTCTAGGAATCCCTCTTGAACTTGATAAGGAGGGTTGCAGTCACTCCACCCCTTCCCCTTTAACTTTTCGGCCATGAAAAATTCCCGCATTTTTTTAAATTTTTTTTTTAAATTTTTTTATTCAATTCTAAATGTTTCTAAAAGGCAATAAACACAAAAATGTATGCCCTTTTTTTTATTTTATTAGCAACCAAAGTTCGCTTGCTAGTTTCGGCGGTAAAAAAAAACACATTCGGCTCAAAGCGAATGTGACGTCACTACATCTCAAACAACTCGGCTTGAAAAGCAGCAGCGGAAGCCAGTTTTGCAAGTTTCTCTCCAATCGCGCCAACCGGTACGGAACATAGCAATTGCCTGCCAAACCCACGCCAAAAATTTGGCAGGAAACTTCACGATAACCATATAGAAACGGAAGGATGTTTTGACGTCACAGCTATACCGCATCGTTTTGACATCATAGGACTCGTACCAGTTCTTGCGTCATGGCAAATCAAACTAAACTCAAACTGAAATTGGGCTCGCAAGGAAAACGAAAAAGCAAATGTTTTCAAAATACTTACCATAATTTTAAGTATAACGGTGTCCATGCTGACCATGTCTTGAAAAATTGACCTACAACAAAGAAATGAAGAATTTAAATTGGAGACCTTTCTTAATATTACCGGTGGTATATCTGTACCTCAAAATCACTTAAAGGTCACAAATGGGCAATTTTACAAAAGAGGGGGGAACTGAAGTCTACTTCGATTGGACTCTGTATGCAACGATCTGCTAAGGTTTTTCTAAATCTTTTACAATTTTTACTTTCAATTACCCATATGTTTACATAGGATAATGAAATAATAGAATTTGGTAAACAAATAATCGATTTTTTTTTCCGGCATTTCTCCACGTTTTGGAACACCCTGATTTCAAAAAAGTGGTCTAGAAAAATGTGCGTCTGTATGCATAATCGAAAAAATAGAAAACATATCACCAAACTGGCTCATTTTATTTAAAGGAGTGAAAATGTGAAAATATGGTCAGCATAACTCCCGAAGAAATAGAATTACGATGTTCAAATTTGGTGTGCCGATTAGTGGTGGCCATGGGACCTTCCATTAAGGTTTTCGTCAAAATCGTTCATGCGCATTAAATTGAAATCATGAAAAAGTCATGTGTTTCATCAATTGCTAAAAAACAGCTCTAACGAATTTGATTAAAATCTCTGGGTTAATGTTTCTTAAGGTGTTGTAATCATCCCCACCTTCGAAATTCCCGTACAAATGCGATAAAAGCTTAAAAAGGTGAAAAACGTGTGCCTTTTAGTGCCTTGCACATCAACAATTGATTTTTTTCTGTTTGACTCACAAGAAAGTAATCTATATCGAATAACATCGCCAATTTCGCCACCTTGGCGTGTTTTTTTTTAGGGGGGGGGGGGTTCACTTGTTAAAAATTACTACCAAAAATATCACCAAACTGGGCCTTTTTATTTAAAGGAGTGGAAATATGAAAATGGTAAATATAACACCATACATTTTAATGCAATGACCAATATTGTATAGTGTAAATAAAAGTTGTGCTGTGTTCCACACCCCCATATATAGTTTTCAAAACAATTTCCTTCTCTTTTCAAGGCATAATCATACAATCCTTATACAAAGTGTCTCTTTTCAATTAAACATTTTGAAAATAGATATACATAGAGTACTTACTTAACTACTGTCAGCAGAAACAGATTCAGTTCTCTTTGCTTCATCATAGATGCATACAGCTGTAAGAATAACTCAAGTTAAAATTTCTTTCGTTTTGAGTTTGGTTCAATTTCAAAATAAGTTAGTATTTACCTCGGCATAATGTAAAGCTATTCCTCCCCAAACTAAGTAGCTATTTACAATCTGAAAAATGTAGGTTTAAGGAAAAGCATCAAGAAATTGTGTTAATATAGAATTTACATAAAATGAATCTATACACATGAATAAAATTGGTAGCGGATTGTTATGTGTGAAACACTAACACTGATGAGTTCATAAATGGCCTACATAAAATAATGCGTCTAATTTATAGCAATGAAAGATTGAATGAATAGTTAGATTTATGTAAAGAGGGAAAAAAGTTTATTTCTAACAATGTGCATAATAATCTCCCAGTTCCCATTTAGTCACAACTCTGAAAATTGGTGTAAACATCGACATGGGAAAACACAAAAAGTAAAAGCGATTTCGTTTATTTATTTTTTAAAAGGTTGAAAAGCGGGTCGAAACGTTCCGAACCAGGAAATACCTCAACCTCCCGCTTCAACGTAGTCACAGCTTTGAAATTTGATACAAATGTCAACAAAGACAAATATAGATAAAGTAAGCTATTCCGATTTTGATGAATCGATTTTCTGGCGTCGAAATGGTGACAATCTTCCGAAAATTGGAATGCATGAATGTCTTTTAATTAGAGATCGGAAATATCGATAAAAAAAATATCGATACTATATCTTTGCATAGAAAAAAATATCGATATATGATTTTTTTTATTTGATTTTCAATTTTGCCAGAAACAAAGTTTTTCTGGGCAAATTTCTACTTTTCATGATTGCTTTTTTGTAGGGTGACTACTTTTTCAACTGAAATGGATCGATTACAAAAAAAAAAATTAATTATATTTTTGCTTAATTTGTGCAGTGATTTTAAGAAAAATTTAGATAATTTTCAATAGCTTTTAAGTGTATGGCAAAATATTGAATATTGGTGACATTTTAACTGTCTCTCAGCCAAGTTCAAACTTAAGTTTTGAAGTTTTTGAAATGGGAATAAAGAAAATCGAAAAAACACATGGAAATACAAAACGATCATCAAAAAACTCAAAATGTTTGAAAATATCGATGTATCGGCGACTTTTATCGATATTTTTAATATCGATATTATTTTTAGAAATATCGATAAAAATATCGTCATATCGATATATCGCCGACCCCTACTTGATTGCTATAATGAACTATGTATTGATATACAGAGTAATTCAAATTGCATATAGCGATTACAAAACGCTATAACTATTTAATTAGTAGTTTGTAATCGTTATATTCATTTTGAATTACCCTGCATATTCAACTATGTATTGATTGCTATAATTTCGTTGCGAAGTATGGATATTTATCTGGTAATAATATAATATACAATTGAATAAACAATGTATTACTTATTTCTATTTATCGCAATCTGCGCTCTAAAAGTTTGACTTGCATCTTTTTGTTAAAAATTTACTTTTTACTTTCAATTACCCATATCTATACATAGGGTAATGAAAGTATAGCATTCGGTTAAAAAAAAAAAAAAAAAATCGATTTTTTTTGTTTCTCTACGTTTTGGAACATCCTGATTTCAAAAAAGTGATCTATAAAAAATGTGTGTGTCTGTGTATATGTGGTCAGCATAACTCCCGAACAAATTGACCTACGATGTTCAAATTTAGTGAGCAGGTTGGTGATGGCCCAAGGACCTGCCATTAAGGTTTTCGTCAAAATCAGGCATGCGCATAAGGTAGCTGCCATTGAAAAAAAAATCATGTTTTTCAGTGATTGCTAAAAAACGGCTCTAACGATTTTGATAAAAATCGCTGTGCCAATGCCTCTTAAGGTGTTCTAAATATTCCCGCCTCCGAAATTTCCGTAAAAAGTTGAAAAACGAATTTCTTGAACACAGAGTCCTCTTTGCTTGAACATAGCTCATCAACGGTCGTTTTTTCTCCTCTCCTTCAGTTTCACTTATAACAAAAGATAATATAGGAATTTTCGAAAAGTATATCACCAAAAACACAGTTTTGGCAAAGTGTTTTTTTTTTTTTTTTTTAAAGACCCATATAAGAATTATCGCCAATCTGGCCATTTTTTCTAAAGAAATGAGGAAAATATACAAACGATAAATGACACAAATCCACATCAGTATAATATAGTGTAATTGAAAGTTGTGCGATGTTCCACACCCCTAGTTTCCCTTCCCATTCACGTATAGCAACAACGATCCTTCACCCCAAGAGACAGTTGGAGTGGTCAAGGCAACAAAATCATCAGTTTGAATTTTCAGGTTTTTAGTCCTGGATGAAATCTTTAGTTACAGCTATTGCGATAAAATCCGTTAAAGGTATGTGCTTTATCTTGCACAATAAACTTTCCAGTTTAGTTCCTTTTCCATGAAATAACAAAAGCCTTCACTTACCTCCTCATCTTCTTCGTGGAATTCGGCATCTGATTTATAAAATTCCAAAACTCCTGCGTTTAAAAAAAAAAAAGTAGCACCACATAAGTATTATTTCACATGTTGCATTAGACCAGGGGTTCCCAACCGGTGGTACGCGTACCACTGGTGGTGCGCGGGAACGTTTCAAGTGGTACGGTGGTTTCAAGTGAACTAAAAGAAAGTTTTATCGATCTTACAGAAGATAGTTCCATGAAAGATTATTTTAAAAGATAAATCTTTAATTATCTTCTGGATCGGATGTAAAACCGAGTACCCTTTGATCTTCTCTGCTATTTTTTATGCCATTTGTTACGAGTTACTTGTGTGAGAGTGGATTTTCTGAACTCTTGTACATAAAAATAAACATAGAAGCAGAATAAGTGTTGAAGAGGACTTAAGATTGAAGATAAGCTCCATTACTCCTAATGTTGATATTTTAATCACAGGCATACAACAAGTTTCGCACTAAAGACTATAAAAGTATATTTTGTATGATGATTAATTTTTTGCTGAGTTTGTACTAATTTTTTATTTGTATGTTTTTAGACCTATGGGTAATAAATAAAAATGTAAACTAATATCATTTTAATCTTTTTATTTCTCCTTTATTATAAGCATGTAATAAATAAACAAATATCTAACCATTAAATATGAAGTTTTCTCAGGAATTTAATTCAAAAAGCCTTTGAACACTTTTAGAAGAGTAAATATTATACGTTTATTAAAATATTTAGGTCTGGTGGTACGCCAAAATTTCTCAAAAAGTCAAGTGGTACGCAGGTGCAAAAAGGTTGGGAACCCCTGCATTAGACAGTTTTTCTCTTTTAACTACTAACAGAAACAAAACGCTAACAAAAAAAAAAATCAACTTTACCGGATAGTTGTCCGTCCGGCTGCAGAACCGGATGACAGAGGACATTCACTGGCGATCCCATGCGCGTGGATATTCCGTCCGGAAAACGATTGTCCTGAAATTGAAATTTGTATTAGAGGAATATTCTTTTTCGACAGTTATCTTGTAGTCCGAGAGGCGACTGCAATTTTTAGACCCCCATCGAACATCATTCTGATTTTTTTTATAGAAGTTGGAGAAAAGTGAGTAGATTACGAATCCACCTGGCAAAAGTGGCCGAAACTGGTTAAAAATTGACTTGGCCTGAGTTGAACGAAAATCCGATTGCCAAATATGTCATAACTTGCCAAAAAGAGAACAAACTTTTTCGTCTGGCAACCCACTGTATTTTGATTTTCGCAATTGGATTTAGTTCAACTTATTAAAAGTCGATTTTTGACCAGTTTCGGCCATTTTTGCCACGGCAGACCAATGGATTTGTAATCTACTCACTCTTCTCCAATTTCTATATAAAAAATTCAGAATGATGTTCGATGGGGTCCAAAAATTGCAGTTGCCTATCAGTCTATATGGGGCAAATATACATCGCATTTATATTTTATTTCTTCTAACCTTTCTAGACTAGAAGTTATTATAAAGAACCTTAAGAGACCATAGAAAATTGATAAGTATAGCAAACACTTTAATTTGATGTACACGAAGTACATTTATTAAAAATTGCTCGGGAATTGATTCAGTAATCTTCCTTGCTGTGGATTCGATACAATTTACACTTTCGATTGATTGCAACTTAAACTAGTAAAGAACGCTTCCAGACACGAACGCTCTATCTCGAATATGGATCATCTTATTAACCACTCGCTAAACTGAATGAAAGGCAGTTACAGAGTCAATCAGTGAGTGAGTGGATCAGTGACGAGCGTAATTCTTTCAGTAATATTTCTCACTATGTGGTACTCGCATCATTCGCCATGTTATAGGTTGTTAGGTTGTTTTCAGATTGTCTAGCGCCGTCAGCAACACGAGGGCTATAATGAGCCGAAACATTCGTCATTAGACAAGCCAACATACATTTACAAACACCCATGCCTTACACGGGACTCGAACCCGCAACCTCGCGGTCTAGAAGCTAACACGCTTACCACTATACCGCTTGGTCGGCCGCCATGTTATAGGAATCTCAGTCTCAGAATGCAGCAAACGTACATTTCAATTGTGTTCCGTATTTCTTTTTTTTTTATACTTAATTATATAATTTTATATTATAATTTAACGGCGATATTCGAGGTATAGCTTCGGCTTACAAACAACATTGAGTTCTTCTAGAAGCGAATTTAATTTTTATTTAGCAAAATAAATATAGCAATTTTTAAATATTTTTGCCGCTCCGATTTATTTGCCCAATAAATAACACTCTAATTCTAAATCTTCATTGTGAATTTTTTCTCTTTATTAAATCCCTTATATTAACTTCGATTCTGTGTGTATGTTTGTGGGCGTGTATGTCGATGGCAAATAAATCTGCGGAGGCCTAATTTACCCCTTGCCGTCATCCAATCGGTCTGAAACTTGGAAGATAGATTCGATGTTGATGACAATGCAGTCTATCAAATTTTGTGAGGTGTCACTGTCACTAAAAGGTCGTTTTTACGAAATGCTAATAAACCATCTTGCCTTCATCCAATCGTGCTGAAAAAGCATTTAACTGATCATTAAAGAAACTCTTTCCTGTTGCCCAAAGTTTTTTAATAAGTAAATAATAAATATGTTTTAATCGGAATAAGTAAATAATAAATTTGTTTTAACCCGAATAAATAAAAGATATTTGGATGTGAATGCATAAATTTACATTCGTTTTTAATGAATAAATTTTTAAAAGTAGTTTACCGCATATTTTGCCGATAGAGATGTTTTTAATATTTAAAATTAGATGCAAACACCAAATACACGCTGACAACAGAAACGGTGCTTTGTTAATGGATATAAAAATAGGCAATGCATAAAACGGATTTTTATTCAAGACTTTGTTTTTATGGGTTATATTATTTTTTTTACAGAGCCAATAATCAACAATTGAATTTGCGATTTTATTTTATTGGGTGTAAATTTATCTCCAGGTGGTTATCACCGAAGTTACTTCTCTTCACTGTATTGTTGCGTGGACAGGTTCGAAAGATTTGAAGCCAAAGCAGATCAAAACTTGCAGAAGTTTATTCCAATACAACTCTTCACAGATTCCTTTACAACTGCAGAACTTCTCGTTCTAGTAGACTCAATACAGCTCTATACACAACAATAAAGCACAAACAGCAGTTAAACTTGACACACAACTGTTAAATCGCCGCAAAAGACAATGCAATACAGTTCGCTTTCGGAACTCTCTGAATGCTCGCTGACAGACAACCAAGTCAGTAACTCCATTCAGTCAGTATCTCAACTAACTAACTCCACTGACTAACTAACTCAGTAATTTCAGTCAACTAACTGACTAACCAACCAACTCCACTCACGGCCGGTCTTATATAGGACTAGCTGAATACCCGTGCTGCGCTACGAAATTTTACCATTAGCATTTTAGCAATCAAAAGACATTCATGTATTCTACACTTCAGACGTTTGCTCCCATTTCGATCCCGACAAATTGATTTATCAAAATAGGAACTTTCCTTTGTTGACATTTTAAACGAAATTTATAATTGTGAATAGTAAACTGGAATAGTTTATTGTGTTTATGTTTGCTCTTAGTTCTAAATTTCAAAGTAGTAGCTGTATTGGAATTAAGTTAATTAGACATTAAGTTAATCCTCGTATAGTTTCAATGTTGCATTGTCTTTTTATCCCTTAAAAATTCGTTAATCGATATTGTAATGACTTATTTTTTTAACATTTGCAAAAAAATATCAGAAAAATGACTACATTGGAAGAGGAACATTCGGATATCCCTCGTTTGGAACATTTAACCCCTTTTCGACCCCTTAAAGTTGGTTAATCGAGAACAGAATAGCTTACTTTTTCTATGTTTAATCTTTTTTGACATTTGTACCAAATTTCCGAGTTGTGACCATATGGGAAGTGGTACATTCGAATATTCCTCGTTTGGAACGTTTAACCCCTTTTCCACCCCTTGATATACCGGAGATCGGAATAGTTTACTTTTTCTGCGTTTGTCTTTATTGATATTCACACCAGTTTTCAGAATTGTGAAAATATGCGAAGTAGGACATTCGAATATATGGCTCGTTTGGAACGTTTAACCCCTTTTTGACCTCTTAAAGTGGGTTAATCGAGATCGGAATAGCTTACTTTTTCTATGTTTACCATTGTTGATATTTGTGCCGATTTTCAGAGTTGTGACTATGTGGGAAGTAGGATTTTCGAATGTCCCCCGTTTGGAACGTTTAACCCCTTTTCGACCCCTTAAAGTGGGTTAATCGAGATCGGAATAGTTTACTTTTTCTATTTTTACCATTGTTGATATTTGTGCCGATTTTCAGAGTTGTGACTATGTGGGAAGTAGGATTTTCGAATGTCCTCCGTTTGGAACGTTTAACCCCTTTTCGACCCCTTAAAGTGTGTTAATCGAGATCGGAATAGTTTACTTTTTCTATTTTTACCATTGTTGATATTTGTGCCGATTTTCAGAGTTGTGACTATGTGGGAAGTAGGATTTTCGAATGTCCCCCGTTTGGAACGTTTAACCCCTTTTCGACCCCTTAAAGTGGGTTAATCGAGATCGGAATAGTTTAATTTTTCTATTTTTACCATTGTTGATATTTGTGCCGATTTTCAGAGTTGTGACTATTTGGGAAGTGGGAGAATTAGTGATGAGTGAGTCAGTGAGTGAGGGCTTTGCCTTATATATATAGAGATAGGCGAGCCTTCGTGAATCTTCCAGAGATAGACATTTGGAGAACTTTCCAGATCGTAGTCGAAGTCCTATACATGTACATGGGGACCGAAAATGTCACCAAATGGTCGCCAAGTTTGACGAAATTTGTCGATTTCTCGCCAAATTTGGCGACACAAATTAGTCGCCAAAACCGTCGCCAACTTTGCTCTATCTGGCCAATTTAGCGAGATTGCCATTACCATAATGTTAAATGCCCTGCTCCTTGTAAAACTCGCTTTCCAGCGTTATCTCTGTAAAACTCGTTATCAAGCATTAATAGACTCACTGCAGGGAAGCCAAGTTAAGACGAACTATTGCACTGCCTTATGCGAAATGTATATAAATTTTCCTATTTACAAAATTAACACTACGAAATATTTACAAATATAAAAAAATTCGTAAAAGTACCTTGGTGGCAGAATGACATCGAATTGGTTTCTTCGTTTTCATCACATACTCTGCTAAGCTGCCCTCTGATCGGCATTCTCTAAACAAATTAAAGGCAAATTTACTATGCATTTTTCTACAGATAGTACTTTGAGTAATTTTTGAGCCGTGAGATAGCTTCTACTTACATTGTGCTGTTCTCGTTATTTCCAAAAGTACATAATTCCTAAGGAAGTTTAAGAAAAATATGATTATTATTATTATTATTATTCTAGGACGAAGAGCACTCAAGAAATAATAAGTACTTTTAGGTACCCCCATCGAACATTATTCTGAATTTTTTATAGAATGTAGATTACGAATTCACTGGTCTGTCGGGGGAAAATTGGCCGAAACTAATTGACTTTGAAGGAGTTGAACTAACTATGATATGATAGTCAAATATGTCATAACATGCACACACAAAATTAGCATTCTTTCTTATGTGGTAAGCCAGTGCTCTTTAATTTTCAATGAGGAAAAGTGCAGACGATATTTATTGTCTGACGAAAAATATTTCCATCTTTTAAAAGTGAGCCAAGTTGGCGATAAATTTTACATCACTGATGACGTAATATTTATTACCAACTAGGTTGACTTTAAAAAGATGAAATAACTTGGAGCCAGGATGAAACACAAATCGTCTGTAACCTTTTTAATTGAAAATTACAGAGTAGTGGGTTACCAGAAAGAAAAAGTTGCTCATTTTTTTGGCAAGGTATGATATATTTGGCAATTGGATTTAGTTCAACTCATTGAAAGTCTATTTTTGAATAATATCGACCATTTTTGCAGCGACAGACCAGTAGATTCATGATCTACTAATATTTCCCAACATTCTATAGAAAATTCAGAATGATGTTCGATGAGGTATGTAAACTTGCTGTCGCCTCCCAGTCTATAATTTAAATAAGGAGAATGGGGTGGAGGATTTCTTTTATGCAGAAAACGATGTGAAATTTAATATACTTACTTGGTTTGATGAAGAAGATAAAAATTTCAATTATGTAGAAGTATTATCCCTCAATATTAAAATATCACCATAGCACCTATTCAAATATATTAGTACATTGCAAGAAAAAATATTATTTCTGTAGGCTCATCATTTTTGCATTCTTCCATTATTTTAAATATTTAAAGTACTGTCCATTTTCAAGTTAACAGATTTGCTAACTAAAAATTTTTTTTTAATTAAGAAGCTAGTTTTTGGAATAGGTAATAACTTTATAATATTAGCAGTTTTTATAATTATACAGTGTGTAGCCCCGCGTCTTGGATACCCGTCAATGTGTATGGATCCAAACTTTTAACGCTTCAAAAAAAGATTTAAAAAAAAAATTATATATATATATATATATATATATATATATATATATATATATATATATATATATATATATATATATATATAAAATTGCACCTTTTATACCCTCCCCTCCTCCCTTCATCATGAGAAAAGCAAGCCAAAAAGATTCTTTATTAAAAAAAATACCTTTCCTCTCTTTATGAGAGAAGCAAAAAAGGAAAAATTTGTTTTCAAAAATATAATTCCCCCCCCCCCCCCACCTTTCACAAAAACAAAATCTTGGATTAAAAAAAAAAAAAAAAAAAAACAGACAATAGCCATGATTATAGCGTTGTAATTTTTTGGTAGTTTTATTAACTATCCCTTCATTGAATTAATACTAAAACAAACAAAAAAAAAAAAACTTCTAAAACTAATTTAGAAAAACTAATTAAAACTTTAACATTCTGTTTTTGATATGCAAAATTAGATGGAAGAAACTACTTACCTTCAAAATTTCGGAGTACTCCGCGTATTGGAAGTTACTTTCTCTAGCATAACAAACAGAGACTGAACTCTGTTTTATTAGTATATATTTTTTTATTATGAAATCCTAATAAATTCAAAGTTAATTCGAATCCGCTGTACTCAAAATTTTAATGTGTACCAATTCTATATCACTTTTAACACATATGGATATGACATTATGTAATTCAAACGATGAAATTTGTCAATGTACCTTTGTGCCCGCATCGTACATATGCAGACTCCAACCCGTGGCACCAATTGCAGAGGAGACACTGTTGGCCAGTTCCGACAAAACATGCCCCTTGTTGGGATGGGCGAACAAGGTGGACGTCAGTTCCTGCAGCATTTCCCTCTTGTCGGCATGCACGCAGAACTGCAAAGATGTCGCAATGTTGAATAATTGAGAAGGTGAGGAACAAAAAGAACTTATGAACAACAACAACAAAAATCTATTTGAGTGTTATCGTGTGCTAACAGAGATAGAATTTATTATACGGCCTTGACTATTATGAACAGCATTTTAAGATGCAATGGAACTTTGTGGAAATTAATAGGTGAATATAGTATCATGATTTTGCTTGCTGCACGAAATAACTAAATGCTGGTTACATTAAACTTTTGAAGCCAGATTTTCGATTTTATTTCGGTGAGTGAGGGCTTTGCCTTATATACAGAGAGACGTAAAAAAATGACTGAGATATATTTCCTTTTTGCAAAAAAATATTTATATAAACTCTTGTAAGTGGTTATGTTATGAAACCACAATCGACATAATAGTGAACACAAATGACATACGTAATCAAATTTTTTCTGCATAAAAAAATTGCATTTTGTTGCAGGTCACACAAAATCGAAAAATTATACAGATTATGTATTATACGTTTTGTGAGTACTCTTCCGTTATCAGGGCGCAAAAGTCGCCAACCAAACGCGAGGCGTCGCCAAGCGAATGGAAGGAAAACGTGCTTTGTTTTGAAAATGAATTCAAAGAATAGAGTACCTGGACCCAAACGAACTTTCCCTTTATGGTTGTAAGAAGACATTTGGCGAAATTTTACATTATTTGGCAGTTTATCGCTTGCGCCAAAAAAAACGGAAGAGTACCGTTTTGTGGTTTCGCTGTAAAACTAGTCTGCGCATAAAAATAAAAAATTAAGTGGTTTCTGTGTGGAACCACTACGCCTCAAAAGCTTAATATAAGGTTAGCAAGTATATATAATAAAGGATTATATTATCAATATGATGGCAGAATTACATTTTCTACCTCAATTAAACCTTTGCACTCGAGAGGTGACCATCGATATAGATAAACAACTGGATAGACTGCTTAACGCTGGGAAAATGAAGCCGTTGCCAGATGCAATTGGTGGGATAAAAAATACGGATTGAAGAGGACTGAAAATAAAATTTTGGGTTGTACACAGCAGAAATGTCAATAGTAGACCTTTATTAGTAATAATGTGCAAAAAAATATATACTCTAACACTTTACAAGGTTTTTAGCATTCCCATCCAACTATAAAAGTGAACTGTGATTGGTTAATCTTCCCATCAGCTTCGCAATCCCCGGCGCGTTTTTCTCTTTGCATTGAAAATGGAGCAGTCTATCCAGTTGTTTATCTATATCGATGGAGGTGACTCTCACTCACCACATGATTGGATGCCGCAACTCGAGAGAACCACCAAGTTTGACGCGGAAATTCGATGCAAGGCCAATGATTGTATTTAGTTTCTTTGCAGCGGATCTGTAACCGCGAATCGAACCAAAAATGGCTGGAAACGTCTCGAGTTGCTGGTTGCTCCCCGCGAAAAAGGCCTCGAGTGCTATAGGTTGAATTATCTTATTATATTAGGCTGTCATGAGTGTAGGAATATCATTAGTTAAAACTGAAATATATTAAGATGTTAAAAAAGCAGGTTCCTCTTACTTTCCATCGAGACAGGTTTGGTGTCTTGTCACTTGTATCTAAAAGTAAAATTTAAAAAATGCATTAAAATATATCCAGGGAAAATCCACTTTTTAAATCCTTTATATTACCTTCGATTTTGTGTGTATGTATGTTCGTCGATGGCGGGCAAATCTGCGGAGGCCTAATTAATCCGTTTGCCGCCATTCAATCGGCCTGAAACTTAGCAGATAGATTCGATGTCGATAACAATGCATTATATCAAATTTTGGCGGCTGTCACTGTCACTAAAAGGTCGCTTTTACGGAATACTAATAAACCAAGTTGCGGTCATCCAATCGCTCTGAAATAGCATTTAACCAATCATTGAAGAAACTCTTTTCTGTTGCCAAAATTATTTTAATAAATAAATAATAAATTGTTTTAATCAGAATAAATAAAAGATATTTGGATGTCAGGGCATAAATTCACATACATTTTTAATGAATAAATTTGAAAAGTAGTTTACCGCATATTTTGCTGATAGAGATGTTTTTGATATTTAAAATTAGATTCCAACACTAACAAGGAGACCTTACGGTCTCGGAAATTCAGATCGGGATGAAATTTGGCAGATTGATAGTATACCTTAAGGGTATCCACACTGTAAAGTAATAAAGCGCACTAGCCAGAAGATTCCGAGAAAATAGGCTTTAAAGTGTTAGGCGTAGCTTAGATACTAGTTAGGATTTTTGATTTGCAACTTCCGGTGGCTAAGTGGTCAGCGCGATGGGTTACCGTACGGGCGATCCGGGTTCGATACCTCGTGAGGTAGTTTTTTTTTTTTTTTTTTTTTTTTTCAATTTATAAAGTGACTGTTACAGCTAATTGAAATTTGAATAAAAGATAATACTTTATTTTTAAATACGTAATGTATTTTTAGTGAAGGTACATTAAAACTCTATTTACTATTTTCACAAACAAGTGATCATAAATTTTGAGATATTATAAGATGTAGAGAAGTAAGTGATTTTCACAAAAAACATGAAGAACCAGTTTCTATATGGAAGAGTATGAATGCTGTCCTATTGTACACAAGCAGGTAGTCAGAAATTTTCAAAACCCTAAAGGCACTTTGCGAAGTCTATTTTTATAGACAGGTAAAAAATCTATTAAAGCGTATACAAAATTGCGCGTGTCTGGTTAAAAATAATAGAGAAATAATACCCGTGAAGACTGCATAAAAATACAATCAATAGTCTATCATCAACTGTCATCATCAATTTTTAATAAAATGATCCGGTATGCCTGATATGCTTCCAAGTTTTCTGTTGAAAGATATATTTTCATGAATGTTAATGAAGTATGTTTTCCAACGAATCTTTTACAAAAAGGTTGTTTCTGTAAATAATCTTCCTTTATAAATTGTGCAAGATGTCAAAACAGTTTTTGTTTTCCATGTTTTTATGATAAGTGTCATTCTGGTGTATGTATATAAATAAATAATTGATAAATAAAACTTTATGTCAAAATCCATAGATAAATTAAGTCCTACCCTAATTTTGTTGCCGTGGTAATTAGAATTTTAATTTATATCTATTAAATGTATCTCTATTTTCTCTATTAAAAATACATTACGTATTTAAAAATAAAGTATTATCGTTCATTCAAATTTCAATTAGCTGTAACAGACACTTTAAAATATATTGGAAAAAAAAAAAAAACTACCTCACGAGGTATCGAACCCGGATCGCCAGTACGGGAACCCAGCACGCTGACCACTTAGCCACCGGGCAGTTGCAGAGTAAAGATCTCTACTAGTATATAAGCTGTAAGTAATACTTTAGAGCTTGTTTTCTCGGAATCTTCTGGCTAGTGCGCTTTATTGCTTTACAGTGTGGATACTCTTAAGGTATACTATCAATCTGCCGAATTTCATCCCGATCTGAATTTCCGAGACCGTAAGGTCTCCTTGTAAGCACACGCTGCCAACAGAAACGGCGCTTTGTTAATGAATATAAAAATTGGCGAAAAATATAAGAGATTTGTATTAAAAACTTTGTTTTTATTGGTTATATTATTTGAAGATCCATTTCAAGAAAGGAAGAACTTCAAATAATAAAGAAAATCGCCAAACACGCACTGATTGTTCCATTACAAACACATCAATCTCACAATTGTGGTTACTTTTATGGACAACATAATGCATTTTTAGAATACAGACTATGAGAAATTTAACTCACTGTAAAAAAAAAATGCCACCTAATTGTATAAAACTGTAAGTTTAAGTCAATGGGCGTAGTTGGGTTTTCGGAAGAAAACTTTTCTTTAACAAACTATGGTGATTCTTGAATCCCAATGCGATTCACAATTTAAATCCAAGTTGCTGTAACTCACTCCATTCTGATAGCTAATGGCAAATAATTATTCCCCAAAGCATTTACTGTACATAAGATTAAGTAAAGTATCGTCGAGTGAAAGTGAAAAGATCTCTTAATTGTTTTCAGGAGAACCTTCTAAAGTACTAATTCAACATATTGTTGCGTGGATGGGTTCGAAAGACTTGAAGCCAAAGCAGATTAAAACTTGAAGAAATTTATTCCGGTGTAACTCTTCGCAGATTCTTTTACAACTTCCCGTTCTAATAGAGTCAACACAGCTCTTTACACAACAATAGAGCTCAAACAGCAGTTAAAAACTAGATACACAACTGTTAAGATCAACGCAAAAGACAATGCAATACAGTTCACTTTCGCAATACAGCGCTCTGAATGCTCACTGTGAGACAACTAACTCAGTAACTCGACTAACTCGATCACCTTCTCTCTTGGTCTTATATATGGAGACGAATCTTCTAGAGATAGAAATTTGGAGAATTTTCCAGATCACAGTCAAATGTACAGGAACATAAAGACTGAAAATGTCGCCAAATTTAGCGACCAAACTTAGTCGCCAAAACCGTCGCCAACTTGGCTCTATCACGCCAACTTGGCGAGATTGCCTTTAACCATAATGTTAAATGGCCTTCTCCTCGTAAAACTCGTTTTCCAGCATTATCTCTGTAAAACTCGTTTTCAAGCATTAAGAGACGCATTGCAGGAAAGCGAAGTAAAGAACTCTTGCACTGCCTTATGCAAAGTGTACATAAATTTTCCTTTTCACATAATTAATACTACGAAATCTTTACAAATATACAGAAATTCGTAAAAAATATGCTTACTACTCCATTTAATGCTAATTTTTTTCAGTGATCAAATTGCAGCTTTCATTAGTCTGTGTGTCTTCTCTTCCTGTTTCTATGTATAGCAAAAAGTGATCCGAAACCAAGTGCTGAATTAGCATCTTTTAACTCTAAACTGCCTATATACAGGGTGTTCACAAATTAGTTGGGCTTCAGAGTTCAAATAGATCTGTATAATTCTTAATAACCAGGCATTATAAACAATTATTTTCCCCCAACTAATTTATATTCACCATGCCATTCTGAATGGGAAAAAAAATTGTGTATCATGGGCGCCCTCAGGAGGGTGCAAGGAGGTGCACTTGCACCCCCTAGCTCTTGAAAATTAGAACATATTGTTGCGTGGATGGGTTCGAAAGATTTGAAGCCAAAGCAGATCAAAACTTGCAGAAATTTATTTCAATATAACTCTTCACAGATTCCTTTACAACTCCAGAACTTTTCGTTTTAGTAGACACAATACAGCTCTTTTCACAACAATAGAGCACAAAACAGCAGTTAAACTTGGCACATAACTGCTAAATCACCGCTAAAGACAATGCAATACAGTTCGCTTTCGGAACTCTCTGAACGCTCACTGAGACTCAGTATCTCAACTCAGTAATTCCAGTCAACTAATGGACTCAGCTAACAACTAACTCAGTGACTGCTCAAAATCAACTAACTCTCCCGCTCTCTTGGCCGACTTATATAGGGGAGGCGAACATTCTTGAGACTTCTAGAGGTAGATATTTGGAGAACTTTCCAGATCGTAGTCGAAAAGTCCTATACATGTACATGGGGACCGAAAATGTCGCCAAATGATCGCCAAATTTGGCGACAAAAATTAGTCGCCAAACCATCGCCAACTTGGCGAAATTGCCATTACCATAATGTAAAAGCCCTGCTCCTTGTAAAACTCGCTTCCCAGCGTTACCTCTGTAAAACTCGTTATCAAGCATTGAGACACACATTGCGGGGAAGCAAACTAACGACAAACTATTGCACTGCCTTATGCGAAATGTACATAAATTTTACTATTTACAAAATTAACACTACGAAACATTTACAAATATACAAAAATTCGTAACAATATATAAGAGGAAAAAGGTTTAAATTCCAAGATAAAAAGAAAAGCACATATGTTGTTTCGTTTTTTTTGTTACAATAAGCATTTGTTTTTCTATTATTTTAGTCTTTTGTTTCTTTTCTTTCTCGTTTTCCATAGCTACTGGCGCCTATCGTGTACGATTATTGGAGGCTGAGTAGAAATATTTCTTTCTTTTAGTGTGTAATCATTTCCTGTGTAGTTCTCAAAATTCTAGGAAAAATATTTTGCTTTATCAGATACACTTATCTTGAAATCTATTCTTAGAATTCAATTATTTCCCAAACTTGGAAGAAATATTGCATTACTCTTCTGTATTTTTGCATCTTCGTGTTCCTCTGTTCTGAACACTGTCTTCTGAATGCTGTGAGATCTAGTTAGATGATAAAAAATCGTTAAAAAATATATATATTTTTTATTTTTACTTTTTTTTTCTCTCTCTTTAACAGGGTTGCGCTTTCAAAAGTATACACCATGAATTTTTTTAAACTTTTCTCAAAGAGTATAATTTAAAATGCATAACTATTAATTAAAATTTCAAAAAAAAATAATGATTTTGACAGGGCTCCCACGGTCATTGAAAGTCATTAAAAGTGCTTAATATTTTTGAACTTGTTTTCAAGGCCTTGAAAGTGCTTGAAAATGCTTAGAGGTGCTTAAAAGTCCTTGAAAATGCTTAGAGGTCCTTAATTTTTACAGATGTTGTCCAACTGCAAAATTCATAAAAATACAACTCGGACTTGCTATTCCCTCGTGACCGCCACTTATCTGCACCTTATAGGAATTTTCTGACATATTTGCATTACGCATCCACCAACTTGTAACTTTTTTGATAGAATATACTTTATTAAAAATTTAAATGCAGACATGATGTCTGAAAATAAATTTTCATAGGTCCTTAAAAACATTAATTAGGTCCTTAAAAACATTAATTAGGTCCTTAAAAGTTATTGATTTTCATTCTGTGATTTGGGTGGGAACCCTGTTTGATAAAAATCTAGTCTTGCACCCCCGAGAAAATATTTCTGCGGGCGCCCATGTTGTGTATTATGCCTGGTTATTAAGAGTTTTACAGATATATTTGAGCTCAATTGCTCTACTAATTTGTGACCGCTCTGTATAATTGCGTCTTCGAAAAGTTTTCTGCATTTAACGAGTGTCCTAGGCACTCGTCGGTCCCTCAGTGAAAAAAATTACAAAAAATACTCTGAAACAGGATTACAAGTTAAAAAGTGCATGTGCTATACTAAACTTCAACTAAACTTGACAACACTAGACGGTAGATCGTCACAGTGCTCAAAGGTATTTAATCCATTTTGGCGGCGTGAAAGCATAATGTTCGCCAAACCACAACCCTCTAGAGAACAAAAGGCTATAAGGTTTGGTGAGAATTATGTCTTCACTCCGCTAAAATGGATTAACTGCCTATGAGCACGGTGAAGATATATTGTCTAGTGATGTCAAGTTAAGTTGGAGTTTAGTATAGTTGTTGATCTTACCATTGTCCTCTTTCAATTGACGACGAGTCTTTCGGATTACCCATCTTTCCAAAAGATCTAGTTTGACGTTCTCCATCACATACTGCTCCAAAAAGTCCTCGTTCTTCCTCAAGTAGTCTGTTACTTTCTGCTGCCATCCGTGGGACTGAGGTCTCGCTGCATGGAATAAATAAATTATCACGCATGTTTTGTAATCTGCAAAGGTAAAAATTCGAAACACTTTGATGTCTGGCTGCCTGTCTATCCAAATCTGCTAATTTATACAAGTATTTGATACAGAAATACCACATAGGTAATGATTTTGCAAGTTTTCGGTCCCTACTTTTTTTAGTATGGTAGTATACTAAGTCTTCCTCCTTCAGTGGATGGATTAAATGAGAACCAAGCATGCGCTTGGGTACTATAAACACTGGGAGTTCAGAGTCAGAGTGACCATCTGACCGGGACATTGCTGTATGGTACTCCGGGGCCCATGGTCAAGTAAGCTGGATTGGGCACAGTGGGGCTGTTACGCCACTGAGTTTTGTTTTCAATATACTAAATAGAATCGGAAAAACATTTCATAAGAAAAGAAAAGCACATCTTCCAATTAGCTAAATTTTTAAATGACAAATATCAGAAGTTCTAAAAAAGTACCTTTTGTTACCTTTTCGGTAACTTAGATACTCTAAAATATGATGGATGATCATTCAATTGATAACAATGTACAGTTAACATTTTCTTCTCTTGATATAATATTAACGGTACAACGTCAACTTTTCACTGGACTTTTGATTTTTTGTTACTATTCCGTTAACTGGCTACCAGATATAAACCGCCAAATCGAAGACCTAACTCATTCAAATTAGCAACCAAATCCTTTATAATTCCTGTAACAAACCGTAAACATAAGGCTTAGCGATATATTGAAGCGTCATTTCAACGAGTAAACTTTCACCCTTGGTGACAACTATGTCGACTGGTACCCGGTTAACGGAAGTACCTATTTTTTAAATTCATTACCTATTGCACATTTTTTTTACAACAAGCTATTCTCTGTATTAAACGGAAATTCCTTGATTATATACAATTTAAAAAAAAATTAAAATTCCGTGAACTTTAGGTTCTATTTGTCTATGGTGTAAAACAGGGGTTCCCAACCTTTTTGAATCTGCGTACCACTTGACTTTTTGAGAAATTTTGGCGTACCACCAGACCTAAATATTTAAATAAATGTATAATATTTACTCTTCTAAAAGTGTTCAAAGGTTTTTTGAATTAAATTCCTGAGAAAACTTCATATTTAATGGTTAGATATTTGTTTATTTATAACATGCTTATAATAAAGGAGAAATAAAAAGGTTAAAATGGTATTAATTTACAGTTTTATTTATTACCCATAGGTCTAAAAACATACAAATAAAAAATTAGTACAAACTCAGCAAAAAATTAATCATCATACAAAATATACTTTTATAGTCTTTAGTGCGAAACTTGTTGTTGTATGCCTGTGATTAAAATATCAACATTAGGAGTAATGGAGCTTATCTTCAATCTTAAGTCCTCTTCAACACTTATTTTGCTTCTATGTTTATTTTTTATGTACAAGAGTTCAGAAAATCCACTCTCACACAAGTAACTCGTAACAAATGGCATAAAAATAGCAGAGCTTGCCAGAAGATCAAAGGGTACTCGGTTTTACATCCGATCCAGAAGATAATTAAAGATTTATCTTTAAAATAATCTTTCATGGAACTATCTTCTGTAAGATCGATAAAACTTTCTTTTAGTTCACCTGAAATCACCGTACCACCTGAAACGTTCTCGCGTACCACCGGTTGGGAACCCCTGGTGTAAAAGAGCAAATTGCTCGCCAACAATCGTCATTTCCCTGTATAATGTACTTACCACCGTGTCGCTTCGATGTTCGGAAGCTTCTGGAACTTGCCACTTTCTTCGGTGTGATGGCTTCCAGGTAGCATCCGGGACCCGGCGACAGTGGTCGGCTGTCATTGCAGCACTTGGCATGGTACTTGCTGGCTGAAGTATTTGGACACGTCGACAGGTATCTCGAAGCGACATAGTTCTGTCCGCTGGGACTAGTGGCAAGCAATGGGGGCAACTTGCGCTGGGACCCTTTTTGCTTTGACATGAAGAGACCAGCTTTGATTTTGATCAGTAGACCACTGGATGACTCCTACCCTGTATCAGAATGAATGAAATATGAATCAGTGGTGTGATGGGCGCAAAAGCTCATCTCCTCAAACCAAAAAGTAGGTCTTTAATATGTGGTGGTCTCGGGTACAAATAACAAATACAACACCTAGGCACTAGTGGCCACTTTTGTCTAGTGGTTAGCACGTCTGTTCACTGATCAAAGAGTTCCTGGTTCGACTCCCGTTAGCGCACATCGTTACAAGTACACTACTTCAAACAGTTCTGAAGTACGTATGACCTTACGAAACTAGCATCAACGATTTTCGTCTTGAGTTAAGAGGAAGTCCTAGAGAGGATAATTCCCTATAATCGCTATGTTACAATCTTCTAGCCCAATGCATTTAGAAACTACTTTGTATAAAACCTTGAAATTTGGTGAGTAGTGAAACGACTAATGCGACCAGATTTTTTTTATCTGCAGAAACTTTATCAGTTGCACAATCTATTAGTTTTCAAGTTCTGAAGACATTTTTGTTTTGTTTGAAGGATTTTGGCGTGACTATGTAACGGGAAAACGGGACAATTTGTCGTGACATTCGGTCAATGAGTGAGGCATGGGGGCCCCCAGGAGGGTGCAAGGAGGTGAACTTGCACTCCCCCCTGGCACTTGAAAATTTTAAAAAGATGTAAAGTTTAAAATAAAAAAAAGCACATATGCCGTTTATACTTTTACGTTACAAAATGACTATTTTTTTTCTATTAATTTAGTCTTTTGTTTCTTTCCTATGTCGTTTTTTATATACTTGCGTGACGATTTTCTGGCGCTTGTTAACTATGATTATTAGAGGCTGATGAGTAGAAGCCTTTATTCCTTTCATTGTATAATCATTTCCTGTGTAGTTTTCAAAATTCTAGGAAAATGTTTTGGTTTTTAAGTCATCAGATGATATACTATCTTGAAATCTATTTTTAGAATTCAATTGAACCCATTCCAATACTGCCTTCGTGTTTAATTTTTTCTTTTTTTTTCTTTTCTCATTATATCCGAAACTTGGAAGAAATAAAAAAAATTTTACTCTTCTGTAATTTTGCATCTTCGAGTTCCTCTATTCCAAACACTGTCTCTTGAATGCCGTGAGATCTAGTTGGATAATAAAAAAATCGTAAATATACATATTTTAATATTTTTTACTATTTTATATTTTTTCTCTTAAACAGAGTTGCGCTTTCAAAACTGTATACCATGAATTTGTACTATTCTCAAATATAGTATAATTTATAATGCATAATTATTAATTAATATTTCTAAAAAAATCAATGATTTTGATAAAAATCTTGTCTTGCACCCCCTTACAAATATTCCTGGGGGCGCCCATGAGGGGAAAAGCTGAACTGTCCCGCCAAAATCGGGACGTCTGGTCACATTAGAAATGACAGAAATAAAAAAAACTCCAAAAATACCGTCTAATATGTTTAATTTTATGTTTGAAATCTCTACGTCAGTGGATATTCAGTGGCTCCACCTGGTTTTGTATTTTGCTATTTCAATTTTCATTTACAATAAGATTATTACATTAAATGAAAACAATTTATGTCTTTTCATTAAGTAATCTTTTCCATACCTATGCCCACCAAAAGTCAAGGTTTTATACAAAGTAGTTTCTAATTACAAAAATAAATTATAATTCTGTAAAAAAAAAAAAAAGTCTGTACCGTGAAGTTTTTAAAAAAAAACAAAAAAACCTTATGTGGTTAAGGTGGACTGCAGAAAAATCTGTTGTGAACCAAATTTGGTTCGCTTAAAGGCTAACGCTGCTCTAAGGTATTAAAATCCCCGCGATAAAAAAAAAATATCGTAACCTTTTCGATCAGGAGATTATTAAACCTTTTCCTGTTGGTGAAATAAATGCCACTTTTGAATTTAGTTTTAAGTGTTCTTGTGGCATTAAGGAATAGAAATATGATTTAAGAAACTTGGAAAGGCTTTTAAATTGCAATTTACAGAATACTTTTATTTAATGCCGTACTTAGCAACAATTTAGCCTTTTTTTTTTTTTTTTTTTTAAATAAATTTATTATGTGGAATATATATTGCTTCAATCTTTTTTAAGAGTGGTTGGTTGTTTTCAGATTATCTGGCGCCGTCAGCAACACGAGGGCTATAATGCGCCGAAACATTTCGTCATTAGACAAGCCAACATACATTTACAAACACCCATGCCTAACACGGGACTCGGAACCCGCAACCTCGCGGTCTAGAAGCTAGCATGCTAATCACTATACCGTTTGGTTGGCTTTTTAAGAGTGGAATAATATATCCGCTCAATGGGGGGGGGGGGGGGGATCAATGGCTTTCTCACGAAAGTTACTCGAAAACTGATATTTACTATTTCCAAACAACACTTTTATACATGAAGTTTTCTACGAAGGTTTCAGGGATTCAAAAGAAAACGTTTTCAACGCCTGAAATAAAATAAAAAAAACGACGTATACAAACCTGACTTATCCAAACTTTATTGCAAAATCATTATTCTCGTTAAATGCGTGTTTTGTCATATTTTTTATTTTAATGCAAATAATTTTTTATTAATTAATAAGATTGTTATTATATTACGATACCTGGTTTGTTTAACATTTGGAGCTAAGTTTAAAAAGACTCTTAAAAACATGGTTCTTGAAAAGAAATTTGGCTCTCGAAAGAAATCTTTATCGTTTGTCTTTGGCTCTTTTGACTAATGAGTTTGCAGACGACGGACATAACCAATTGAAACAAATAGTCCCAATCGATTAAGCAAATTATGATAGATTTTCTTAGAAACAGGATTAGATTTTTAAACTCATGATATACTTCTTTTAGTAAGTCAGCATTGAATCAGTGACGGCTCGTGGGGTATCTAAATTATTAGTTTAAAATTTACAAACTGCTAATCAACTTTGATTATATATTTTACTAATTTTCTTAAATGTAGATTAGAATCGCAAATGAAAGTCGAATTTCGCCGACCAAACGGTGTAGTGGTTAGCGTGCTAGCTTCTAGACCGCGACGCTGCGCTGCGGGTTCGAGTCCCGTGTTATGCATGGGTGTTTGTAAATTTATGTTTTGGCTTGTCTAATGACGAATGTTTCGGCGCATTATAGGCCTCGTGTTGCTGACGGCGCCAGATAATCTGAAAACAACCGACCAACCTAAGATCGAATTTTTACTGTATTGGTAAAAAAATATCTCCGATAAATAGAAAACCTGTTGCGCAATGCACAATGGATAATTCCAGCATTTTTTTTATTTATTTTTTTATTCAATTGTAAATGTTTTGAAAAGGCTATAAACACAAAAATGGCTGCTCAAAGTGCTTTTCCCTCCCCTTTTTTTTTAAAATTTACTATCAAAGTTCCCTTGTTAGACGTTGGCGAGAAAAAGATTCATTCGGCTCGAATTGAATGTGACATCAAGAGACCCCCTTGAAATGCAGCAGCGGAAACCAGTTTTGCAAGTTTCTCGCAAATCGCGCCAACCTGTACGGAATATGGCAATGGTCTACTAAATCAAAGCCAACTATTTGGCAGAAACCTCACGATAACCATAGAAGCGGAAGGATTTCTATACGTCACAGATTTTGTTGAGTGTTTTGATCGGACTGGTTTTGGCCGGGACCGCCGCGAAATGTAGAAACATATTTATATCGGGCCTGGTACAACCAGATGGCGCTCTTATCTTATGCGACGCTAAGCGATGGATGAAAATGTAAACAAACTATTCTACGAACTGGATTGTACATACGATATTGAAATTTATCGATAGCTAAAATGTTTCTTTTTACCCTTTTTTTTATTTAATTAACAAGCTGAAATGTGGAAAGTGCCTATAAAGGAGTGACTTTCATGTTTGATAACTTTACAGGTAAGTTGTATCATGTTATAAATGTATTGATTTCAAACTTTTAGTATTCTAAGTTAGGCTTAATCCTATCGTAACTCAAACAATCTCTCACAGAAATTAAAAAAAGTTTTAGTTCATAATTCTATTTTAAATATTCTTTTGAAAATATAATTTTGTAAAACTGATGATGATGAAGATGTTTGTTTCCTACTGAAACAACTATCATGCAAACATTTGCTGATTTTTTAATATCATTAAAAATAGTTAGAAAGCAATCTTTCTATTTATCACTTGATTTAAGTTGAAATTATATTTTAATGGCTATACTCGTAAACAAAATCTGATGTTGTTTCTTTTCTTAGTACCAAGGAATGTAACAAGAATATATGATACCGATGGAAGAATTGACCAGTTAGAAGAATAAACGATAAAATCTAAAAGAAAATGTAAACATTGCACAAAAAAAAGACTGGTTGTTGTGTGTTCAAGAATACCGCATTATTTTTTATTACCTGATCATTCAAAAAGTGCCAATAAGTATTCGACAGAATATCTCCCATAGACGGTATTTTTTTTTTCCTAATTTCTTTTTGGAGAAGAAAAAAATAATCACGAATTAAAATGACTCTTGAAATGTAATGCTAATAATGATGGTTCATAGTTAAAAAAGTATATAATAATGTTCTCAAGTCGCTGTCTTCTGAAAAATAAAAGATGTACTTCACTATTTTTTATTTCAGTAGTTAGTTGCATTGATTAATATTTTTTTTTTTAATTATCAATTTTATGAATGCTAAAAAGATATTTTTATAATTTTTATAATTACTGACATTTATTTGCAAATATATAAAAAACATATACCTAGGGAATAATTTTTATGATTTCATTTTGACACTTATTTTCAAATCAACGAAGTCTTATTTGTTTTCCTATCTGATGACTGTGATTAGCTCTTTGGCCATGCATGCCAAAGGTGCCAGGTTCGAATCACGGATAAGGCATATGTATGTTCATTGTGGTTCGGAATAAACTTTAAGTTGTATGTCCCATCCTCCTTAGCCGTCATTGTGTATAAGAATAGGTCGTTGAGCTCATAAACCAACTTATTTGTTTAAAAATGAAAATACCTATTTAAAATAATTTATCATTTTCTTCTTGAGGAAATACATTGCTTAAAAAGGAAATTTTAATCAGAATATTAGGTACTAGTTTTTTACAATTTTTAAATTCCTATTATATTCAAAGTTGAAATACAATTTTTGTATAATAATTTAGTGTTTGTATTTTTGTAATGTTTATTCTTTTAAATACATACTGTTTTAATGTATTGCTTGTTATGGTATTGAAATTATTTAAGATATATTAGTATATGAATATATTTTAGAGAATTTTCAACCCGAATAATATTGAAAAAATCTAGTTATAATTTCAAGAATTTGCCGCAGTGTTTTAATTTAAATCCCACTCTCGGTGCTTTTACTTCATGAAATTAAATGGTGTATCTGAATATTCTACAATTAAACCAACTTAACGTATTAAAACATTTAATAACTCACTACATAATATTTTATAGAAATTACCAGATATGTTTCATTACATCTGTGGATTACGGACTACGTAGACAGCCTTCGTGTTTTCATCCATCGCTTAGCGTGACGTCATCAAACTTAGTACCGGGCCGCATTTAGGCATTCCTCACTTTGATTCAAACCACAGAAGGGAATGAGAGTGCGCCATTGGTCAATCTTCCTGTCAGTCTGGGAAAAAGTTAACGCCCACACAAAATGGCGGCTGCATGCTGAATGGATAGTTGATAGTTCTAACAGAGAATTCGTATTTTCTTCGTTTGTTTTTGAAAATATGATTAGAAAAAAAAGGAAGATATTATTTTCATTACAAGCAACGTCAAATCATTGTATGAAAAAAAATCCTGAGTGGACGGTTTTTACAGTATTACGAAGTGCTGAATTCGAAAAAGCCATATTATTATTTAATGGGAAAGGTTATGTTTGCTGGTATTTCTTATTGACGTAGCTTTTTTAATGAAGTTTGATGATTTTATAGTCGCACTAAGTTAGTTTGTGACTTCAAAACTGTAATATACTTATAAATAATCGTAAAACTGATTTTTAATAATAATTAATTGAAAATTTGAATGGTGGTGCCATCTATATCAAAATTTAGCAAATCCCAATTTAGCTTTAAGGAAATATTTTTACCATCTAAGAGTCCGTTTTATGTGAAAAAATATTAGTATAATTAATATATTCAAACTAAATTATATTTATATTTTATATTTTACTTATAGTTAAATTATAGAATAGACATGTTTATAATTTCGATAACTTCATCTATCATAAAATAAATAAATATAAATTAATTGTCATAACTTATGTTCACAGTAAAATATTTCTTATTAAATACAAGACAAAATTAAAAAAGCTCAATATTTATTAACATTTATTATTATTATAAAAATGGAACAGATGTAGTATATAGGAGATTGGGCGATATTTTTTATTTGGTAATAGCAAAATGGGTCAAAATCAAAATCCAAATAATAATGGAATAAGGTTAAAATATTAATAATAATTAATTTAAAATACTAATAGTATTAAGGTTAAAATAACACTAAAATTAAGTTAAAATGTAAATAATATAAAGTATCAATTTTTAAAATAAAACTTAAATCTGTTTCCAGAAACCGCATTTATCGGGGAAAAAACAACGTATTAAAAACACGTAAAACACGTAAAAAATACGTAAAACAACTGTATTAAATCATGTAGAAGAAATGTCATATTCTGCATCTGTGCCATAAAAATTATTATAACAAAAAGGCTCTAAAAAATTTATGCGTCGCATTGATGCTGTCATTTATTCAGAAATATTTTAGTTTCTTCCTTATAATGGCAGCAAACAAATGACTATTAATAAAATAATAAGAATAAGAATTGATAATTTCAAAAGTAGCATTTGAGTTTCTGAGTCAAGCGAATTTTTCTTTTACGTTTAAATGTTTACAAAAAAAAAAAAAAAAAAAAAAACTTAGTTTCAAAAATATATTCCAGCTGCATAATTTTCCTTGATAGATATCCAAAATTTATACTTTGTTGTTAAAAGCAGTTAATTAGATTCTATTGGAGTAAAACATTAATCATAAATAAAATTATCATTTATAAAACATTCGCCATTTAAAAATCAGTTCTTAAACTCAAGATATAAAACATGCGTTTAATTCTCTGTGTCAACACAGTAAACATTGTCAGGAGTTTAGCGGCTTCCATGAAAGCAACGTATCAGCCAATGGCGCACTCTCATTCCCTTCTGTGGTTTGAATCAAAGTGAAGTATGCTTAAATGCTACCGGGCCCTATACAGAGTAGACAGTATCTTAGTTTCGCGGCGGTCGCGTTTTGGCTCGGTTTTGGGGCATTTACTTTTCTTAATATTTAAATAACTAATTATTTTAAAGAACTTGTGTTTAAATATTTGGAATCAGAAAGAAATTCTTCATAAATATTAACTAATTTCACTCGTTTCTAAAGATTGAGGAAAAATACTCCGCTCGAATCAACTTAACCCTTTGCACTCGAGAAGTGACTCTCGCTCACTACTAGGTTTGATGCGGAAATTCGATGCAAGGAAATGACTGTGTTTAATTTCTTTGAAGCGGATCGGCAAATACGAACCGAACCTAAAATGCTTGAAAACGTCCCGAGTTGCTGGTTCCTGCGCGCGAAAAAGGCCTCGAGTGCAAAGGGTTAATCTGGCGAGGTGCAGCCAGTGAATGAAAGTTCCAAAAAGGTCTGTACCGTTACCATGGAGACAACAGCTAGTATGGAATCTTCCTCCACGCTAATTGTATTCGGCGTGGTGGCGATATGCCGCTTGTTACGAATTTTTGAACTTCAGCTGTACTTGTAAATTTGATGTACCGATTGGTGTGTGTGTGTGAGTGAATCGGGATGTGTGTGTGTGTGTGGGGGGGGGTTGTTTTCAGATTATCTGGCGCTGTCAGCAACACGAGGGCTATAATGTGCCGAAACATTCGTCATTTGACAAGCCAACATACATTTACAAACACCCATGATTTACACGGACTCGAACCCGCAACCTCGCTGCCCTTACTAAAAAAAAAGGTATTTTAAAGGTATTTTTAAGGTTTAAACTAGGTATTCAAGGTTTTATTAGGTATTTTTGAGGTTTTAACTAAAAATACCTCATGGAAAAATACCTAACTCAAGGTATTTTAAGGTATTATTTTTAGAAACCTAAAGAAACCTGCGAAGCTTCAGGTATTTTTAAGGTTTTGGAAAGGTTTGTGATAAAAACCTCCAGATTCTAAAGGTTTTACTAAGGTATTCAGGTGAATACCTTTTAATACCATGACTAAGGAAGGTATTTTAAGGTTTTTTCTGTAAAACCTAAAGAAACCTGTGAAGCTTTAGGTATTTTTAAGGTTTTGCAAGGTTTGTGATAAAAACGTCCAGATTCTAGAGGTTTTACTAAGGTATTCAGGTGAATACCTTTTAATACCATGACTAAAGGAATGTATTTTAAGGATTTTCTTTAAAACCTAGAGAAACCTATGAAGCTTATAATGTATTTTTCAGGTTTTGCATGGTTTCTGATAAAACCTCCAGATTTTAAACGTTTTACTAAGGTATTCAAGTGAATAAGTGAATACCTTTTAATAACATTGCTAAAGGAATAATAATAATAATAATAAATAATAATAATAAATGATAAATAATAATAAATAATAATAATAAATGATAAATAATAATAAATAATAATAATAAATGATAAATAATAATAATAATAAATAATAATAATAATAAATAATAATAAATAAGTAATAAATAAATAAATAAATAAATAATAAATAAATAATAATAAATAAATAATAATAATAAATAATAATAATAAATAATAATAAATAATAATAATAAATAATAATAATAAATAATAATAATAAATAATAATAATAAATAATAATAATAATAAATAATAATAAATTTAAAAAAAAAAAAACCTTTTAATTTCACACAAAATGCATATTGTTTTAAATTAGAACAGTAAAATGCATTCCGCATTTAATTTTTTTTTTTTTTTTTTTTTTAAAGTACATGATAAATTATAATTTGAAAAATGATTTAATTTTTTTTGCATGAGGAATGAAACAAAAGCAAAATCAGTATTCAAGTGCATAAGAAAAAAAATCAAAACACTTAAATTAATTGGTTTAATTTTTAGAAACCTAAAAACACCTGTGAAGCTATTAAGTATTTTTAAGGTTTCGCGAGGTTTCTGATAAAAACCTCCAACGTAAAGGATTTGCAAGATATTTTAGGGGATGACGTAAGGATTTTGATTGGTCACGTGCTATCACTATCCAATCAAAACACGAGTGACCTCTGCCTTCATCCTGTTCCAGACCAGACGTGTTATGAAATATAAAATGGCGTACCCTACGAACATGACCACGTTGTTGTCATAATTATATGAAGCAACTTTCCATTACCCTGATACAAGGTAAGAAAAGTTTTGTAATTCGAAAATGTGTACTGTTGTATAAAATTTGCAGCGTACTAGTTGTTTCGATTTTTGTTATTCATTTGATATACTTCATTGAAATGTAGTGTGTAGAGTTGAACGTAATGCAGATGAATGCTTTTTGTAAAATATAAGACATTAAATCATTTAGATTTCTCCTGTTATTTACTGGCTAATTTGAAGGCTAAAATTCAAAAAGTTGTGTATTTCAAAAAGTAATTTAAATGAAATTTGTTGTTAAACATTACGATATTTATCTGAAATGGAGTAGTTTAAATTCTGGTGATTGATGATTTAATTAGTTGCAAATTTTAAATTCCAACAATTTTTGCAGGATTGCATTGTATTTTTTTTTTTTTTTTTTGGAGTTAAGTGCTTTTAATCCCTTTGACATCTTGTCCCTTCCTTGTTCAGTATCAACCATACAATGCTATTTCAAGTACAGTTGTTATAAGTTTAGCATTAAAAACATTTATTTTATTTTGGAAAATTATGCTTTTGATGTACAATAAAGAAATTTAAATATATTTTTAGGCACTCTTTACTGACTCCCCTCTTGAAGGAACATCCTGACAGAATAGATTTTGTCCATCATCGATGTTGTCTTCAACAACAGTGGTTAGTAAGGAAAGTTCAAATACTCGCCACTTCCTAATGACAGGGACGATTTAGTGCTTCAGAAAAACTGTATTACAGTCGAGTCTGTTTCACAGGTAAAGTTCTTTCAAATTGAAATTTAACATTTTCAGAATTAAATTAGTCGATGTGTCACAAACGTGCCTCCCCTTTTCCCAAAATGAAAATGCGCCCCCTCTCTGTGAAAAAAAAAAGCATTTTTAATTTTGGCTGAAAGGGAAAAGCTATACAATTTGTGGTTTCCCTTTCATAATTCCTATGCTAACTTCGTCCTCAGGTCAACACCTCAGCTGCAGAATTAAACAGAACAGAAATTATAAATTTGTTTGGAATATTGGCATAATTTACATTTTAAGAATTCAAAGAAAAACCTGTGTCAATATATGGAGCTTGAGTTTCTTTTTTTAGCAAGGTTACAAATCAATTTTCCCGTTTGTACATATTGCAGTCAATTATTGTTTGCCCAGATGTTTATTTTTAAGAATGCAAAAATTAACTATTCTAGTTGCACCACTATTTGTAAAATAGCGGTGGAACTTAAGAGAGGAGGCAGCTTCTCCCACTATAAAATTTTCAAAGGTAAGGCACAAAAGGGAAATTTCGATAATTAATCACTTATAATTCATTTTTTTAATCAAAAAATAGTTTAATTCGGTGTTTATTATGGAGTTATTTAGATGCTTGATGACATTTGAAATATTTTAGTGGCACTTTATACGTAGAGAGGTTCCCATATGCACGATTTCTCCTCAGGGACTCATATTAACATATTTAGGGGTCCAAAAACTCAGTTGTAGAGAATCATTTATTACTATAGTTGTCAAATGATATTTAAGTGTTCAGGCACTGCACTTGACGGGGCCTTAAAACTTCATAATTGTGCCTATAATCATCAACGTTGGAATAAATTTTGTAAGGCCCCTGCATGTAAAGATGTTTAACTTGAAAATTTTGAATTTATGTGAAATTTTTTTTCTATTACATTTTATAAATACTTTGCACTAATCTATTAATTAATCCTATTTAATTATTGAAATGATGAAGCACTTAGGGCCCACACACAATTCAAATATGTTCTATCACCCAAATTGTTATCAAAAACTGCTTATGACCCCTGGAAATATTTAAGTATAATAACTTATTACAAATCCAAATTGAAAAACTTGCTTTAAATTAAAAAAAAAAAAAAAAATGTATGTCGAGTATGGTGAAGATGCCAATTGTTTTTTCGTCCCTCTCTTAACAGTTTTATACAGAGAAATGCCATTTTCTCTCCAAATTTTAAATTCATTTATTCATTTTTTAACTTTTTTTTTGGAAACCTTACAACTATAATCGGAAAAGAGGTTGTTGAATTAAGACTTTCGTATTACACATGAATTTGCAGTAAATTAAAAAAGGATATCACGACTATCACATTAATATACAAAATAAAAAAAGGGGTCCCAGTAGCCTAATGAATTATGACTTCGTGTTTGTGATGGAAGACTCACAAGTTCGGTCTGGCCTGTCACAAGTTCGGTCTGAAGATGCCAATTGTTTTTTCGTCCCTCTCTTAACAGTTTTATACAGAGAAATGCCATTTTCTCTCCAAATTTTAAATTCATTTATTCATTTTTTAACTTTTTTTTTGGAAACCTTACAACTATAATCGGAAAAGAGGTTGTTGAATTAAGACTTTCGTATTACACATGAATTTGCAGTAAATTAAAAAAGGATATCACGACTATCACATTAATATACAAAATAAAAAAAGGGGTCCCAGTAGCCTAATGAATTATGACTTCGTGTTTGTGATGGAAGACTCACAAGTTCGGTCTGGCCTCACCGAATAACGGTGTGTATATTAATGAGGGCTAGTGAACATAAATCCATTGTAACCTCTATACTCTATTGCTGTTGTGTTGGGATTAAGGTGAGAAGTACTCACTCAGATATTTACTTCATTATTTGATCAGAGGTCATTGTAGCAGAAATAGGTGACCGGAATAGATCCCCCAAATATTAAAAAAAATATATAAATATATATGATGCAACTGTCAAATTAAAGGTATTATCGTTGTTCTACAACTTGCAAGAATTTAATTAGAAATATTATATAACGAATACACCCTGAGCCTGATGCAAATACTCGTAAGAAATATGCTGATAAATCATTCAACTGAGGAAGGACTATTTATAAAAAAAATTGTGATTGTGGTAGACATACATTTTTTCTTTTTGTATTCCTTTTGTAATATTTTTTGTTACCTCGCAAATTCTGAAAACTAGATATCTGCTCTCTGACTGACAAAAAAATGTATATTAATAAATAAACATTCTATGTGGAACACTTCAAAATAACAATGAAAATCATTGCTCTTTAACTCGTGCCCTGTATCTGTACTTGTCTCTGGAGAAATCGGTGATGCAATTGCCCAGGCCACAGGAGACAAGTTTGGAATGTTTTATGTGCAGAAAAAATGGCAGCAAAGAAATTATCTGTTGATTATACTTGATTTCTTAAATTTAAATTTATTTGTATTCTGTTTTGCTTCTACTAAAATTATTGTTACATTATTGTGACATACCTAGTTTTATCATTGTACATTGTTGTCTCTGTATTATTCCGATTGTCTGTGGACCCAGACGAATGGTCCTTTTCAGGGCCAAAGTCTGACAACTCTCCTTGACTTACTGACTATTTAATGCTTGTTTTAAAAGAAAATTTCCCTGCCCATTTATTTTTCAAGATATTATTTTGAATATGTGATAATTTCATATCTTTTTGAATATTTTAGTTTTTCATGAGTACCTACTTGCTTGTTCTAAAAAATGTTTGGAGCAATTTAAATACCCTACTCCTATGCATTAATTTTAAGTATTTAGAGGATATGCAACTATTCCTTCCTCTCATTATTTTGGAATAGCAGTATTGAAGGAAAAATGGATTTTGGAATGACTGTATTGATGGGGAAATTAATTTTGGATTGGTGATATCGATGGGGAATTGGGGGTCCGGGATATATAAATATTTTTAGATATGTGAATAAACAGGGAAAAAGGTATATTAAATTGTTTTATGCAACGATGGGGGGAAGGGGTTGCAACCTTGTCCCTGACATATAAATTTTCACACCGGAAATTGTATTATTATACTTAACCAATTATGAAGTGAAATGTAAAAGGCACATATTATTTTAAGAACTTTTGCTAGCTTCTCTTGATGGTGAGAAAGTAATCTTTCTTTATGAGTTCTTAGATAGGTTGGAATATTGGAAGAGTGTGACAGGGTTTTTGATTTTGAAAAAAAAAATTATGATTTTATCGTTTGTTTCTGATTTTGAAACAAATCACATATGCCCTGGCTAAAAATATCAAACTATTATTATGAGGATTTAAATTGTTATTCATATTAAATAGAAATTTCAAATTGACGCTTTTATCTGGACGAGCGTAGTTGATTGTTTTCCCATAAAATATTTCTTTAGTGCAGGTCTTGGAGAAAATTGAGAATTCGTTCACATTATGTGTTTGATAATGCAAAAAAAGTCAATGTTTCAAGAACTGATCTCACTAATATCGAGGAACTACTTCCTCACTTAACTTATGTTACAAAATATTGCACACATTCTGCTATAAAAAAAATTAAATATTCAGAAGGTAAAATAAACACTTGAGTATATTTTGAAATCCAGAAATAGAAATGTAAGAATATACATATAGATACAATCATGATTTTCAATGGGTATTCAAGTTTTCAGAGTAATCTTTTAAATGTGTTCAGGGATGTTTAAAAAATATAAAATTAAAGGCTAATATTCAAAATTAATTCTGATTATCGCTTATTTCTTGGTATTTTCTCAAATGAATTGTTAAATTAGTACCCTTCGTGTTGTTAAATTAGTAGCTATACTCTTCATAATTTGATTTACTACCTGTGTTAATATATGGGGAGCTGTTAAACAAATACGGACTTGACGCCTAATTAGTTTCTTATAGAAATCAAAATAAGCATTATTTTGTACTACTTTTAGAGCCCTTTTGAAATGAAAATATTTCGGAGGCAAATAAAGACGGGTTGAATTTTGTAGCCTCCGAATAACTTGTTCTTTTGAATATGTATTGTATGCCTCATTTTATAGCAATTTTATATTTTTAGGGCTTTTTAACAAGTATCATCTGAAGTTTCTTGGGGTGACCGGTACGGTAAACCATGTCTATTCTTATGCAAGATACAGGTGGAAGATCCAGACAGGACAGCCTCAATCTGGAAATTCTTGCAAATTTACGCCGAAAACAAAGTTGCAGAGAAAAGAAGAAAACAATTTTAAACAAACAGGCTCAAGGCCCAACAGGGTTGGTTGAGTAAAAAATGCATATCCTAAAAATGATTATCCTAATGTAAAATAGTGTTAAGTACATATTAATAAAAATTATTTGTATGATAATTGTGTCAAAGTTATTGGTTCTCTTTTATACACAGTAAAATAGAATGTAATACTTTTCCTAGGTTTTATTAGATTTCTAAAAATTCCTTTTGAGGTCTATTAAAATATGTTTTTAAAAAATATTGTGGAAATTTTGTCAAAAAAAACTTCTACATATTTTAAAATTATTTGTGGTTTACCTTTTAAGTTTATTTTAATGTACTTCATTGACAGGAACTGTTTAGGTAAATACCTTTTTGGAAGGTATTCTAGAAAAAAACATTCAGGTTTATATAGAATACCTCCTTAAAAAGTATTCTAAAAAACCGTTTAGGTTTTTATAAAATACCTTATTAAAAGGTATTTTATTGAAACTGTTAAGGTTTTTATAAAATACCTTGTTGGAAGGTATTCTAGGAAACCGTTTAGGTTTACATAAAATACCTTGTTGAAAGGTATTCTAAGAAACCGTTTAGGTTTATATAAAATACCTTGGGACAGGTATTATGGAAAACCTGTTTAAGGTTTTAATCTGCACCATTTAGTAGGTAAAAATACCTTAATAAAATACCTTAAAAATACCTAATAAATACCTCGAAAAAAAACCTTGAAAATACCTTAAAAATACCTAATAAATACCTCGAAAAAAAACCTTGAAAATACCTTAAAAATACCTTAGGATTTTAGTAAGGGTGTCTAGAAGCTAACCACTATACCGTTTGGTCGGCAGTGTGTGGGTGGGAGAGAGGAAAAGAGCATTTCTTAGAATTTTCTTCACCAAACGGAAATAGTTGTGATAACGGTTAAATTTGTACATATATTATCCTGTTACTTCTTAAGTTAATACTAAAATTTATAATGGAACCATTTTGAAACATGAAGCTCCGGTATAAGTAAGTTAAAATAGGTTATTTTTTTTTTATATATTGTCTTTCTCATATCATTTTTTAAATATTGAAAGGAAATTTTAAGTTTGAGTAATTAATATTAAAGAATTTCTATTCATGAATGATTATGGGGGGGGGGGGAGGGGTCACTGTTCTGGCTACAGTATAGTTTTTGACCATGGGCCGTCACTGCATTAAATTAACCTTTAACTTTTGTACTCGGTCTGACAGAACGCGAGTCATTTTTTGTGGAACCACCCCTAAAATATCGCATCTTTGATTTTTATATTAATTTTTCTGATACTATGTTTCTTAAACTTTAATCTGATGTTCACCAATTTGTTTGGCGCAGTATGGACCATGTTGCAGCTCTAGCGCAAAAAACCTCAAACCACTCAATCACAGCAGTTAAAAGGTTAAACTACTTCTCGTAGTTAAATTTTAATCTTGCAAAAGTCGGATCGGAAGGTTAAATATTGCAACATTCGAACTTTCGATTATAAACATGGATATGGGATGTCTGATTGTAATCTAAATTCATTTAGAAATTATATAAATAATTGTATATTTTACACTTTAACAGTACGGCTTTTGTTAAAAAAAAAAAAAATTTAAAATGTTTACTCAACACAATTGAAGTTAATACCAAAAAATGACACTTGCCGTGACCAGGATTCGAACCTGGGTTATTGCGGCCACAACGCAATGTACTAACCACTATACGATCACGGCGGTAAGCAAATCGGCTGAAAATAAATTGATGTCAAGTGAAAAAGCTGCTTACTTGCTCTAATTATACACCTGGGGAAAGGGAGTATCACTCAGGCGTGTCCAGAAAAGAAGAAAGAACGAGTTCCGATAGCAAGACGTTTCTGTTACTGGAATATGTTTACTACCATCAGTGCCTAATTTCCGCATGGACAGACGAGGCATATGAACATCCATAAACGTCTTTCTGTTTTTAATAGAGATTTTTTTATTTTATAGTTATGTTAATTTCTAATTGTAATACTAACGACCAAGTCCGTAGCCATGATTTTTTCGGGGGCGGGGGGGGGGGGTTATGGTCGAATATTGGATTAAATACATATAACAAGTTACACAAAAAGGAAGGGGAAGTGGTGAAACACGATTTCAGACAATTTCGGGGGAGGAGGGAGGTGTCCCGTTGCCCAAGCAACACACTCATGTTGTTTCTATGTGGTTTTTTGGTGGATACGTTGAAAGTGAGAAAGGCACATTGTAACCACATTGTATCAATGTGCAATTCCAATGCATTTTTAAGGAAGCTGATATTTTATAACAGATATTAGAAGAAATCAATTTATTTCGTATAATTTTTAGGGGTTTTAATTATGTAGTACGAATAAAGTCAGAATTTCGTTTTCTTTACTTTTCTAATGTGATATCACAATGTTGTTTCAATGTGATATTTCAACCAGACATGAAACAAGTGTCTTCCATTGGCGGCTTCAAGGGGGGGGCCATGGGGGCCATGGCCCCCTCCTTGAAGGGTTCCCTCTTCCTTCCTAGCCCTTTCAAATATCCCAAAACTCTTTGAGAATTTCCAGTTTAAAAAACGGTGAAAATACAGATTTTTAAGCACAATTTCATTAACGTAAATTTTTTGTTTACAGTACAAAAAATTATAGCCCCCCCCCCCTCAGAAAAAATCCTGGTTTTAAATGTATTTACGTACACAACACACGACACAATATACGAGTTTATAGTACACAACACAAGTACACAGGTAGTGACCATCCCCCTCCTAAACGACGATTTCCTTTTTCCCGGGGGCCTCTGCCCCTTTTTGGAACAACCATGCTCTTCTAAGCAACCATGGCGCCGAGGGTAATTTCAACACGTGATGTCTGGACTAGTGTGTGACTTTTGTTACTTGGGCATGGAATCGGTACTGTGTTATTGTTATAACTAGTTTAGACAGGCCATTTATAATGAAAATATCTGTTGAACTAGCAACACTTTTATTCGTTGTTTAAAGATTTCGTGATCATTTTACCTCGAGTAATTAGTGACGAATATCTACAATATGTCTTCAAAAAGAAAAAATGAGAGCATTTTTAAATACTTCTCTAAAAAGAAATACTCAAATACCAGAAGAGTATTTTAGAATCTCGGTTTACATACCTTTATTGGATAATATAATTGAAGACCTAATAGGAAGATTTCCAAAAGAAAATTTGGATTGTTTTGGCTTTCGATTACTGATTCCAACCTCCGATATGGAAAAGCCAACAGAATCAGAAAGCAACGAGCTTTAAAACTTATTAAAGAAGTTCATACCAATTTTACACAAATGAGTGTTATTCTGATTGAAAGTGAGCTAGCACTATGGAGAGAGAAATGGAAAAAAGAAGAATAGCTCCCCACTTCTGCCATAGATACAATGAGAGCTTGTGACAAATATGTATATCCTACTACCCAAGCAACGCAACCATGTTGTTTCAATGTGGTGTCAACGTTAAATACCAACATGCACAATGTTGTTTCAACGTGGAACTGCAACGTTGTTTTCAAGTGGAAGTGTTCACTTAAAGGAGCGTGGATGCAATGTTGTGTGCCAACGTTGTTTCAACGTAGATATATCACATAGTTTCCACATGATAGCTTTTGCCCACGTGGTTTCAATGTTGAATGTCAATATTGTTTCAACGTGGATTTGTCACATTGTTTCCACGTGAGAGTGTTCATTTTTGCCCATGTGGTTTCCACGTTGAATGTCAATGTTGTTTCAACATGGATGCATCCCATTGTTACCACCATGATAGTGTTCACTTTTACCAATGTTGTTTAAACATGAATCTTCCACATGAGTATTCAATATTGAATCTTACCAATGTTGTTTCAAGACACACATCCCATAATGCTGTTTTTACAGCACTATAGTTCTTGAGCCCAAGAACTAGTGCTGTAGAAACAGTTTTTCTGGAAAGTATGTCTTGAAACAACATTGGCAAGAATCAAGATTGAACACTCATGTGGAAGATTCATATTTAAACAACATTGGTAAAAGTGAACACTATCATGTGGTAACAATGTGGAACACCCATGTTAAAACAGTATTGCTCATATTTTTCATATTCACATTGCTCATATTTTTCGGAAGGGGTTATGAAATTCAAATTCAAAATACCATTTAAAGTTGCAATTTTAAGCAAAACAAATTATTGATTTTTGTATTTTAATAGATAACAGAAAAAATTTGGAAGCGAATGTATCCTGCCTACTTTTCTAAGCGCTTGTTTTGACACATATTTTTTTTTTCACATGAATGTGTTTAGTTTTATTAACACTGTAAAGTTTAAGAGTATATGCATTATAGAAACTCATTTAATGAAAAGAAAAAGTTAAAACTAGAATATTTTCCAAGTATTGGCTTTACGAGTTTCCAACTACTGTTACACTATGTATCATCTTTTAGTAGGTAGAATATCATTTTGTGAAAAATTAAACTTTCCTTTTATATGCAGAGGATTATTCTGTACAAAAATTTAATTTTGCTCCAATGAACCACAATTAAAATTACTTATAATATCTGCTACTTAATTATCTCTGAACTAATCGAATTTGAATAAAAATTATATATATATATATATTTTTAACTGTAAAAATAAATCATTACATAATGTTCAAAATAATTTTATTTCAAAAATAGCACGCATAACATTAAAACAAATGTTAATAAAACAAATATTAATAATTACATGTAACAGTAACACACATGGTCCTAACACAATTACATAGGTACAAATACCTTTCAAATTGTTTTTAAGTTCACACTTTAAACCAGCAAATGAAAAATTATAAGATGATTAAATATATATGTGCTAATTTTTAATGACATATCCCATTCAGAGCAACAGTAGGATCTTAACTTCAAGACCCCATTTAATAACAGTAAAATAAGAAAGGAGATACAAAATAATTATTTAAGTTTATGAACCATATGTTATAAACCATGTTTACAATCCTCAATATCATTCCCAAAAATATTCCACATCTCTGTCACCATCAGCAGCCTTAATGTCACTCCACGAGCTTCTTTCGCCTCCTCATTGGTTGTTTTCATAATCTCTAAAATAAAATTACCTTTATTTAATACAAAAACCATTCAAACATATATTTATATAGATATAACTGTTTTCCAATTTTTAAAAGTAGACACCATGCCAAAAATAATAATAAAGAAATACGACGTGTAAAAATGCTCAAATCCAACTCTGCTACTTAAATCGCCAACCAAATTCAAAGATTGAATATATTAATCAAAATAATATCCCTTTTTTATGACTTAAAAAAATCCCTCTCTCGTATTGAAAGCGATCCCCTTGTTTTGGATGGTTTTAAGTCAATGCCAGTATGAGGAAGCACCCTTCATATTATGGTGTGCACATTGGACTGACCAAAGATCACATGACCATTTAAGGCAATAACAGACTTATTTCAGAATATCATGCAATGACGATACACAATATAGTTTAATCAAAAGTAGATTATGTAAAAAAAATTCAAAGGCAGATGCAGAATACCAATGTTGCCTACTCTCACCCCAGTATTTGAAAACTAAAATGATGAGTAGAAAAATTTACAGGAAAAACGTATAATATAGGTTTTTATTAATGTTATATTTCAATAGGAAACCAATTATAATTTTTGAAAATTCTAGATTCAAACAACTTAGTTGCCTTTTACTCTTCGGTATACTTTTAGAAAAATTTACTGTATCATACAAATTTTGCTTTAAATTCAAAAACACTCTTTACTACTTTGAGGATAAATTAAATGAGCTGCTGCAACCAAGTTGAAGCCATGCTCTCTATTGGTTTCCAGTTCAAAGTCAGGAACTCATTTTTCATTACATAGTCGCCTGGAGGTTAAAATAGTCAATTAGGAAATTTTGGTACCTACGTATTAACGCCACCACAGCTACAGATTTGGCGGTTTTTAATTACTTACAAGGAATTATAGTTTTATACTTACAAGGAATCCAAAAGATAACTGCGTGCGAACAACAAGATTGCTCTTTATTGGTGGCACTGAAAAACCGTCAAATCTGTAGCTGCAGTGGCGTTAATACGTAAGTACCGATATTTTTCTTACCAAAAAAAGTTTTCTGGAGGCTAAAATAGTCACTTTAGTAAACGCCACTAGCAGCCTTGTTATAATACTGCCATAATTCAGACATGTTCACAACAGCAAAACTAATTTAAAAATAAAAAAATTATACTTAATATATAAATTATAGAGGATTATCAAAAGAACTATCAGTGTCATTTAACATGATGGCCACAAAATTCAGGTAAAAAGTTCCCTGACAGATTTAAAAAAAATTCCCTTCTTGCAAACTTTTTCCAAATTCCCCCAATTTTTCCAGATATGTTGACACATTTATCGAATAGAACATGTATGCTAAAGAGATAATATGCCAATTTTTTAAAAATAGGTTTGGTGGTAGTTAAAAGTTAAAATTATTCCATAACATTAAAACTTCTAATGATTATCACAGCAAATCATCAGGAAAATGGTACCAAAATAGGGATAATGGAAAAACATACCCTAAACAGTAACAGTAAATTTTCCTGAATATTAAAAAAATTCCCTGATTTTTTCCACAATCGAAAAGTTTCTTGATTTCCAGGTTCTGTAGCCACACTGTTTAAGTACAACAGCTGTATAAGCAAGTCCACTGAACACTGAAAAAAAAAAAGAAGAATGTTCAATTCAAATACAATAAGTAAATTTATTCTAAAAAGTATTCCCAAATCTAATTACAGTCAAACCCTGTTAATGCGAAATCCGTTAACCTGAACTCCAGTTTAACGCAAAGTAAAAGCAGTTCTCCGTACTTAAAACTTAGCGTTAATTTATTCAGTTAGCACAAACAATTTCAGCGGCCCCATCGACTTCGTGTTAATGAAGTTTAGCCGCAGAGTTGGACCCCCCCCCCCAAAAAAAATGGGGTGTTTTTTTGTTTAAATGTTTTTTTTTTTTTTTTAAATTCTTTTCTAATTTAAATGTATACATATTTATAAATAAAATTTTACATTAACTAGAATAATAAATGTTTAAATAACAAATAATATTTCTTCTGAAAATAATTTACACTAAGTAAATAAACAATTGCTACTTATGTGAACAATTAAATCATTAAATTTTAATATTATATTTAGAGATATGTTTTTTTAAATCCAACGGAAACTATATAATACAATAGTAATTGTTTACTACTTCTACATGGAATGTTGCTCTTAGATTCATCAGTAATGGTGATAAGTTATACATAATTATATTTTTAAGGTTTAGAAATAAGTTATTTAAGCACAAAATCTCTATTTCACAAACAAGTTTAAAATGCAGCATATAATTTAATTTCAATTAATAATTTTGAATATTATTATTAAACAGTAATAAAACACTTAGATTAATATAAAAAGTTATTTTTGATACTTATAAAAAAAAAGTTCTATAGACTTTCACTATAAGATTTATTTAAAAAAGTTATTTACAACAAATAATTTAAAAAATCTAATTATAAATAAACACACAAAAAAAGTGCAATTTTAAATTAATCTTTAAAAAGAGAAAAAACTATTTGGTTTAAACCATGCCAACCCTGTTCGACTGTATAACATAAAAGGGAGATTTAAAAAAATATATATATATATTTTTTGCAAAAGAACAGAATTCCACTTTCTAATTTTAGTTTTTTAGAAAGTTCTTTTTGTAAATTTTTAAATAGCGAAATATCCTATACTGTACTACATCTTTTCAATTTACCACAGTACCTGAAAAGGATAGGTTTCAGTTGTTAGGAGCCAGCGATCAGATTCCAGGCACTATACCTGTTCCGCATTCCACAGTGTTGTACATGGTGGCAGTAAACTGAAAATATGATAACTATTATAAAATGTATCATCCTTATGCACATGTATATATTTACACTGATGACGTCTTTTTTAAACCTTACTTTGAAATATCGATTTGATTACCAAGTGGGATAGGGAGAAATTCTCAATTTGTTATCCATCACTGCTTGAAAAAGAAAATTAACGAAAGAAATTCATTTTTTGCACACAAAACATCAGTTCATTTTGCAGCTATGTTTTTAAATAAACACTTAATTTTACATTAATTAAAACAACACATTACACAGAGTGGCCACAAAATTCAGGAAATAAAGTTTTCTGATAATACCCTGATAGATTTTTAAAAATTCTCTGATTTTACAGCAAGTTTTCTTCAAATTTCCTGAACTTTTCCAGATGTGTGATCGAATTAAACATGTTAAAGAGACTACGGGTGTGGAAAATCACATAACTTTCAATTATATTATATAACATTAAGAAATATTCTATACTACATCTGTATTCCACCTGAAATAAATTCCCGGCCCTGTTGACAATTTATAATATTACGGTGGAGGTTTTTTTTAACTGAATTAGTTCATTTAATTACCGCAAAAATTCTTTCAACAAGTATAGAAATAATATTTATACAGCATGTTTAATTCTCAGTGATCAATCGTTTTAGAAAAACATACTTCTACAAGATAGCCCATTCAGTTTTATAGTTCATAAAAATACGTGAAATATACAATAGGTTTTTTTATTTATGTCACACGTGTGTCCCAAAAATCAACAAACCTCACTGATAAGAACATCATTATCTAATTTCATTTATAAATAGAAATACATCTAATTTAGAAAACCGGCAAATAATAGAGTATAATTTAATAATGTAATGAAGAAAACTTACCAGAAAAGGCATAAATCCAATCGTCAACAGACATCGTCAAGTTTCAAATCAACTTCAAAAGTGACGCCAACTACGTCATCACTGAAGGTAAAAGCGTATTGCGCATGCGTAGGATGATACAAATCGTGGATCAGTGGTGTAATGTTGAATTATCACATTGAAGCCATATTAAAAAACCACATTGAGTAAACGGATTTTTACTTTTTGCTTTTATAAATTGCTTTTACCAAAGTTTTCAATTAATATGATTCTTGGACAGGATTGGGGCTTTCCAAAAACCAAAGAAGACACTTGTTTCATGTTTGGTTGAAATATCACATTGAAACAACATTGTGATATCACATTAGAAAAGTAAAGAAAACGAAATTCTAACTTTATTCGTACTACATAATTAAAACCCCTAAAAATTATACGAAATAAATTGATTTCTTCTAATATCTGTTATAAAATATCAGCTTCCTTAAAAATGCATTGGAATTGCACATTGATACAATGTGGTTACAATGTGCCTTTCTCACTTTCAACGTATCCACCAAAAAACCACATAGAAACAACATGAGTGTGTTGCTTGGGTATTTACGAGTTACTTAAAATTTTGGCAACACTACCAGTTAGCGTTGCCTCTGCTGAAGAAGCTTGATGAAGTTGCTGATGAAGTTTCTCTACCCTTCGACGCTTGAAAACGTGGCTAAGAGCTAGAATGGGGGAAGAAAGGTTAGCAGGACTTAGCTTGTTGCATACTCACAGAGACATAAACATTGATGTGAGCTGTGTCATAGGCAGATTTGCCAAAACAAAGCAGAGGAAATTGGATTTTGTTCTTTAGGCTTTCAAAGAGTAAAGAAGTGTGATTGTAAAACAATTATTAACTATTTTTATTTTTTGTAATTTCTTTGTTTTACTCTTTTCTTATTTTTCAGGAGAGCAATTCAAGCTTAAATTAACTTTTTTAATTCTGCATTAAATGAAAATTACTAATTTAGAAAATTCTACACTTATCATTGCAATCAAGCATTTAATCAGCAGTTAGTTTATTATAATTAGGTTACATAGTGCATACATTTTACGAACTTAAAGTTTAAAATGGCCCCCCCTGAAAAATGAACCTAGGGCCGCCTTTGGTGTCTTCTTTGGTTTTTGGAAAGCCCCAATCCTGTCCAAGAATCATATTAATTGAAAACTTTGGTAAAAGCAATTTATAAAAGCAAAAAGTAAAAATCCGTTTACTCAATGTGGTTTTTTAATATGGCTTCAATGTGATAATTCAACATTACACCACTGATCCACGATTTGTATCATCCTACGCATGCGCAATACGCTTTTACCTTCAGTGATGACGTAGTTGGCATCACTTTTGAAGTTGATTTGAAACTTGACGATGTCTGTTGACGATTGGATTTATGCCTTTTCTGGTAAGTTTTCTTCATTACATTATTAAATTATACTCTATTATTTGCCGGTTTTCTAAATTAGATGTATTTCTATTTATAAATGAAATTAGATAATGATGTTCTTATCAGTGAGGTTTGTTGATTTTTGGGACACAAGTGTGACATAAATAAAAAAACCTATTGTATATTTCACGTATTTTTATGAACTATAAAACTGAATGGGCTATCTTGTAGAAGTATGTTTTTCTAAAACGATTGATTACTGAGAATTAAACATGCTGTATAAATATTATTTCTATACTTGTTGAAAGAATTTTTGCGGTAATTAAATGAACTAATTCAGTTAAAAAAAACCTCCACCGTAATATTATAAATTGTCAACAGGGCCGGGAATTTATTTCAGGTGGAATACAGATGTAGTATAGAATATTTCTTAATGTTATATAATATAATTGAAAGTTATGTGATTTTCCACACCCGTAGTCTCTTTAACATGTTTAATTCGATCACACATCTGGAAAAGTTCAGGAAATTTGAAGAAAACTTGCTGTGAAATCAGAGAATTTTTAAAAATCTATCAGGGTATTATCAGAAAACTTTATTTCCTGAATTTTGTGGCCACTCTGTGTAATGTGTTGTTTTAATTAATGTAAAATTAAGTGTTTATTTAAAAACATAGCTGCAAAATGAACTGACGTTTTGTGTGCAAAAAATGAATTTCTTTCGTTAATTTTCTTTTTCAAGCAGTGATGGATAACAAATTGAGAATTTCTCCCTATCCCACTTGGTAATCAAATCGATGTTTCAAAGTAAGGTTTAAAAAAGACGTCATCAGTGTAAATATATACATGTGCATAAGGATGATACATTTTATAATAGTTATCATATTTTCAGTTTACTGCCACCATGTACAACACTGTGGAATGCGGAACAGGTATAGTGCCTGGAATCTGATCGCTGGCTCCTAACAACTGAAACCTATCCTTTTCAGGTACTGTGGTAAATTGAAAAGATCTAGTACAGTATAGGATATTTCGCTATTTAAAAATTTACAAAAAGAACTTTCTAAAAAACTAAAATTAGAAAGTGGAATTCTGTTCTTTTGCAAAATATATATATATATATTTTTTTAAATCTCCCTTTTATGTTATACAGTCGAACAGGGTTGGCATGGTTTAAACCAAATAGTTTTTCCTCTTTTTAAAGATTAATTTAAAATTGCACTTTTTTTGTGTGTTTATTTATAATTAGATTTTTTAAATTATTTGTTGTAAATAACTTTTTTAAATAAATCTTATAGTGAAAGTCTGTAGAACTTTTTTTTTATAAGTATCAAAAATAACTTTTTATATTAATCTAAGTGTTTTATTACTGTTTTATAATAATATTCAAAATTATTAATTAAAAGTAAATTATATGCTGCATTTTAAACTTGTTTGTGAAATAGAGATTTTGTGCTTAAATAACTTATTTCTAAACCTTAAAAATATAATTATGTATAACTTATCACCATTACTGATGAATCTAAGAGCAACATTCCATGTAGAAGTAGTAAACAATTACTATTGTATTATATAGTTTCCGTTGGATTTAAAAAAACATATCTCTAAATATAATATTAAAATTTAATGATTTAATTGTTCACATAAGTAGCAATTGTTTATTTACTTAGTGTAAATTATTTTCAGAAGAAATATTATTTGTTATTTAAACATTTATTATTCTAGTTAATGTAAAATTTTATTTATAAATATGTATACATTTAAATTAGAAAAGGATTTAAAAAAAAAAAAAAACTTTTAAACAAAAAAAAACCCCATTTTTTTTTGGGAGGGGGGGGGGGGGGGGTCCAACTCTGCGGCTAAACTTCTTTAACACGAAGTCGATGGGGCCGCTGAAATTGTTTGTGCTAACTGAATAAATTAACGCTAAGTTTTAAGTACGGAGAACTGCTTTTACTTTGCGTTAAACTGGAGTTCAGGTTAACGGATTTCGCATTAACAGGGTTTGACTGTAATTAGATTTGGGAATACTTTTTAGAATAAATTTACTTATTGTATTAGAATTGAACATTCTTTTTTTTTTTCAGTGTTCAGTGGACTTGCTTATACAGCTGTTGTACTTAAACAGTGTGGCTACAGAACCTGGAAATCAAGAAACTTTTCGATTGTGGAAAAAATCAGGGAATTTTTTTAATATTCAGGAAAATTTACTGTTACTGTTTAGGGTATGTTTTTCCATTATCCCTATTTTGGTACCATTTTCCTGATGATTTGCTGTGATAATCATTAGAAGTTTTAATGTTATGGAATAATTTTAACTTTTAACTACCACCAAACCTATTTTTAAAAAATTGGCATATTATCTCTTTAGCATACATGTTCTATTTGATAAATGTGTCAACATATCTGGAAAAATTGGGGGAATTTGGAAAAAGTTTGCAAGAAGGGAATTTTTTTTAAATCTGTCAGGGAACTTTTTACCTGAATTTTGTGGCCATCATGTTAAATGACACTGATAGTTCTTTTGATAATCCTCTATAATTTATATATTAAGTATAATTTTTTTATTTTTAAATTAGTTTTGCTGTTGTGAACATGTCTGAATTATGGCAGTATTATAACAAGGCTGCTAGTGGCGTTTACTAAAGTGCCTATTTTAGCCTCCAGAAAACTTTTTTTGGTAAGAAAAATATCGGTACTTACGTATTAACGCCACTGCAGCTACAGATTTGACGGTTTTTCAGTGCCACCAATAAAGAGCAATCTTGTTGTTCGCACGCAGTTATCTTTTGGATTCCTTGTAAGTATAAAACTATAATTCCTTGTAAGTAATTAAAAACCGCCAAATCTGTAGCTGTGGTGGCGTTAATACGTAGGTACCAAAATTTCCTAATTGACTATTTTAACCTCCAGGCGACTATGTAATGAAAAATGAGTTCCTGACTTTGAACTGGAAACCAATAGAGAGCATGGCTTCAACTTGGTTGCAGCAGCTCATTTAATTTATCCTCAAAGTAGTAAAGAGTGTTTTTGAATTTAAAGCAAAATTTGTATGATACAGTAAATTTTTCTAAAAGTATACCGAAGAGTAAAAGGCAACTAAGTTGTTTGAATCTAGAATTTTCAAAAATTATAATTGGTTTCCTATTGAAATATAACATTAATAAAAACCTATATTATACGTTTTCCCTGTAAATTTTTCTACTCTTCATTTTAGTTTTCAAATACTGGGGTGGGAGTAGGCAACATTGGTATTCTGCATCTGCCTTCGAATTTTTTTTACATAATCTACTTTTGATTAAACTATATTGTGTATCGTCATTGCATGATATTCTGAAATAAGTCTGTTATTGCCTTAAATGGTCATGTGATCTTTGGTCAGTCCAATGTGCACACCATAATATGAAGGGTGCTTCCGCATACTGGCATTGACTTAAAACCATCCAAAACAAGGGGATCGCTTTCAACACGAGAGAGGGATTTTTTTAAGTCATAAAAAAGGGATATTATTTTGATTAATATATTCAATCTTTGAATTTGGTTGGCGATTTAAGTAGTAGAGTTGGATTTGAGCATTTTTACACGTCGTATTTCTTTATTATTATTTTTGGCATGGTGTCTACTTTTAAAAATTGGAAAACAGTTATATCTATATAAATATATGTTTGAATGGTTTTTGTATTAAATAAAGGTAATTTTATTTTAGAGATTATGAAAACAACCAATGAGGAGGCGAAAGAAGCTCGTGGAGTGACATTAAGGCTGCTGATGGTGACAGAGATGTGGAATATTTTTGGGAATGATATTGAGGATTGTAAACATGGTTTATAACATATGGTTCATAAACTTAAATAATTATTTTGTATCTCCTTTCTTATTTTACTGTTATTAAATGGGGTCTTGAAGTTAAGATCCTACTGTTGCCAGGCGCGGATTTAGGGGGGGTGCGGGGGGTGCGACCGCACCCCCCATGATGTATATCATCAAAATTATTTTTAAATGGCAGTTTCCTCCAAATTCAAAGTAAAAAAAAAAAAAAAATTGAAATTTCTTTAATATTTGTAAGATCTATTTTTTACTTAATATCAATATCGATGGATTTAGAGGGGGTAAACAAAATTAAGCTTTTTCTGACATTTTTCATGTTTTATTAATACAGATTTTTAAGCCACCTAACCGAGCTCCTTATTTCACAACCCGTAGAAGAAATAGGCTTGAGAGGGGACGAGTAGATCGGGATTATGATGACATGCAATGTACCGGTCAATGAATCTTTACCCCTTGTGTGATTCTCAAATTAAAAATTTTCTCACAGTACCATTAAAAAATTTCTGAATTTCAGCACGATTTTCTCATTTGTGAGTAGGAGATTGGACTAATAACTAGCAAGTTTTTAATTGCAATTAGCATTCTGCAGGTCTACTTCTTGTCTTCTTGATCAGAGGGCAATTAATTATAATTGTTTAATATCGGGGTGCCATCGCATCCCCAAAACTTCATCCTACGTACAAAAAATCATGCACTAAAATAACTTTAAAAAAAAAAAACTTTAATTATAATTGGAAAATAAAATGCCTAATTCATAATTAAGAAAAAGCTTTGATCAAATCAGTACAATAGCCTTATTGCAATTCTACAGAGTGTTGTAAGAACTTACAGTTCCGATGAAGAAGCTATCGCTAAATTAGGACCAAGAAAAGTTTCCCTTCGTTCTCTCCAGAAGATCAAGAAAAACGACCCCTTCTTTCTTGACCTTGAATTTGAAACTAAGGACACAAAGCAATAAAACTTGTGGGGCATACTGTCCCCTCCCATGCACGTGACATTGCACCATTGTGAGTTGCAAATTACTAAAATGCCTCTACTTTGGGGTGGAAGTGACAAGTGAATGGAATGGTCATTCTTACTTGGGTTGGAGTGTGCGTGCGATGTCAAGATTTAGTTTGTTTCTTCAATTGGTGTGGCAGTGTTTTTTAAATGTTACTATTTATTTTACAAAATGTAATATTTCATTAACAATTTGTTTTAGTTTAGACGTTTGCTTTTTTTTTTTCTAAATATGTTTGAATATTTCATTTTTTACCGAATGATCAGAAGTAGTGATATATCCTACACACTGATATTTGGCATTTTATGCAATTATCAATGTAACTCTCAATTCAATACCATCAGTATATAAATAGATTATAATAAAATATTTAATTCTTATAAAAATAAACTGGTTTTACTGGATTAACCCATTGTATCTGCACCCTTTCATATGCAAAATCATAAAAGCCCTTTGATAATGTCAAACAAAATTGCTTTCGTAAATTATAAAATGTAATTTAACCTTAACAGTATAAAGTGAGTTCCATACAGCTTTTAACTTCTTTTCAAAATATTCAGGATCATAGGCCAAACACGTTTTTAAATATTGCTATGCTCAAATCTCACACCTCGCGAAAATTTACCCGATCGAGCAATATTTGGTTCTCTGTAGTCTGTTTTCAAATTGAGTAAACACTTTAAAAATTTTGACTTGTAATCTCGCGTCGATTGTTGAGCTACTTCCTGATAGTTTTCTGAGGTTTCTCTTATTTAAGATGAAGTCCATTTTTCCCTTGAAAGACCATCTGGTAGATGTTTTCTGCTTGATAAACAAACTAATCAGAATCTAACGTTGTTCCGGTGCAATGCCTTGAAATATCCGATACAGCGACATTTATTGCTACTAGAACAGCGTCAGCTACTAGGCGGCCCGCGACGGCTTTTTCTCCGGCCCGCCGGTAGTACAGAAGAGCATAAATCAAATTTTGCGGAAATAATTTTAATTTGTCTACAATAGTATGTGTTTACTACCAAAAACCGCGTTTTCCATTAAGTGGCAATAAATCTGAAAAATCCTTTTTTTTTTTTTTTTTTTTTTTATTTCTTTCTGAGACTGCCAGAATAAATAAAAAAAGCAAAAGTTTGAATTATTACTAATGACGCATACCTTCGCATTCCTTAGTTTTGTACTTGTGATACCCTATCCCCTCGATTCGTGAATGGCACAATTCGATTTCTGCTTCTCTGAATGTGATGGGCAGGAGTTGGGTATTTTAATGCATACTGGCCTCTTTTGTTTTGACGTGAAAAGAAGAATCGCGATTTCTATGACTTGCAACTAATGATTAACTTCTTTTATGACTTTGATTCACGATGTAAGAAAAAAAAAAAAAAATTCTATTATTTGAAACAAGAATCAAATATCAATTGTTATTTTATTAATATAAAAAAATTAAATTATTGTTTCAGTTTTCAAAATTGTTTATTACATTTCTAACATTGAACATATGTAGTAAAGCAATATATTTATTGACGTATTCGGTATAAATCTGCGGCCCGCGGAAAGTTCCAACATAAGTCATTACGGCCCGTCTCTAAAAGTTAGTGGTGAACGCTGTACTAGAAGAATATCAAGTAATTTAACATATAATTTCAAAACTTTTCAGCTTAGATTGCAAATTTGTAAATATTGCGCATTCACAACTTTTGGCAGTTTTTATTTGCTCTGTTAAATAAAAGCCAAAATTGTTCTGTACGAGTTGATTATTTAAGTAAAAATTACTGAAATATTAGGAACAATACCGATGACTTACAAATAATTTAAATCATTTAATGTTAAAATCTTTTTAAATGTTCTTTTTTTCTTTTTTCTTCTTCTTTCTTTAATTGTAATTTTAAATGTGTTTTTGTGTGTGTGACTCAAACTTGATGGTAATATGACTAATAATATATCTAATATGAGACACAATATGTAACCGATTAGAGATGCTACTTGTGTTGAAAAAGCAGGTCCTATGGTTATATGAAAATTATTATTATTACAATTTCACCTGCTGTAACTAATTTAGTTTGGAATTTTATTTGAGTAAAACGCAGAGAGTTAAACAAACTAATTTTCAGATAATGTTAAGTTTATTAGTTTATTGTTTGAAAAACCTGCTGCTTTTTTTTTTTTTTTTTAAATATGAGGATTTGTGTGTTGACGGTTTAAGATGGGCTTTGAGTACATTTTCCTAATTTAAGTTCTTCTTAAATAATATTTATAAGAGAAAATATACAGTTATGTTAAACCAATCTCAAAATTTATATTAAAGTACAGGTTGGGCACAATTAAAATCCATCTTTTTAGAGAATTTTTGCAACTAAAGGAAAATATATAACTTTAAGATGAAAAGGGCTCATATGGCTGTTCGCTTTACATGCTATTCCTTATAAATGAAATAATAAACCAAAATGAATTCAACCCAATGAAGTTTTAAATATATTGTTGTTCTTGAAGCGTAATTAGCAAAAATCCTATCAGTTATTTCTTAAAGTTTTCATTTCAAAATTTTTATGATAATGTTTAAACAGCATTTCCAGATTTTCCCAGCAGTACTAATACAAAATTTCAAAATTATTTACTAATTTCTACAGACTTCGGATTGATCTAAATAACACCAGTTTAATTATGGCTTGCCTGCACCTTAAAAACTTTCGAAGCTGTCAGAAATAAAGCACACGTACCGTTTGGTATTATAGTCCTCTAACCAAATTAGAATAATATTAAAGTTTTAAAAGAAATTTATACTAGATTAATACAGAAAATCTTTATAGATTTTTATACTAATATTGTTGATGCACATTTAACCAAAAAAAAAAGAAAAGAAAGTTTACATAATAAATAAAAAAAAATCTTGAGAGAGCCATAGTAAAAACTATCTTATATTTGAAGATAATTTATTTTTTTTAATAAAAAAACTGTAGACACATTCACCTTGACTCTTTTTTTACTATAAAGTTCGAATATATGTTAATTTAGTTAGAGTAGTCTTAGTGCATCAATATATAGTGTTAATGTGACTAAACTTTGATAATATATATATATATATATTTTTTTTAATTTTATTTTACTTCTTATTTCACAAAATGTAATTTTTCATTAACAATATTTGTTTAGACTTTTTTTTTTTCCATTTTTTCTTTTTTTTTTTCATTTTTGTCCGAATGATTCGAAGAAGGGACTTACCGTACACACTGATATTCGATATTTTATGCCATTATCAACATAATATTTGAATATATTATAATAAAATATTTCATTATTATAAAAATAAACTGTTTTTACAGGAATAAGCATTGTATAAGCACGCTCTCATATTCAAAATCATAAATACCCTTTGACGATGTCAAACAAAATTACTTTCTTAAATTATAAAAAAGTTATTCATCCTTAATATTTTAAAGTGAGTTCAATGTTGTAATTATACTTCTTTTCAAAATATTGAGAATCATAGCCAAACACGTTTTTACTTACCTATCAATTACTTTCAATTACCTATATGTTTACATAGGGATATGAAAATGTATAGCATTCAGGGAAAAAAAAACGATTTTTCTTTCATTTCCTCAGGTTTTGAAACATCATGATTTCAAAAAAGTGGTCTAGATAAAATGTCTATCCGTACATGGTCCCAAACGAATTGACGTACGATATTCAAATTTGGTGTGCGGGCTAGTGGCAGCCATGTGACCTACGATTAGGTTTGAGCATTCACATAAGGGTGAAATCATGAATCTAATGCTTCTTAAGGTGTTTTAATCGCCCCCACCTCCGAATTTCCCGTAGAAATCCGATAAAAGCGTAAAAAGTTGAAAAATGAGTGTCTTTAACGCAGAGCTCTCTGCCCTTGTGCATCGCCCATCAACTATTGATATCTTTCTGATTTTCATTCAAGAAAGGACAGTGTAATGTCTATTGAATATCATCACCAATTTCGTCGGTTATGCGTTTTTTTTTTTTTATCATTATTTTTTTTTCTTGTCCCACGTAAAAATTATTGCCAAAAATATCACAAAATTCTCCATTTTCATTTAAATGAAGAAACATTTGGAAACAGTAAATAATACCATATCAAATTTGAATGCAGTGACCAATATTATAGTGTGTAGTCTCAAGTTTATGTAACTTATATTTTAATTTACTAATGTGATGTCAAACAGAGTTGAAAAGCATAAAGCATTGTTTAACTTTGGAAATTATTAAAACCTTATGAATATAGAGTTTTACGTATCTGCAATGTTGTCTAAAGTTGTTAAAAGATCTATCGCCTTTTTCTGCATCAATTGATTTATGATGTTGAATGTATTGGTAAATTAACTTGTATAAAAAAGTTGAATTTTCAGGGTTGCTGAACTTTTTACACTTCACCTAATCTGCATGAGATAAATTTTTGTGCTCTTAAATATTTTTTATTTAATAAAAAATTAATTTTTAAAATTTTATTTTTTATTACATTTTTGGGGTAATTTGTTACATGGGGTGCAAAAGAGGATTGTCAAACCCTCTAATTTTTACGTTTCATTGAATCCTGATAGTATCATACTAATTGATGATACCCCCCCCCCCCCCTCTTCCCCAAGTTGACAAACTATCACCGCCACTGTAAACACTCACGTTCATAATCGCACCCCCCTTGATTGACCTCTAAATCCGCCCCTGACTGTTGCTCTGAATGGGATATGTCATTAAAAATTAGCACATATATATTTAATCATCTTATAATTTTTCATTTGCTGGTTTAAAGTGTGAACTTAAAAACAATTTGAAAGGTATTTGTACCTATGTAATTGTGTTAGGACCATGTGTGTTACTGTTACATGTAATTATTAATATTTGTTTTATTAACATTTGTTTTAATGTTATGCGTGCTATTTTTGAAATAAAATTATTTTGAACATTATGTAATGATTTATTTTTACAGTTAAAAAATATATATATATATAATTTTTATTCAAATTCGATTAGTTCAGAGATAATTAAGTAGCAGATATTATAAGTAATTTTAATTGTGGTTCATTGGAGCAAAATTAAATTTTTGTACAGAATAATCCTCTGCATATAAAAGGAAAGTTTAATTTTTCACAAAATGATATTCTACTTACTAAAAGATGATACATAGTGTAACAGTAGTTGGAAACTCGTAAAGCCAATACTTGGAAAATATTCTAGTTTTAACTTTTTCTTTTCATTAAATGAGTTTCTATAATGCATATACTCTTAAACTTTACAGTGTTAATAAAACTAAACACATTCATGTGAAAAAAAAAATATGTGTCAAAACAAGCGCTTAGAAAAGTAGGCAGGATACATTCGCTTCCAAATTTTTTCTGTTATCTATTAAAATACAAAAATCAATAATTTGTTTTGCTTAAAATTGCAACTTTAAATGGTATTTTGAATTTCATAACCCCTTCCGAAAAATATGAGCAATATGAAAAAGCAATGTGAATATATATATGTGAATATGAAAAATATGAGCAATACTGTTTTAACATGGGTGTTCCACATTGTTACCACATGATAGTGTTCACTTTTACCAATGTTGTTTAAATATGAATCTTCCACATGAGTGTTCAATCTTGATTCTTGCCAATGTTGTTTCAAGACATACTTTCCAGAAAAACTGTTTCTACAGCACTAGTTCTTGGGCTCAAGAACTATAGTGCTGTAAAAACAGCATTATGGGATGTGTGTCTTGAAACAACATTGGTAAGATTCAATATTGAATACTCATGTGGAAGATTCATGTTTAAACAACATTGGTAAAAGTGAACACTATCATGGTGGTAACAAAGGGATGCATCCATGTTGAAACAACATTGACATTCAACGTGGAAACCACATGGGCAAAAATGAACACTCTCTCACGTGGAAACAATGTGACAAATCCACGTTGAAACAATATTGACATTCAACATTGAAACCACGTGATATATCTACGTTGAAACAACGTTGGCACACAACATTGCATCCACGCTCCTTTAAGTGAACACTTCCACTTGAAAACAACGTTGCAGTTCCACGTTGAAACAACATTGTGCATGTTGGTATTTAACGTTGACACCACATTGAAACAACATGGTTGCGTTGCTTGGGTGGGTCCCCCCTCCTGTCTACGGCTCTGCTAATGAAGTCACTGCAGCTAGAAAAGTGGAAGTCATACATACAGGTAAACTGCAGCTTGAAAAGTAGTGATGGGATAATTGTAGTGTTTCAATAACCTGTAGGCCGACTAAACGGTATAGTGGTTAGCGTGCTAGTTTCTAGACCGCGAGGTTGCGCGTTCGAGTCCCGTGTTGGCATGGATGTTTGTAAATGTATGTTGGCTTGTCTAATGACGAATGTTTCGGCGCATTATAGCCCTCGTGTTGCTGACGGCGCCAGATAATCTGAATACAACCAACCAACCAATAACCTGTAGATACAGTGGCTCAAACAATTGAGAATACACCTTACTTTACTTACACTTTACTAGATAAATCTAACTTTCGATATAAATAATACATTACCAAGAAGTGCAAACACGTCTCTAATTTTAAACAGAACAAGTGGTTTAATTTTATGTAAAAATAAAGAACAATCAACGAAAAACTTCTAATATGAAAAGTTTCGGAAGCATTTTAAATAAACTTACGCAGATTTTTACCTAAAAAAATTGTGAATACACCAATGAAATTTTTGTAATATCTCACATACAAAGGCATCAATATTTAAGTGCACGTCTTTTGGTATTTACAATGTCCTTCAAACGTCGTGGTACAGATTTGATCATCTTTTTGGTGGTATCTGATACTAATATTTAACCCCATTGCAACGCTTGTTTTAAATGGGATTTGTTTCTAATTTTGCGCTTTTGGACCTCTGTTTCGCTTGTGGCCCACAGATTTTTTATGATATTGATGTCGGTGGACTGTGGTGCTGTGTGTAACTACTTTTTACAAAGAAAAAGGCAACACATTTTGATGTTGGCTTGCCGTATGTTTGGGGTCATTGTGGTGCTGGCGGGCGCCGCTTCCGTTAAAGATTCCTTACACTGTACTATAAGTACCCTATACTATGTCTGCAAGTAAGGACCATTCCCTATATTCGCTATGTTACAATCTTCTAGACCAGTGCATTTAGAAACTACTTTCTATAAAACTTTGAAATTTGGTGAGTATAGGTACGAAAACGCTCACTTAATGAAATGACATAAATTATTTTAATTTAATGTCTATCTATTATAAATGAAAATTAAAAAAAAAAAAAAAAAAAAAAAAAAAAAACCAGGTGGAGCCACTGCATATGCATTGACGTAAGGATTTCAAATGTAAAATAAAATATACGAGGCGCTATTTTCAAGTTTTTAATTTATGTCATTTCATTCAGTGATCATTTTCGTACGTACCCACCAAATTTCAAGGTTTTATAGAAAGTAGTTTCTAAATGCAGTGGACTAGAAGATTGTAACATAGCGAGTATAAGGTATGATCCTTACTAGGAGTTGCTCTTAAAGAGACATACTATCCGACTATTTTTATATATCAGGTGAATAGCTCCCACCGAATAGTCTCGTTGGTGGCGGTTGCCCAGGAAACAAGACTCGTCGTTTTAAAATAGGGATATGAATGAATAAAATTGGCTCTCAAGAAGTTTGCAATACAACAAATTTAGAAGTCCCTCTTCTGGAAAATGGGACTAGTTTTGTTTCCATGGCAACAAACAATATTAGACTATGTGGCGGGAGTGACAGACAGTAAAATCTTTTGCGCCTGGAAAATCATTTCCTTGATTCATTTAACATTCCAACTTCAACTGCGTTGACTCAATGCAATAAAATCTAAAACATACCACAGCAATTGTTTCTATAGGATATTTCAATTAAGTGAAGTTTCCGACATAGAAATGCAATTGCATATATTGTCTATGATTTAATGAGAAAAACTTATCTAATTTGAATGTAGAATACAGCTCTAACGATTTTAAAGTATATACCGTTGATCAAAGTCGTAACTAAACTTTCTTTTTTTTAGTGTGTGTGTGTGGGGGGGGGGGGGGAGATATTTTAATCTATCAACGTACAAATGGATAAAGTTCTAAAAAGCCCATTAATCAATTCCCATTGTTGTTATTAAGAAATTCGAAATTTTGTACCCAAGAAGTTTAATGTTTATTTTTATAGTTAGAATGTATAATATATAATGGAAAACATTTCGTGAAGAAAGTGGGGGGGGGGGGGAGGGGTTGAACCCTATAAGCCCCTCCCCTGGATACGGCCTTTGACTTGGTTTCGCCAATGATTCAGAACATTGTTGAATATTTATGGCGTGTGGTAGAAAATGTTTTTCTTAAATATTTTTGCAAAAGATAAATATTTTTAAAAATTAATAAGGGTGTGACAGGTAAACTCTGTTAGAACGCAGAAGAAATAAGAATGTGCAAAAGCAGGGCGAAAGGCGAGAAAACTCCAAAACTGATATTGGCATCAAAATGGCTAAAATTTCAAAAGTATGGGAACAACTGTCCTTCCTTGGTCACAGTAATTATAGTTCCACTGGTATAGTGGATTCTCTTCGGGCAGCTTTTTCTTGAAATATTGTAGAATAATTGCATTGATAACGACCGGCCAGATGTAGTTATTGCATCTGTTAAAAGACATTAGAACTAACACACACACAATGAAAACTTAGAGTCTATTTGCAAAACAAATGCAAATTATTTAACCCTTTGAAGCATATTGGTTCCACACAGAATCCACTTAAATTTTTATTTCTGTAAAAATTTAAGTAAGAGACTGGTCTTTACAGCGACACCCCATAACATATACATAATCTAAATAATTTTTCAATTTTGCATTATCTGCAACAATAAAGTTCAATCTTTTGTATGCAGAAAAAATTTGATTAGGTAAGTCATTTGGGTTTACTGTTACTTGCATTGTGATTTCATAATGTAACCACTTACAAAAATTAAAATATACATCTTTTCTCAAAAAGAAAATATACTCCATCACTTTTACATACATAAAAACGGCTCATACCAAATGTCATTAAAATCGGTTGGTTGTATTCAGATTATCTGGCGCCGTCAGCAACACGAGGGCTATAATGCGCCGAAACATTCGTCATTAGACAAGCCAACGTACATTTACAAACACCCATGCCAACACGGGACTCGAACCCGCAACCTCGCGGTCTAGAAGCTAGCACGCTAACCACTATACCGTTTGGTCGGCGTCATTAAAATCGGAAATAAAATCCAAATTTGTGCTTCAAAGGGTCAAAAGTATGCATATACATACTTGTAAAACAAAAAGTTAATCTCTAATAGGATTAAATATTACTTAACCATTACAAGTAGTTTTGTCCTTACCACAGTTCTAGAACGTTTTTCTCTTGGGTCTCTTCAAAACGATCCGGTGAACATCTCAATAACATATGGGTCATTGGTCAGAGCGAAAGTCAATCTATTTACCTGCCTGTCAATTATGTGTCTTTATACACGCAATTTTAGTAACCATGGTGACGAGCATCATGCGTCATCACACTTCAGGTCCCAGTGTTTTAAGAACAAACGATATTAGAAGACGATTCAACAGAAAGGATTGGACAGGAACTAATAAGTGCCAAACAAAATATGTACTTCAATTATCCCATCCATTATACCAGGAATCTTTTTTTGATGCATCACAGAAACTGCTTTTCGATGCATGCATAATTTTATCTCCAGAAATTGATGGAAAAAATAACTTGAATATGTATAATCCTCATCTAAACAAGGCCTGATTTCCGCACAAGCCAACAAAGCCCATGTTTTGGGGCCCCAAAATGTTCAAAGTTGTTGTAGCTAAATTAAACCTCAAGTCCTTTTTTTAATATTTTCAATTACGTTTTAAACTTAAATAAACTATAACCTTAAACTGATTTAAAGCAGCATTCGTTAGACAATTAAGTCTCGAAAAAACATGAGCTCAATACAGGGTGGTCATGAAATACCTTTGTCGATATATGGACCTCTAGTTCCGTTCCTTTCAACCGATCGAGATGAGATTTCAGGTATAGTTATTCAGAGGTATGAGCTCGAGATTCTATGAATGGCAACAAAAAGGCGGTCACGGTTATGGTTATAGTCACAGAAACTCGAAATTTTCGAATGGCAACACCTACTTTTTTTCTATCGCAAAATGCTCAGAGCATACGAAAGCCCTAAATAGTATGTGTATCACAAAAAATGGACACGTTATGCCCACACAAAAAACAGCTTTGAGAACGGCCAACAGAAACACTATCGGGGCATACGGAGGCCGTTCACTAGATATTCAGCGTAGGTTGGTTGGTTGTTTTCAGTTGGTTGGTTGTATTCAGAACAACACGTTGTATTCAACACGAGGGCTATAGTGCGCCGAAACATTCGTCATTAGACAAGCCAACATACATTTACAAACACCCATGCCTAATACGGGACTCGAAGCCGCAACCTCGCGGTCTAGAAGCCAGCACGCTAACCACTATACCGTTTGGTCGGCTATTCAGCGTAGGAATCCGATAAAATTGCTTGTGTTGGCACCCATGTGAACTTTGGTCTCTGTCATATGCAAATTTCCTCCGTGGGTCCCAATCGTGTTTTGTTGGTAGCTCGCAAAGTTATTTTTTTTTTTTTTGCGTGCATAATGCGTCTGTTTTTTTTTTTGTGATACACGTACCGTTCCAACCCTCCATAGGATAATCGCATGCGCTGAACATTTTGTGACCGGAAAAAGTAGGCGTTGAAATTCGAAAATTTCGAGTTTCTGTAACTATAACCGTAACCGTCATTTTGTTGCCATTCACAGAATCCCGAGCTCATACCTCTGAGTACCTGAAATCTCATCTCGTTTCGATCGTGGGAACTGAACGGAAGCTATACCTATATAGGTCCATAAATCGGTAAAGTTATTTTATGACCACCCTGTATTGTAGTGAATTACATTTTGGTTGATTTTTTTGTTATGAGACTTTGAACTTTAGAAAATGGTTATTAATACTGCAGACTAAAGACGAAAAACCTTCCAGAAAACACTGTCAATAAATATTGGGACGCCTCCTCCACATTTTTTTTATCGGTCCCTAAAAACATGTTTTTTGGACCCTTAATGATTCTCTTGCATCTAAGAAGTCCTGGCCTTAGTGAAATTCTTCGAACTTAATACTTCAAAACAAGAGGGAAGTCATTGGCTGCATGGAATTTCGAAAAACCACCTCTTTGTATTCTTCCCCTTGAGGGTTATAATTATAAATTGAAATGTAGTTTTTCCAGTCTTTGACTTAGATTTGATAGAATAGATGATTTTTTGTACACTCGATCTTCGAAATAAAAGTACATACATGCCCCATTTCCAACCCCTAAAGAGTTATGATCATCAGAGATCTACTGAATCAGTTTGAACCGGATTTATTCAATAGGTATCTCGACAAATCCTGATTACTGATTACTTCCAACCAACTGAGCCAATTTCAGCGATGGCGCAGCTTCACGTCCTACTGGTATTAGCTTCGCATCAGTTGAAATCCCATTTTGTATCAACTTCGTATCAGCCAAAATCCAATTTTGTATCAGTTGAAATCGGATTTTTATTAACTTCATGACAGGAAAAATCGTATTTTGTTTCTGCCTTGTATAAGTTAAAATCAAAATTTGAATCGATTGAAATAAGTTTTTATAATAAGTTTAAATCAAGATTTGTACTATGTTAAGAATGATTGTTTTGTTTAGAAGGATATTACATTTTGCAATGATTTAATATATCTACTTCTTCTTTAGCACTACAGCCGATTTCCGGCCAAGGCTGTCTCAGTCAGCTTGAACCATCTTCGACGCCACCTTCCTCCATTTATTAACACATAATACTCTTCAAATTCTTTTCCACGTTGTCCATCCATCTTGTACGTCGACTACCTCTATTTTTCTTTCCTTCTGGGTTTTGAAATGTTATCTTTTTTGCTGGATTTTCATCTTCATCTCTATATTTTTAAGGCAAAGCCCTCACTGACTCACTCATCACTAATTCTCCCACTTCCTACATAGTCACAACTCTGAAAATCGGCACAAATATCAACAATGGTAAAAATAGAAAAAGTAAGCTATTCCGATCTCGATTAACCCTTTTTAAGGGGTGGAAAAGGGGTTAAACGTTCCAAACGAGGAATATTCAAATGTCCCACTTCCGACAAGGCCACAATTTTGAAAATTGGCTTAAATACCAACAATGTTAAACATAGAAAGAGAATGCTAATCCGATCTCGGTTAACCCACTTTAAGGGGTCGAAAAGGGGTTAAACGTTCCAAACGAGGGATATTCGAATGTACCACTTCCCACATGTCCACAACTCTGAAAATTGGTGCAAATGTCGACATAAGCAAACACAGAAAAATTAAGCTATTCCGATCTCGATTAACCCACTTTAAAGGGTCTAAAAGGGGTTAAACGTTCCAAACGAGGAATATTCGAATGTCCTGCTTTTCATTTCGTCACAACTCTAAAAATTGGTGCAAATATCAATAAAGACAAACGAAAAAAATCTAAGCTATTCCGATCTCTATTAACCCACTCTAAAAGGGGTCTAAAAGGGGTTAAACGTTCCAAACGAGGGATATTCGAATGTACCACTTCCCATATGATCACAACTCTAAAAATTGGTACAAATGTCAACAATGGTAAACATAGAAAAAGTAAGCTATTCCGATCTCGATTAACCCACTTTAAGAGGTCAAAAAGGGGTTAAACGTTCCAAACGAGCGATATATTCGAATGTCCCACTTCTCATATTTTCACAACTCTGAAAACTGGTGTGAATATCAATAAAGACAAACGCAAAAAAGTGAGCGATTCCGATCTCGGGTGGATCAAGGGGTGGAAAAGGGGTTAAACGTTCCAAACAAGGAATATTCGAATGTACCAATTCCCATATGGTCACAACTCTAAAAACCGGTAAAAATATCAACAAAGACAAACATAGAAAAGTTAAGCTATTCCGAGCTTGATTAACCCACTTTAAGGGGTGGAAAAGGGGTTAAGCATTCCAAACTCGAATATCCCACTTCCCATATAGTCACAACTCTGAAAATTGGTAGGAATGTCAATAAAGATAAACGTAAAAAAGTAAGCCATTCCGATCTCGATTAACCCACTTAAGCTTTGCAAAAGGCGTTAAAAGTTCCAAACTAGGGATATTGGAATGTCCCACTTTCCATTTGGTCACAACTCGGAAAATTGGTACAAATGTCAAAAAAGATTAAACAGAAAAAGTAAGCTATTCCGTTCTCGAATAACCAACTTTAAGGGGTCGAAAAGGGGTTAAACGTTCGAAACAAGAGATATCCGAATGTTCCTCTTCCAATGTAGTCATATTTCTGATATTTGGTGCAAATGTTAAAAGGGTAAATGTTAAAAAAATAAGTCATTCCAATATCGATTAACGAATTTTTAAGGGATGAAAAGTCGACGCAATATTGAAACTATACGAGGATTAACTTAATGTCGCAATTCCAATACAGCTACTACTTTGAATTTTAGAACTAAGAGCAAACATAAACACAATAAACTATTCCAATTTACTATTCACAATTATAAATTTCGTTTAAAATGTCAACAAAGGAAAGTTCCTATTTTGATAAATCAATTTGTCGGGATCGAAATGGGAGCAAACGTCTGAAGTGAATGTCTTTTGATCACTAAAATGCTAATGGTAAAATTTCGTAGCGCAGCACGGGTATTCAGCTAGTACCTATATACATGGCCGAGCCATCTTATTTGCGATACTTTAATGACTTACTATGTTTGGCTCTCTGAATTTAACTCGTAGTTCATGATTATGCATTATTCTCAAAACTCCGTTTTCCTTTACCGCTCTAAAAATTCTTCTTAGGATTTTTCCATTAATTTTTCTTCATCTGATTTATTCATTGTCCAGCATTCGCTTCCATATAAGACTATTGGTCTAACTAATGTCTTATATATCTATATCTTTGTTTCTCTGCTTAGAAATTTGGATTTAAACTGGTTGATATATTTACTGTACAACTAATATATGGATCTTCTTTAAAAGAACATTTAATTCTTTAAATTATCCGAGTGAAGAATCACCTCCCTGGTACACATCACGCGGTACGGAGACAATGACGAAACAACTGCCGATGAATCGTCACAGAAATGCAGGCTGTTTTCAGCTAACAGATACATACACCAGATTAAAAAAAATTAAAAAAAAATGGCGCAGCGTTTTGTGCAAAAAAGGTCGTTTCGTATCATGTTGTATCAGAATTTTAAATTGGTGGCACGTTGGCGCAAAAAAGGTCGTTTCGTATCATGTTGTATCTGAATTTTAAATTGGCGCAGTTTGGCGTAGGTGTGCCATCCTTGCAATTTGAACCGCGTATGACGGACCCAGCTATTTGGCCCTGGACAACGCCGGTCAGCTAATATGAAATAACAAAGCAGCAGCCGCATAAAAAAGAAATAGGGAATTCCCGAAATTTATTTTTGAAATACTTTCCTCTGTAATTATTATTTGGTACAAAGCGCAACCAATGTTAAAGAAAAAAATATTTATCATCCAACTGTTTCGCGGTATTCAAGAGACAGTGATTCGTACAGATGAACCAGAAGACACAAAAATACAAGAGAGTAACATTTTATTTCGTCCAAATTGCAGAAATATTAATAAAAAAAAGTTATATAAAATGTAGCTCAAAGGAAGTATAGGAAATGCTCAATTGAATTAAAAAATAGGTATCATATCCGATATTTAATAACTAAAAAGCAAAGCATTTACTATGACTAGTGAGAACAATACATGAAATGATACTCAATCAAAGGAATAAATATCCAGTTCTCCTGGATATTCTTCAAATAAATAACCAATATCGATCCAGTTCTCAATACTAGTCCTAGACACCATGTAGATGCAACGATCAGCTTTAAAAGGAAATACACGAGCGACTTAATTAAAAAGAAATAAAAACAAATGCACATTATAGCACGAAAAATAGTTTCAAACCAGCTTACGTGCTTTTTACTTTCAATTACCCTTGTTTACATAGGATAATGAAAGCATAGCAGAAAAAATGTGTGTCTGTGGTCAGCATAACTCTCGAACAAATTAACCTACGATGTTGAAATTTGATGCGCGGATTGGTGGTGGTCATGGGTCCTACCATTAAGGTTTTCGTCAAAATCGCACATGCGTTTTAAGTCGAAATCATGAAAACATCATGTTTTTGCTAAAGAACGGCTCTAAGGATTTTTATTAAAATCTCTGTGCTAATGCCTCCTAAGATGTTCTAATCAAAATTCCCACAGAAATGCGATAAAAGCATAAAAAGTTGAACACTCTGCACTTGAGCATCACCCATCAACGATTGATTTTTATCTGTCTCACGGACAAGAAAGGACAATGCAATGTCTATCAAAATTCGAAAATTTCGTCATTTTTTTTTTGCTCATGTAAAAATCAGAGCCAAAAATATCGTAAAATTATCCATTTTTATTTAAATTAGTGAAAATATAAAAATGGTAAATAACACTCCATATCAAATTTTAAAGCAGTGACAAATATCATAGTGTAACTGAAAGTTGCAAAATGTTTCACAACCCCAGTTTCTTGAGCAGTTACTCAGTAACAACCACCCCTTCGTGTATAGATCTTGCAAAAGAACACTCCAAAGCAACCAACAGCCAAAAATCTGGGTTTCCGCCGTTAACGTTTGTTATGTTCAAGAACATTAAAAAAAAAAAAAAAAAAAAAAAAAAAGCCGCTGACATCTTCCATTATTTTCCGAAAGAGATCATCATCAAATATCACATGACCCATCGACGTAACATCGCCATTTTGAACTGATAAGTACAAGTGCTTTGTCGTATTTTTACCTTCGATAACACTACGATTTTGATTTGGGGGGGGGGGGGGAGTGACATAATGATATGTTCTAATCGCGTGCAAAAAAATCATTACAGAAAAGTTATATAGTATGAAGCACTCGGAGGATTAACAACCAACAAAGAACGTAGGTTGATCTTTTAAAATCCGTTTTGTACAGGTTAACTTCCAGATATAAATGTTATTAAAGTGATATTTTGCGTGTGGTCACTTTTTATCCAAGATAATTTTATTTTACCGTTATTGCGGTCTATTATTTTTTTTAAAAAGTTTTTTTCATGAGGATAACTTCTATTGTAGTATTTGCAAGAAATCTAGATATTCTAAAATAAAAATACTTTTTCTCTTATCTCAACAAAAACGCGTTTTTCCACCTGATGGGTGTGTGATTAGGGCTCTGACCTCGCATGCCAAAGGTGCCGGGTTCGAATCCCGGGTTAGGCATGGATGTTCGTTGTTGTTCGGAATCTACATTGAATTGTAGGTTCCGGCCAGATTAAAGGGCATTGTGCATAAAAAAAATAGGTCGTTGAACGTACAAAACCAACCAACCAAAACGCGTGTTTTAACATTAAGTTTAGAGATGTTTCTTTAAAACTTATTTCTAAAAAGACCTGTCAAACAGGTCTGTTGTGCTAAAAAAAATTTACCGGTACGGAAGCTTTCCGATCTTGGCAGTAACCCCAACCGTAGCTGAGATTTTTTTAATTATAAAATGCAGATTCACAATATTTTCCATAATTTACCATACAAATTAAAAGCTAAATACTCTTAATTTACGTATTTATTTTCTCACTAATTCAGGGTGGCCACAAAATTAAGGAAAAAAAGTTCCCTGATAATTCCCTGACAGATTTCTAAAAAATTCCCTGATTTTAGGGCAAACTTTTTTTTAAATTTCCCCAATTTTCTTAGGATTTTCAGATGTCTAAACACTCTGATCAAATAGAATATGTATGCTAAAGAGATAATATGCAAATTTTTAAAAAATAGTTTTGCTGGTAATAAAAAGTTTAAATTATTCCGTAACATTAAACTTTCAATGGCTTACCACTGCAAATCTCCATGTAAGTAGCGCCAAAATATGGATGAACATGCCTTAAACAATACAAAATTTCCCCGATTTTCATGAAATTTTAAAAAGTTCCTTGACATTTCCCTGATTTTTTCCAGAATCAGAAAGCTCCTTGACATTTCCCTGATTTCCCGGTTCTGTGGCCACTCTGTAATTTATATCACAGTAAATACATAAAAATTTATGAATTATTAATCAGTTAAAAAAAAAAGTGGCGTTACGCCGTACCGACCTCACTACACCCCTTCCGTCAAATTGACAGGTAAAGGAAACTTGTCTTTAGAAAACTATAACTATTAATTGAATTTCAAAACAATTACAACACTACAGACTTTATTTATACAATAGTATTTAATGGATTTATACATAGGATGCTAAGAGATGAGACACAAAAACTTTAAGGTGTTGTAGTGCATACCTATTGCTTATGCTTTTATTAAAAATTGAATAATAAAAGTATACATATTACTATTTTTTTAAAAAACATATTAAGTTTTTACTATCAGCTAACAACATAAGTCCACATATGATTTTCATTCAAATAAAAATTTTGCAGAATGAGGAACTTGCACAAGTGAGGAAAATGAATATTTTTTGTATTGTCTAGTGTTATCCAACGAATATATTTGAGCAGTGCAATTATTTTTTATCTTCATGCTTTCAATCAATCAAAAATCGAGTTTGAAATCAAAGTAAAAGTCACGTGACCAAAAACGCATAAAAAACCGTGACGTTCTTATGCATAGATTCCGTCGAAAATTCGTGAAGAAACCTGGTCTAAAACAGGTTTTAGACTGGTTCATCATCTGCGCGTTGACGTCACACGCAAAAGTAGCTTTTTCTCGCCAAATCGCCAAAGAGGAAAACTAAATATTTTTTTTAACTATCTATCCGAACACAAATTTTTGAAAGAATGGTATTGTTTTTCATGATTTTTTCTCTACTTTTATTTAAAAATAAAACCAAAAAACGTGAAAGTTCCTCATTGGAACACACACTGTTACAATAGCTTCGAAATTATACAATTTTAGTATGGTAAGAAAACCAAAAAAAATCTTTTCATTTATTACTTTCTTTTCGTTGAGAAGTAAAAGCAGTTCTCTTCGTCACTAATTCCTTTTTGCTTCCCAAAAAGAGAGGGAATTCTGCCACATGTTTTACATAACCACTCTAGGCCAAAGTGTTTGGTTTTCTGCGCCAAATTTTGCCGATCGCTGGCATGTTTGTTCTGAAGTGCAATTAGAAAATATAGGTGGGAGGGTTTTTCAATCAAGTATTAAGTTTTACTCCTGTTTTCTTCTGATTAAAAAACTCCTACGAAGTCCGTGTGCTGTTACTAAATTTCATGTTTTTACTGGTGATTTAATTTTTCCCGGTAAATATTTTAGATTATATCGCTCAAAATATGTGTAGAGCTTAATATATTATAACGCAACAAATAATCATCTTCTTAACGCTCTTAGTTTTTTCTAGCTTCAAGTCTCAACAAAACCAATTCGAATACATAAGACCGTCTAAAGGACCTTACACAAGCAATTATTTTAAGCACATGGTAGCCCCACACCTATCAATGAAGTCAATCATAAAGTACCTTTTAATAGATTTTATGTACAAAATTACTTGTTGAGCGCGTATTTAATTTCTCCATCGTATAACAATAAAATTTTACCGCACAAAAAAGAAAAATGTGTGGGCACACAAGCATAGTAGTCTGAAACTAGAAATATCGTTTACATTAATATGCTGCCTAACCATCTAACCAGCACAATTATCGGCAATAGCGGCCGTCACACTGGCGCTAACCTCGCTAATAGTGGCTATCACATGTTTGAATTTGGATATGTTAAAAGAATTTAAAAAAAGATATACGAATCCAACCTACAAAATATTTATAGTGTGTTTTAATAAACATGCGTTGCTGAGCCAGTAACTCTTTATCAGCAGAATAGCTCCTGCCGGATTCTATGGATGGTGGCAGTCGCTACATAGAAACAAGTCTTGTTGATTTAGAATTGGTGTATAAAGTGAGCAAGAAATTGATGTCCAAAATGATTACAATGCAGCAAATGGAGATGTCCTTCTCCTGGAATCCCTAGTGAAGAATGAAGTTAGTTTGTTTCCATGGCAACAGACCACATTAGACAACTTGGTGGGGCTCAAATGGCCTGGAGAGTAAAGGCTCAGAGCTTATTAGAAGTAGTTCGGTCCTGGCTCGCCAAACACTGGCGTAAGATTAGGGTCTGGTGCGCATTAAATAGGTTGTAGCCTAGATGTCCTCTCATTGGGGTTGTAGAGAGTGGTATGCACAATAAAGCTTCAACCTCGTAATTCATTACGAGCTTTATTTGGCTGTGATAGGCACTTCGTAAGGGTAGAAATAGACAGCCAGAACTGTGCAAACTAAACAACTAGGTGGATGGTATTCTTTTGATAGTAGGTGTATTTAGACGTTTGTTATTAAGTCAATACAAATTCACATACATTAACAAACAGTTTATTTACAATAAATTCCCATTTAGATAGAAAATTATTGTTATCTGAACTCCATACAGATAATTTTGTACGGAAATTACATGTAAAACTGCTGATGAAGAATGCACAAAAGAACATTTGATTGTTGAAATATATTAACAGCAGTCAAAATATTTTAACTGTTATTTGAAGTTTTGGACTACAATTTAGAGATTAACTTTACAGTCCAATACAACTCATCTTTTGAGTTTTACTAAACAATAAGCATAGAAATGTGTCTCTACATTCCAAAGATTAAACAGTTGAAATTTAAAAATGAATCTTCAAAATTTAAATTGATATCATAGAAAAGAGATTTATTAATAGTATTAATAGTAACTCGAGTTGAATCCATAATAAAAGCAGTACAAAAACTTCGTTAAACTACCACTACAATGAAACAGAGTAAGAATAATCTTAAATCTGTATATAGAAATCAAGCATCAACTATGAATATAATGCTTTATGAACCAGCTTTCATTGTAGATAAAAATTATTAAGGGTGTGCAATTAATTTAAAAATGGTTAAACTTCGTTACTGAACTTATATCTTGAATCGCATATAAACATTTATAAGCAAAATAGAAAGTGGTAGTTGATTGAAAATCTAACACTTAAAAGCAACCTTATTTTATCACAGATAAGTATAGCCAACTAAACATGCAAACTAAGTAAAATAAAAAATTGCATTTTCAATAAGTAAGAAAAACTTATTCAAATACAAATCTAGAATTCACACTACAACTCTCAAACTAATGACGAGGTAATTTCCAGATGACAAAACTTCAGCTCCTCAAATAAATGAAAATTAGTTGCATGAGTGAGCATATGAACACTATTACTTAAAATAGTAAACTATCCAACAAGTATCAATACATATACAGCACATTAAAATATTACATTTAGCAAAGCGTTACAGCTTTAAATGTTATATTCTAACCAGATGATCGTCACTATCTTCGAAATCATCTTTATCAATTGCCTCTTCCAAAGAAGACCGCCTCGATCGAATCAGTATGAAAACAAAGCTTAATACAAAGGCCTGTAAAAAAAATAAAAAAAATTTAGTTTCAATTAATTGATATAAAATATTCGTTCAAGTAGTCTGCACAAACTTAAACACGAGTTAGTTAATTTATGAAGCGACTGGTTATAGCTAGTTGTGCAAAATGACAAATTTTAAGTTTTGGCTGCAAATTATCTAAGAACAATGTATACATACAATGAAAGTTAAGTTTGTATCAAAATCCTAACAGATGAATTTACAAATAAACATTACAGATTTTTTTTTATATGTTTATTTTATTTTTGTAATGATTCAGATAATAGGAATCTCAAAATGAAATTGTTTTATTAAATCATCAGAAAAAAAAAGATGATTTTGCTAGTCCCAAAGGAGTCTTACAAGCCAAATATGTTATAAGGGCTAAAATGAACACAAATGCTCTAATACCTTAAGTTTCAGCATTGAAAATTTTTATGTTGTGCAAATTTTCTTTAATAATTGTGTATCTTGTCTCGTCATAGAGTTGAATTTCAGTGACAGCAGGACAAATACTTTTTTATTTAAATGAGGAAAAACAAATTAAAGAATGTAAAAAAGCAGATATCTTACAACTAAGAATCCCCAGGTTAACCAGTAATAAGTTGCAGCAAATATCCAGGCTTTGAATGCAAAACTCAGCACAAAGGCTGCCCCTCTTGTCATCACACATTCATCTAAAATACATTGACATTCGAGATAAGAAATATAACAGTTTACAGCCAAAAAGAACTCTAAGAAAAACTAAATTTACCTGCAGAAGCATCTAAACTGCAGTGCGTGAGGTCACACACTGTCGTATTAGTCACCAAGTCTGTTACGTTGGGTGCCTAAAATTAGTTAAAATAAAGGAATACAATTTTTACTAAAAAAATTAAAAAAATTCAACAAATAAATAGTTTGAACACCCTTGTTGTTATACAGAATAATATTTCAAGAAACTACGAAAGTTGCTAAAAATCTGAAGTCCTTGGATTACTCTGCAAGAGTATTTCATTAAGATTACCTAGTAAATTTTTTAACCTTTAACCAGGACCAATATGTCAACTGCTGAGTTTATACAACATTAGATAAAAAGCATTACAAAAGGAGTCAAAAGAAAAGTATAAAAGTGTTGGTATTGGGGCGAGCGAACTATATTTTATGCGGATTGATACAAGATCCGTGTAGATGTAGTTTGTTTGTCCCTTTACCAGGAAACCAGGGAAACGACCATTCCTCTTGTGGACATGAACGTGTGAAGACCTGTGTGGTTCTGTCTGATGTTGATAAGCTGTGTGTCGAATTGGTTCTTTGTGAACTTTATCTCCGAAGATCGTTAGATTGTCCGTCCTGTTATTAAATGTATTTGTCTATCCTACCTCATGGACTATTTCCTTATCCTATTATCCTTTTTCCTCGCAGAAAGCTCTCCAAGTGTTTTGCTTCCGTCGTGACGTAGGAGTACGTCACGACTTCTCCGCCAGGGGCGACATCTTATCATTGACTCATTCAAATAGGGAATGCCATCTGTTGAAGGCTTCTCCAACCCACATATATAACTAGTCAACGAGGTGAGGCAACAAAATCTCCAGTGCTTGTCAAGCTGTCATAAGTTCTTCGATGGAAGGTTAAAAAGTTTCTTTTTTGTGCTAACTAACCCCTTGCTAGCCGCGGGCGTATAAATACACCTTTCCGAAGAACGGTTCTTTGCAATGCGTAGCTATCAGTAAAACTACTCCCATGGCTTTGGAATGCTATAGATATATGATATAGTACTTTACTCCCCTGACATCATTATTAACAGTACGATTACTTCATCTATAGCTGATCAGTTCTTTAAAAAACTCATTTTTCTTGATCAAATCATAAGATCTAAGCAATTTTCTACAAATACTACATTTAAAACTTAGTAATAATTTAAAACTTAGTACTTATAATATTGAGGTACAGCTACTTTTATTGCCGATATACACTTTTAAGATGGATTTGTAGCATATACAGGGTTCCCACCCAAATCACAGAATGAAAATCAATGACTTTTAAGGACCTAATTAATGTTTTTAAGGACCTATGAAAATTTGTTTTCAGGCATCATGTCTGTATTTAAATTTTTAATAAAGTAATTTTTTTTAAATATTCTATCAAAAAAGTTACAAGTTGATGAATACGTAATACAAATATGTTGGAAAATTGCTATAAGGTGCAGATAAGTGGCGGTCACGAGGGAATAGCAAGTCCGAGTTGTATTTTTATGAATTTTGCAGTTGGACAACATCTGTAAAAATTAAGGACTTTTAAGGACCTCTAAGCATTTTCAAGGACTTTTAAGCACCTCTAAGCATTTTCAAGCACTTTCAAGGCCTTGAAAACAAGTTCAAAAATATTAAGCACTTTTAATGACTTTCAATGACCGTGGGAACCCTGATATATGTGTACCACTGTACAAGAATATGTGAATTTTTAAAGCTTGCTGTAATAATTCATATAAAATTTTAGATAATATACTTACTTTGCAATAATATTGGCTGCCAAATGTAGTGTAAGTAGGGAGAACGGAAAACATCAGAATGTGAAACGCAAGTACAGTAAACATGAGAATGAAGCATAGCATTATCAAGCCTTGGGGCGGTGTTCGACCAGGTCGAATTTTGTACATCTATTAGAATAGAGTATGAGTATTTAAAAATAATTTTTTTTTTATTTCACAAATTAAAATATTATTTGTTTCTTACTCAATGGTTGCTAGCAAGTTAAAAAGACACTATCTTACCGGTATGCAAAGACAACAAATTCCCAAGTAACGCATTCCAGAAACGGTACATATCAAAAGAAAAATGACAATGCAGAAGAATAATATGTAGTCAAGAGGGAAAACCTGCAATACAAATATAAATTAAAATTTTACGAATAGCAATTAGTTAATTGAGTAACTTCAAAAAGTTAAAAAATGTATTTAAATTTGTCATTAGTTTTACACAAAACATGGATACATAAAACTCGTAAAAGAATTTTTTCATACGAAATATAGTTTATTAAAATGACTTTAAAGTGAATGAAACAAAAATCTTGTAATTACTTTTTGCGCTTGAAGCATAATGTAGTCCAATGGATTCGGCAGAACGTTTTCTTTCAAAACGTATCCCATTTTATAACCAAGAGAATTCACAAGCTTGTCAATGCTGAAAATGATAGATAATATAGAAAAGGTGCAAAAGTAAATGTTACTAATTTTACATTTTCTCTAACCTCATTCATTTAAAAGAGAAATACTAACAGTCAAGCATTTTCAAGAGCATTTAATTCCTATAAGAAACAATTACATATCTATGAAAGTATAGGAATATTTTTCAAACTATATGCAACCCTTTAAAGTAACTTAATTGTATGAAATTAATTAAATTTTCATGATAAAGAAGAATTTTTACATGAGTTACGAATTTGAAGGTTCAATCAAATGATAAAATAAATAAATGAAAGTAAAGGGGAACAAAAACCTACTTATCAAAGTAATAAAATTTACTATTAACAATTTTGTTAAATAAAATACTTTTAACAACACATCATAAATTGAACCTTTTAACATCTTAAAATGTAAATTCTCAAAATGCTGAATATTTAACGAAAAATATGAGTTAAAAATATAATTTTAAAAATTGAGGTAAAATAGTAGTCCCAAAGACTTTTTTTTTTCTAAACTTGGCAGTATTTGAATAATTTGAACATCTGATTAAAGAGATTTCAACTTACAGAATACAAGGAGATTTCTTTTAGAAAAATCACAGCTTTTAACTATTGTAATAAACCAAATTGAAAAATTTCTAAAATTTATCCCTTTTCACTCGTATGTCCCTGTATGGGGACATAACTCGTTTTATCATTGCGCTCGTATGTCTCCGTACAGGAGACATCGTATCTGTATTGGGCAAACATTGATAACTTAACCAAAACATTTCTGTTCGAAGTATTTCTAAGTGATTTGCTTTGGTGGAGGTGCCGGCATTACGTTCCGCCCCTAAATATTGTTTATATAATTTGTTCATATTATTACATTTCTTAGATTTTTAACCTTTTGCACTCTGAACCATTCTGGACGGCTACCAGCAGCTCAGCCCTAGTGTTGCCCTTGCGCCAGTAAATTTCAACAAACCCAACCATCAACAAACTCTCCTTATCGCTCCTTTCAAGTGGCGCAGAAAAGTGCTCGGACCGTCGTGAACCAACACTTCTCACGTTCTCTTTTGACAAAAAAATCCTGCTGAAATGTTTTTTCATATATATATATATATCTTGGTAATTTTAACATATTTTGATTTCATTTCTTGTGCCATTTCAAGAGAAAACTTCAGGGAAGCATGTATTTCTCAAAAAGTTGTGCTGGAAAAGTTAATTCTCCGTAATCACTAATAAACTTTAATGTCCCCTGAGAGGGGACAGCAAAGGGTTAATGCGGTGTAGTGTAATACACTTAAGTATTCTTAGTAGTTTCAATAAATTATTTTGACACGTTGAAAAATAAAATATTATGTGGCCACATTCCCATCCTAGGTCAAGGGATGTATTCAGGGGCTATATTTTTTAAATTTTTTATTTAAGGACCTTTTAGTTAAATTGGAACATATTTCCATAAAAAAAAAATTCATCTTGGTTGAACATGAAAAAAAATTCCGAGTTATTTGCTAACTTTCTAAAGCATAATTACGAGGGCAAAGGGTTAATGAAGTCTGCAAGGTTTATTTCACAGTTTCCTTGACTGACTCCTTCAATAATCTCAATATTATTTTGGAAGGAAAAATCTAGGAATATTCATAAACTAAAAATCGTACTGAAAATTTGCAGAGAATTCAAAATTGTTAATCTAAGAAGTTAAAAAAAAAAAAAAAAATTGCCAAATTTCAAAGCTCAAAAAAAAAAATCTCAGTACTGTTTGTGTTTCTAAAGATTTAATACCCAGTTGAACTAATAAAGCTTAAAAAAGTAGGTTTTCTCTTTCACATACTTTTAATATTTTTTCAATTTCTGCATTAATCAAGAAATCACTGAAAAAACCCCACAATTCTTTCCTGATTACTTTTACTTCCACGCATAAATAAGAACCAAGTAAAACTTACTTAGAAATTAGAAGGGATACAAATAGAACAAGGGAGAAGACAATCCCAACAATTCCAAGGATGCTGTTAAAGATTCTCAGACATCCCCCACACTTGTGGATTAAGCTTTTCTTTTGAGATTCTAGAAGGGATGAGCGCTTGGAGATGAGGTTCTCTTCCTCTTCAAGATCAGCCAGAGTGGCGATTTCTCGAGACGAAAGAGATTTCATTGATTGCTAAAAGTCATATAAAACAATAATCGTGTGAAACGTAATGACACTTTAATATTAAGTGTAAAGAAGTAATACACAATTATATATATATGTAATAGAAATCCTTTTTTAGAACCGACAGTTAAATTAATTCCTCTTTCCAAAGCACAAAATCCTCTTTAACCAATTCATTCAACAACTTATTTATGATAACTGCCCACGCCAATTTAAAGTGAGAGATCTTTGCAGAGTCAGCATTCTTGTTATTCGTATCCCATAATTAGTATTCCGTTCTGGCATCACTTGGCTTTACTTCTCACTTCAATGTTTATAAAATCATCCTTGCTAATTCAGTGATTCTCACAGTTTTAATACGATGCTGCTTGACTATGCTCTCTGTTCGACAATACGACGCATTACATTCTAAATCCTATCATTATGTAGTATAGACGTAACTTTTCACGCTCTCTCTCCAGTTTATCGTTTATTTCAATAAATATGTTTTATCTTGTTTAAAATTGACTCTTCACTACGGCTCCACGACCACTCTGCAATAACTTAAATTAAAATGGACTAGTACATTACAAAAGTCGACAGGATAATCATAATGGGTTAGAACATTACATATATATAATCAATCATCAGAGCTTATGATTAATTTTTATATTATGTATAAGTACTATATGATGCATATAGTATTGTAAATGACAAGTACTAAAATGATTATTTAAAAACAAATTTTGTTTGTAAAACTTTAATATTAATTTAAAGATGTGAGAAATGCCCAATGAATGTAAGCAGAAATTTCTAGGAAAGTCCCAATGAAGACTGTTAACATCGCAAACCGACAATATTTATGCCAAGGTACGACATGAAACAAAGTCGAACGACTTTGTCTTATGTCATCGTTGCCTTTTGTAACTGAGGCAAAGTCTTTCAACTATACCTCAGTTCAAATGTCCAGGCCCAGACCACCAGTAGAACAAATAATAAGTATTAGATATAATGCACTAAATTTGAATACAATCTTCAGTTGTTCTTTTGGTAAAAAAAATTGTGATATAAGACATTTATCTAACAATTCCAGTTCACACATACTTTTGCAATAATGCAAATGGAAACAATTATAAATTCAAAGAAATGTACAAAACAAAAATTAAATTTGCGAATTATATAAAAACTCAACAAAACAGTTCTTTAAAGAAGTTAATTTGTACAACAAAAAAGGAACAGAACAGCATGATTAGAAAAATGTGATTTGTTGCTCCCATAAAATTTATTATTATTACTTTTTTTAACTCTTAAACAAAAAATCCCTTAATAAATTGCAATTTTTCAGAAACTTCCACAAAACTTGTTGAATTGTAGATTTTCCAACAATTCTATGTTTGTCATACTTTCCCTGTTGCTCGACGCCTGCATTAAGAAATTTATGAATCAAAGTATTATAAAAGTGTGGAATATGCATCTGCATTTCATTTTTGAAGCAGTAATTATTATAATTTAGAATTCAAAGCCCAAAGAAAATAATAATACTGTTAAGGTTATCTATAAACTAAAATAAAAAAAAAAATACTCTAAAAGATATAAATAAATGATAATACGTACCTTGCTTCGAAGAGTGTTGATTTTTGACTGAATGGCAGCTTGGTTTTGAGAAAGCCTCGACTCTTCCTCAGATAGAGAAAGAAATCCTTTGATCATCGTAATAGGAAAGGCAGCTAAGCCAACACTCTATATACAAGAACAAAAGTTTTCCAATAGTAAAATTTTAAAAGTATAATTTTTCCAAAATAAATGACTTTTAAAGTAAAAATAAATTAATTTGAACTTAAATTAAATAGCCATTACTAAATTTAATTTAAAGCAGAGCTTTCTTTAAATATAATTGTATAATAAATACAATTGACTCCATTTTTTTTATTATTTAGAATAAGATAATTAACTAATAACATATTATCCCCATCCTCCCTATTCTATCTGTGAGAAATTAATGTAAACTATCTACTTAACTCACAACACTCATTATAACTATCTTTATTTTACAAAATGTTCAATACAATGATAGATTACAGTATTTATCTATACATAGAAACGCTCAGCAAACAAACAGCTAATGAAGGACAGGTTTTCATGTCACAAGGCAGTTTTTAAAATTAGCGTTGATTTCTAAATTTTAAAGTCGTCTGAAATGGTATGGCTTGGGTCTAAATTTGACAATTTTGATACAGGTGCACTATAGATTTTTGGTTTCATTGAGACATTTTCTACCTTTGCTAAAAGCAAAAAAAAAAAAAAAAAAAAAAAAAAATCAGGCCCAAACACTATGGAAGATTGCTAAAGAAAATAAAAACTGCAGGGTTACAATATAAAATTACTTATCTTTTAGACAAAACCAAAAGAAATTAGAAAAACACCCAGTTAGCTAATGGTATGTTAGTTGATGTATTTCTCTAAAATTCCAAGTTTTTAAAAATTAAGTTATATTGAATATTTTAAAATGAGACAGAAAAAACAGAACTTACAGTATATAAAATGAGATTCAACATGCCATAGATTGTCAAGACATTAACAACAAATTGAACTGCATCTTTTCCTCCTAAATAAAAAAGTTTTTTATTCAAACAGGACAGTTTAGGTATAAGTTAAACAATATGTAAGCAAAGTAAAACAGAGTATATACTGACAGACTTTTTTCTTTATTAAGGTAGAGAAAATGAAATAATAATCCTTTAAAATGACTAACAAGATACTTATGTCAGTTATGACAACACACATTAACTGAAAGATGCATAAAATATGAAATATGTCATTAATCTTAATTAGTGATGAAAACATTCAATGCAAACTGAATTATAATTACATAAAACTCCTTCCCAAGCGAAATAAATTCCAAATTAAATAATTGAATAACCAAATAAAAATGATTTAAAAGCTAAGTAGAGGAAGGGATATCTGATTTTTTTTTTTTTTAAATCTGTGTTTTTACAGTTATGAAGATGACACATTTCAAACTAAATTTTGACACCACTGATTCTTTAAAATGCTTAGTAATAGAAATTTTGACTGATGAAGGAGGCATGTTCGATACAAAATAATACAGAATTAAATCTTTAAAAACAAATATTTCAAAAGTAACTTTTTGATAAACATCTCTTAAATTCTACTGCCCTTTTTCTAAATACATGGTAAATTGGATGTAATTCCACGTAGCTCTGCTTTAAGACTTTATATATCAATCTTGACACACAATCGTAATTAAAAACTAGGGGTGTGGAACATTTCACAACTTTCAATTACACTATAATATTGACATGGATTTATGTCATTTACTGTTTGTATATTTTCATCCTTCATTGCCAGTTTGGCGATAATTCTTGTATGGGTCTTAAAAAAAAATTTGTCAAAATGGTGATTTTGGCTTATATTATCCTTTCTTATAAGCGCAACTGAGAGAAGAAAAAACGATCGTTGATGAGGTATGCTCAAAGAAAGGAAACTCTGTGTTGAAGGCATTCATTTTTCAACTTTTTGCGCCATTAAAACATTTTTACGGGAATTTTGGAGGTGAGGATGTTTAGAACACTTTAAGAGGCATTACGACAGCGATTTTTATAAAAATCGTTAGAGCAGTTTTTTAGCAATCATTGAAAAACATGATTTTTTCAATGGCAGCTACCGTATGAGCATGCACGGATTTTGACGAAAACCTTAATGGTATGTCCACTCTCATACCAAATTTGAACATTGTAGGTCAATTTATTCGGGAGTTATGCTAACCACAAACATAAAATTTTTCTAGATAACTTTTTTAAAATTGAAATGTTCCAAAACGTGGAGAAATGCAAAGGAAAAAAAAAAAAAATTCCATTTTTTTTTACCGAATGCTATACTTTTATTACCCTATGTATGAAAGTAAAAAAGTTACAGACATTCACCTTCAAAATAAGATTCTATATATATATATATATATATATATATATATATATATATATATCAATAAAAAAATGTATTACATGAATTGAAATATCAACATATTTGATAATGATATATGTGTGCAGATCAAATCACCTAATTACCAATTTGATCTAAATTAGTAATATCTCATAAGTTGGTGGTATTAGAAAAATTTAGTTGCTAAAGAGTTAATTGGAATTTTTTTTTTAAATGTGTTATTGTCCCCAACAAACACATGAAAAAATAGCATTGTCACATATAAAAGCATGTGTGATAACATTGATTTACACAAAATAAATCCAGATAATACTAAATTCTTTACACAGTGGTATATAACTTTTCTTGGAAGTGAATGAATGTTGATAAGAGCTTGTGGTAATTGGTTCCTACTGAAATCACAGAATGAATATCAATGCCTTTTACGGACCTAATTAATATCTTTTACTGGCCTTTGAAAATTTGTTTTCAAGCATCAAGTCTTTATATAAATCTTTAATAAAGGATATTTAATCCAAACAGTTTAAAGGAATTTTTAATAATATGTATGTGAAGCATTAATAAAAGTAAAAATAATGAAATATGATAAATATAATAAGTATATGGGAGAAGTAGATCTCACTGACCAAATAAAAGTACACAGTAGGAAGTACTATGATATCAAGAAAATCTATTAAATAATGAATTTATATTTCGGTTTTTAGTCAATACGGTGGTTAATAATTCATTTATTATTTACATAACCTTGAATTTCCCCTTTTTTAAAAGTCTCTTTAACACTTCTCGATTTAAAATTTAATTGATGCATTGGGCAAAGAAAGCAGAAAACTCTCCTCAGTTCCTTCAATATCCTATCTAATCAACACAAAAGAATTACAATTGACAGTAGGGGAAAAAAAACACCACAAGGGGAAGTTTTTGAAAAAAAGTCTTATTCATATCAAGCAATTGTGAAACATGCCAGGTATGTCTTTGCATAGATTATTTTGACCCATTCCACAATGAGCATTAAACAAATATTAGAAACTGCAAATATGGAAGTCATCTTAAAAGGATTGCTTCTATTATCATATTACATGTACTTGTTCTAGAATTTTTTTTTTACAGTTTCTAATTAGGATTTTATATTTTTTTAGTCGGGTACACAACATCCATGAAAATAATGGATTTTTTAGGACCTCTAAGTATTTTCAAGTACTTTTAAGGACCTTTAAGCATTTTCAAGCACTTTTAAGGCCTAGAAACCAAGTTAAAAAATATATTAGCATTTTTAATAATTTTCAATGACCATGGGAACCCTGTTGACAGAACTCATGTTAATCAACCCGGACCGATGGATGTGATACAGTGGACTAACTGCCTGGTCACCCACATTTCTTATTCACAGGATACCTTGAAAACAATTTCAGTAGGTGGATATTCATGTTGCAATAATAAATGCAAAATAGAATGTTACAGTGAACTATTGACATCACCTGTGACATGGTAGAAGTCCATGTAGTAGAGCACTGTTATTTTTGTACTAACTTTAATATCACTGCTTTTTATATAAAAAATTTCACTCGTTTTACTAGACGACAGGATGAAGTGAGCTCACTGTAGGAACCAGTTTGCCTATGGCTGTAAAGCATTGAGTGAGCTCAAATCAGGTTGTCTTCTAGTATAGTGTAGGAACTGATAAAAAACAGATATCTCAGTCAGACACACTATGCTATAAATATATTACCTGCTATACACCAAAGCATTACTTACTATTTTTGTACATTTCTCTCACCATAAATTCAATTTTATCCCATTCAGTAGAATTATTTGGAGGTGTAGTTTTGTATGGTATAAAAGCACTGCAAACATATTTAAAAAAATATAGTAATTGGCAACAAAGCAAAAATAATACATTCAGTATAAGTACTAGATTTAAACATTGATCTTTTTAGTTAAAATGAAGTTTATAAAAATGAATTTATAAAGTTTACATTAGATATAAGATTTTAACTGAAAATCCATTGCTGAAAAATTAAATTTTATTTCATTATCATGGAAAAAAGCTCTAATTTAGAATCTAACATCAGGGTTCATACTCAATCGATGATAATAAAATTCAGGAGTTACTAAGGAGTTAAGTACAGTAAATTAAAGGGGAAAATAATATAGTTCTGTCTGTACGCGCCTGGTTGTAAAGAATCGTGGTGCATTCTGGGATTGTCCAAAAATTTTTCTTTGCGACCTGTAGAGATGAAGCGCATGCACAGTAGACTATGAAGCACAGTAAGAATTTCTGATTTAAGAGACGTTTTATCGAGGGAAAAAAGCTACGTTAAGGTTTTAGTAATCTTTTTACCCTTCGATGATTATTTTTTAAGAGATAAAAAAAAATATCAGGAGTAGAAACATAAATTTCAGGAGTTATAAGGGCCCTTATAAAAAAAGAAAATTTCAGGAGTTTTACAGGAATTTCAGTAGGCATACAAACCCCTGGTACATCTACTAACATCTGTACTTAGTAATAAGTATGACAAAGATTTCGGACGGAAGAAAAAGTGAAGGATTTTTTTTTCTACATTGAAAATTTCAAAATTATTCGCTCTGAGGCATGATAATTTTCTTGATATAATATCGATATTTTGTACAGATTATCTTGATTTTTTTTATGGAATATTTCAATATTTTTATGGAATATTTGGATTTCACTTCTATATTATGATCCAGAAAATAAAAACATGTTCACAAAGGTGTTTGCAGCTTTATTTAATGAAAACTAATTTGATACTTTACAAATAATAATTGATAAGCTCCATGACCAATCACAGATTTATAAATTCTGTTAACCAGTCTTAATAACTATACACAATTAACTTAATAAATACATACCCAGCTACTAATAATCCTGAGATAAGAAGAAGAAATATCAAAGTGTACATCAAAGCAGTGGGAAACACCTATACATATCAACAAAATTTAAGAAATATAAATACAGGCAAAACTCACTATATTGCCATACTTTATAAATAGCATTCTTTCTAAGATTTAGAATCAATTAGGGATAGCAAGATAAAAAAAGAAAGAAAAAAGATGCATGTAGACCATGAATTACATCCCAAGTACAGTTAACAATGTTTGGTGCATCTATTCAAGATGGTGCCCCTCTTCATAAAGTGATTAGTATATTTTAACCTTTTATTCTTTGGAAGATGATATGCAAGAAGGTAATTCAAAAGTGAAATTCTGGATGTAAGACACACATCAAACGAAAGGGCTTTTTATAGGATGACCAGCTTTTCTTTTTGATGTTAAGTGGCTAAACACTAACAAGCAGTATTTAACTTTTATTTTTTTTGCTTGAAGCATCCATTCACATTATTTTTTAGGTATCAAAAATTAATACTTGTTTGTGGTAGCAGCCGAAACACACACACACACACTTAGAAACATTAAAAAGTAACTGTATTAAAATGAAAATTATTGATATATAAAAATCCATAACGCATGTGTACGGTTTAAAGTAACATTTCTAAAACTTTCTTACTGACCATAAAAAAAAGTTAGTAGTTGAATAGGATGTCTTATCTCCCAAAATTTATAAAATATACATTAATGTAAACATGTTAGAAAGCTTCTACATAAAATTACAGTAAATTGTATAATTGCAACACACTTCAACACATAGGAAGCAAGTCGTGAACGTTCGTGGAACAAAAATATATATTAAGTTAATAATTTACGAAAGGTTAACTTTTTTTTACATTTTATGTAACACAGTAAAAATGAGTTGCAACACAATTATTAAAAAAAAAAAATCAACACTTTTTGTTTGACAAAGGGGCACAAATAGAGACAAAGTACAAAAGTTTGTATTGAACTTTTGTTAAATTTAAAGTAATACATTTAGTTTATTGAAATGGAAAAATGCATTTGAGTACAATAACTTACGTTGACAGAATTCCCGTAATCGTCATCACGTTCTTCATAACAAAAGTAAGCAAGAGGCAAAATAAAGAAAGTGTAGAAGAAAATGATCCCGTACAAGCCTGTAAGGGAAATACCTTTTGTAATTTAAATCATAAAAGTTTGTATAGTAAATATAAGAACAAAAAAGTATCCTAAATAAAAAATATTTTAAAGCTATGAAGAGAAAAAAGATACGGCAAAGAAAATAAGCTTCACAGGAAAAGTATTAAAAATGCTTGAAAACAATTCAGATTTCAGGCATCTTAAAATTATAATTATAATTTATTATCAATTATAATTTTTAAAGCACACTTCCGTTAGACGGGTACCAGATGAAAATAGCCAAATTGCAGCAATAGCTCATTCAAACTAATAACCTTCCAATCCATGAAAAGGTTGCTATTGTAAGTCTCGAATTAATGAACAAAAATAAGAGTCTATAAGAATAAAATATTATATTCAAGCTAACATTTCAAGTGGGCGATAACTACACCAACTTTTAAAATTGGCGGTTCTTGGTACCAGTCTAAAGGAAGAGTACAGTTTTTAACTAACAAAATATTGCTAGATACCATAAAAGGAAATTTAAAATATGTGAGGATATGAATACTAACTATAATAAGTATAGGTTACAGAATCTTCTAGTGCTTGTCGAGTGTAATTTGAGGCCCACTCCTAAAAACAAAAATAAAAAAATTAGACATTAAAATAATCTATTATTAGATACCATAAATAGTTTAGCTGTATATTTTATGAACTCATTGTATTTATTTTAAATATTTTATAGTAAGAAAACTTTGCTTTAATTCTGAAAAAATTAAATTTTTTGTTTATATTTCAAAGACTGGTATTGCTTTGGTTTTAAAGGCTTTAACTCACTACCACCATTGCTCTCTGTTGAAAAAAAATCACTACATTAGCAGTCATTTAAACAATAAACTAAGTAATTGTCACCTTCAATCAGGGGTAAAGTAAGGCCGGTACACACCAGTACTTTTTTGTGAGCTGGTATGGCATATCAACATCTTTTTTTTAACTAATTAATAATAACTAATAAATCTTTATGATATGAGTTAGTGAAAAAATAAGTGTGTAAATTATAAGTATTTAACTTCTTTTGTATGGTAAGTTATGTAAAATATAGTGAATTTGCATTTTATAATTAGAAAATCCCAACTACAGTTACCGTTTTTGCAAGGATCGGCATACTGAGAATTTTATTTTTTAACACAACAACCCTGCCTTCAATGAAAGAGAAGCTTTGATGACAATCATGCAATTTCTTTGTAAAAAGTACAGACGTTAAAAAATTAGTCCTTTTTAGTTCCATTTTGGCAGCAAATTAAGCACATGTAATAGGTGAGTTATCTAGTAACAAAAATGATAATGCAAAAAAAAAATCAAGTTTTACAGCTGAGCACAACATTAATTTCACCATGATATTAAATAATATATTCTAACTAATATTAGTGTACATCCAAACTATTGCAGTAATTTCACAAATTTGTAGTTTTTTTTTATTAAATCAGTGATTATTTGAAGAATTAAATTTGCATTTTGTTGTTTCTGAAACTCAATTTGACAAAAACCCGATTTTGAAGCTGAATCAAATATTATTTATCCAACTATTATTTTGGACGAGATTATTTCAGATACAAAAAATCAAACTTTTAAAATATTACAAACTTTACTTAAACATTTAGATTTTTTTTTTCGTACTTCAGAGATATGTTTTTAACTTAAAATTCTTTTTCGTAAAACTATAAAATATAGACACTTTGAAATCTAACACTTCTACAGCATATGTTCTTACCAATTCTTAACAAATGTTCGACAAAAAAAAAAGTTTAGCTGCATGTTGCATTAAAGACGAATCATTTAAAGTCTAGAAATATTCACACTAACCTTAAAAGAACCATCACTATTCTTCATAAATGATACCAAGAATACATCCACAGGTAGAAGAAATGCTGAAAGAAGTGCGATGGTGATTCCAAATGTCGAGATGCAAGCAGAATATCGATCTCGTCTTTCAGAATGGTTCCAAAAGTGCTTCACGTACAGTGAAGAGAACAGCAAACTCAACTGAAAAAAAAAATCATCCACCATAATTTATCAAACATATACAAAAACACTAGTCATGTTTTTCTTATGTAAAATCTAAGTAATATCTCTTGTCGAAACTAAAATGTGGTTAAGCAACTATTACAAAGCTCTATAAAAGAGAAAAGACAGTATCATTGCAAGACTAGAAGTAATGGACTTTCCTAGACAAGAGCTGTATCCCACCATAAACAACTACGTAAAAAAAAAATTATGAAAAATGTAATTATGAAATCTAATATTTGCTGCCAAAAGGCCATGTTTAATTTCTTTAGGGTACTTGTACACAATTAACCTCATATGTAATCTGTACTTGGCAGGCTAGAGTAATTTTGGAATAACTTTATTTCATATATCTGAGCTACTTTGCACTGAATTGAGAATAAATTTATAAAAACTCTAGGATGTTAAGTACTGATTGCCTATTGGGTTCATTGTGTATAAGTACTTAAAAATATTTAAATGCGGCGGCTTGGTGGAAACATTAGATTTCATAACTTTTTTAGCTGACTGAGGTTTATTTACAATAAGTTGTTTTTTCACTTGGATTTTCATAGACCAAGAGCTGTATTGCGACAAAACTGTAGGGTTGGAGTTGCTCAATGACCATTGGAGCACAATTACGATGGATGTGGATTATAATATAAGTCTCTCTAGGATTCGAATAAGATATCTTAAACATGCAAGGCAAAAAAGCTAACCTTATACATATCAGAGGGATATAATCTCTGAGACAATCGAGACAGTTAAAAGGAGAAATACTAAATATTATCTACCCTTAAATCATTTAAATTTATTCAAAGTAAAATTCCTACCAGGATTGCAACGACAAATGGAACCCATCCATAGGCTGTAACATAGGATGGCAAGTTGATTATCACCTCAAAAAGAGCCATTTCACCTGAAATAAATAGGCTGACAAGTGAAAGAAGAGAAAACTAAGTATTAGGTGTAAAGCAAAGCCAAATAATTATATATGTTTTATTGAAACTAATTTTTATTAAAGTTTTAGTTCATAATTATTTACGCAGTTGTCAGGAACGGCATCAAATGTAGGAATACTGGACGGATGTGACGTATGAAGTGTACCTAGATGGCCACGATTGGGAATTGTGGGTAAAAATTTGCCGCTTTCTGGTGTTTCATAATATTTGAGGCACGTGTGCTTTATATTGTCAAAGGCTAAAAAGCAGCACTCAAAATAATGACATGCAAAAATTTGTTTTAAAATGTCTGTCTGTTTTGTTTATCTTTCGATATTTTTTTATTTACACACACACAAAAAAAAGTTTATTTATAATTGTTGCGTTAATTTTTGATAGAAATTTTGATTTCCTACCCTTTTCCGAGAAGAGAACCTTTGGCAATTTGGCTTTTTAAAAAAAAAAAAATTAATTATTCTATATAAATTCATTGAAAAAGAGTTCGTGTTTTTGTAGATTACAAGATAGGTGTGAATTAATATTCCTCATATAGCTGGATCAAATAGAATTTATTATACGTTTTGAACTTGATAAGTTTTCCCCCAAATTTCATTCGTCGCTTAAAGAACAATGAGACTACAACATTGTATTCAATTAAAGTGAGAGCAAACGTGATAATTAATAATAGTAATATTTATATTTAAGAAAATGTCTCTAAAAGCTGGAGAAGAAGGAGGGATAAGAGAGCAAAAAAAGAATGTAAAAATTTACTAAACCTCCATCGGAAGATAATTAAAAGTTCAAACATTGTGAGAGGGACAAACTGTCTTCAGTAATTTCTTCCAAAGTTAGCTGAAATTTGCGTTGTCACAACAAAACGTGTCCTTGGGTTTTATTTTGGAAAAAAAAAGTTAGCAGTCAACATCGTTAACGCGATGTCAACTGGGCTACCGAAATTGTTTGAGTTAACTGAATTTCAGGCTAAACAAATAAATTAATGTTAAGTTTTAAGTTCGGTGAACTGCTTTTACTTCGCGTTAAACGGGATTTCATATGGTAAGCGATTTCGCGCAAACGGGGTTTGACTGCATGATACATACGTTTGTTGAATTCTAAGTGTAATGAGAGGTAACTTCAAATAATGTCACTTTTTTTTTTTTTTTTTTTTTTACCTTAGACAAGGTTGGTTGGTTGTTTTCAGATTATCTTGCGCCGTCAGCAACCAGCAACACGAGGGCTATAAGCCTTAGACAAGGAGTTATATACACCAATCCTAATTTTTATAATTAAGTGCATCCCCATGGGCACCGGCAGAACTAATTGCAAAGGGGTGAAACGAAACAAAATGTTTGAAACTTGTTTTAAATATAAATTAAATTTTCTAATTACTAGTGATTCGGTTAATTACTTTCAATTACCAATATGTTAATATAGTGTAATAAAAGTATTGCTTTCGGTTAAAAAAAAATGTGTGTTTCTCCACGTTGTGGAACATTCTGATTTCAAGACAATATTCTAACTCATCTCGAAATAATTGATTTGTAATGTTGAAATTTGATGCATAGTTTATCATAGTGGTGATCATGGGACCATCAGTCATTAACGTTTTCGTGAATATTGCGCATGCGGAAAACATGTAAAAATCATTTTTTTTTCCAGCAATTATTAATTAACGACGCCAATGTTTTTGATCAAAATGGCTACGTTTAAAATATCACCTCCTCCGACCTCAACCACCTAAAAATGCTATAAATAAGGTGTAAATTTTTTTTTTTTAATTAATGTATTTAGCATGGAGCTCTCTTTCTTCGAGCATCGTCCATCAACGACAGTTTCTCACCTCTCTACTGATACTTACAAGAAAGATTAGTGTAAGAGTTATCAAAAATCCAGTCTGCGATGTTATCGCACTCCTAGGTTTTAATTTTTTTTTTCATTTCTCCTCGTTTTTGGACAGTTTAAAATAAAAAAAACTCAGAGTTTAAAAAAAGTGGTTGGGAAAAATGTCTGTGTGTACCTGGTCAGCATACCTCTCGAATGGATTGACCTACGATGTTCAACTTTAGTGTTTGGATTAGTGGTGGCCATGGGAACCGACATTAAGGTTTTAATTAAAATACAACACATGTGCATAAGGTAATTGAAAAATTTACGTTTTTCAGCAATTGCCAAAAAACGGCTCTAACTATTTTGATGGAAATCGCTGTTAAATCACTTCTAAAAGTGCCACCTACGAAATTTCAATAGAATTGTAATAATGGCGTGAAAAGGATGTCCCTTCCGTAAACGACCACCAATGCAATATTGAGGACTAGAAATGGAAAACGACCTAAGCTTAAAAAAGAAAAATTTCAGGAGAGCCGAAAAATGATCATATCTGGTATTTAAGGCAATGGTAAAGTACATACTTCAGAATGAATTTCAACTATTGCCACTGGAGTTCGCACTTCGGGCGTTCTCCACTTTGTTTAACTTGGTCTTTAGAACATTTTTCCGTAAAAAAAAGGATTTTCGATTTTTTTGGTACTTAAATCGTTTTCCATTCTGTCCTCAAAAATATCGCCAAAAACGCAATGAAAATAGATAACGAAAACGATAAATTACACCAATCCATAGTACATTTAATTGCTGTGATTGAATGTTGCGAGAGGAAGTATTAATGTGTTTCTCATTTTGTTCTCTTTTTAGTTGAGCCAAAAGGGTATGTCCTTCCCATTGTATAACGAGTCCGTAATGGTTACAATGTTAAAAAATTTGGAATAGAAAATAAATATCCGTAAACGGGACAATACATACATCACGAAATTCGCGAGCGTGTAGGAAACATGGAATTGATTGGATAAAATAGAAGTTTTGCAATATAGATTAGAAAGTTCATTAGTTAATTTACCCCTTTTAATTTTTTTTAAAGCTTTAATTGGGGCCTTGGTCAAGGAATGCCTTACCGTAACCAGTCTTCGCACTTGAGTAATAAAACTCTACTCAACGGTACAGTGACAAAATTCAAACCTTATTCTGAAAAAAGAAGTTACTCAAACGATTTCAAGAAATTAATCATTGGCTGCGACTAAATAGGTCAAGAAAACTGCCCAATTACTTTTTTGAATTAATCTATTAAATCAAATCCTCCACCTCATATATTAGCAAGTAGAACATTCTAGCTTTCATTATACCCATTCTTTACTAATTTTATGCCAGCTCATATTAAATTGAAAAAATACCACATATCGAAACTTTACAAATAATTTTAACCCAAGCTCATATTATCTTTATGCAGAGGCCTTCCAAATATTGTGTGTTGTATTACATATTGAACGACTTTTTTTTGAGGGGGGGGGGGGGTCTTTTATGTGCACACAAATTTAAGTGAAATCAAGTTGGGTTGTTGACAACTAATTAAAACAAGAAAAATGTTTATCAATTGTAATAAATGGATGTTGAATTTTTCTATTAAATATATATTATCAACATTATTTTATAATATTAAGTTTTTCATAGTCCTACTATTAGGGATGATTCTCACAGCAGTAAAAAAACTTTATCAGTAAAAAGTGTTTTAAACTATCACTTTCTTTAGATATTTTTTTTTATCACTGACTTTTATGTCAGATACTCATTCCTAAATGTTAAATATGATTATCATATAAAGATAGGTATCCTATCCTAGAGTATTCATACCAAAAATTCCTGTTCCTAGAAAAAGTTAACTAGGACACTTGTCATTTGCACTATTTAAATTTGAATAAAAAGGGGAAGTCGTAAAAGTAATTATATTTTGTTCAATAAAGCTATTTCTATTAAGAGTCAGTTGCTTTAAGATTTTTCTCAACTTTTCACGTATTTTGATTGAATTAAAAACAGGTAGTAGTATTACATTAGAATATAAATATTTGACAGATTTTCTTTTAATTAAACGTTAGTTTTAATGAGGTAATAATATAGTATTAGGTAAAACATAATTTTTTAAGGAAAAAAATAAAACAAGAATCCATGACCTACAACATTGAAATAAAAGATAGCACAATTGTACCAATTTGGTAGAAGTGACCATGTTCACTGGAATTTTTTCCTTTGTCTTCCTAACATATTGCAAATCGTTCTAGTTTTTCCATTTGTATTTGATTGCATAAAGAATGATCCCAACTCAAAGTGAGCTTTTTTCTATAGTAAAACTTATTCAATTAATGAAATATTCAACTTTTGAATAAAAATACATTTACATGAGCATAATGTATCTCGAGGTTATATTCAAATAAAGCCAATTTATTCACATTATTTACAATGGTTAGACATATAAACAATAATAAAGAAAGCAATTACCACAAGACATCTTTTTATATGTTTGTAATTTTATTGGTATTATAGTTCACAAAAACAAACAAGATACTAACTATACTTCTACAAATCATTCCTAATTAGGTACTAATATAATAGTAATTGAAATTCTACAAGCATAGAATGGAATACTTAATTAAAAATATACTTCAAAACATTGTTAAAGACTTTCTATTTAAATTTAGAATCAATATGATAGAAGTGTTGCAAAAATCACAGATTAATATTACCAATCTTTTTTAAATTGTACAATCAAGGATAGCTATTTGTAAATAAGATTTGTTAGGCACACAAAGTTGGGCTGCAATACAGTGGTGGCGGCATCTTGAGAAACTACGAACATGATCTAGTCATAAGAATGGTGCACAGGAGTCGCTATCTTGGGTTGTAGGCCAGTCCACAACAGAAATTGGTGGCTCCTTCAAGCTGTGCTAGGTTACCTTATGTGACTAATTTATCAAGTTTTAATAAGACCATGAAGGGCAGCAATGCATCTTCAAAAGGGAAAATGTCTGTGAAAATAAAAACTACAATTCAGCTATCTAAATTATGTATATTAATATTTTTGATTGGCTTTTGACGGCATAAATGCCTGGCACCTGGAGGTTAACTCATTGCATAAGATTGAACAGGGGTTTAGTTTTTAATCCAGGTGTCAGCCACTTCCCTGTTTCTTATGCAACAAAACCAAGTTAAGTTACCGAAAGATATTGACAAGCGTAATTTTTTGACATGTATAAATACTTATTTCTGATAAGAGCCTAACACTACAGTAAAATCAAAATTAAACGAACGCTTGGGTAGAAAAGTCTCTATTATAAATAGTATGTCTTTATTACTGGTATTCTGTTAACGTTTTATACATCTCCCTTCTAAAACATTGTGTACTAAACTTAGCAGTTAATGAATTACTTAATATTCTTTGTTTTGCATAATAACATATAAATACACCACAATTATAACTATCTACTTGTTGTACACAAGGGGGAGTCTCAATTGACCATTTAGATGAACTGTTTAACAATTCATTAAGCAATAAAGTACAGTTTTGAATAGTCTTCTGAAATTTTGGACTAATATGATTATTTAGTGGGTCATAAAATTCAAATCTATATTCCTGTAAAAAGGCCATAAGCAACACCCAATGAGAATTTAAATTAATAGGAATTAATAAAAGTTTGGATTTCCCCAGATCATTCCCAAAAACATGACTTTTAAAGGCTGATTTGCTTGGCATTGTTGCTGAAATTATAGATTTAATTGATTGTATTCTAGGATTGTGCTTAATTATTGTATAAATAAACGCATCAATTATTGAATTGTACAACCAACCCCGTTTGAAGCAAGGTGAAGCCAATATCAAAATTATTTCTTCATTGGAAGTAGGGTTTGGATCTAAAGATTTTAACATATATTGAGTAACTTTAGTTCCATTTATTGTAACTACATCATTCAAAACATTGTCTTTATCTATTTTGGGAAATTGAAGAATAGTAGAGTCATTTTGTAGATCATTTGTACAAACAAGATTGTGCAGATTAGTATTACAAGATATGTAATCCTCATCATTACAAAACTTTAGTGGAACTGCACTCAACAAAGCATGGTACATATATGGCCTAAAATGACTTGGACTAAAGTTTGTCAATACATTATGCTCATGTATAATTTGATGCACATAATAACAAACAAATACACCACAACTGATGGAATCCTGTTGCAGTGTATGAGGAGGGTAAGTTATTTTCCATTCATGCAAATTACTTATGCCACCTCTTTCCAAAGAAGCCTTGAAATTATTTAAATAGTTTTGGTAATTAGTACCTGGCTTTGAATCGTACACCTCAATAACTTTATTTACTTTATTCACCACTATTAAAATCCAGTGATCATTGATGCAAACAGGAAAAAATATAACAGTTGTCGGAAGCTCAAAATCAAACGAACTTGTACCTGAACAAAGAATTAAAGAAATACTTGAGCTCATGGATGAAAAGATAACTTTGTTGTTGCATAACATGTATATAAATGAATCAACAATTTCATCATACAACCATCCTAAAACAAACTGAGGATCTTTTAATTTTAGTAAATTAAAATTTTTAGTATCAATACAATGATCAAGGGATTTAAGACAAATATAACTCAGGTTATAAATACCTACAGTTTTTGGACAATCAGATTCTTTTAACTCCATAGAAAATGATTCAGCAACTTTTTCTTCTGTATGTTTAGTGGGCAATTGAATTTTATCAATAGTTGAACATTTAAATCGCTTAGTAGGAGGAATAATATACTTAACCTCATCAATGCTTTCCAAATCTAAACATCTTTTTGAATTGTGGCTTTCAGAATGCAATTGATTTCTTGTTGTTTTCGACTTCTTCTTCTTTGGATTATTTTTGAAGAAATCTACTTGACGAGCAAGCTTTTGATTGGGTGCAACTTTAGAATGGGGAATATCTTTTACCATATCTTTTAAATTGGCAACACCCTTGCAACTAGAAATTAACGATCTTAGTGATGCCATTGTAGGTTTTAGCATAACATCTTGTACTTGTGGAATTCTCATACAGCTTGCTAATTCAGACAACAGTTTATCAAACTCATCTAATATTTGTTCCTTAGTAACTGGCCTAGCAGATGGTACACCAACATATTTACACAATGGTATATTATTTTGGATAACTATTTCTGATGGTTCCATAGGTAACAAATTATCCGTGGTGCTTTCTGGATGTTTGCGGACCGACATGGAGTGCACCTTGTGGATGTGTTTGCATAAATTGCTATCAGCTGGACAAGTACAAGTATACATATGGCTGCATAAAGATTTGCAAGTCACCTCATTACATTTGAAATAGCAGTGATCAATTATTGGGCATGCTGTGCAAATTTGTTTAATTATGTAGAATTTCCTTTTGGTTGATTGAGAACTAACTAACCAGGAATCATTTTGATGCGCAACATGCTCATCGGGTATCTTTCTCCCACAACTATGTGTTACTTTTGAAATCTTATTTTGTTTAGAAGCTATGGGGAAATTAGTTAACTTCTTTTGTTCATGACTCAAATAACGGTCTTCTTCCATCTGCAGTAGCTTGAGTAACAAGACATCTAATCGTCTATTGTATTTGCGTTCTAAATAGACAGTTTTTAGTTGATTGTGAAATGACTCACAATAGTTATTTGTTGTAAAGGAAGGGAATGGTGAGGAACGGAAACATCCTGCCCATAATTCATGCCTGTGATGGTATGTATTAAGAAAGTAATCATGGAATGTTTGGAATTTAGAACTAAACTTTGGAAATTGTTTTAGAAGGATATAAAATGTTTCAATGCTCTTCTCATACAATAATTCTTTTAACTTTGTTTTAATCTCCTGTTTAAGTTCTTGAGGTAACCCTCTTAATGCAATTTGTCGTAACCAAGCTCGTAAAACATGCCACTGACACAAAAAATGCCTAACATCTGGCCCAAAGACTGTCTCAAACGCTTCATATGTGAATGTATCATCATCAGTCATTAGCGTATGTACTTTTAATTCAGGTACTTTAAATTTTAAACTGGTAAACATGCAAACCATGATACAATAATTTAAACGATTTGTAATAAAATGAGCAACTGGATAACCTTGATCAAATTCATCAGGAATAACAATAGTAATGAGATAAAAATTATACTGGTTAGTATTAAAAGTAGCATCAATGCAAAGCGTTTTATGGGAATTCTTAACCAGCATTTCTTTCTGTGCTTCTGTTTGAATACCTAATGCAAAAATACCATTTGAATCTGGCAATGTGTCAAGATTGTCTGGACCAAATAACGTCTCCGAGTTGAAAGGTTTAAATATTAAAATTGGGTCATATGTTTCATTACTTAGATTTTGCACTATCATACAAACAGAAAGAGCATCATTTTCTGGGTGCAAAGAAGTGTGTATTCGTCTTGCATAAGCTTGAATTGATTTGCGGCTAGCTAAGGTTTCCTTTGTAGGCTGTGTGAAACGGTTACAACGATGAGTCATATTTTCTCGTAATAGACGTTGAATCTCTTGAATTGGAACTTTTAACTGTAGCAGTAGATTTATTGAATTTCTGAAATGTAGTTTTAGAGGTTGGTATATGCAATTTTCAATACCAATGTGGTGATTATGTTTTGAAAAATAATAAACAGTAACTGTACCTACCTCTTCACATACATACATCCTAACTGGACAATTGATATCTACTGGTATAGTACCTTTTTGATTTTTACGAAAATGACTTTTAACACGTTTAGCTTGTAATGCAGGAGACACATAGAATTGACAGGAATAATAGTGAAGTTTCTTTGACCCACTAATCTTAATCCCAGTTAACTTTTTAAACGAACTGTAGGTAGAAGTACCTTCAGAATCCAACCAAACTAAAAAGGTATCAACAGAATTAAAGGTTAAAACTTTCATGCTCCCCAAATTGTGTTTCTCTAATAAGTGTTTATTCAAGCGCCCTAGCTGTCTAAAGGATTCTTCACATGTAGGATAAAAGCATTTGTTGAATTTGTACATATTAATAGAACATTTACTTTTATGATTATAAAATGCCTTTCGATTTTTGAAAACATTAGTGCAGGTTTCACATTTTTTAGGATAGGTCGACTTAAAAAAACTTTTTTGCTTACAAGTTTGTCGGTAAACTTCAGAGACTGTTTCAGAATCTACTTTTGTATGTGCTAGGCATTGAACATCAGCTTTTAAACTTGGATAAAGAGTTGTTAATAATGTATTGTTGTCAGGAGATTCTATCAAGACAGTGCCATAACATTCTAAATTATTAATGCTAATTGAAGAAACCAGGGAATTTACAGGTATTTGTTCTTTGATACACTTTTTCTTATGATTGGAGAATGATGCTTTAGATGCATAGGATTTTAAGCATTCGGAACACTTTCTAGGATATGAAACTTTAAATACTTCCATTTGGTTCGATTTACACAGAGCTTTTTGTGTATGTTTATTATAAGTATCTTTAGTAGGAAAATACTCTTTGCATTCCAAGCACTGTCTAGGATAAGTAATTTTAATTTTTGCACCACCAGTTACATCATAATTTTTTTCTACTGATGGTTCGAAATTACATACTTCAGTGATTGAATGACAGTCATCAACCTTTACCCGAAATGCCATACTTTGGGGTTTAGTTGAAGGAGAAGAAAATGATTTATGACAGAGAGACGGCTCATTTTCCAACACTGAAAACCGATTGCCTACTTTGATACTGTAAACCATGTCGGAAGAGTCAGTAGGAAAGGCAGATTCAACAGTGAAAGGAAAAAGTTTAGAAGCAGCAGAAGATAGCAAAGGCTTAGAATAGGAAGCCAAAGAGGAAGGCTTGGACAAGGAAGCTGAAGAGTTGGAAGCAAAAGACTTACAGGAAGAAAAGGGATTTGGAGAAGAGGCAGAAGCTCTAGAAGAAAGAGCAGAAGGAGTAAGAAAAGGTTTAGGGGGAGCGGAAGGGAAAGGAAAAGGCTTAGGGAGAGCGGAAGCAAAAGGCTTAGGGAGAGCGGAAGCAAAAGGCTTAGGGAGAGCGGAAGCAAAAGGCTTAGGGAGAGCGGAAGCAAAAGGCTTAGGGAGAGAGGAAGCAAAAGGCTTAGGGAGAGCGGAAGCAAAAGGCTTAGGGAGAGAGGAAGCAAAAGGCTTAGGGAAAGAGGAAGCAAAAGGCTTAGGGAGAGAAGAAGCAAAAGGCTTAGGGAGAGAGGAAGCAAAAGGCTTAGGGAGAGAAGAAGCAAAAGGCTTAGGGAGAGAGGAAGCAAAAGGCTTAGAAGCAAGAGTGAATGCAAAAGTTTTAGAAGCAAGAGCGGAAGCATAAGTTTTAGAAGTAAGAGCAGAAGCATAAGTTTTAGAAGTAAGAGCGGAAGCATAAGTTTTAGAAGTAAGAGTGGAAGCAAAAGGCTTCGAAATAAGAACATGAGCATAAGATTTAGAAGAAGGAGCAGAACCAAAAGGCTTAGAAGTAGCAGAAGGAAAAGTAGAGATCTTAGACTTAGAAGTGGCTGAAACAGAAAACTTAGAAGTAGCTGAAGCAGAAACCTTAGAGGAAGTAGCTAAAGCAGAAAGCTTAGAGGAAGTGGCTGAAGCAGAAAGCTTAGGGAGAGAGGAAGCACAAGTTTTAGAAGCAAGAGTGAATGCAAAAGTTTTAGAAGTAAGAGCGGAAGCATAAGTTTTAGAAGTAAGAGTGGAAGCAAAAGGCTTCAAAGTAAGAACATGAGCATAAGATTTAGAAGAAGGAGTTGAACCAAAAGGCTTAGAAGTAGCAGAAGGAAAAGTAGAGATCTTAGACTTAGAAGTGGCTGAAGCAGAAACCTTAGAGGAAGTAGCTAAAGCAGAAAGCTTAGAAGAAGTAGCTGAAGTAGAAAGCTTAGAAGAGAGAGGCCTAAGAGGGAAAGGAGCATTTGAAGAAAACAACGAAGAAAAAGATCTTGGAAAGGAAGTTGTAAAGGACGGCTGAGAACATTCTAAAGGTAAAGAAGGAAAAATCCTGGGAGAAAGAAAAAGAGGGACATTACATACCTTCTTAAGTTCCTTACCTATTAACGTCTTTAGTGCCCTCACGATGTCGTTCCCCATCTGCGGATGGCCACGTGGTCCAAGGTGAAGACCGTCCCTAACCAAGATAGGGTCATGCAACCTGTAATAAAAAAATGCTTCTCGACCTTGGCATAGCCTCTCCAGCCTAGAATTAATGCATTCAATCTTTTCATTTAAGGAAGGAAGTTGATTTCCAAACCGGGCTTTTTTACCTACCTCTTGTTCAAACTGGTTCTGCTTACGATGCAAGATACCTGAAACAACAACTTTGACGTCAGGGTTTAAAGACACTATTTCCTCAAAGAGGCAACCATACTTTTTTAACATGGTCTCAGTGTGATCATGATAGGTATTGTTTGTACCAACATGCACAAAAACCCAGTCGTACTGGTTGTCCAAAGAGGAAATTACACCTGTCAACCCTTCAATCGTGTAACCTGGACAAGCTTTGAGAGTTACCTCGTGATCAAACAACCCCTCAGTCAAGAATAACCTCAGATTCTTAACAATGGAATCGCCTATTACGAGAATTCTCATCTTAAGGAAAACTGAAAAACAGAACAAAATATAACTAAACTCAAGCAAATAACAAAGGCAAACAATTGTAAAAACACTTAAGTTCTTGATCAAAAACGCAAATCAAACAATTTTCTTTCCTTCTAAAGCAAATGCAAAAAAATTATAAGTAATTTCTAAATTCTACAAATAATAACAAAGTAAATAAATGCTTAAAACGTTTTGTCTAACAAACGTTCAAAAAATTATATATGCTGTATGTCGATAGGGTTAACAATGCGATATAGGGTTAATAGTTAACCACAAAGAAAGGATATGCTTATAGTGTAAATGGACAAAAATTAAAGCAAATAATAATGGAAAATCACACAAATATAATAGTAAATAATAAGGGAAATCTCACAAATATAGAAGCAAATCAGAAAATTATCTTTTAAAAAACCATACGTTTTGGAACAAACGTGGTCAAAGAGCGTCAGAGAACAAAAAATATACACAAAAGATCTGAAACAGCGGTTTGCCGCCTAAAGTATTTATCTTCCAGTATTGCTCCGGAAGTAAACATGTCACGTGACTGCATGCGCGCGCAGTTTGTGGCCAAAAAGGTACACCATCACGTGACACCGTGTGTCCCAATTTACGGAATTTACAGATTCTAGGAAGTATTTTGTTTGAGGAGCAACCGGAAGACTACGGAAGTACACGGGAAGTACGTCATAGAGCAATATCTGTTTCTGCTACAAAGAAGCTAAGAAAAAGGCGGGAATTGAATACGGCGGTTGTGTTGTTTTGACGAAACGTATCCATCTCATCCAGAACAATTTGGATACAATATATAAGTGAGTGAAATATTCAATTACATCTTGTTTATAATGCATTGAAACTGTCCCGTTCTGATTTTTAAAGTGCGTAGTTAAGCAATTTTGTTAGTTTGTACATTAACTGAAACTTCTATGTTGAATTGGAACTGATTCACTTTAAATTTCTTCGTATCATAATTCTTTAATCTCACTCTCTAAACAGTTTTATAACAACTTTAAATAGTAATCTAACAGAATTTTAGGTCACTTAATACTTAAGTTTCAGAGTGTATATACAATTTGATTGAAAAAATAACTAGTTTGATATTTTACCAGACATTTTCAATGTGTATATTTTACTGCTCTCCACATTTTAAAAACACATTCCTTAAACTTATTCCCCACTCTTACCTTAAAGTCAATGAAGGTTTTTTCAACCAGTAGTTTCTAGGTGTAGCCACATGGTTTGCTATCTTCGAATGCTAATTCATAAATCTCGCTCTCTGCACAGATTTATAGTAACCATACATATTTTTCAGTTGTATTTCAGCTTCAATCAATCGAGTAGGCAGTTGGAATGTAATTAGCGTCAATGATTTCTATGATTACCAACTCGCCCATGTATAGAACTAGAGAGGATACATTTTTTCTGGATGAGGTAAGAATGCTAAAGCTTCACAGTTGCTAGCTCATTCATAAATCGGTCTATTCATATTTAATGTGGAAATATTGTCAAGGGAATATGGTGCCAGTTCCTAGACGATAGAGTTTCGTACTATTAGCAAACCTATTTCTTGTGGGTTTTCAGTTGTTGTGTAGTACAGTCAACTGTCAACTCGCGATAACCTGAAGTTCAAAGGACTGGCCAAATTCTTCGAGTTATTGGAATTCACTTGGATGTTTTTTTTTTATATTCAAGGCATATTCTTGGGACCGAATGAAAACTTCGAAATAAACGAATATTCGACTTATGAGACTTCGATTTATAGTGAGTTGACTGTATGAACAGCCTTTTTGAATATCCCACCATGTTATAAATTTTGAATTGGGCACCATATTGAATTGGCCATGTTTAGGCCTTGACACCAACTTATCAAAATAGCACCAACCCTTCTACTTAAACTAAGAATTTACCCATTAATTGATTGCTTAAACCTATTTAATTAAATGGAAGGCTTGGGATTAATTAAAATTTGCAAATAAATTTATTGTTTAAGTTGTTAAGAAATGTCTAGTTATGTAAACAGTAGGTGGGTACTCTTCCTTTAGACGGGTATCGGATAAAAATCGCCAAATTGCAGCAATATCTCATTCAAACTTGTAACCTTCGAATCATTTATATATTTCCTATAACAAACCATTATAGGGTTGCTATAACAAACAGTTATAGGGTTGCTATAACAAACAATGAATATATTCATTGTTTGTTATAGCAACCCTATAACATATATGCATCATGTAAACATTTAAACTTGGTACCAACTGGTACCCTTCTAACGGAAGAGTACCCAGTAAGTGTTTGATTAAATTTTCTGTATTAATTTAAAAAAGAATTAATATTTTATAATTTAAACTATTAACTTTGTAAACAAAATCATGCCAATTTTCAAAAAGCTCCTATTGTATTGTAGCATTAAAAATAGATTTCCTTTTATTGTGGTAGAGCTGTAATATTAGTGTTTACCAAGTGATTTTGTATTTTGTTGATATTTAATTGTTTGTGAAATAAAAATTTTATATTGACAAAGTGGCAAAATATTTCATAATTTAAAACCACAATAATATATTCAATGCATGTATTTATATTGCATGTATTATATTTGGTTCACCAGTGCAGTCCCCCTTATCTCCATTTTATTGCAGCTTGTGTTTCTTAAGCTAGTTGGCAATTAAAGTGAGAAGAATTTCTGGTGCTCTACACAGAAGATCCTGTAAGTTATTTCAGATTCAATGTTAACTTAAAGCGTTGTATTTTTATCCACCAAAAAATTGCTCTTTACAAATGAATCGTTCATTTGGAAAAACAAGTCACTGCTGGCAACTTTGGAAAATCATGAGAAATTAATATTTCTGAATTGGATTTTAGTATTAATGATAAAAATAAGTTATGTAGTGGTACTTTTTTTTTTTCACTTAAATTTAAACAAAAGTGAATCCTAAATGGCAAAAAACACTGAGTCAAAGGTATGGCGAACCCAGAACAACAACTGAAGTGAAAATCAATCCTGCTCTAGTATTGAAAGTTGATGTTTAAAAATGTCTAAGTGAACTGCCAAAACCATTAGGTTATGGTTGTGATGCATGCTATTGCAATTTAAGCATTTCGCTTTTGAACTCTGTTAAAAACAAACATCGCAGGAAAAAGTTAAACAAATTTGCAAGTTTAACAACTAGAATTCTAAAGGAATAAAGTTGCAAGTATATATGGTTATATTTCTGTAACTACATATGTATATCTGTAGGGAATATATTTTACTGATTTATTCCATTTGAAACTTTATTGTTCAATGACAATAGACTTCAAAGCCTAAATATCTGTTTTTTCTTGGCCCCAAGTAAATAGAAATCAATCTTGATCAGAAGTAATTACTATCCACTTCCTACATAATGTATTAAATTGCTTAAATGAAATGCTTTGACTATTACCGGTTTGCAAAATTATAATTTCCAAAAAAATGTAGAAAGAGTGTTGCGCAAGGGTAGTACAGTTGTATTTATGTGTCCTATCCAGGGCACTTTGGAACACAGGGTTAACCTGTTAAAATAATTTATGGTAAATTAAAATTTTACATTATATTGCTATGTGTTTATCATCTAGAAGTGAAAGAAATTTGTGAAATATTGTTTTTGATAAGTATGGATTTTGCAGCACCAACTAAAAGTGACTTGTAATCCAGTAGATGGAATCCAAAATTATTGTAAATAACCAGGTTACCAATTTTCTGTACATTTTGCATTCGTGTAAGATTTTACATTGGAAAGTTATATTTTATTCGAATTCAATTATTTTTCAGGGGTTCAAAAATTGAAAGATTTATGTGTATGAAAGAATAAACTTTAAAATTACATCTAAATTCTAATAAAAAAATATCTATAAAAGTATTGTTACAATGATTTATATTTCCTAAGCACTCATGTAGAATAATAAATGAAGTGTAATTATTTCACTAAAATATGTTTATTTTGCATTCGAAGAGTGTGTTAAGAACTTATTTTAGTGCAATAGTTTTATTTATATTTTTGGAATGTAATTTTTTTTACTTATTTTTATGCTAAGCGTTTGACTCATTGAATGTATTGAAGCTGTTTACTTTAGCTAAAAAACAATTATTTTTACAGAACTTGAAATCAATTCCAGATTTCAATGTGCAACAGTGTGTAAAGAAAAAGTGCATATGATCAGGTATACATATATATTTTCTCCTAAATCGTAGATTTCTCAGCTCTTTTATATTATGTTATTTATGGTATTGTTTTAGTTTGACTCTAATTATTTTACTTGACCTCTTTATTGAAAATTAAAGAATCATCATAAAACGTTTGAAATGAAGTATAATAAAATGTCCAACAAGTAAAACCATATTTTTGACGTAAAGAAATATATTCTTATTTGTCAATAGCAAAATAAACACATTATTTTTTCCTTTAAAATCTCTTAATATGTTCTAATCATTGTAAAAATGTCAGTAAACAAAAGTATTTTATTTTTAAATAAAAGAATTTAAAATAGGTTGTTGTTTTTTTTTGGGGGGGGGATATATTTTATTTATATCCTTCACACCCCAAGTGTTAGTCTTACTTTGGGATTTTACTACAACTTTACATTTTTAAAGATAGTTACATTCTGTTAGAATCGGGTTTTTTAATGTGTGTCCAAACTAAAGTTACATAGAATAATCTGAAGTTGCAGTTAATGACATTTAATCAGTTTTTGTCAAACATAATACAGATCAGTGGAAACACTAATTTCAGTACATTGAATGTAGTTTAAAAAAAAAAATGGGTTAATCAAATTATATTCACCTGTTTGTCAACATAGTATAATTGTTTAAAGTTTTGACTCTTTTTTTTTTTTTAAGCCATTCTATGTTTATTGTATACTGTGTTTCATAGTAACTTAATGTGAGAATTTTAATAATTTCTTTCAGATTCTGTGCTAGAACTTCAAATAGACTGCTGTGGCTGACGATACTATTTGACATGTTTGAATGATTTACAATATCTGTTAAATTTTTAATTGTATTAATTAATAGTGAATTATTTTATGATGATACCAATCTTTGTGTTGTTAGTAAATAAAGCATTAATTTTATTCATGTTTTTATTGAAATAAATGGACTTTACTAAAAGTTATTATAGTTCTGTAATTGTATTCGTTGATTGATTTTTAGGTCAGTTTCTTTTATGCTGAAAGTTCTAAATTTAAATTTTTGATTCTTGATTTTTTTCAGAGATGCTGCAGTTCAGCGGAAAATCTAATTTCAGTTCTTTAGAACAAAATTTTAGTTTTTTTTTAATGTAATAAGAAAATTAGGTTTAATTAGATTAACCTGTTTGCCTATATAATTTAATTGTTTAAAGTTGTTTGACTTCTGGCATTTTCTTTAAAAAAAATGATTTTTTTTTACAGGTTTTCATTGCTTTTATGTAATTTCTGTTTTTTTTATTGGGGGGATGGGGTGGCAGCTGTTCCATGTCTGTTTTTGTGGGAACAAAATTGATTGTATCACCTTTTTTAACACAAGGTTTGTGTATTCAAAAAAAAATTTCAAGTAATACATTAATTTTGTCTTGCTATTCATTATATTGATCGTGTAATTCAATTTTTAAACTGTAATAATTCAAAAATTTAAATTATTTCTTACAATGACAGCAAATTTAATTCACTGATTTCCTTTAACTTGTACAAATGCATAGAAGTAGTATGTATGTAGTGAGAAAAATGTGCAGTTTTTTTTTTATGTAACCGGAAGCTAAAGTAAATACAGTTTTTCTAAATCTGTTATATATATGTATTTTTCAAAAGGTTGGCTTAATTCAGTGTTACTTTGTTCTTTTGTAAAAATTACAAGAATTCTGCAATATACATTAACAGGAATTTTCAGGAGAAAACTGGTATTAAAGCCTACAGTTAGCTTTCATAAATTAGAGGTTTACATCCAGGTTTTTAGAAATCTGTTTGTTTACACTTATGATCCTTTCTTGGAAAGTAATTTTATCCAATTAAATGTCCCAAAATTCAACTACCATTAAAGTCAATCATTGTAAAAGGAGAATTTTTTGCAGAAGAATAAAAATGTGCATTTTAAAACGCAATTTAGATTTGGGACCTTTTAAATAAGGATATACTTTATATGATGTTATTAATTAAAAAATATGATGACTATATGGTGGTTTTACATAGTGGCTAACACAATATTTGTTTCAATTGCTTGCCACTGGTTCAACCTGAAAATATGGATACCCCCATGGATTTTGCAGAATACTCGGCTAACAAATGCGGGGCTTTCACTGATCCAGTAAATCTCGCAACAGCAGAAGGCTGTGTAGATCTCACTCAAAAAGACCACCAACCAATACCTAATTAAAGTAGGTGCAGCACTGCCACAATTAGCTTGGCTCTTGTGCCATACAAACTCAAACCCACTGAATTAAAAACTTTTCCTACAGTAAAGTTTTTTTTTATGTTATTTGTACCAAAATAAATGGAAAGCTGCTATTCTAAATTTAATAATTTGTGTTCATATAATTTTAATTGGTTAAAATTTACTTCCTTTTAATTTTGTAAAAATGTTAGATATATTATTGAAAATAATTTCATGTTCAAATGCATTTATAGTAAATTCTCGATAATGTTTCCCTCACAGGTTTCATTCTGTGAATTTTTAATATTGTAAATTTCAAGAAGGAAGGCACATTCGTGACGATGCATATTGTGAACTTCAGTACCTTTGGTCAGTAGCAAAATAATGTATGTTTGAGCCCCACCGCCAAAATATGTCCCCCCCCCCCCCTTTTATTTTTCAAAAATTGTTATGAAGTATAAGAATTAATTTTTTTTTTCAATGGGGTTGTAAGTGAAACAATGTGAAATTGAGTCTCCCAAAATATCAAGCATCCCTTTTTCACTTTACGAGCACACATAAAAATTTGGGGTGTGGAACGTCTCGCAACTTTCAATTACTCTAGAAAATTCGTCATTGCAATAAAATTTATAGTGTTATATACCATTTTTATATTTTCACTCATTTTAATAAAAATGGCCAGTTTGCCGATACTTTTGGTAATAATTTTTACAATGGCAAACAAATATCAGCCATGATGGAGAAATTTCAATGTTTATTCAATAGACATTACATTGTCCTTATGCGTGAAACAGAAAAAAAGTCAATCGTTGATGGACGATGCTCAAGAGCAGAGAGCTCTGTATTAAAGGCACTCGTTTTCAACTTTTTATCGCATTTCAACTGAAATTTCTAAGGTAGAGACGATTAGAACACCTTAACAAGCATTGGCACAAAGATTTTAATCAAAATTGTTAAAACCGTTTTTGAGCAATTATGGAAAAACATATTTTATGATTTCAATCTTATGTGCATGTACAATTTTTGATGAAAACCTTAATGGTAGATCCCATGGGCACCACCAATCTGCACTCCAAATTTGAACATCGGGAGTTATGCTGACCACGTACACAAAAACATACATTTCTTCTAGGCCACTTTTTTGAAATCTATGTTCCAAAAGATGGAGAAATGCGGGAAAAAAATCATTTTTTGTTCACCTAATGCCATACTTTCATTACCCGATATACACATATGAATACTTGAAAGTAAAAACTAGCAGGATAGCCATCGCATACTGAAAACTTTTTTCAAGATATCTGCAGTTGCTTACTCTTCATTGCGAAATTTCTATCGTCCGATAAAACCTCCATTGACTTTGTTTGCAATTAACTGTTAGAGAATTTAAGGAATTTCAATTTATAAGAAATTTCATTTGCTCATCATATTTCCAAAAGGGATAGCTGGGGAGTTTTTTTTTTTATTCATCACGTTTTAAAGTATATTTTTAAAATTTTTATTGAAATAACAAATTGTGAATTATAATTTGGACATTTTAGTTATTATCTTTTCTTTTTTTTTTAAATTCTTATTGTAGTAGTTTTATGCATGGACTCTTAAGTTTATTTCCAAGGTGGTGCAGATCACAATTGAAGGATGTGCAAGGCTGCTAGTTTTTATCCAAACCTTAATTTTAACAATTACTTGAATTTAAATTAACCTCCCTGACAGCTTCTTTAAGTGTTGTGAGCGTATATCACTTTACACTTGTTATAATTCACTGCATTTTTTAAAAAAAAATTTGTATAGTCCAATTTGTGCAGTCAATAGGAATATAAAATAGTATTTTTGCAATTTTAAGAGAATATAGACTTGTTTTACAGATAATTAGCAGTTTGCTAATTTTCGTGGAGTCTAAATAAATATCACATTATATTTGTTTATGATTAAAATACGCACAATATAATTTTGAAAACAAAATAAATCGAGCCTTAGAACCAGTTATGAATCCAGGATTTTCCTGAGGGGGGGGGGGGGGGCGCAACAATTTGCTGTGCCCTAGTCAGGACGAAATTAAATATTTAAAAGAAGTTTGAAAAAAAAATAATCAAAATCTAAGCAGTGTTCAAAAAATATGTTTCAAGATCATCCATATCCATTGATTGACCCCCCCCCCTCCTCATTCGTCACATCTCCGACTTGATAGCTTAGCGTAGGGTGGTTAACACTGTCCTTTTGTTTTTTATTTACTATTTTATTTAGTAAAAAAATTGTATTAAAAATGTACCGTACATATATATTGAACATTTTAGCGAGCTACTTTTCCGGAGGTATCGATTATACTGAAGCAATTCCAAAATGAAAGCGGGAACTTGCTACTTTTATTTGTGACTAACTAACTACGTATAAACCTTACATTATATTTACATCAAACTGGGAAATCAGTAATTGTACATCAAAATTTAACATTCATAAAATATTTATGCAGTGAGCTTAATAAGTAAAAATACGTAGTTTTACTGGATAATTCATAGCTACTCGAGTAATCTAAAGTATGTAGGGAAAAATTGTTTTCCAAAGAGAATGTTTTACTAATAATTATAAGCAATATTTTTAATAAGGCAATAGAAACAAATACAATTTAATTATTGATCAGTTATTACAAAATAAATTCCATTTTCGAAGTCTCTATTGCCAATAGTAGTATACTTACACATAAAAAAAAGTATAATGATAAAATTAAATGAAAAAGTCCAATGATAAAATTTGACATTATATAATATCGTAAAACAACCCCCCCCCCCCCCGAAATAATCACTGAAAAAAAGTAGATCTTCCTGCTTCCCGAGGGCACCCACCGAGTACTGCTACTTTACACAGATAATACTTTTTACAAAACTGTTTGAAAGTCTATTTCTTGTAAAAACTTGGCATACCTTTCCACTGTGGTGTTGCAAAGGAGGATTTTTAATTTGATGGCGACAAACATGGCGCTTATTTAGAAGCCCGAGCTAGAACTGGACGAGTTCTTATGCAGTCTATAAACAACCTTTCTCTTCCTTTCTATCAAAACTTTAAAGTTTAGCCAATTACCATGTCCAGCTGAATGAAGGTGACAATTTCCGAGGAGAGAGGGTAACCCAAATAGTCAGTTATTGCCCCCCCCCCCCCCTGTTTGGCGTTGAAAATTACGCATGTGAGAGTAAAAATCTTTTCCTCCCAGCCAACAGAAAAAGGTATCTTTTTTGGTCCTGAAAGACGGGAAGAATATTTATTGATAATTCGATCCCAGAATACTTTTAACAGAAAGAGATGTGTTTTGAAGTGTCATGAAATGTCTTCAAGATCAAGGGGTTGGAGGTTTGAATGCTTGAACAATCTTTCAACGTCCGTTTGAATGAGAAGTTAGAATTAAAGCTTTAAAAAGAACCTCTTGATCCAAAAATAAGCTTTTCCCCTTCCCCCCCGGATATTAGATGAAGGTCGAAATATGTTTGTTGTGTGAACTTATTTAAAAAGATATATATATATATATATATATATATATATACTCAAGCTGAGGGAGTGGCGCGCGCCCCCTGGAAATATTGTCTGTCTCTGTGGTCAGCATAACTCCCGAATAAATTGACCAACGAAGTTTAAATTTGGTGTATTGATTGGTGGCGGCCATGGGACCTAACTTTAAGGTTTTCGTCAAAATCGCGCATGCTCATAAGGTAGCTGCCATTGAAAGAAACATGTTTTTCAATGATTGCTAAAAATAGGCTCTAACAATTTTGATCGAAATCGCTGTGGTAATGCCTCTTATGGGGTTCTAAACATCCCGCATCTCTGAAATTGCAGTAAAATGCTTTAATGGCGTAAAAAGTTGAAAACGAATGCTTTTAACACAGAGTTCTCTTTCTTTGAGCATATATAGCTCATAAACGACCGTTTTTTCTCTTCTCCTCAGTTCCACTTATAAGAAAGGATAATTTAAGAATTATCAAAAAGTATATAGCCATAATCACCATTTTGGCGGAAGTTTTCCTTTTTAGAGACCCAGATAAGAATTATTACAAAAAATATCACCAAACTGACTATTTTTTCTAAATAAATGCTGAAAATATACAAACGGTAAATAATACAAATTCACGTCAGTATTATAGTGTAACTGAAAGTTGTGCGATGTTTCACACCCCTAGTTTACTTTGTAATTTGTTGATTTATCCTTTTTGCCAATTTATTACAGAGTGGCCTATTTATCTCCTTTACAATAAGATTTGACGTCAAACAAGACAATTTAATTATTTTTGCCTTTCCCTTTTTCATATTTCATGTGTTTCGGAACATCTCAACTCCACTAATGGCATTCTTTTGCTTTGTTGTTATGGATAGTACTATTCTCTTATATGGCGTACTTCTCGTGTACTTCCGTAGTCTTCCGGTTGCTCCTTTTCTTCCTAGAATGTAGCGCGTCCCCCAATTTACTAGAATGTGCAGTATTCCAGTTGTCAGTCAGATGTTCTTATGTTTTGTTGCCACAAGCTGTTAATCTTTTCCAAATTTATTTATTAGGATTGAAAATTGACGTTATAAATGAAACGTCCTAAAAATCTACTACTTACACAACCTGATGGGGAAAACACGAAATACTTGACTGTGATTAGCTGACCATTGGAACTAATTTTTCCCAAGTCAAACTATGATTACTAATATTGCTAAACTATAAAACCTATTTCTAGTGGCCTCATGCATTTATTTCATAACCACTCTTTGTAAAAGTAAAGATTAAAAATGGTAATAAAATATAAGAAAGAAATATGACTAACTAATATTTAGTGGTATCATTGTTTCAATCCTTGTCAACACTGGATATATTTTTAACGAATCACAAAACACTTTTAAAAACAAATTTGAAGTATCACATTCTTTTAGCCAATCGTATTGCAGATTTTATTCTTTTATAAATGTAGCAGTTACATGAGATATATAATACGAGTTCTATACTTTGGACGAGCAAATTTTTTTCATTATTATATATGGCAATAGGATATTCAGTAAATAATACAACTTTTGGCGCGAACTCTTGTGTTTATGTTTTATATCAGAAGTAGTTAGATAAATATTCGTGTTAAAACCTTACATTTCAATACACTTTCTTTGCATTCGAAAACTATGTTTTACACCATCTGTTGGGTACGTTTAGCAACTTTACAATAATTATTCAAGTTTGATGTTTTAACTAGTAGTTTTAATCGAGTATATCCAGCAGTAAAAGTGTTTAATACCTAATAATTATTTAAAACAAAAATAGATAGTTAATATTAAAAATTTTTTCATTATAGATTTGAATAAGTTACTTCTGAATCATATTCCCAAAATGGAATTTAATAAAAGAGATAAACGACAACAGACAGTTGCTGGCCGTCGAGATACTGCACTTTTGTCAGGGACAAGGGAAAGCCTATCTGGAGCAAAAGATATTGTACTATATCCTCATAACCTTCAGTTTTATAAGTATCCTCCAACAAATGAAATTACGTTGGAAGAATTTGAAGATTTAGCATTAGAACGATTGAAAGGTACAGTTACTGTAAAATGTAGCTTAAAGTTTTTTATAACGTATATATTTCTGATGTAATTCTGATTGTTCTTTTTATGAAACAACATGTTGACTTTTAGTGAAAGTTAATATTTCTTTTTAATTAAAATTAACATATTTTTGTTGTGTACAGAAAGTATAACTTTTCCAACAGATCTTGTTAAAAGTTATTAAAGTTTTATAAACTTGTTTGGTAATCTTCTGTTAGACTGGTTATGAAAACTGCCAGGCCTGAAAGTTGGCGCAGTTATCATCAAGTTGAAATGTTTACGCGAAAATAATACTTTTATTATAGTACATTCAATTCGGTTTTTTAAATACATTTATCACAGTTTCTTAAATTAACTATGTTCAAAATGACACAAATCAAAAACTTGCTCAGAAAAATTAAAGTCAAAAGGTATATATTTTTAATAAGAATTAGTATGAGAAAATTTTCATACATTTATTTTAGGAATATGTAATAAATTAAACTTCAATTAATTAATTTTTTATTAATAAAATTTTAATATCTTCATGTTCATCTTGCTAGCTTCTCTTGAACTGCATGTTTTTTTCCTATTCGAGATACATGTGTGTGGTAGTTTCATATTGAAAGACCTTCCGGAAGGTGTTTTATTTTTTACATTTACACTGCTCTAATGATTTTCCAGTGTAGTATGACCCTTTTATAGCTCTTGCACCAGAAAATCGAATATAATCAATCTTACACACACTACATTATGATGGCGGCAATTTATTCAAAAACAGAAATATTTTTGCGTACTGTGCATGTTTTTCATTTTGCGAATTGTCTATTTGCTCTTAACTATTTGTTTAGTTAAAATTGTATAAATCAATACTAATACTAGCTTAAAATTGTACTGTACAAGTTAAGTTGTATGTAAAGTACAATATATAGAATTTGTTTTAGTAGGCATTTTGTTAAAATTTTTGTAACAAAATAAAAATTTGTCTTTAAAGTTATTTTTTTTTAGTGTTAAGACTTGTAGAGCGAGCAGGTGCCAAATTCAATAAAAATTCAGCAGAATACAAAAGCATGATTTTCAGTGAACTCAAGAACCAAAGTTTAGGCCACTATTGTAGGGTTGTAAGTAGTTCTTTTGTTTCTATATTAAGTGTGTAATATTCATAATTTTTATGTATTAAAATTTAATTCAATCAGTTGAAATTTGCTCAACCTAGAGATATTTCCAAAGGGTATTTTTACCTCTTTAAATTTTAAGGAGTATTTTTGAAATTCAAAGTGTATTTTTTTTAATAAGTTTTTTGACAATATTAAAAACTACAACAATAACAGTGATGCACGATCGCAATTTCGCATGTAAGATAGGAAATATGTTTTTTAAAAACTTACTAAAAACACTCGATGGTTATAAACCTTAAACTTAATCTATTAACACTATGCAGTTCGGTGGCATCATGTTTTTTTGTCCCGCGAAAAACTATCTGGCAAATGCCGGCGACATCTCGAAAACTATCGTTGGAAAAGAAAAAATTTTTTGCTGAAAAGTACACTATTTTCAAAGAAAATGAGAAGGGAGGTAGTGCTGCTCTTCGAAAAATGGCTAGTATGATCTCTAATTTTTTAAGATGAAGAATTATTTTTAAAACTTTAACCATGATTGTCGATGAGTGAGTTCACGCATAAAGTTAATTCTAAGGGGTGAAATTGATTTTCAATGCTTGTTCACGTAGATTTCACCCATTTTGGCAAACTCTGCATACAGGCTCTTGTGACAAGAAATATTTTGTGTGTAAAAAACCTATTATTAGGCAATGCTTTTCTCGTCATTTTGGTATCAAAATTGGTGATTCTTTCACTCTATGACAACATTCAGTTACGTAGACACGCTTTATGACCTAATGCTTAAGTTTTTTGGCTAAAATATTTGCAATAGTAAGGGTTTTAAAAATTATTAAATTTATATACAAAGTATAATAACAGTAATAAAAAATAATTAACAGTATTTGAATGCCACTACTTTCATGTATCTTTTCAGGTGCTTGTGAAGCATAAACCATTAATATAGATTTGTAACTTTAAACCGCTTCTTTTACAGACAGTCTCTGGTGCAGCACTTAGAGAAAATGAATTGCTTCATAGAAAGCGAGACAACATATCTCATTTCATACTTCGTTTGGCATATTGTCGCAGGTAAATTTTCCTTGTTGGAGAATGATAGTTTTCTGTTGTATTTAATTAAAATTTTATTTTTTATTTACAATTATATTTTGTGCTATATATTTACTGTATTGCAGGTTTTCAATTTTAAATTGCTATGTAGAAAATATTCTTATTTTTATCGTAAGTACAAATGAAATGTTTTGAATTTATATATATATATATTTTTTTTGTAGAGAAGATTTACGAAGATGGTTTATTACCCAAGAAGTTGATTTATTTCGCCTTCGCTTTATGTCAGAAACGTCAACAGCAAGAACTGATTTTATGAGATATAATGATTTGAACTATGATCCGGTACGATATATTGATGATATATACATATAGATTAAGTCCAATAATTGAATTTAAAAAACAGCTGGAAAACAAAAGGGTGTCCAGCAATAGGAAAAATATAGAAAATCTGGAACTATCAAGAAATTTAATAGTAATTATCCTGGAACTTTTGAGAAAGTGCTAGAATTTAATTTTTTTTATCTTGTAAGTTAAAATTATAAATGAACTTTAACATGAACAATATTTCCTATGATTTAAAAAAAAATAAAAATATTCGGAAGTAAATTTCTTTGAATTTACTCGTTGATGATTTATCTTTTTATTATTGCAAATAAATAAATAAAAAAAAAAGTGACCAAGAATTGCTAGAGAAATTCAAATTATTTTCCCTTTGGGCATCCTAACATTTTCACACACAAAATATAAATAATAATAATAAAAAAAAAAAAGCATTTTCTCTGCAACTTAACTAATATCACTGTTATCAAAACAAAACTTTCCTTTTTAATGATGTTTCTTTTTTTACCCATTAGGAAAAAATACATAAAAAACAATATTACTCTTAATATAATCTGTTTTAAATTACAACTTATGTGGTTCCCTTATGATGATGTTTTACATATTTGATTATGGTAAGTGAACATAAGTGCTGAAAGGTAATTTAATTTAGAGGTTTTTTTCTTACGAAAAAACAATAAGTCTGAACCTTTAAAAAATTGTTTTATTAATTTTTTAAAAACTTTTTATTCTAAAATATGTATAACTTTTATGTTAGAAACTTTCCTTAGTACAATTTAAAAGAGGAGGTTATGAAATGTATTAATTCTATGACTTAAAAAGCATTTATTTTAACATTGTTACTCTTTTTTCAGCAACTTTAAAGTGTCAGTCTATCTATAGCTTTGCTATCATATCCTAATGCTTTATATTTGGGCAACAAAAGGGCTTGAAATTAGTGGGCACGCCGTGCACATAAAGTTTTATTCATGCACAAAAGTTTTCAACTTGGGTGCAGATTCAGACACACAGTGCACCTAACTATTCAAAACCATACTACCTTTATTATGATTTAGAAGAAAAAAAGGAAAAAAAAAACTTTGTCCTTTAAAGTGTTTTTGAATTACAAACAAATGCTCAGTTATTTTGAAAAGTCGTATTTCTTTAGTTTACATCCTTTAAATATAATTGCTGCACACCTTTTTATGAAATAAAACAGCGATTTTCTCTTTTCTTGCAGCAATTAAAAAACAAATGATATCGTCTATTAAAAGAAAATCGGTGTTTCAATTTTTTTGGGGGAAATAATATACTTCTTTCCTGTGTTCTTAATTTTGCTTTAAAAATTATTTTGTTGAAACATTGCTGCCTAATAAAAATTCAATGATATTAAAAATTATGTTACTTTCTTTTAAAGATTAGTGAGGATGATCGTGACAAACTTAGAGATTATTTATACCTTGGATACAGTCATTCTATGGCCAAAGTTATGGGCACTAAATTCTACAAGGTTTGTTATGTTTATCAAATTCAAATTAAGTAATTTTTGGGCAGTTTAAGTTGAAAAAATTATATTTAATTCAAAGGGCTTTTATATTTTTCGTAACAACAAGTTAATCTAAAAAGCATTGTTGCTTTAAGCAATTTAAAATATGCACATACCATTTCATATATATATATATATATATATATATATATTGCAATAATTATTGTTTAAAAATATATTGGGGCTCATTTCACTCAATTATTTTGGTTTGAAGTAGAACCTGCATAATGGCATGCAATGCAAGTCTTTTTATCCCACAGTGTTTAGTCACAGAATTACTTTTATTGCTTAAAAAATAAACTATTGAAATTTTAAAGTGTTTAAAATTATTAAATGTTTGCACATTCATGTTTGATTTATTTACCTTATTTTGAAGTTTTTTTTTTTTTTTTAATATCTGTAGTTTAAATATGTTTGATAATAGCATTTATTTTTTAAGTTTGCATCTAGCCATCTTGTTTTACCCAACACAATTTGGTCGCAGAGACTTATTTAAGTCATGGCTCCACTGAACTCACCCTTTCCAGGTTCTCTCCTGATTTATGTTTTAATAATACTATTATTAAAACATAAATATTAATATATTAAACATAAAATTAATATAGTAAAAATAATATTGAAATTTTTGACTGGTTTTTATTCCATTTCTCTTTAGGAATGGTATTTCATTTTAATTTATTATTTCAAGTAACATTGCATCATATATATATATATATTTTTGTTTCAAATTAAATGTTTGACTCGATACCTCTTAAAATTTTTTAATGGAGATAATATTATTTGTAAGATCATAATCCAGTCTTTCATCTTCTTTACGTTTTATTTTTAAACTAGTTATTATTCATGTAGTTTTTTTTACAATATTGCTGCTAATGATTTTGTCATCTTATTTACATTTAAGTATTGCCATTCACTTCTCAAGAAGAAGAAAATAGTGCATTTAAATTTTGATATGGCTTGAATGTTTACATTTCTGTCTGAACATCTCAATCTGTTATCTGAAAATCTATATTGAATATGTAGAAAATTTTTCAGTGGACTGTTTTCACTTTACATATCCGTATTCAACATAATTTACTTTAATTCATTACAAATAATAAGTTGCTATATTTTGACAACTAAATAAATTTTAAAATGTCTTTAAATAGGTACCATTTGTTGAAGTTTTGGATTTGGTAAGAAATCGAAAAGTGTTTTTAGAAGATGGATATGCTTATATACCCGAAGAAGATTTAATTGTGACTGTTTTGTCCGCATATAGGGCTCATCTATCCCATGCATTGGCTGTAAGTTTTGGTCCCTTTAAAATTTTTGTATAATTATTTTCCACTCTGTCAGTAGTGGCTCGTGGGGTACAGCAAGTAGCATCTAAATTATTATTTTAAACTTTACTAATTGCTAGTCAATTTTGATTATTTTACTAATTTTCTTAAACATAGATTGAAATCATGAATGAAGAGGAAATTCCTACGGTTGATAAAAAAAGTATCTGATAAATAACAAACTTGTTGCGCAATGCACCATTGAGGTTAAAGGACATGACTAAATTAACTAAATCTGACGATGGTCGGGCAAAGTACAGCCACAGGAGCGATGTTTCAAAAAAGTTGCCATGGTAACACCTGCTAGTATGGAATCTCCCTCCATGCTTAATGGATACTTCGTTGTGGTGACATGCTGCCCATATGAATTTACCGACTTCGACTGTACTTATGAATTCAAAGAACTGATAGGCACATGTGTGCGGGAATCGGGATGTGTCAATTGGAAAGAAACAAGCATTTCTTAGAATTTTCTCCACCAAACAGAAATAGTTTTCATGATAAGTTAACACATGTGTTTTCTTGTTATTTCTTAAGTTAATACTGAAACTCATAATTGAACCATTGTGAAGCATAAATTCCTATTATAAGTAAGTTAAAATAAGTTATTTCTATTTTCTTTCTTGTATCATTTTGTAAATATTGGAAGGAATCTTTGAGTTTAAGTAATTAAGATTAAAGAATTTCCATTCATGAATGAATGTGGGAAGTGGGGGGGGGGGGAGGGTCACTATTACGGCTGCTCTAATGTTTTTAACTATGGGTCGCCATTGTTCTCTGTTATTCGAAAATTACAATTTAATAATATCATAATAACTATTATGTTAAGTAGTCTATGATCATGTTAAGGTTTTTTTTTTCACTATGTCAGAAAACATGCATTATTATTTCACTAGATGAATATAAGAAGGGTTTAATCACCAACACATCACATCACTAGCACTACATGAGTAGATAGAAAGTTACTCTAAGACAATGTACATTAGTGGTCTTTTTGCGGTATTATTAGAGATCATAACAGGTTTCTTCCATTTTAAGATGATTTCTTGATTATTAGAATGGTGTTCTCGCCTTAAATTTGGACTATTGTCTACTCCAGGTTACGATGTCCTTGAACTTGAAGTATCCAACCGTTTCCACTGATGTTTTTTAAATAAATATCTTTGGCACTTAAACTTACACTCTGCATTTAATTCCTATTTAACCAAACATTGAAATAGTTAATATTTTTCTCTGAAATTACTAAAATGAGATTTGCCACATGTATTTAAAAAAAATAATAAAATCCCAATATTTTATTAGTATTTCATTAATATTATACCCTAAAGATTGGATAAAATGGTAATTAGAAGGAAAAAAAATACTTTAAAGTATCAGTACAAATTGGGAAATTTGAAGAAAATAACCTTTTTTTTTTCGCTAAAATATTCTCGATCTTTGTAGCCTTGGTTAGACGTGTGACCTTTTGTCTCACGGTTAGTCGCTTGGGGGACAAATGTCCCCCAAATTCAAATGTTCATGCATACCTTTAAATTCGAATTGAATTTGGGGGACTAAATATCAAAGTAAGTGGGTATTTTAATTAAAAATGCAACATTATTGAACAGAATAAAGTAAAAATTAAAAAATATTTTTAAAATAACTTGAAAAAAACTGTAAGGTGCATGGGCTGCTATCTATTGAGAAATTGACTGTGGGGACATTCGTCAACCATGTGACTAACCAAGGGTTAAATTGGTTCTATGTTTTTTAAGATTGTCAAAATACTTTTTAAACTATGTACATTTTATAAAGGCACACAGTGTTAAAAGATTACTACCACAAACTCTTAAGTCGATTTATGAGGAACTGGTTTTTGTCAGTGTAAGACTTTTTTTTTACAACAGATATAGCTTCAGTTGGAATCAAACCAATTTTTGAAAAAGAAAGTTTAATGTAATTTAAAGTTAAATGCAGTGCAAGGAACCTACTAGAATCTAGTATGTCCATGCAATAATTTTTACTTAATTTTGAACCTTGATGTTTTTATAAAAAGTAGATAATTTCAATTACTTTCAAAACAAAATTCTATTAAAAAAATATATATATATATAAGTCACATTAACAATTCTAGTAGGTTCCCTGTAGGAAATCATTATGTTTCATTTACAATTAAAATTCTAAATATATTACAAATGTAGTTATGACAGGTGCAATTAGACCCTTATTGGGTAATTAAATTTTAGTTAATCTTTTAAACATCACCAAATGGAAAAAACTTTTTATGCAACTATGTTAGTTTTTTAACACTTGTTAAGCATAAAAAAAACTGAGAGTCTACTTCAAAACTTAAAGAAAAAAAATTCTCAATGTGTACTTTAACAAAAGATTCTGATTTTGCTTTCTCTATCGCTGCATGGAGTAGAATATTTTACATGAAATTGTATAAATGTGTTTTTTTCTAACTCAAAGCTTTCTGTTTTTTGTTCTAAAGATTGAAACTGAATGCTAAAGCTCCTTTTGAAGTTTTAGAAATATAATTTTAATATTAAACAGCCTCAAATAATATAAGCTAATATAAAACATTAACTTTTTAATATCCAGTATTTTTTTTTTTTTAATTCGAATATTTTAAATCGTTTATGTTACAATTACTTATGCATGCTTTACTATTTTTAAATAGAATGGTAATTAATGTTGCAATTTATGTTAGCCAGATTTCGTTTTTATTATACTAAAAATCACCATCTGGATATTTGCCCTGATCCTGAGTGATCAGCTGTAAGGGTAATATTCTATTTCACTTCAACTTTCCCCCTCACAATTTGAAACCGAAATATGCGTAGGATTGTAGACATACTTTCTGAAATTTTACATTATTGTTTAGTTATTTTTATATGCATATAGTTTTGAACTACTTGTATTATCAATAGATGAATTTAGTGCTCTGTTTTACAACTCAACATATACTTAGACCTTTTTATAAATTAATCTAAATTCGATGTGGGGAAAAAAACATAACCTCTGTAAACAAATTTAAGTTAAAACCAACCAACGAAGTTATCGGCGCTAAAGCCACACGACAACGTTAGTAGTTATTGAATTTACAGCAAAGTAATATATAATAAATGGAAAAACAACTGGTAAAGACATTTTGTCAATTATAGTCACCCCCCTGACAAAGTTACTATAATTGACAAATATGCCTTTTCCAGTTATTTTTCCAATTTATTACACATTTCTTTACTGTAATTTCTTATTATTAATTCTTTTAGATATTGATTGTAAACTTCAAGATTGATGCAACTTGTCCGTGCTTTGCTAAAAAGAACATTTGGCTGATTTTTATTATTTTTTTTATTAATAATTTAATAAAATTTTGTACTCAAGCTTAAAAACTGATTCTAAAATTTAGATCAAAGAAGCATATTCCTTCAATTTTTTTTTTTTTATAATTTTAACTCTATTCTCTTAACTAATTTGTATTGTTTTTTAACAACTGTAATTGAACTTTTTTTTGTTCAGGTAACCTCTCGAGCATTGCCCCAACTAGAGGAAGACACTCGACTTATCAGTATGTTAAGTACTTTACATCAACGTTACATTGGTACAGATTATGGAAATAAGAAAACACATTTTACTGGAGAAGTATCTCCTGATCAAATTGATGAGGTTGGTTTAAATTTATGTTAGATGTTAATTACAATCATAATAATTTTTAAACACATTTATCATAAGCTAAAAATCATGTGAAGTAATTTTAATACAGAAAAAATTATTGCTTTATTTCACAAAATTTAAAGGAAAAAAAAATGCAATTTTGCAAACATTTAATTTTTTAAAGCTCTTTAAAGACATTATTGAAATGGTTTTTAAAACATGTTAATATTTGATGTTGCTGGTATGCATGATATAGAAATATTTTTTATGTGTGAAATGACAGAGATTCTTCATAAGATATAAATTTTTTTTAACATGTTGACTGGCAAGCTTATTATATTATCAATCACAAGTTATATCATGGTTGACTATCAACATTTTAAACTATTCAAATGCATTACGACTACTGCAGGGATGACAGTTTTCCTCCTTTTTGTTTTTTTATGCAACATTTTCCTTCTCTTTGTTCCTGTTTTGAGGATCTGCATTTTTCTGATCTGAACCAGTTTTTCCTGTAAAAAGTATACTTTACCTCATATCTAAACATAAGATTTTCCCTCTTAGCTCCCCTCTCTTCACAGATTACTTCACTAACTCCTAATATTTGAAATGTAATTATTATATAGTATGAGAAATTTCATGGTATCTTTAAAATTATTGAATCATCCTGCATACTTTTTTTGTTGAATTTTTGTGTATTCTTTCCATGAGCTTTTTTAATGAATTTTTGGATTTCTTCATTTTTGCTCTCTGATCACTCTCATCCCTGGATTACTGTTCGATTGTCAGAAAATTGTATGCACTAATCGAGTTCAACAGAAATTTTAATACGCATTTATGCTAAATGATTCTTTTTATATAAATGGATAGGAAAATATTAAAAACATAGAATCTAGCAACTTGGTTTGTTATTTTTGAATTTAAACTAGAATTTTGTTTAATTAGACAGTAATTTTTAAATATTTCTCTTTTTAGCTATCTAAAACATCATTTCCATTGTGTATGAGGAACTTACATGAAACCTTTAGAAAAAACCACCACTTGAAGTACAATGGAAGATTGCAGTATGGTCTCTTCCTTAAAGGTATCGGTCTGTCGTTGGAAGACGCCATGCAATTTTTTAGAGAAGAATTTACTAAAGTTATGGATATGGACAAAGTAAGTCTATTTTTAAGCTCTTTTAAATCCTTTATATTAACTTCGATTGTGTGTGGATGTGTACTTTTTTTGCTGCCGGGCAAATCTATGGAGACCTAATCAACCCACATGCCGTAATCCCATCAAACTGAAACTTGGGAGATTGATTCGATCTTGATGACAATTTATTCTATCAAATTTTGAGAGCTGTCACTCCCACCAAAACGTCTCTTTTACACGCACTTCTATAATCGCTTTGGAATGCTAATAAATCCCATTCGACCGATCATTGTTAAAAATCTTTTCTGTTGCCTAAATTGTTTCAATCATAATAAATGAAAGATAATTGACTGTGAATGCATAAATTCATTATGGAGTGGATGTTCAGTCAATTCAACTTTGCATTGCATAACAATGACATAAATAAAATAATTTTAACCGATTATTGTTGAAATTCTTTCCTATCGCCAAAATTGTTGTAATCAAAATAAGTAAAAGATGTGTTGCCTTACGTGCGACTTACCAGTTTTTACTCAAATTCTATTTCATTATCCAGATACCTATCTTAATTCAAGCTTAATTTAGCAATATATTGTGACTGAAACTTTCCCCTATTAAGTTTGACAAGGAGAGCTAATTAACTCACTTTCTGTCTTCCAATCCAGCTAAATCTTGGCAAATAGACTTGCTGTAGAGGACAATGTATTCAATCAAGTTTTGGGGACAAAATAGAAGTTAGTAAATAGCTTGGAATGGATCTTTTGTTCTTAGTGGTCAAACACTATGAAAATTCGATCCGAGCTCAAGAAGTTGCAATGGCACCTAAAAATTAGCTATGCGTATAAAGGATTTATACTGAAAACTTTGTTTTTATGGGATATATTATTACTGCTCATTAAGCTGTGTTATTTATCAGTTTCAAATTTTACATGTTTAAAAATGTAAATTTCAATATGAATTGCAGAGTGGTGTTAGCTTTCGACTCGTCTTAGTATCTTAACTGTATACCTCCTAGAAGGTGGGCCGGTAACTTGCAGTTACCATACCTTGAATTGAAACTTTGAAGACACACTTCATAGCAACAATAGGAAAGGGAGAAGGGGGGAGGAGATTGATTAAGGTATATGGTGTTCATAAAAAAAAACTATACCATTTTTAAGAAAATATATATGAACCAGTATATTCTCACTTTATTAATATTTTTTAACCACAAATATTTTTATACACCCTTTAACACAGGGAGGTTAAATCTTGCATTAATCATTACAATGCAAAACATTATTTTTGTAAGCTATATAATCTTAAACTGATTATGTGAAACAGGATGAATTATTTATAAGTTTATATTATATGCATCTAATGTTTGCATATTTGTGTAAATTAAGGCAGTGTTGTGATTTAGAAAAACAGTGTTTGAAGTTGTAGTCTTCTCATTTATTTAGTTAAATTGGAAGCTTGGAGAGAAAGACGCAAGCATTTTATTCGGACCAATAGATGGCGATTGAATGAATTGTAGTGTCATCGAAGAGAATACTGTAAACCATAAAACAGTCTGACACAAGAGCATGCAATACTGATTATTAATTATGGTACTCTCTTATGAAAACACTACCGGGTGAATGGGTTGTCGAACGGGAGAAAGTGAACATCTATGAAGGGATTATAAAACATTGATACATGCTTTGAAAGGATGAATTAAATTAATGCGGATACTAAAAGATATTGTTATTACATGTATACTAATGATTTGGAGTATTTTTTATTTTTATTTTTTCAGTTTGATAAGCAGTACACGTATAATATACGTTACAACTATGGAAAGGAGGGGAAAAGAGCTAATTTTTCTCCTTATAGCTGTATAAAAATCATCACTTCTAATGCTCCTGGTCCTGGCGAACACCATGGTTAGTTTGTTGAAAACAATAGCTTGTCATGTTTTACTTAGTGATGAAATTTAAATTATTTTAACAAAAATTTCACTGTTTATTTGTAGGTTGCCCATTTAAACACTCTGATCAGAGCAATCTCAAACAAAGATTACAGGGCTTGAATATTAGCAAAACAGGCATTGATAATGTGAGTTTTTTTTATTTCTTTAATTATAATTTTTACTAATTAAGTCAATTTTTAGAAAGTTAATTGATTTGTTTTTAGTCAGTCATTGTTCATCCGTTTGATTCATTTTCAAATTACCAATTATGATGTTCTTATTTATAAAGGTTTAGGAAGAAAAAGATTTTTAGTTTCAGTTAAAAATATTACAAGTCTGAATGATATATTTCATGTACAATGTTTTGCATCAACCTATTATAAATGTGTTTCATTTGAAGTATTTTACATTTTACCATACAATATTTCACATTAAATATTTTAATTTGAGATATTTTACAAAATTATACATAATTTCTATGATGGTTTATTCTGGTGAAATAGTTTATAAATATCATCTGTAATTTTATTTCCAGATTTTGGATTTATCTGCTAGGGGACACTATCAAATTGCCTGCACTCGGTATTTTGAAGTTACACATCAAGAAAATCAAGTTGATCAAGGAATAAGCCACCCAAATCAATTCTTTGAAGAGAGTCAAAGAGTTAAAACTGGAGTAAAAAAAGAAAGAGGTAAAATATTTATTTTTAGATTAACAATATCTGCAGTAACAGTTGTTTCTAGGTTTTGTTCCTGTGGCAGACCTTACTTCTGAAAGCCTCACAGGAAATTGCTGCTTGTTTTACAACACTTCGACACTTTGTACACGAACTTTAGATGACGTATGTAGTAATTTGTAAATCTATTATTTTTTATAGCTGTGAGACCCGTACCTCCATCGCAATCTAGCAAGAGTCCTGTAACGGCATCTCAGAAGACAACTAGTTTAGAAGATGAATTTGAAGAAATGGATGATATTGAAGATGTCATAAGTGGCCTAGATGGCATTAAATGAACATTTTAAATTTATACCGTTGGAAATTTCTCTATCATTTTCAAAGCTACTGTTATTAATTTATTTATATGTTAGCATCTTTCTCGTACATAGTGGGTCACCGAGAATGAAGTATCCAATGCCTAGATGGCATGAAAGGACCTATTTTCAGGATGCCCAGTAAGAGGTAAAATAACAAAATATAAGGATATTTGGCAATTCTTTTAACATCAGGGAATTTTTTTTAGAAATAAGTTAAATCAGGGAATTTAATATATTTTCTTTTCATTTTTAATTAAAAAGGAATTCTACATGGAGAAGAAATGGCATTTTCCATCTATGACTAATTTTTTTTTCCGAATAATTAATTATTTTTTTTGTAATAAATTTCCTTGATACTTATCTTAGTTTTTAATGGTTTACATTTACAACATTGTAAAGTTATGAAAGACCAGGTCATTGTCACCAAATTATTCCAAATTATTTGAATTTGGCAGATAGGAAAGAGCTTTTCCAAACTGGGCAGTTCTACATTCTTTAAAGAATTTTATGGTGGTCTCGTGATTGACAAAAAAAAAAAAAACTTTTCAGTAGGAGAGGGGTTAGTTTAGCTTGCAGGCTCAAAGATTGTTTTGGTAAATTTGCTTTACATAGTCATTTGTAAGAAAATTAATATAGGAAAGCAGAGGAACTTACCATTAGAATACACACATTTTTTTTTATTCACAATTTTCTCCCTGTAGAACTGTACCCTTCCTATAATTTTGTCATTTTTTCCAAATTTCCAAGATAAATTAATATATTTTTATACTTTTTATTAAATCCTTTTTCGTGTTACCTTGCATTAAAATTTTTTTCACATAATTGATTGTTTTCTTTAAATAAATTGATATCTTTAGTGGTTAAAAGTGTTCTTGTTCTTTATCTTAAAATGTCTGCTTTTTTTTTTCTAGTTATCCACTTTCATACCTGGTTTTGTCTGTAAATTTTTTTTTAACTTACTGTTAATTTACTTATAAAACCTATTTATAAGCACACATACAACTGGTTCCCAATATATGCATAATCTCTTTTAGACAGTTCTCGACGATGTTCCACCTGCACCAAACTCCTTGAATTTTTTGTTTCTGTCCCACATTTCTCCAGAACTGTTCTATTTTAAGTATTTCAATACAAAAGTAAACTATATTTATCTTTCCTATCTGGTTTGTTGAAAATAAATGAAAAAAATATGCGATTTTATTTGTTATTCTTTTAATTGCGTTTATTTAATTCAAGACTTTAAAAAAAAAGTTTAGTAGATACTATTTAAGCTATTAAGTGTATCAGTTAACTTAATTATATGTTAATAGATTTGAAATTACTTTTTAGTTTGCTTATGTATTAATTAAGATACTAAATTACAATAAAGATAAAAATCTGCTTTTTAAAATAATAAATATTAAATTAAATTACATATATAGTTCCAAATTAATTAACCATTGTTAGAATATATAATTATTAGGCAGTCTGAAATCCTTGTAGTATATTAGCCTCCAAAAAACTTTTTAACTGCCCTAAATCGAAATTTTAGTTGCTCCCAAGTGATTTGAGTTGTTGATATAAATAAAGTTTGCTAAGGAAAATGTTTTTATATGTTATATTAAGTATATAAACCTAAAACTGATATCTCCCGTTATGTTGTATGTTGAATTCTTCTCTCAAGAAAAAATTCAACACTACCAATCATGTGAATATTCCTGTATTTACCAACTTTTTTAAATATTGTAATGTTTGTATATTACTTTTAAGTTCAATTGTCAATGTAAATGATATTTTTTACTCATTGACTAACTATGTAATTAAAAGTTTATTTAAATCAAATTGATTCCTTTAAACAAATTGCATTTTGAGAAATTACATGGTTTTTAATTGAAAGGCAATGGAAAATTGTACTATTAAAAATAAAGTTATATTTAAAAAGTGTTTATTTTAAATTACTTTCTCACATGAAAACATTAGTTTTATTAAGCTCAATTGTCAATATGAGAAATCAGTATTTTTTTACTTGTTGGCTGATTACCAAGTGAAAGTTAGTGATATTAAAATTATATATATTGTTCAAAACAGGTTCCCTCTCTAGATTTTTTTAATCGTTATAGTTTTTTATGTTCTCAATACTCAATCCATTGTCACATTTTAGTTTGAGGTATCAGCCGTACAACTTAAGCAAAAGAAATTCTTAATATAAATATAAAATTCTACTCTTTTTCTTTTTAAAAAAGTGACTGCATTTATTCACTTACAATTTCCAAACTTCAACTTTTGTGTTTGCTCATACCATTATGAGGGATTTGGTTCAAAAGAATCATTGGAGTGTATTGGTTCATTGGAAAAAGTTTATATTGTAGATCCAATATTTAGGTGAATAAGTCTATGGTTATTAGTTAGCATTTGGCTAATGAATTCAGGAGCATTTGAATTAAAGGTCGAGAGAGAGTCTTGCATGTGATTGAAACAAAGTTAAATTCTCGAATGCGGGGGTTGCCATTACCGTAAATTAAAACGTCAAATGGTGTTAACGAATTGAAAGAATGTCAGTTTGGATATTGAATTCATTTTCACTCTAGAAGCTCAGAAATGAGCATATGCACCTCAATTATTTATGACAAGTGTGGAACAAATAATATTTTAAGATTATTTCATAAAATAAAGCTGTAAAAATAATTTATGATTTTCTTAAGTTTTTAAAAATTTCAATTTTTATAATATATTTATTTCCATTCCATTATTTATTACCATTCCTTTATTTCCATTAATTGATAACAGTAACATCGCAGCGAACTGCCCTAAAGCTCTCTCTTTTTTTTTTGCTTTGAAAAACCAGCAATAGTTTCAGTTTTGTTTGAAATGGTTGACAGGTACCCAGTATCCATTTGGTTTACTAGCTCAAATTATTATGATATTTTAGCAAACTGATTTTTTCGTAAAATTGTTAGCATTTGTTTATCAATTGTTCAAACATATTGTTCGACTATTTAAATCAATAAACGGGTTGAAAAGTGTCAGGTCCTAAAAAAATTATAATCTGGATTATTTGTAACTTATTTTTTAAGTTATTAATATAAAATCGTTATACTAAACGACAAATTCATGGACTATATCAAAGTGGAAAGTTTTGACCACTGAGAATATATTTGACTGATAAGGTTAGAAAATGAAAATTCTGGCTAACAATGCACAGGCAGTGATAGAACATTAAATTAGATATCCTGTTGCTTAGCAAGTGTTTTAGAGATTCATATCCAAGCTCAAAATTTAGATAGCGTAGCCATAGAACACTTTTTGGAGCCAAAATTGTTAAACATGCTAACTTTATATATACATATAATATATATCTTGTTTATTCAGCTAATCACAAGTACGTATTTCACTTTTCTAATATATTACAGTTGATTATTACGTCACAAGATGTGTCTACAATATTTCAAACGAAACACTTGACCTCTGACAATGTGACGATGTTTTTTCTTTATCCTGTATATGCAACAACTCCAATTTTTTTTATCTTCTTCCAAAAAATAAATAAACTGTATCTAAAGTCTTTAAGTTTTTTTTTATTCAAAAGAAAGAGAAAGTTAAAATTGACCTTGACATATTGACCTATGTTGTTGTTGATCTAATCTTTAGTTTCATCATTTGGCATCAGCGGTAGTAAACAAGATGGCAGCGGCCAGTGATGATAATGCTCCAAAGCTCTCCAAATGGCAATTAGCAGTAATTTTAGGTGTAGGAACACCGGTTGCTATCGGTCTTGCTTACTGGTATTATAAAAAACGAAACCCTAAAAAAGCAGACACTTCGTGTGAAGATGTGTATGAAAATTCCGAAAGAAAAATTAAAAATCTAGGATTAGGTAACAAAATAAAAACATCTAAAAATGACTCTACAAATGTTAAGGAGGTTTGTTGAAATCTTTTTAATTTTCTACTTTTTAAAATAAAAATCAACTTAATTTTTAGGCTAAGCATTTTGCATGTCCCCTTGAATGTGTCGACCTTTTGAGATGTATGTTCCTGTACAATAATTTTTTCATAAGTCATATGAAAGATTTAGTTATTAAATATGTTATAACGCACAGTTTGAAATCCTGTAAGTGCGAACGCCGACCAAACGGTATAGTGGTTAGCGTGCTAGCTTCTAGACCGCGAGGTTGCGGGTTCGAATCCCGCGTTAGGCATGGGTGTTTGCAAATGTATGTTGGTTTGTTAAATGACGAAATGTTTCGGTGCATAATAGCCCTCGTGTTGCTGACGGCGCCAGATAATCTGAAAACAACCAACCTGTAAGTGTGAAATCTGGTAGCTAGTTTTATTGAGTGGACCTTTGGATATGTTATTAAGCATTCAAAGATACTATTCAAAATTTGGGATAAATCTCTTATTTCATTGCATTCGAAACTAAATTTTATGAAAGATAGAAATGCATGTTCACTAAACACTGGGCAATCTTTGTTTGGCTGGGTTTATACGAAAGATTATTTAATATTATAACCCTTCTATTCTCAGACTCCATCCATAATAAGTGAAGAGAACCAAGATTACAACTCCTGGTTAAAAGTACAGGATCACCGAAAGCAGTGCTCATGATACGTTAACAACAGTGGTCATTTTTCCACAATTTCAATATTTTTTTTCAATCCTTCAAGTTTTTTTTTGTGAAGTAGGACTAATTTAGTCAAAGAATATTAAATAATAACATAAATTGCAATTGCTGTTTACAATTTACACAAGAAAATACATTGAATCGCGAAGGAAAAAAGTTTCCGTTCATCACTTTGTGGAGAAAAAAATATTCGATCGCAAACAAAAGCAACGCATTTTTAAAGATATTTGCAATTTTTTTTTACTCGGCACATGTGTTCAAGATCTAAGAAGATAGTACAAAAGATTGAAACGTGGTTTGAAAGTTAAAAACTTGCTTCACGTGTGTGGAAGTATGGCTTGAAAGAAAGAACTATCTAAAGATCTAAAACTTTTAAATGTTAAACGCTTAAAAAGCGGAATTTCTCAAAGAAAGGTTGCTCAGACTTTTGCATGTGCTCAAAGTACGGTTTGCGAAATTTGTGGAAAATATCGCTTGAGTAATGCTGTACAAAATCTTCCCTGAAGCGGTCGCCCATGTGCAACATCAAGTAGGCAAGACAGGAAATAGGTTAATCTTGCCGAATCTATGTGAAGTTGTACCTCCAAGCAACTTAATGCTGAGTGGTCAAAATATCGAGTAAAGATGTGTACACGTACAGTGCAAAATCGTTTAAGTGACAAAGGATATCATTTCTGCAAAGCCAAAACGAAACCATATATGAGTAAAAAACATAAAATAAGTCGTCTTCAATGGTGCAAGAAACAAAAGCTGGTCTTTTAATGATTGGAAGATGGTTATTTTTAGTGCCTAGGAACTAGGGATGACACTGGAATCTTTGTGTGGAGGAGAGCTGATGAAAAGTTCAAAGAAGATTGCCTCTGAACTAAAACTAAATATCAGCATTCGTTTATGGTGTGGAGTTGCTTGACATCTCAAGGAGTTGGGCAAATTGTGCATAGTGTTGCAAACAATTAATTCTAAAGTATATATTTACATTTTGAGCATTATTTGATTCCTAGTATCGAGGAAGCGTTTGGTGACTCCTCCGATTTCATTTTTCAAAGTGATAACGCATCCTGTCATCGAAGTAAACAGGTCAAGAATTTTTTTAATCGAAATGGAAATTCTCCAATAAAGACTGGGAATCGGCCTGTAAATAGTCCAGATCTCAATCTAATCTAAAATTTTTGGAATGTTTTGAAAAGAAACATTGATAAGAGAAGACTTACCAATATGGAAGAACTACGCCTAGCCACCAAAGAAAGCTGGGGTGAAATTCCATCAAATTTATGTTACGAGTTGGACGAATCCATGTCTTGAAGCTTAAGTGCAGTAATCAAGGCAAAAAGAGGACCAACAAAATATTAAACTGAGTTGATCGAATACTTTTTCCTCACTAATATGATGATCGGAAACTTTTTTCTTTGAAAGCTCTATTTAATTTCGGTAAAATCCTAGATGGACCCACCTCTTGGCAACTTATTTGAAATCTCGCCAAGTTGACTACTAATTGGATATTTGTTGTTGTTATTATTATTATTTTTTCAATTAAAAAAAGATACTTGAAGGCCAGAAATAATAATAATATTTTAAAAAAAAATTAACACCATAAAAACCTTCTCCCAAGAGATCGGAAGCATGAATGACGGAAACAATTAACCTTTTTATGTCTTTTCCAACAAAATTCAACTATCGCATATGAATACATATTAATTAACCAATCAAGTTTCATAATTTCGTTACGCATTTCGAATAGTTTTGGCAAGAAAACTTAGGTTCCCATGGATTCGAAACACCTTTGCGATCGGATGTTCAAAAGAGGCCGCTCCGTAAGATTCTATAAAATTCCAGACAGTTCTCCATAATCCATATAGGTTGCCACATTGGCATTGTTATTGCCACTCGTTTGGTGAGAATTCAAAAAGACGCCAAGAGGTGGGCTGTGCTAGGATCCTCCCTTAATTTCCCCTGCATTGTTAAAGTTAACTGCAATTTATGGTATTATTATTGATTATATCACAAAATTAGCTAAATTTTGTAATAAAATACTCTAATTTGAAAATTACTTATATATTAAATTTGTAGAAAAATTACCTTTTACGTTAACGTATCATGGGCACTGATTTCGGTGATCAGATACTTTTTGCCAGGGGTTGTACAAACAAACCACTTTGATCCTTCTTCAGAAAATGACCTTGAGGTTTTATTTGCCAATGGGGTCTGTTATTGCTTCTGTACCAACATATGACAAGAGTTATGCTTTCACTGATTATCTTTTTACTTATCGCTGAAGTAAGTTTATATCTACAGTCGACTCTCGGTATTTCGAACTCGAAGGGATGTGAATAAAATTTCGAGATACCGAAAATTCGAAATATCAAAAATCTAGAAAAAAAATATTTTGATAAAAGTGAATCGTACAAAAAGGAATACCAAAAATAACTTACCATATTTTATATAAAATATCTATCTAAAACAGTTTGGTAAGCATTCGATGTTCTTTCGGCATCGAGAACATTTTCCAGATGCGCAATGGCTTGAAAAGTCTTTGTTGTCATGCCGGATCGGGATTCAATAAAAGCCCGCATAACATCCATAGCACTCTCAGCTTCTTTAAAAGTTATCCTTTTTGGAGGGACAAACTCTTCATCGTCATTATCTTCTTCTTCTGAATGGGATCGAATTTCTTCAAGGATTTCTTTATCCGTTAAATTTCCGCAAATTTCCACGTTGTTGTCTACATCAACAAAGTCCTGAAGTGTTGTTCCAGAGTCCAAATGTAGAGAATTGGAAATCAAATGCCATTCTTCTTCCACAGATTCCTTAAGGCTTTCGATTTCCTCTTCCTCATCAGGTTGGCTGGCTTCATCCTCTGCAATCACGAATCTTGTCTTTCTAGAACAATTTGCAATTGTCTTCTGTTCCACGCAATTCCATGCTTTATAGGCCATTCGCATGGCCTCCAATAAATTAACAGAGGGGCTGGTTCCTCCATCAATCTCGGCAATACATTTTTTGACAACTTCGTGCCGATACTTCACCTTAAAGTTTTGAATGATTCCCTGGTCTAAGGGCTGCAACTTCGAAGTTGTATTGGGCGGCATAAACTCCACTCTTACAAACTTCAACTGTGAGGTGACAGTGCTGGGATGTGCTGTACAGTTATCTATAAACAGTACAATCTTGCGCTTTTGACGTTTCATTTTCTTTTCGAGTTCCTTTAACCATTTTTCAAAGAGTACCGCTGTCATCCAAGCCTTTTTGTTACATTCGTAGTCCATAGGAAACGATTTGATACCAGCGAAACACCTTGGCTTTTTTGATTTCCCTATCATAACAGGCTTCAGTTTTTCGCTTCCATCCATGTTTGAGCATAAAAGTAAAGTAACCCTTTCTTTGCTTCTTTTGCCGCCATGACAGGGTTCTCCTTTTATGGACATGGTTTTGTCTGGCAGACACTTGAAAAAAAGTCCAGTTTCATCAGCGTTGAATACGTTTTTAGGATCATATTGTTTCAGAATGGGGGACAATGTTTTGACCCATTCCTGGCACACATCTTCACTCACACTTCCACTTTCACCACAAATTTTGTGAAAACTTACGTTGTTCCTTTTTTTGAAATTTTCAAACCAGCCGCTGCTTGCTTTAAATTCCGTGTATCCCAATTGCTTTCCAAAATCCTCAGCTTTCTCTCTTAAGATGTTCCCTCCAAGTGGAAAGTTCTGGGTCCGGCACTGCGTCATCCATTTCATAAGACATTTCTCAACATCAGGATAATCGCCACTTCTCATCTTTTTTCTGTCTCCATGATGATCATCAAAGTTCTTGAGAATCGTGTCTTTATTTTTCAAAATTGTAGACAATGTGCTGTTTGGAATACCAAACTCCTTAGCAATTTCACTCTTTTTCTTTCCTCCCTTTTCTACAGCATCTATGACTCGTTTTTTCTCTGCTAGTGAAAGTGTAGTGCACTTACGTTTTGTAGCCATCTCTACGAAAAATCAACTTTGATGGTGTAACCAAAATCCGATGAGTCGTTAGCTAGTGACCTTTATTTGACCTTCGCTCTTCCGTATACCCTAGCCAATCAGAGTTGACACGTGTCTCTCAGCTAAACGCGATTTCTCGGAATTTATTCTTAATCCATTTCTACCATTGGCTGCCGACAAGATATGTAACATCGAAGTGTGTGTTGCGGAGTATTCCAATAAAACACAATAGGAACGGGAGAAAATATTCTTTAGGTTTTTTAAAATCGAGGGGAAAAAATTTGAGTTGCTTCCGAGAAAACTTCGAGTTACCAAGAAATAAGGAAGAAAAACCTCGAGTTAAAGAGATAAAATTGCATTAAACAAGAAGTGAAGGTGCAGGGAAACTATTTTTTTTCGAGATATCAAAAAATTCGAGTTGTCGAAGTTCGAGCTACCGCGAGTCGACTGTATTTTATAAAGTTCTCAAACTGCATTCTATGATATAAATAACTCAAAAATAAGTAGTGTATTTAATCCGTCCTTGGTAAATTCTTTGTCTAAGGCTCAAATTGGTGTGCTTTCTGACAATCGATGCCCAAGTCAAAATGATGTGTTTTCCCATTTGTCTCTGAATCAAAATCTCAATCAATATTCAGCAACTACTTTAAAAAAAAAAACCAAAAAAACTTTATAACTTGGCCAATGTCACCAAATTCTGATCATACCACAGATTGAAAATTAACCTATTCTCCTCTCTTTAAATAGTAGGATTTGACATTATGTTTCTACTTCAAACAGAGTTGCCAAAAATGTCCAGTTCTTTTTAGTACATCTATACCAAAATATTTCATTGCTATATCTTTGGCATTTTTAATGAATATCTTACGATTTATAATTAAAGTGTGACTTGGATCTTATTTGCAGAGCTACAACTTCTTTCAGGGTTCCCACAGTCATTAAAAGTGCTTAATATACTTAAACTTGTTTCCCAAGCCTTAAAAGTACTTGAAAATGCTTGTAGGTCCTTAAAAATCCAAATTTTTATCACTTATCTAGGCAGCATCACAATTTTTTGGTGTACTTGTATAATGCATACATCAACTTGTGCATCGTTTGGTTCGTATTTGCTGATTGGTGGTGTAGAAATCGAATGGTTGTAGTTACACACTACTCTGAGGTTTATATTGTTATGAATTTTTCCGCTGAGGCAATGATGGCACAGTTTTTAAGATAAAAACTACTATTTATTCACTCTTCAAAGGCACAAAATTTATTCAAAGACAACAGTTTAATCACCCTCAAGCTTCAACACAAGCTTCAGTAAGAACAACTTCGAATACAGCAATTATACAAGTTCACTCTAGTAGGTAAACAAAGCGATCAGCTCACATCGAAGTCCAAAGTCAATCTGAAAACTTTCCCGATCTCCGGTCTTTATATACTTGGCGCGAGAGCATATTCGCGAAATTTCCAACCAATTCGTCGGAAAAGAAACATCTCAAAATTTCTCGATTGCTTTAGGTGTTTCCACCTTTCTCTAACCTGTATAATCGCTGTTAAAAAAATAAAATAAGATAAAAATAAATTACAATAGAATTTTAAAATAATACGTCACTATTTACACTATATACAGACAGTTTGTGCAACAATATTTTGCCTGCCAAATGATCAAAGACCGTCATCTAAGTCCGTTTGTAAGGAAAAATGCAAATTGTGCATGAAAGATTTTGATATTAACACCCTGGGCCAAGCAGCTGTAAAGTTACACATTAAAATCCTGATGAATGAAAACAAATTTTTGAAGGTCCTTAAAAATATTTTTTAGGTCCTTAATAGTCCCTTGAAAAATCAATGATTTTCATTCTTTGATTTTAGTGGGAACCCTGTCTGTGCATTCCTTGATTTTGTTCAATAAAAAATGATTGAAAATGACTATAACAAATACAATATATTAGATACTAAATTTAATGCTAATATTTTATCTTTGTTGTACCTCTTTAAAAGTATCATCATTCTGTTATGCACACTGTAGTTCTTATTAATCACATCTTACTTTAAAAAATACGATTGGTTCAGTAATTATTCGAATCAGATTAGTTTAGTAGTTATTCGAATTAGATTAGTTTAGTAATTATTCGAATCAATTTAGTTTGAATATTGACTATAGTCTCTCAGTTGAATTAGTCAGTCTCATGACCGGAAGTTTACGAGATCGATCCAGCTTATTGTCAAAATATTGTGTAGATGTAGAATCATTAGTGGCAGCTGCATTTACCTGTACGCATGCTTCCGGATTGTGGCTGTAACCCCAACTGTAGCTAGGATTTTTTAATTATAAAATGGGAATTCACAATATTTTGAATAACTTGCTATACATAAAAAAAACTATGTACTCTTCATATGCATATTTATCTGTTCACTAACTTATGTCACAATACATGCATAAAGATTTATGAATTATTATTAATTAGTTAAAAAAAGTTGTGATATGCTGTACTAGCTCTAAAAAAAGTACCGGTATACCGTACCAGCCCCACTACACTCCTAAGCCTCGCAGTTGCGTGGTTGGGTGTTGCGTTGTCATGTAATATAGTTAAACATTATGAAGAAAATTGACTGTGTTAATCATTTAAATGTGGTAGAAGTATGCAGCTGGCACTTTGCTATATATGTGTAGTTTAAATAAAAAAATTTAATTGCAGACGCCATATTCAAAAGCTAAGGCCTTTAAAGATAAAGGTAACAAGCTTTTCAAAGAGGGACAATTCGACAAAGCCATTGAATGTTATACGAGCGCTATCGAAATATGCCCAGTCGAGCGAGCCGAAGATTTAGCTACATTTTATCAAAATAGGGCAGCTGCATACGAAAATTTAGTAAGTATCATATATACAAGATTTACTTAAGTAGGTACAAAATAAATTTACTATTTATCTCTTTATATCTTTTTTTCAAAATTGTTACCATAAGAATCAAAAACATTAGTTATTTTTTTTCCTTAGAAAAATTATGGAGCTGTTATTAGTGATACTACAAAAGCTCTCGAATATAACAAGTCATATCAGAAAGCTTTGTATAGAAGAGCAAAAGCCTATGAAGAAACTGGGATGTTGCAGAACTGTTTAGAAGGTATTATTTTTTCTGGGTATATGTATCTGACTCTTGCTAACTATGAATCTGCAACAATATAAAAACCAGCAATTAAATCTGGAAACCAGTGTTACTGGTTATTTAAGCAAAGTTCATCCTAGACATTTTTCAAGGGGCGGCCCTCCCTGCCTGCCCTTTTTTTAAAAAAAACCCCGCCCTCCCTATTCTTTTTATCGAAATTAGCGCCCTTCCCTGCTTTTTACAAAAGAAATGCCACCCCGCATGAATTCGTTAAACTTTCCTTTTTCCCTCCCCCTGCGGATCACCCCTCCTGAAATCGTCTGTTGGGCATGCGAATTCATGTTCAAATGCGCAACGCACAAACCAGGGACTGAAATCATTGAATGGATGCGGATATGACGTGTGTCATTGGTAGATGGATTGTAGGGGGTCGTCTTAAAATTTCCACTAGTTATTTAGCATGGATGAGCATTTCGTACGTACTTTGATTAAACGTATTTCGCTGGATTTTTACCAAGCCTTCTCAAAAGAGAGGAAATGAATTTGAAAGGGGTGATTAAGTTAGTTAAAGGGGTAAACCATCAAATGTTTACAATAAGCATTTAAAAGGAATATTTCCGTTCGGACATGCGGCATTGCGATGCTCTGTTATTAATTTTAGGGGAATGCCTTTTTTCAATTTATCCATTGCTAATTAATTTCTAAATGTCTGTTTTATATGTTAAATTAAATATCACAGAAATGTAATCGATATTCCTGATTATTTCCGATTAAAATTTTTTTTTTCTATTATAGCCTGTATAATTATAACGGCATGTATGGGAAAAAATCGCCGTTTTGAGGAAGAATTTGATCAGATTTGGAAAATAAAAAAAATGCAGAAATTTTAGGACATAGGCCAAGTTCTGTAGTCAGAATACTCCTTGTGATATCCCATAATGAATATTGTTGAATGTAGAGAAACACTATTCCCTGTCATACTATATTTTTTTTATATATATTAGATCATATTGGAAGAAATTCCTGCAGTTTTTTTAACAGATGGAAGAACTATGAACTATGCAATGATTAATGTCAGGCTAATAAAATGTGTATGCCTCAGATGCCTATAAATCCTATTTCGACAGCCTTTGTCCATTTAGCACCAAAAAATTGAAGTAAAAAATTATGGTATTCAGAGTCTGTCATCCAAAGAAGAAAAAAAAAAGTTGTCAAGCAAAACTTTCAGTTTCTTAATTGTTGAGTTAACAGAATTTGACACACTCTCTAAATTTGACGACTTTTGCTAAGGTAGTTGCTTTAGTACTTAAGTATTGATATCAATTGAAAAAAAGCTAACTAAGAAGAAGGATGCTACAACATTAAAAATAGTTTGTGTTGGAGGGCTTTGGCCGTATCAAAAGCACTTGGTTCTGATCAATCAAGGCTGGTATGTAAAAGGTAAATGTTAAAAAATATACAATACTTGTTAATCTTCTAAATGCAGCTAATATTCAGGTTACTGAATTTTAACCAAACTTTGAAAATGTTTATTTTTGTGTGTGCAATTTTTTAAATATTTTATTTTCCCAGTTTTATTATGTTATATATTGAATTGTTTTAGATATAACTGCTGTCTGCATGTTTGATGCATTCAGAACTGAAAACTATTTGAAAATGACTGATAAAGTAATGAAGCAACTTAGCAAGCTAGAAGCCAAAGAAACATTTAGTGTAAGCAATATGTAATTACTTTTTATTTGAAGTTCCTTAACAAGTTACTGATTTTGCTGGTTTTATTAAATTTTACAATCCTGTGCAGAGTTTAAGTCAACGTTTTGTCCTCCCGAAATTGTGCAAACCACGATTTGCAATGTCAGATTCAATATGCACTTATATAGTAACACAAATGATGTTAAACCTTTCTTCGTTGTTAAATAATGATATATACTACAAAACATACTGGATTGTAAAGTTTAAACTTTGTTTTTTGTTGAATCGATTAAACATTGCAATTATCTAAAAAAAAAAGATGAACTTTTATTATAATTCTTTTGTTTAAAATTAATTTTTTCATTTTCAGAAAAGGGTACCCCGACTTCCTTCAAAGCATTTTGTTCGTCATTATTTTATTTCGTTTAGTGAAGATCCAATCATGAAATCTGTTGAAGCATATAAGAAAGATGCAAAAGATAAAAATACTGATGCACTGAGGTAATGCCATTTTAGCTGCTTTTTGTTTTATGTTTGTAAATAGTATAAGTATTGTATTATTTTAGTATTTATTATTTTTTATTTCTAAATTTCGAAAGTAATTACTCATAAAGTGCCTTTTCTTGACCTTTTACTTTTGGAGAGACAAAAAAAAATGCTGGTTTCTCTATACCCCCCCCCCATCCCCCTGAAACAAATGCAGGTCTTTTTAACAAAATGCTGAAAATTAGACACTAAAGTTTTTGGACCTGAAGATGAGTGGTAATGTTAAAAGAAAAACTTGTTACAATTTTAACATTCTGGCCGTCATGTACACAATTAGAAGTTGAATACTATAAAGTTTTTAAAATTTAGGAATTTTCTGAATAGTGGAAGATAGTTTCTATATACGAACAGATACACGGCCACACAAACCCTTTGTTTTATTTGTATCGATTAACTTTTTCCATATTTTTTCTCTCGCTAACATCCAACATCATGGAATAAAAGATGGACATCGTTTGATATTTATATAGGCATAGGGCAGAAGTCAAGATGTATAGACTCACACTCAAGATTTTTTATTAATTGCACAGCTGTAAATATTTAAAAAAAAATCAGATTGTACTTGGATTGATTACGCTGTTTATTTGGATCGTTAACGCCCGGCGTGCATTACCGGTGGGTCACACGCGTCTGTCCTGTGGGGCGGCGTGTATCACAGGTGGGTCACGAGTCTGTTCCATGAGGCGGTGTGCATCACGGTGGGTCACACTGGTATTTCGCAAATATGTAATGCAAAATAGGTTTATATTTTATCTCAACATTATGAGCAGCCATTTATTAGTAGAAACATAACAATATTATTAACTTAACATTATAATATTTTATTTTTTTGTGCAATTTTTAAAAACATGTTTGACACAGTGCTGGCTGGCCCCCATGCGCAGAATATGTTGTTACTTTTTTGGCTTTATTTGCGGTATACTGTCAACCTTTTAGGCTAGACATGCGTTTATAACATTGTTTACATCGCTGTCTTGTTTTTCTCGCATGCCCTTGGTACGACTTCAGAAAATGTTAACGTCTTTTGGACAGTACTTCATTTTCACTTAGCGTTTCTTCTCTGTGTGGATTGACTGTACTAAAAAAAATGATCAAAAATCTTCTCCCAAAATTTGAAATTTTTAATTCTGTACGAAGTTAAAAAAAATTGTGCTTCGCGCTATGAACGTTTCTCATAAAAAAATTTCTCAAAATTGCGTCTGATGGTCAGAATTCACGTTAGACCTCTACTTTTTGAGACAAATTGAAAAGAGTATCCCAAAATTAACTGGTCCCTTCAGCTTTACTTAACATTTACAGGTATACTCAAATTGATATTGTCAAACTATTATATATCAATGTGTTAGTCAAAGTTCACGAAATTCATTGCATCCAACAGGAATCGTCTCACTTTTGTAGTTTTTTTTATAAATTGAGGTTAAAGTTGAAAAATTGCGATTTTCTTAAAAATCGATTTTTTTCAAAAACTGAGGATGATGGGCAAAAACTGATTTCAGATTAATTTTATCTCTTTGGGATCTATAAGAATCACCTAGTGAATATTAGTGTGCAGAAATCGTGTTGAACAGTGTAATCTGACTCTGCGCTGCTCCGTTCCTCGAAGCGAACAGTGAATTTAAGCACTGCCTCACAGAGAAAACCTTGAATATCAGTGCAGGCGTCAACATGTTAAGTAAATGTTATTAGTCCTATACTTGACTAATAAAGTTAGACAGGTTTTTAAAATGTTTACTTGGGAAGTTAGACAATTCCTTCGATATATCTTATCTTTCACCAGAAAGACTTAAGCTTCTGATCAATTAAAGAAAGAAACCAAATTATTGTTATGCTTTTCTAGAATCTTCTTGCTTGTTATTATTTTCTCTGTAATGTTAGTATAAATTTATCTTCTCCCAAATGTTAATACCTGTCTATTTTGCAGCGGTTTCAGACTAGTCATTCACCATCTTGCTGAAGAGAATTTCGACGAAGTAATTCCCAGTTGCAACGTCGAAATTGAACGCTCCGGTCCAGATATGGCTGAAGCTTATTTAGTTCGAGGCACTTTCAAGTTGCTCCAGGGTCAAATACAAGACTCTTTGGAAGACTTGAATAAATTGCTTTCTTTAGAAAGTGTTGATGTCAAGGTTAGTCACATGTTCGTATGATTTTAATGCTGGAAGTGTTGTAACTTTCTTACTATCCAAATAGGATTAGATGTCCAGTCACTACTTATGAGAGGTTAACATTATATGAAAAAATTTATATCCATGTTATTCTTTATTGACAAGATAGCCTAGCATTGACTAGGGTCTTGATAATAACTTTCTTCAAATAACTTGTTTTCCAGTTATTTACTGTCAGAACAGTGATATTTTTTTCTATGTTCTCGACTTATCCGAGATGGAGTTGACCCATAGCTTATTTATATTAAAACTAGCTGAAGTACCTGGTATTGTGTAGGAGGAAATAGCTGGCCCTGTACAACCCGATTCAAATTGGTTCAGTCGATTGCAAGTTATAAATGTGGGAGTAGACGATCAGAGAAGGGACACTTGTTGAGTGTAGATTCCAGCTTTAATGAATCCTTATTGCCTCTTATCTCATACTACATTAGGCACAAGCGCCTTTCTTACGTATATTCACATCGAGAATGTTCAGTGATCTGTCTCTCTCATCAGAATGAGGAATACCTCCCTCTGCCGCTAGGAGTCGCCACGAGGGGTTCTCTAGTGGTGCGCCCTCTATCTCCACACTCGGTCATCTTGGCGAACTATGTCCTCATAGTTTATATCTGAAGTTATCTGAAACAGAAAAACACAAGGAAAGCAATATGTACAGATACTATGATTGTCACATCTATGATTGTTTTTGGTTGGAGTCACTTTGTAATGGCCAAAAAATTTTGCTCGTTGGGTGTAAACTTTAAATGTTCTGGGTTTTTTGCGTCTTTTCTTAAACTGTTTGTGGTTCTCCTTATTCACTGAGGTTTCTTCAGTATTCTTACTTGCATCTGACAATGATCTCTTCTTTTTATGTTCTTCCTTCACATCCTTCTGTTCTTCTTTTTTGGTTTCATCTTGTTGAAGGTTCATTTTCATCTTTAAAATTTCTGCATTCAGAAGTTTCTTTCCATGCTGAAGATTTTCAACGAGAGTAGAATCTTCACTTCTTGCTCTAACTTGTTTAGTTATCTTCACATCCATTTCCTTTACTTCTTTTTGTCTGGAACATAATTCTCTCTCCAATTCAATGCTGTGATTTTTTCCCTTCAGCTGTCTCTTTAAGTTTGCTCCTTCTTCTAAACTTATGACTGAGGGTTGCAATACTTTATTAGTGGCACTCAACTCACATTTTCCACGAGTTTGGCATCGTTGACCTAACTGTTCTTGTATTAATTTGGCTATTTTCAATTCATTTTTAAGATGGATAATTTCTTCTTTAGCTTTTCCAATTTCCATTTCACAACCTGCAATGTCTTCTCTGTATTTTTCAAGAATTTCAGTGGTTTCTGCCAGTTCCTTTAAATTTTCCGATTCTATTTCTTCAAGTTTAGCTTGTAATGCATCATTCTTAGCTTCCAGTTTAGAGTACTGTACTTTGAAAGTAGCACCTTCTGTATGCAACTGTAAGATTTCATCTTTACATTCTTTTATTTTGCTTTGAGCTTCGTTCAGTTTGCAATTAAATTCTTCCATTTCTCTCTTGAAATCTTCATCTCCTCTTGGTACAGCTTTTTTCGCTTCTACTTCAGGAAGTTTTTCTTTAAAAGGCGTACATTCTGTAAGTAAACATGCCGCAATCCTACGCTTTTCGCCAAATAATTTCGCATCTGCTACGGAATCTTCTCTCTTCTTTTCGCCGCCAAGGTCTAATCTTTCTCGGATCACACCAGTAAGATGACTAGCGCTTCTGCATTCGGAAGGCGGAGCTACAAATTTCTCCTCTGCTCTGCTTCCTGATTGGCTGCCTCGGCTGTCGATCTTCTTCTCAACTGTCAGAACAGATTTGATTGACATCTTGCGGAGCTCTTCTCTCTCATTTTCTCCTTTGGCCTCGCCAGACAGGCGCCTGATAACTTGTAAATAAAAAACACGTGGATCCTCTCGGCTTGGATCTCGAAGCTGTCTGTAAAAGGATGGGTTTTCGAATTTTCCTATAATGTCCATTCCAATTATTAATTCATTTGTGTGGTCTTTGATGACGTATATTTTTGCATTGACTGAATGAGTGTCGATTTTAATGTCAGTATGGAAATATCCTAATGGTTGTACTTCTATATTACCTAACCCTTTTAGTAATATGTCATTTGTCATTAATTGGGGTGATCCTACTTTTATATACAAGTCCTCAGAAATGAAAGTGACTTGGCTCCCTGTATCATTAATAGCAACTATTTCATGATCAAATATTATTACCTTTGTGGTGCTTTTATTGTCAGTGTATGCACTAATTTTATTGATTGGACTATTATAACTTTCATTTTCGGGATACACATTACTTTTATAATTAGGAAAATTACTAATTACAGCTCTATTTGCCTTCTTTTTTGGACAATAGGCCTGAACGTGCCCGATTTCATTACAATTAAAGCATTTAATACCTTGACATTTAACTTCAAACTGGTTATATTCATTAGGCCACTCTGTATTATTAACAATACCATTATTTCTTTCTTTATACAAGTGGTTAGTACTGGTTTGAGCACGAACGAATGGACGTTCCTGCATATTTTCTCTAGACTGCCAGTGCTTCCTGTTTTTTTCTTCATATTTATTTTCGCGAAATACCGTATTCTTTTTTAAATTATTTCTAGTTGAATCAAAGTCATCAAGTTTGTTGACCAAAATTTCCCTATTTTTTATTTTCGGAAGTTCGTCCATAAAGTGTTCTCGAATTTCTTTGGGTAATTTTCTTTTTATTTGATCTACTAGCATTAATTCTTTTAAATCTTCAAATGTTGTGACATCAAGTCCGCTCAACCATTCTGTTAGATAATTGTTTAGTTCGAAAGCAAAGTCTCTCCATGTCTGACATTGTTCTTTTTTATGGAATGAGAATTGTATTCTGAACTGTTCTGGGCTAAGTCGGTATCGTCTCAGCAAAATGCTCTTAATGTGGTCGTAATTATTCGCTAGTGTTTCCGGCTCACGTGTTATTAAGCTTGCTATGTCAAGTGGAAGCAATGTAATTAAATAATTTACCCAAGTATCTTTCGATATTTCTAGACGACTAATTTGTCTCTCAAATAGTGTCAAGTAGATGCTTATGTCACTACCGTCAAACGGTTTCATATACTGTAATATATTTGGGCTTCTGCTTACTTCGTTTTCCCGTGCGTTTGTTACAGTAGCGCCAAGTTGGCGAACTTCTGCTTCTATGCGCAGTTTCGCTAACTCGAATTCTTTCGCTTCCCTATCTTTTGCTAACTCAAACTCTTTCGCTTCCTTTTCTTCACGGTCATTTACAATTGTGTTTAACATATTTTTAACAAAGTTTTCATCATAATCGGCGTGTTCTGTTATTAATTTACATAATTGAGCGATTTTTGGGTTAATGGGTTGTTCCAATCCCAGTTCATCTATTAAAGCGAGTAAGTCATTCTTTCGTGCTCTGGCAAGAAACGCCATGTTAGTATAATCGAAAATTGTACTCACAGTTTTTCTGTTGACTTGTTACCTCGACTTGTGACAGTCAGTGCCTATGTTTCGTTATGGTCTCCCAGTGCTTGCTGGTCCCCTCCTTAATGATGTTGATCTCTTGTATTTGACACGAAGTTTCTTGGCTTCGACGGCGGTGTTCCAATGCTTGTTGTTTCCGCTAAACAATCCTCTTCGTCGGCGCTGACTTCGCTTTTCCGACGTGGTGGTTTCGCTTTCCGATGAGGCGTGATTTCACTTTCCGGTCACTGTGCTAGCTGCTCCACTTCTTAGTGATGTCGACTTCTTTTATTCGATGAGCAGTTTCTTGGCTTCGTTAGCAGTGTTCCAATGCTTGTTGTTTCCGCTAGGCAATCCTCTTCGTCGGCGCTGACTTCGCTTTTCCGACGTGGTAGTTTCGCTTTCCGGTGAGACGTGGTTTCGCTTTCCGGTCACTGCGCTGTTATGCCGTTTACACTGCTAGGTGATACGACGGCTTATACTCCGATCTCCGGTTCACTGCTGGGTGACTACGGGGCTGTTCTGTTTCATTTGTACTCGTACTTCTGGTTTGCCTTTACACGTTCTGCCGTTTGGTTTTTAACGTAACGTTCTGACGCCTACTCAGTTCGTGATGCCGAGCCCCCATGTGGGAGTAGACGATCAGAGAAGGGACACTTGTTGAGTGTAGATTCCAGCTTTAATGAATCCTTATTGCCTCTTATCTCATACTACATTAGGCACAAGCGCCTTTCTTACGTATATTCACATCGAGAATGCTCAGTGATCTGTCTCTCTCATCAGAATGAGGAATACCTCCCTCTGCCGCTAGGAGTCGCCACGAGGGGTTCTCTAGTGGTGCGCCCTCTATCTCCACATAAATATGTCCTTTTACCCACTATACTCGATCTTGCCGCCAAAACCACAAATTGTTAGAAATTGTGTTCCCTGATAGTCTGGATTAGACAAGATTCCTATAGAAAAAAAACCCAGTTCAAATTAGTCCTTTAGATCTCCAGTTATGATTTCATACTCCTGGGGATGAGGTGATATTTCAAAATCTCATGTGAACATTGATTTTCCTCATGTTTTGAAGATCAAGTGTGCACAAAGATCGGAATAAAACTGTAAATTTCTATTAAAATCAATCACACATGCACATAGAAACTTTTATATATATAGATTATGTGTATATTTTCAAACTTGTATTTATGTATGTTTATTACTTGAATTTATGAAATTGCAGGATATCATGTTTGGATTCATTATTGGAAGAGAAGTTTTATTTAATGACAAACATAGCTTTAAAGTTGAACATCTGGTCACAACGAGTGGCCACATACTGCTTACTACACGACCACCAAACAAGTGCATAGTAAATGTTTGTTTGCTCGACTTTGTAATAAATAAAAACAAATAACCAAACTATTTGATTTGACTCAAAAATAGGTTTGTATTTGCAACTTGTTATGGCCCTGTGACGTCTGAGTCCTAAAAGTGTGCTCATATCGCCAGTTAAAATATAACTAAAGTGTGAAGTTTTGCAGGTTTTTGTGGCATGCGAATCAAATTATGTTGGATGGTTTATGAAGTAATGAACAATAGGGTGGAACGAAAAAATCAACTTTTGATTTTTAATTTGTAATAGTGCGGAAAAGTTGCTTTTTGATGTAGATAAGATAAATTAAAAATATGAAAAATATTAGAATACGTCTTGAGGTGCCGCAAAGCCGTTAAAGTTTCAAAAAATTGAAATTTTTGCTATATTTTAAATTTTTTTTGACGATAGAATCAACTTTTGATTTTAATTTGTAATAGCACGGAAAAGTTGCCTTATGGTGTAGATAATATAAATTAAAAATATGAAAAATATTAGAATACGTCTTGAGGTGCCGCAAGTACGTTAAAGTTTCATAAAAACACACTTTTTTGAACTTTTTCAAAGATTTTTGCTTGTCTCGATTATGAAATAAATAGCTTCATTTATGCGTTATAAAATAAATAGAAAGATAAAAACAATTTTAGTATTACATTGGCATCCAGGAGTCTGAGTCATCGCCGGAGCGGATGTTGTGTGAGGGTTGGGGGGGGGGGGGGGGAATTGGACAAAGATTTGTCTGCGTGCGGTGACAAGCTCAGATCAGGTGTCAGGTCAGTAGCTGTGCCGAGTTCAGTTGAGTTGGCGCCTCCGCTCCGTCTAATGTGTTACAGATTAACATAATATTTTGTTAGTATGTATTCTACTTTATTGTTGTGAGTTAAAGTGGCTCAGTCTAAATTAGTGAAGTCAAGACAAATGTCGGAATGTCCAATTTTTGGGAAATGTAGTGATGTGCTTGATGTTGAACTGCCTACTTACGAATCTGTTATGAAGTGCTACTGTTATATCAGACAAAACCTCAAAAATGCTTCAGAGAAGGATCCTACTGTAAGTGAAATATGTGACACTTAGTTCCCAAAATAGAGCAAATATGGTCAAGAGCTTCTATTCCCGTTGTTTCTAGCCAAAGAATTTTACTAATGATAAGAGCTTATCATGCTAAGTACAGAAATTTATTAAGGTCTAAAAGCAGAAAAGGGTCGGAAAAGTTTGACTGCAACCTCTCAAAATTTAGAGGCGAGGCCGAACGTTTATTTGATATTGTTGCCTGTAAGTGTGTAAGCCTGTAAGTGTGGTAGCAGACAGTATACAGGAGTTTCTTGAAGATAGAGAACACAACAATCAATTTTTTAGACTTTACTGCTATTGGGTGCTATGGAACCGTTGTAAACACTGGACATAATAATGGTGTGATTTATTTGAGGGAAAAGGAAACATGAAGACCGTTACAATGGTTAATTTGTTTGTTCCATGGTAATGAGCTACCATTGCGACATCTTTTTTGTCACTTAGATGGTAAAACAAAGGGACCCAATGAGTTTAAAGGTGAAATAGGTCAGCAGCTAGAAAACTGTGCTAATCTTCCTGTGGTTACTTTCTTGCCAATTGAAAATAACCTTCCTCTTTTGGAGGACAAAAATGATTTAAGTACAGATCAGAAATATTTATTGGATATGTGTATTGCTGTATCAAGTGGAAATTGCACCTTAGATTTATCTTTACGAAACCCTGGAAAACTTGCTCACTCCAGGTGGTTGACACTAGCCAACCGCGTGCTTAGATTGTATGTGGCAACTGAGAATCCAACTCAAAATCTTAAGACTCTGGCTGAGTACATTGTGAAAGTGTATGTGCCTGTGTGGTTTAATATTAAGTTAAAACCTTCATGTACTTATGGTTCCAAACATCTGTTTAACCTAATCTCATATTCACGCTACCTCTCTGACGATCTCAAGAACGTTATAGATCCGGTTATTCAAAGAAATGGGTATTTTGCGGCTTTAGATAATCTCCTTTTGTCCATGCTATGTGATGAACGCAAAATTCAAAGAGAATTTGGTTTACGAAGTGTTTTAAAAGCAAGAACAGAAAGTAGAGGCGGAGTCAGGAAGTTCAAAGTTCCAAAGATAAACTTCGATGCAAAGGATTACATCGACATGATCTCATTTCCTGAAAATGACGTAACTGAACCTCCCATGTTAAAACATGTTTCCAGTGACTCTCTCAAAGACTTTATACGGAAGGCATCTGAAGATGAACCAAATAGTAAAGTAGACCCGGTTATCGACTTTCCCCGGCTTCCTTGTCACACGCAAGCAGTAGAAAGAACTGTGAAACTGGTGACCGAATCGGCTCAAAATGTCTGTGGTTCAACCGCAAGAGAAGGATATATAAGAGCAAAAATTGACTCACGTAGGAATATGCCAAAATTTAAGACAAAAAACCAGTTTAATCTAGCAATGAAGTAGAAACAAACATTTTGCAGATGTAACATTTGCAATCATTAAGGATACAGAAGTAAGAAATACAAAATTTTACATTACAATATATTTTATTATTATTATTATATTTTGTAATTCATAATTTTTTTCAACTCTAATGCTTATATATGCATTTAAAACCATCTTTTGTAACATTATATATGCGAGAAATTCATAAAAAAAAAATTAACAAAGTTGATAATTTTTCATTTTTTTTATAAACTTTAAGCTCTTTGCGGCACCTCAAGATGTTGTAGTATTTCAACCAAATTTTTTCCCCCTCTTTTTGAACTTAAAAGGCAACTTTTCCCAACTATTACTAAGTTAAAATTTAAAAAAAAAATTTAAAGGCCATTTTCGTTCCACCCTAATGAACAAGCCTTTAAGTATAAAAGAATAACCTAGAATCATGAATTTAGTTTTGGTTTAATGTGTGTAATTTAAAGCCAACATTTTCTTTTTTAGGTAAAAGTGAATTGCTTAATCAAAGTTGGAACACTAAAAGTTCAATTAGAAAAAATGGAAGATGCTCTGGAGGACTTTAGTAAAGCAATAGAACTAGATTTAAACAATGCAGATATTTATCTACACAGGGGACAGGTAATTATTGATTGATTTGTAATTGATTAGCCTTGCTATAATGTCTATGAGTTTGACAGTGCAGATCTAAAAGAAGTTACTCATTAGAAATTTTATGACTTATAGAATCCTGTGAAATTTTTATATTTCAAATATATGACTTACCTAATTTTAAAACAGGTAATGTTTCAAAAATTAAAAGCTTATGTACATATTATGATATGGTGGTATATTATGTTAAGGAATTTGCAATTCTCTTGTTAATTCTTTAATTTGCCTGGAATTGTAGTTGATCACCACTTATCCTATTTTCATGTAATTTGAACTCGAAGCTTTATTTTTACTTTACTGAAGAATCATAAATTAACTAATTCATGTATAGGTACATAATCACTAATTAAAACTTTTGAAATTGTTAATTCTTGATTAAACTCTTACTAATAGTTCAGTAAACCTCTTTTGCTCTAGTAGATACAGTTAGAATGAGCTTTTGTGTGACTTGGAAATGAAATTGTAAGTAAAAAGTTTTAAGTCGAATCTTTCCTAAGTTAAGTTCTAAAAGCCTTAAGTTAAATTTTTGTTACAAATTAAAATTCCATGCACTTAAATTAATATATGCAATTTAATTAAGCGATTTCATGTAAAAAATATCTGCTCGCATTTTGATATAGGAAATGACTGTTCAATTGTAAGTTATTTTCCGAAATTCCACCCTAATAAATTGTGTAAGTTTTTTTAAAAAAACTGTTAGAGTAACATTCATCAAAAAGTGTCAATTGATAATCAATAACTGCTTTGCTTACATATACTAAATATAGTGGGTTCTACTTTTTACATTTATTGCCATTCAAAATAGTAACCTTCACTTCAGAACTGCATGTTTTTAATATAGGAGCTTCTAATATCTTCATTATCAAAATAGATATTTTGCCCTTTCTTAAATCGATTACACTTAATGCATTGTTAATCTGAGCATAGTGATAGATATTGGTATCATCATAAGCAAAGGGCCAATTTCTAAAAGTGAGGTATTAAAAACTTAAAAATAAACATGATTTTGGCTGTCAAAATCACTAAAATTTTAAAAAGTGAATTGTTACTTCGCCTCTTGCCATTCCTAATTGCTGCCACTGGATAGACCAATTAAAACAGTGCATTGCATGCATATCTTTAATACAGTCTTTGTACATCACTTACACAATGTAGGGAAATGCTTCGTGAGTATCTACTCTTGTATTAACAATTGTGTCCTGGTTGTTGGAACTCGGAAGTAAACCTCAGTAATAAAAATTTACATATTGTTGAAATGTGTGGGACTCTCTTTGACTGGTGACGGTAAAAACACATGTTAATCGGTTTGGACTAGTTGTTGAGAGTTGAACAGGTCAAAATCGTTGTATCCTCAAATCAACTAGATCTGCTATATAACTTTGGTGATTTCTGTAATAAATGAAGCATTTCCTAAACTTGCATTTTTATTAGTTGTTTTTGTGATGTTTAAGAATGATCTCTAATCCCCTAGACTTATTGCATTATTTCCTGTGATATTTATTGGCTTCAAATCATGAATATTTTTGCTGATACAGCAATGATTAAAACTCAATACAGAATTTAAAGGAAAAGTAATGTGTGGATTTTTTCCTATTTTGATTCAAGAATCTATCTCTTAGTCAAAATTGTAATGCCATCTGTTAGGTAAACATTTTCTTATCTTTAGAAGCAGTATGTACTAGGCAATTTGCAACTGAAAATATTCATTATATCTCATGGAAATGAGAATGACGCAAAAACGACTCTCATTAAGCATGTGCTTATGTATAATTTTTCTTTAATTTTTCAGGTATATCTTCTGCTAGAGCGTATTGGGGATTGTTTGAATGACATGGAGAAAAGTTGTGCTTTAAACCCTAATTTTCCATCTGCCCAAGCTCAAAAGTGTTACATTCAGTATCGCTGTGGGATCATGTTCAATGACGATAACCAAAAGTCAGCCTCTTTGAAAGGGTTTGAAGAAATTGAGAAGAATTTCCCCAAATGCTCAGAGAGTTTCTTCCTTTATGCTCAGGTATATCAGTTGAAGAATGAAGTAATAATTTAAGCATGCAATTTTTTTTTGCTATGACTGCATACTTGATTAATTTGTATGCTTCTATATCCTTTCTGTATCAAAAAGACAAGTTAATTGTGTTTGGAAGCAGTTGTGGAATTGATTGTATGCATACTGTTTATTTTTGAAAAATTGATTTACACTTAGAGGTACCAAATTTTATAAATTTTATTTTTAGATAATATAAAGGGCATATTTCTAAACTGAACTAGAGTGATCTTAGGTTATGAGACAATCTAAACACTTCATGAAGGAAACCTCAATCCAAACACAAAAGTTCATATTATAACCTAACAGGAAGTCCCTGTAGGATTATCATTGGTTTGATGTCGCTGTCTCGGGAACCATCTTAAAACAATGAAAGTTGTTGAGGACTGTGCAGAGGCTGTAGAAACTCAACTGAAGCAGTGGAGCATGTTTTTGGTGAATGTCACTCGTCTACAGGCACTAGGTTTAAAGCTTGTGATGTTATAGACATCAAGTCTAATGAATTCTGCAATATCTATATCTTCTTAAACTATTTGTCCTTTTGTATGGCTACTGCACTGCTACTGCTATACATAATTAAAGCTGTATGAGAGGTACAATGGATCTACCCAGCATGGGAATATTTGGTTTTGCCTCTCTATCTTTCGAATCTTGACTAAAGGCATATTTTTAATCTCGTGATTCTATTTTTAAATCCTTTATTTTAACTTCGATTGTGTATGTTTGTCGATGGCGGGCAAATCTGCGGAGACCTAATTAACCCCTTTGCCATCATCCAATCAAGCTGAAACTTGGCAGATAGATTTGATGTTGATTACAATGCATTCTATCAGATTTTGGGTCTGAAAACTGTCCTTTAAAAGGTTGCTTTTACAGAATATTAATAAACCAACCTGGCGTTATCCAATCGCCCTAAAATAGCATTTAACCGACCATTGAAGAAACTCTTTCCTGTTGCCAAAATTGTTTTAATAGATAAATAATAAAATTGTTCTAATCGGAATAAATAAAAGATATTTGGATGCGAGTGCATAAATTCATGTTTATTTTTAATAATAAATTTTGAAACGCATTTTGCCGAAAATTTTGCTGATCGAAATGTTTTTGATGTTTAAAATTAGATGCAAACACCAAGCACACTCTGTTTACAGATTCAACACTGTGTTAATGAATATAAAAATTGACAATGCATATAAAGGATTTATATTAAAAGCTTTTTTTTTTATGGGTTATATTATTAGCTGATTTTAAAAAGCTCATAATTCAAGAAGATCAAATCCTATCTATTTAAAAATCTTATATTTATGTTTAAACAAGAAAAGTTATTTTTTAAAAAGTATATATATATTTAATTCTTCAATTGTGCTTCTTTACTCAGATTTTTGTAGCTTCTTAAGATATTGAATGCTTAATTGCTTATGCACTTAAGACTTTGTGTTTATGCTTCCTAAAGACTTATTTGTACTATTTTAAGCTTGTTAATGCTTCTTAAACTTGTTGTTTATGTTCCTTAATAAAGCGTGCTTCATTTATATTGCAGGTATTAACTGAACTTGGGGAGTTTGAAAAAGCAGAATCCTATTTTAAGAAAGCAGGGGAATTAGATTCCAATGATCCAAATGTTTATGTTCATCGAGGGTAAGTTGACATTTTTCTTCTAAATCCTTCCACTTGAAAACAAATTTAGTTCACATATTATACTGGCACAAAAGTTTCTAAAATAACAAACTTTAAAAAGTTTCAAGTTTCACTTTTTCCAATAACAATTTGCAAACTTAAGTTTTTTTTTTCTATGTGTATAATTTTTTTTTCTTCACCTTCTTGTTTATTAAGCTTTTCGTTATATTTCATTGACTAATTTTGCTGCATTTATTTTATTGATTCAGTATTTATTTTCATTGATTATTGTTACAGTATTTGTTTGTTTGGTAAAAAATTTGAAATTAAGGTTGGTAAAAAAATGTCATTACTTAATAAATCAACAGAAAGATATGTAGTTGCATGCCTGATTTTGTGTGTATTGCTATACACACATTAGTAAAACTATTAATTTCATTGCAAGATCAATGTTTATTACTCAACCAATTTTTTTTACCAGAGTCATTATAATTGGAGACCTTACATTTAGAATACATTCATTATTATGTAAAGTACAATGTTGAAATTTATCTCTAATTATGTGATAGCTGTATTATGTTAATAAGCAATACTGTGGTTATGATGAAGATGTTGGTTTTCAACTTTTATCGAAGTTGAGCATCTACTCCTAATTAATAACTACTAAAATTACGAAATAATTACTTATTTGCTACTCATCAACTAATGCTTAACTTAAGCATTTAAAAAATCAATCTTTCATTGGATCTTTCGGGATGAATTTATTATATTTGTAATATATGTATGCAGTTTAGTTACACTGCATTGCAATTAGTATGACTTTTTGTAAAAGGTCTTTTCTAAAAACTTTTCTTTTTTTAATAAAACTTAATCTTTTTTTTTTTGTGCATAAGATTTTTAGAACGTTATTAATAATAGAGCAAGGCTCACTAAAATTTATTTTCAGCTGTTGAAATTATTATCAGATTTAATGAAAAAATAAGATATAAAGATTTTTTTCTTAAAGGAATTATTATTATTATTCATTTTAAATATTTTTTTTTATAACTAAGATGTCTTTTCAATGTAATGAATGTTAAAAGTCATGTAAAATTCAGATTTATTTGAAGTATTTCTGCACTGATACATGTAAACTTGAGTATTTTTCAGAAATGATAAACAGTATAAAAACTTTTTGATCCACAAGGAGCAACACTACAATGGGAATGACTTATACTTGAAAGTGTCAACATTACTTTGTATTTCATAAGTCTAAAAAAGTTTTCTTTTTGTAGTATTCTAGCTCTTCAATGGAAAGAAGATATACCAACAGCTCTGGAACATTTGAACAAAGCTATAGAAATGGATGAGAAATGCCAATTTGGTTACGAAACGTTAGGTTCTATAGAGATACAGAGGTGCATAAGCTGCTTTATTATATAATTATTCACTGTATATTCTACAAAAAGTGCTTTTAATAATTTTTAATATGTCAAAAGAGACTCGTTCTTTAAAACGGTTTATATTTTTTTTTACCACTTTGATAAATGTATTTGTTTTAAAGCAGGGATTCTAAAACACACATTTAAACATTGCTACCCACTTTTAAGAAATTGAACCTCCAGCGACTTCCTTCATCCTCAGCATATTGAATTGTGTTCGAGACGAAATTCTTTTTGAGAAGTTTCTTAAGAGGTTTCATGGACAAAAGAGAACTTTTGTGAAGGAAAGACCTTTCAGTATAACTTTACAAAAAATATTTCTAATTAGACCTGCGTTAAGGATGTGCTTGTTATGGATTGCTGTTGACAATGACAATGAAATCCAGGCAAAGGAAGAAGGAGTTTGCCAATTGTAGCTTGTTTTGATACTTACTTTTTATTCCTGCCATTGTCAGAAATCCAACTTCACAAAAGTATGAAGATGTAAGGGGCATAATATTTTCAATGCTTCTGTAGATATAACTGAAAAAGTTTGTTGGTCAGATTACCAACATTGTGCTAATTTACTACCATTAAAATTCAGTTTCACTACTGTATACAGATGTATCTAACTATATGTATAGCATAATGCTTTTTTGAAATTTTTTATTGTTGATTCTTATTTTCAAAGTGTATAAATATTATATAAAGTTTATCAGGGGTCGTATTCACCTTAAATTCCTTAAATTTTTGTTTCTCCCTAATATTGTACTTAAATTTTTCGCTGATTCCAAAAAAAATTAAAAACTCTGAGAATTTCTTCAATTTTCCTCCGAAACCTGCGAAAAAAGAACGATATTCCTCCAGGGAAGAAAATATTTTCTGAAAATTTAATTATTAAAATTATAATTATTGATGAACTATTTTAAATTGTAATTGTAGTTAACTCATATTAGTTTAATTTTTAAAGTTGAAGCAATATTTTTTTTTGAAGTACTTTGAAATTATTAAAAATTATATAATTTTATTTAATTATATTCGTATGTTTGTCAAAATAGTAGTTAGTTAATTATAAAAGTTGTTTGACGTTAATTTTTCTTTTAATTGACTGTTCTTTTGCCCATATTGAAACAAGCTTAGGAAAGAATATATTTGTGTTAAGAGTTTCTGCCAGTTTGTAACGCACTGACGGTCATGGGAATAGCCGAAATTCCCCAGTTGTTTTCCCTGCAATAATTTTGTAATTATATTTCTACTTCAAATACATAATTTTTTTAATTATTTTTTATTTATTTTGTTTTAGATAGGTTATAGACTTTCATTCTAGTAAAAATATCTAAAATATATCTTATTTTAAATTTTATTTATAAACTTAAAAATGTTGTGTATTGCTAGAAAAACTTGGGATCATAAGACGTGTATATACGTGCATGACCGTCAATGGGTTAAAGAAATATACTTAAATTTAATAAAATAAATTTTTTGGAATTATCCCTAAAATTTCCACCTAAATTTTTTTAAAAACTCACTGCGCCCAATAAGATTTGTAAAAATTATGTATTGATTTAGTTATGTGTATCAATATAGTTTAGGCTTGGAAGTGCATTTAGTGATGTTTATTTTTGTCCTTTTTTTAAATATCTATAATTGTTTTTCAGAGGAAATTTGTCTAGAGGATTAGAATTATTTCAGAAGGCTATTGATACTGCTCATACAGAGACAGAGCTAGCCCATTTGTACTCTTTGCTACTAGCTGCCAAAGCACAATCGAAGGCAGCTGAAGTATTTGGATTTGAAAGTGGTATGATGGCTTAGAGCGAATCCACTGTAAATGATAGATGTACAAATGAGATATTAGTTTTATTTTTGGATCACATATTGATTCCCTTTACATTGCAATGTGTTGTTGTTTAAAGGCACATATTAAAGTGCAGAAATGTACATTAAAAAAAGTTATTTCTTTATGATAGAATCGATGGAAAATTGGATTTTTATTTTCTTAAATGCCAATCTAATAATAGGTTTAGTTCCTTTTAAAAAGCATTCTGTTGATCGGAACTCTGGTACAGTTTTAGAATCGGTAGGTGATTAAAAATGATATGTATTTTATTTTGCATTTAAGCATTATTTACTCAAGATGGTTCCCGCTTAAGACATCCTTGACCAATAAGAGTTATTGTGCCTATAACTAGTCTTGCACTTTGGACCAGATTTATTAACGAATTTTTAGATTTAATTAGTTGTCTCCTTTTTCCCTTACTCAATTATTAATTTAACAATATTCAAAGAATTTTTTTAAACAGGATTTACAACATTCAGCATTTGGCACTATGAATTACAGCAAAAATTAATCTGAATCTTAGTGTTACTATGCAAGAAGAATGGGTGGGATTTGAAAGTGAAATTGAGTTTATAAACTAAGATTCAGTTTATTGCCAATACATTTGCACACTAAAGTAAGAAAAATATTAACGACTTTGCTTCCCTAAATCTAGGTTTTTGATATGTGAGCTATTTCTATCCTAATTGTACTTAAAACCTGCTATGTCATTTTAAGCAGTAGCTTGAAAAAGTTATAATAAATTATGCACTTTTATGCGACTGTTGTGTTTAATTGCAATGTTTTATAAAAATTGGCAGAATCTGCTATATTTTTAGCCCTTTATTGTATCGTGGTAGGCATTAAAACATCTATATTAGAAATTCCCTTCCGTTTGTTCAAAATTAATTATAAACCAATTTTCTTTGTCATTCAGTAAGAATTCATTTACTTCATTACAATAGACAGTCAATTTTATTATTCCAACTTTGTATGAAAGACATTTATCATTAAAAAAAAAAATTGTTTTCAATTTAAAAATTGCATTTTTAGTTATAGATTAAAATATCTGAGAAAATCACATGTATAATTCTTGGATACTACATAAATTGTTACGTCATTAAAATATTTTCATTAACAATTAGTTTCATAGTTATTAATTACATAAATTAACCTTTTGTTTTTAAAATGGTTTATTTATATAATTATTATAAATTACTGTACAGTTTCTCTATAAATATAAAATGTTGTGATTTAGAAATTTTTGCTTTTCATAATCGGAGATTTCAAGTCATTTTGTCCATGTATTAAACTAACCAATTCATTATTTAATGCAATTGTTTCTGGTAGCTATTACATTAATTTTCTTGAACATAGATAATTATCCTTTACTATGTGTTAGTATTTAAAATTATAACTTGAATTTATTTTTTATGTTTTTAGTTTAAAAGATTTTGGTATAAAGATTTTAAGACATTCTATGAATTTATAGTAGCTTTTAAACCACTAATTATCTTTATCCTTTTATGATTATCCTTTTGACAAAACAAAAATTAAATGTAAAATGAATCAACCAGGTATTAAAGTATGAAAAAAGGAAGAAAAAAAAAAAGGAAAAAAAAAAGTACACATATTAAGTTATTGAGATGACAATTTTACAATGTGATTGCATATTTAGTACCAAAAATTTGATGTTTAGATTGTCAAAAAATTTCAGCTAAAAATAATGTTTCCTTTTGTAGCTATGTGTTGACTGGTGCTTGTACATTTTCAGATATTTCTATATAATTGTTCGATGTAAAAAATATTGTTAGAATGTTTCATAGTTCCAACATTATCATTAAAATGAGTGAAAAGCTATTAAAGCATAAAATTAAATTCAATCTGAAAAAATAAAATCCTGTCTGAAAAATGCCATCATTATTGCATAAAATGTGATTTTAAATGCAATTTTGGCAAATTAATCATTAAAAATCCAAAATTATTATACAAGGTTCAGTCTTTTTATTTAATACTTCTATAAACTTCATAAAAACTTTTAGGGTGTGCCTTATTTATAATTCTCAAGGAAAGAAAATATTTTAAAATTAGTAATGAAATTTTTTAAAAAGAATAAGTGGTGTGAAAAACTGTTTTATTGTGTTGAAGCCAAAGAATTTGCTGTTGCCTTAGGAAATAAACCATTAGGAGTAGCTACAAAATATTTATACAGTCAAGTCTCTTTAATTCGAAGTCGATGGAGCTGCCAAAATTGTTCGCATTAATCGAATATTAATTCACATTAACGGGGTTTGACTGTATTATAAATGACAGAATATTTTTTTTCCTTCAACATTTTAACTTTGTTTTTGGCGGTCTATATCTGTCATAATCCATGTCATTGATCTTAATAATTACATTTGTAAAGTCTTTGTAAAGAAACATGCATATTTAACTTTAATCCTTTTTTATGATTAATTTCATTTATAATGATAAAATGTGATACTTGCACTTTTTAGAGCTTACAAAGCTAAAGTTTGTTCATTTGAATCTTCACCTTTACTGTAATTTTTACAGCGAAAAAAAACCCAACCCCTTGTGAAAACTGAAATTTTTTATCAGGTTTATAACACAGCTAAATTACACTTATTACTATGATAGCAATTTTGACAATTTGACTCTGATCAATATATATTTCGGGATTTGAATTTTTCAAGATTTGTTGCCAAGTAATTTAGCTAAACTCTTTTGTTTCTTTTGGAAAAAATAAAATGTTTGTGACCACATTTTTTTACATGTCCCATCATACAGGTCGCTGATAAAACTTGCCATATTGAAATTTTTATATGCCTTGAGAGAGTATATTAACATTAAATTACTTGTCCCTGGAATCGTGCATTTAAAATCTAGATCACTTATTAATTGCAGCTTTCAAAATTTAGTTCTTTTATTTTATTGAATTGAATTTTGATAATTTTTGTATGGAATTGAATTTTTAGTTGCAAATTACTCCAAAACCTTATCTACATGACAAATTTGTTGATTGGTGAGAAAATTGCTCAACTTGGGGTTATAAAGCTCTTCCCTATAATTATGTGCAATGCAACTTCAAATAAATTTCAGCTGTTTTTTTTTTTTACTCATCCACTTTAAATTGAATAAATGTGTAGGGATGTTTATGTTATGCTATGAGAAAAAATACTTTATATTAAACTTAAAGATGCATCATTTAGCAATTACTCTAAAGTTTTATTTATTTTTATTATTTTTTTTTTTTATTCACAGTTCAGCATTTCAGTATATGAGAGGGTTGTGTTCAAAACTGGCCAGATAGATGCATTTTTAAGGTGTTTTGTGATGGAAAAAATCTGAAAAGGGATTTATCTAAAAAAAAAAAAAAAAAAAAAAAAAAAAAAATTAAATCAAAATATCAAAGAAATTAATATATTGTCATCCAAAAGTTCAACGTTGATGACAAATATAAGAATAAAAGCAGGAAATAACAATTTACTATAAATAAAATAACATAATCCACTTGAGTTAACTTTATTTTATATTTTATTTTGATAAAATTTTGAAAAATCAAGTATTCTAAGTTTTTACTGAATTGTTAGTCTATAACTTTAATATTGTAAAATTTACATTAAAGTAATATTTTTTCCGTGATAAATTTGTGGAAATTTAAACTTTTAACTGTTTACATATGCAATATCACTCTTTCATATAACTAGGAAAGAAAGTACAAATAACTAGGAAAGAAAGTACAAATAACTAGGAGAAATTCAAAATATTTTTTTCTGAACAAAATCTTGACACAGCAATATTTTGTAACTCATCCGAAACTAAGTAATATTTGTTTTTAGTGTTGTGTGAAATCGTGTCAATAATATTTCAAACAAACATATTTACAGGATGACCTAAGGCATTGAAAATCCAGGGAATTTTTTAATATTGCAAAGAAACGGGTAAATTTAATTCTTCTCTTCATTTTCAAGTTAAAAATAATGATAAAAAATAAATTTTGCAAGAGACCACATTTTTCTTCAGTACCCTTACAATTTTTGGAAAATTTAAAAACTTATTCTATGCAATAAATTTCTTAAAATTTGCATTATTTCAAAAGAATACGACTGCCCAGAAATTATCAGGGAAATATCTTGAAAAATTTATTTGGTTTCCCTCGAACACCCACAACCAGGCTTTGATAACAAAGTATTAATAATTTTGTCTAGTTCTTCTGAATCTAATCCGGCCCACTTTGAACGTAACCTCGTATGGCATGGCAGGGTTCCCACGGTCATTAAAAGTGCTTAATATTTTTTACTTTTTTTTCAGGCCATAAAAGTACTTGAAAATGCTTAAAGGTCCTTAATTTTTGTCACTTACCTGCGGCGCACCAAAATTTTCTGGTATATTTGTATTACACAAGCATCAACTTGTACATCATTGGTTCGTATTTTCTGATTGGTGGCTTAGAAATCGAATGGTTGTAGTTACACTGTACTCTGTGAGACAAACATGCGAGATCAGTGTTTATGTTTTGCGAGCTAAAAGATCAAATAACATCATCAAAGTCTGTTTATAAGGCAAAATGTGCGTGAAAGATTTTGATGTTAACGCTCGGAGCAAAGCAGCTAAGAGTCACACATTAAAGACCTGATGCATGAAAACATATTTCTGAAGGTCCTTAAAAAGATTGTCCTTCAAAAGTCCTTGAAAAGTCATTAATTTTCATTCTGTGATTTCTGTGGGAACCCTGCATAATTCAGTTGCAATGAATTTCTAACTTAAAGCATATAATTTTGACTTTTTGATATGACAGTCATTCTGATTGATATCTCAAGGTTAGTACGGTTTTAAAAAACCTTGAAAAGTGCTTGAAAAAAATCTTATTTTCAAGTACTTGAAAACCTTGAATTCTGTACAAATACGTTTTAAGTGCTTGAATTTCATTTTATTTTCTAAAAATATAAAATTTAAAAAAAATGTTGGTCAACAAAGTGACATAGGAGGCGCATGTAATTGAAAACGAAGTTTTAGATACTAAAATACTATGGACATTGAAAATAATAAAAAATCACGGCTCTTATGAATTAAATGAAATCATTGATAAATTATGTACTACATGTTCGCCGATACTGTGATTGCATCTAAATGTTAAATTTTCATATGGAGAAAAAAAACTGCATATTATACAGTATTTGTAATCAAGCCTTCAGAGTAGATTGGAAGACAGTTTAATCAATAAAACTTTTGTATTATTATTTGAGACAATTAAATGGACGTTTTCAATTGTAACCTTCAAATTTTCTTTCATTGAAGCCTTAAAAAAAAAAAAAAAAAAAAAATTTTTTTTTTTGGTTTTTACTCGATTTGAACATACACCGTCTGCCAATAAGGAAAATTTGAATTTTTTTTTAATGTATTTATGTTGCATCCTTGAAAAGTGCTTAAAAAGTCCTTGATTTTTTTTCTCCTTTAAGTGTACGAACCATGTATTTACTTGATTGCTTGAAAATTTAAACAAACTTTTTTGATACTCTATGTTTAAATCTATTTCAGATCAATAATACAAAACATTCCAATAAAAATAAATCTAATATATCTTTGTGCTTAAATGGTACTTAATTTTATTCATGGGCAGTTATTGTTTAACTGTTATGCAATTTCTTTTGTCAATATATTTAATGATTCAGTCAAACGTTTTATAAAGAGTAACACTTCTAACTTTCCACTTGTATTTAATTATCCAATTTGGAAAAATAAAGTAATTTAAGGTCAAAGCCTTTGTTTTATTTAATTCCTAAACTACTTGGCTTTGCTACCTAAGGATCAAAAAGTTGTTTTTCTGACACTATTTTATCTTAACTTATTTATTTTTTTGTTAGGAGTATAAATAACGTGTATAAAAACTGGTTTGCATTATCTGAAGAAGGAATCATAGTTTCAATATCCTGACTTGTGAAAATTAGAGAGAGTAATCTAGTTAACAAAAAATAAGTCTTTTCAAAATTTGACTTCAGGTATTTAGTAGTTGACAGTCAAAAATTAAATTAAGACTCTTAAAGTAAGAGCTGCGTGTAACAATAATTTCTTTTTAGGGTCTTGTGTAAAATTATCGAAAAGAAATTCCTTAAGCTTACTATAAGATTTTTTTTTTTTTAAATCCTTGCAATTTACATCACTTACCTGCCTCCTTTAGGTATAAAAAGAAAAAAAAAAGGCAATTGAATTTTATTTTGGTTTGCTTTGTGTGAAACATCAGCTGTCAGTTTGTTGAGAGGGATTCAAAACTAAAGAGTAAGTTAAGAAATGGGTGAACCTTGTGGTAGGAAGACATGCTTTTTGCAAAAAAGAGTGTTTTCTACACATGCTCTCAGAGAATATTCATTGAAAACTATTTATCAATTCTAACACTGCTCACATTTTTTACCATCGCAGAAACAAAAAAAAATCTTTTTGCCTTGATTTTCTTTTTCGAAAATGTTCTTTTATTTTTTGTTTTTGGGCGCTTCTTTTGAACATATCAAGTTGTGCATCATCAAAATTCATATCATACTCTAAAAAATAGAATCACTGGAACAAACGATCACCAAGATATTAATTCATGGCTGCGAAGTGTGAAGGTGTGTTTCTGTAATTTTGAATGCAAATTAGCCTAACCTACCTAAGGTCTCTTTCGCAAAAGACTCTACAGCCTTACAATTTTGTCGATTGAAAATGATATTTCATTGTCATTGGATTATGATGCACAACTAAAAACATTTTCGGTTGCTAAAGCTCGGCAGGTTCATTGCTAATTGGGTAATACAGATTATTTTAATCAATTTTCTGTCATATTTTTTTGATGAATATTTTTCCATGAATATTAAATCAAATAAATTTTTTATTGTAGTTGAAAAAAATGCGTTTTTTTTACCTGACAAAACTATAAACTCAATAAAAGAATTTAGGTGTTTGCTCTTTACACAAGTACAGTACAGCACACCTATTGTAGTTTGAAAAAGTCAATTAAAATATTAGTAATAGAATTACTTTTAGTTTTTGTTTTTTAATCCGTTAAAAATGGCAACTTCAGATATTAAGTTCCAGCAAATTTCAGTTATAGATCATCCATACTATTTTTGGAGTGTTTTCTACACCCATCTTAATTGTAAGGAGCGCGAAAACTTATTCTTGCACACACAGCATTTTGCTCTTTGCCCGGTCCTATATCTCTTGCATTTTCCCGTTATTTTGCCATCTGAAATAATGATCGTACACAGTCTTCTTTTTGCGGCATCATCCATTGACAACCACCTCTCATTAAACAGTAGTACCAAATAGACCGTCTGCTAATATATATATTATAAGGGGCCGCGTAGACCAGTTGAGAGAGTGTAGTTCTCGCAACTAGAAGGTTGCGAGTTCGGGCCTGGGACCGACTAAAGACCGCTGTGTTAGCTAATGGTGACTGGAGCACGTTAAATCAGTCGTGGTTGCAAAGTCCTCCAAGTTCCCATGCAAATCCATACCTCTGGGGGTGGCAAAACCAAACCTTCTGCTGCAATCTTCTGCTTGGTATTGCCTCTGAATTAAGAAGTTCCACATACGGTCCGTAGTGCTGCCATCTACCGGGTAGCTACTGAAATGAGGTGGAAATGAACTCTTCGGTGGCTATAGGTAGACTTGCGCACTCCCTCTCGCGAGTCTGCGCTTACATCCTGTACAGTACTGCCCACTACTGATCTGTACGGGATATGGGGTTGGAACAAAATACTTAAGCAGAGGTGCCTTAGTCCCCATAGTCCTTGATAAGAAGAAGGAAAAAAAAAAGTCTGATAATATATATATATATAAAATTTACTTATATTACTGGATCTTCTACAGATGTAAATATGTAATTAAAGTTTGAACAGAGGGTGCGGAGAGGAATATGTAGGATAAATTAAAGTTATGCTAAATGTAATAATCGATTGTGTTCCAGAAATCTATAATCCTAAAGGGGGGATTAAACAGGTATATATTCTCTTTCGATGCCAATTTGCTTTATGTATGGCGATGAAAAGCCTATTTGCCACTTTCAGGGCTTTGTAGTTGAGTGAGAGAGAAGTTTTAACAATGAAATAATGGACACCTCCTAATTCAAATATCGGCTATGTACTTAGCTTATGTTTCTGATGTATGTTACAGATTATGTAACGTTGTTATATCTTTTCGAAAAAAAACTAGGGGTGTGGAACATCGCACAACTTTCAATTACACTATGATACTGACGTGGATTTGTGTCGTTTGTATATTTTCATCCTTCATTTAGAATAAATGGCCAGTTTGGCGATAATTCTTGTATGGGTCTTTAAAAAAAAAAAAAAAAAAAAAAATGGAAATTTTGGTGATATACTTTTCGATAGTCCTTATATTATCATTTCTTTAAGTCAAACTGAGAAGAGGAGAAAAAAACGATCGTTCATAAGCTGTGTTCAAGTAAAGAGAAATCTGTGTTGAAGGCATTCGTTTTGCAACTTTTTACGCCTTTAAAGCTTTTTTACGAGAATTTCGGAGATGGGGATATTTAGAACACCTTAAGAGGCATTATCGCAGCGATTTTGAGCAAAATCGTTTGAGCCTTATTTTAGTAATTACTGAAAAACATGATTTTTTGAATGATAGCTACATTACGCGTATGCCCGATTTTGACGAAAGCCTTAATGGTAGGTCCTTGGGCCATCACCAACCTGCACGCCAAATTTGAATCGGAGTTTCAATCAAATTTTTTCGGGAGTTATGCTGACCACGTACACACACACAGAGACATTTTTTCTAGATCACTTTTTTGAGATCAGGATTTTTTTTGGACCGAATCCTATACTTTCATTACCCTGTGTATTACATATGGGTAATTGAAAGTAAAAATGTCTAATTTTTTTTTATTTCATTTAAAAAAAATCCTTCATTCTCAAATTTCAATATTATAGCATATAATTTTTTAAGTAATATAATCACTAATCTATCTCTCTCTTAAAGTGATTCAAAACGTAACACAACATTTAATTAATATTTACGAATCATGTTATCGCATAAATTATTTTTAAAAGCACACAACGAAAGCTCAGTTTTAAAAATTTTGTTTAGTAAAAAAGAAAGGCTATTATGTTATTATTTTTAGCGTCATTAAAATGTAAAAATTAGTATTAAAAAAAAAAAAAAAAAAGACATTTTCATCGAGTTCTTTGGTTGCAACAAAAACCACACTTTACTGCCCTAAGCAAGTGCCGTTTAGGCGAAGTTAAGTTTTAGTTGCAATTTAAAAGATTGGCAACAGTTGGTTCTACAGAACAGTACTTGCATATTTTTTTCTCTTTGTAAAAAACCTAGGGCAACGTAACTATCTTTTTTATACTGGAGAAGTGTCGAGTTTGTGATTACGCAATTCGGACGTGCTTCTTAACTTTTTAAGGGGGTCCAGTACCAAAATTTTTTCAAAAATCCCAATTTTTTTTTCTGAATCTAAAAAATAGTTCATACATTCCTGAAGAGAATAATGTTTTTATCTTATTCCTCCGGTTATTAGAACGCCACAAAATTACCTGTGATTTAAACATCACTAATGGGCGTAACACCTTGAAGCGTCTGCTTAAAGTGCGTTTTTCGAGCACTAGTGTTTTTCACAGATGTTGCATATTCAAATCGATATATCTCCAGAACCATTAACAATTGGCTATTCAAATTTTTGGAGCATTTAATGTATATAGTTTTAAATATTTTGTCTTCGCAGAATTTTATTTTTTTAATTCTGTTTTAAAATATAACATTTAGCGTAAAAGATAACATAAAAAAAAAAAAAGCAAAAATTTCAATATTTTAACTTTGAGAATTTTTTTAATTTTTTTAATTCACCTATCAAAATTCTGTGAAGACAAAATTTTCTTTATATAATTATGTATTACAGAAAGCTTTCACTTTGAAAAAAAAAAAAAAAAAAATATTTTTTCTTGACTTATATCAAAATACGCAAACATCAATTGTTATGGATTTTTCTTGGTTTTTAAATTTTTTTTAATTAACTAAACACAATATTTAAAAAAACATTTTCTCAAAGATATATAAATAGTATCGCATACATAAAATAAATTTTTGACATAAAAATTTACATAAATAAAGTTTTTTTTATTTTCGGTACCGGACTCCCTTAAGAAAGAGTTTTCTGATGCATTCTGTTGGCATAACTGACTTTATATATGAGAATCTATTTAGCTATGGCTGAAAATTGTTTCGATATATTGAGTCTTTTACTTTGGATATGAAAAAGAACAATGACACTCTCGCAATAGTTTTGGGGTGTCGTTTTGTAGGCGTACGCCGGGCTTTAGCGACTTGCCATAGGTTGATCCTTGCTAGGTGCTCTTAGGACTGATCAAGGAGGGAAGAGATGCGTAAATCCCCCCCCCTTCTCCCCTGGCAAAATTAAAAATAAATTTTGGTAAACTGGTAAAATTCACAAGTAAAAAAAAAAAGGGATTTAAACTATTCACTTAAAGAGAACTATTGATGCATGACTCTTAACCCTTTGCAATCGAGCGGCGCCTCTCAGGCGCCACACGATTGGATGCCGAAACACGAGACAACCACTAGGTTTGATGCGGAAATTTAATGCAAGGTCAATGACTGTGTTTAGTTTCTATGAAGCAAATCCATAAACGCCAACCGAACCTAAAATGTCTCGAATTGCTGGTTCCTCCGCGCGAAAAAGGCCTCGAGTGCAAAGGGTTAATAGGAAGTCTTAGTAAGTGTTATTCCCAATACTCGCTCTGTTACAATCTTCTAGCCCAGTGCATTTAGAAACTACTTGGTAGAAAACTTTGAAATTTGGGGATTAAGTACGAAAAAGATCACTTAAGATATGACATAATTTTTTTTTATATTTAATGTCTATCTCTTATAAAGCCGACCAAACGGTATAGTGGTTAGAGTGCTGGCTTCTAGACCGCGAGGTTGCGGGTTCCGAGTCCCGTGTTAGGCATGGGTGTTTGTAAATGTATGTTGGTTTGTCAAATGACGAAATGTTTCGGCGCATTATAGCCCTTGTGTTGCTGACGGCGCCAGATAATCTGAATACAACCAACCAACCAACCATCTCTTATAAACTAAAATTAATATAGCAAAAGACAACACTAGACAAAGCCACGCTTTATGCATTGGAGTAAGGTTTTCAAAAATAAAATATATTGGGCGCTATTTTCGAGTTTTTAATTTATGACATTTCATTAAAGGATTTTTTTAGTACCTACTCGCCAAATTTTAAAGTTTTATAGAAAGTAGTTTCTAAATGCACTGGGCTAGAAGATTGTAACATAGGGAGTATAGGGAATGATCCTTACTAAGATTCACTAGAAAACTCAATTATTATTTTTGGAAAAATAAAGTTTATTTTTTTATTTTTTTAATCCTTCAGTCACCATTCAAACTGAACCTCCCATGTAAAAACGCTAACCAAACAGTATAGTGGTTAGCGTGCTAGCTTCTGGACCGCGAGGTTGCGGGTTCGAGTCCCGTGTTAGGCATGGGTGTTTGTAAATGCATGTTGTCTTGTCTAATGACGAATGTTTCGGCGCATTATAGCCCTCGTGTTGCTGACGGCGCCAGATAATCTGAATACAACCAACCCATGTAAATAACCCTGCCACTCTTCAGTATCGCCGATTCAAGAACCGCGCCAAAAACTATCGCCAACCGGCTTTCTCCCGAAGAGAAATGAAGAGTGACAACTAAATTCGAGTTTTCGCTATCGTAACCGGCGATCTGCTTTCGAAGAGCGACCCAGTGAAGCGCTCTCTGGAGACAAGTGTTTCTATATTGAAAAAGCCGGCCGGTCCTTACTAGGGAAAGAACACCAGAAGGATTATTTTCTATTATCTTGTTATTTCTAGCCGTGCATCCTTTCAAACATGTGAATTGGGACTGTTTTGTGGATTAATTTGGTCTCTTAAAAATAAAAGGTAAGCAAACAATGTTATTTTTTCCTATAATGCGTCTTGCTTTTAATTAAAGGTAGAAAAATTATCAGGGCCGACCTAAGAGCAAAATGCTGTGTGTGCAAGAATGTGTTTTGAGAAAATGGGTTTGGAAATCCCTACAAAAATAATGCGCTAAAACTGAAATTTGCTGGAACTTAATATCCGAAGTTAACATTTTAAAGGGATTAAAAACTTCATTCGAATAAGTAGTAAAAATAGTAAATATTAAAAGTAAAGTATTTAGTATCTTTTCGTGATTTTTATTTTTTAAAATGACTTCTATTTCTTTTTATTGTACCTGTGTGAAGAGCTAACTCCTAAATTATTTTACGCCGACCAAACGGTATAGTGGTTAGCGTGATAGCTTCTGGAACGCGAAGTTACGGCTTCGAGTCCCGTGTTAGGCATGGGTGTTTGTAAATGTATGTTGGCTTGTCTAATGACGAATCTTTCGGCGCATTATAGCCCTCGTGTTGCTGACGGCGCCAGATAATCTGAAAACAACCAACCTAAATAATTTTCTTATTTTATAGTTTTGTCAGGTAGAAAATAACCGACACATTTTTCAACTACAGGAAAGATTTTATTTGATTTAATATTCATGGAAAAATATTAACCAAAAAAAATATTACAGAAAATTGATTAAAATTATCTGTATTACACACTTAGCAATGAACCTTCCTAGCTTTAGCAACCAAAAATGTTTTTATTTGTGCATCATAATCCAATGACGATGAATTATCATTTTCAATGGACACAATTGTAAGACAGTTGAGTCTTTTTTTGCGAAAGGGTAGAACCTTAGGTAGGTTAGGATAATTTGCATTCAAAATTACAGAAAATTAAAAAATTTTACCATATTTTTTTTGTCATTTCGGCGCCCTTTCTCAAAATCGCATGTGTGCGATTGCACACGCCATAGGCAGGCTTTGAAAATTATATATACATCGCACCCTACAAAAATGACACAATAGATTTTTGATTTCCGAACAAAACTGTGTACCGAATTCCAAACTACATGGAACCGGTTAAACGGTATAGTGGTTAACGTGCTAGCTTCTAGACCGCGAGGTTGCGGGTTCCGAGTCCCGTGTAATGCATGGGTGTTTGTTAAATGTATGTTGGCTTGTCGAATGACGAATGTTTCGGCGCATTATAGCCCTCTTATTGCTGACGGCGTCAGATAAACTGAAAACAACCAACCAAACTACATGGAACTGGAAGAACCAGTGATGTAGTGTAAAATAAAAAGGTGTGGGAACGCTAAGTCGCGTCGTTGCAAACGTATACTTTTTTTTTCTGTGTGTGAGGGGGAGAAGGGGGGGGGGGGGGAGTGAAAATTAAAACTAAGAATACATAACTTGAATAATCTCAAAACAGATAATGAGAACCTCCAAAATTAAAAAGGATAAAATGTGTTTTAAACTTTTTTTTTTAATAATATTTTAACTATAAAGTTATATGAATTTTGAAACAATTTGTTTTGCACAACCCATTTTCAGAGATTGTTTGAAACTTTATAAATGGATTGGGAGGCATTACTGAATAAATTTTTTACAACAATTTTTAAACAGATTATTTACAACACATTTTCAACAGATAATATACACGTTTGTTTTAACAATTTTCATCCAGAAAAATTTCCATGCGAGATTGAGATTCGATTCAGATACGTTTGACTTGGAAGGCACCATTACTAATAGGGTCATCATCCGATTTCGGTTTTCGGAACCTAGATTTAACATAATTCTCTGACTTCAAGAATTTCAGAGATGCCTTACAAGCAATGGGTTCGGATAAATTCCCCCGATTCCGTAGCTCCTCGATTTGGTTTAGTTTCTGCGCTCAACTACTTATTTACACTTGTGCACAATAACTACTAATCAGGACGGGACCTACAGCTTAACGTGGATTTCGAACTTCAAAGAACGTGCATGCCTAACCCGGGTTCCGAAACCGGCACCTTTGGCAAATGTGAAACCAGAGCGCTTACCACAGAGCCAACAGGTGCGAGCCTGTAGCTCCTTGAAATCGGTTTTCAAAATGAATTAAAAAGTTTGTGTTTGTTGCAGATGTCGATTGAAAGTTTTTATATATTTTCTCCTTCACGAGATGAAAATGTAGAGAAGTTCCTCTTGCTTGATAGACCCATGGGCGTAACGAGAGGGGGTTCAACCCCCTCCCCATTAGGTTGGGAAAATTAAGCAAATGTACGACGTTTTTTCTTTTCTTTCTGAGCCAATTCTTTGTTGATTATTATTCAAATTATCCACTAAATTTCATTATTGAGAATTATTCAGTGATCAGTGTGTTACTATGGCTATCAAAAGCTATAGCAAAACTATACAACTAAGTGTTCTATTGAATGTCTTGCAAAGTGACGGCAGATTATTTGCAGACAACTACGCTCTACACCCCTCCGAGGTTGAATAAATGAACTCTCCATCAAGGGAAACAAGAGCCCTGAGTGGACAAACACCCCAAACAAACCCCAAAAGCAAATCCAAACGCTAATAAATAAATAACCGATTGTAAACTAAAATGAGTGCAGGTAGCAAACGCAAACCTCAAAGGGAAACACTGTTTTCATTTTCCAAAAGAAGAAAAGCCGACCAAACGGTATAGTGGTTAGCGTGTTAGCTTCTAAACCGCGAGGTTTCTGGTTCGAGTCCCGTGTTAGGAATGGGTGTTTGTAAATGTATGTTGGCTTGTCTAATGACGAAATGTTTCGGCGCATTATAGCCCTCGTGTTGCTGACGGCGCCAGATAATCTGAAAACAACCAACCAACTATTTATTAAAACAATTTTGGCAACAGGAAAGAGTTTCCTCAATGATCGGTTAAATACTATTTCAGCGTGATTGGATGACGGCTAGTTGGTTTATTATTTTCCCGTAAACGCGACCTTTTAGTGACAGTGACAGCCGCTAAAATTTGATAGATTGCATTGTCATCGACATCGAATCTATCTGCCGAGTTTCAGCCCTATTGGATGACGACAAGGAGGTTAATTAAGTCTCCGCAGATTTGCCTGCCACCCACCCACACACATTTCTAAGTAACTTTTCTTCTGAAGAATAGAATATTCATATAATTTATCAGCTCCTGTCTTAAATAAATCATTTCTAATTGTGACAGCGGTAGTGCCGAAAACCCTTTTCCCCTTGAAAACAGCCTTGCCATGTTCGGGAGAACTTTAAAAAGTTTATTCACTTTCACCTGCTCAATTAATTCCCCAAGGCGCGAAATTTCGTGCGTAACAATCAAAATAATTCGGTAATATTATCACAGATTCTCGTGAAACAATTAATTTATTTTCCAATTACCGGAGTGATAATTCCGCTCTCAAAGAATCTTCCCTTTTCAAAGACGCCGACCTTTCCGGCTTAGAGACATTGTCATCTCTTCAACAAAAGAATTTGCCGACCAAACGGTATAGTGGTTAGCGTGCTGGCTTCTAGACCGCGAGGTTGCGGGTTCGAGTCCCGTGTAGGCATGGGTGTTTGTAAATGTATGTTGGTTTGTTAAATGACGAAATGTTTCGGCGCATTATAGCCCTCGTGTTGCTGACGGCGCCAGATAATCTGAATACAACCAACCAATCAACAAAAGAATTTTCTTTTTCTTGAACAATTACCACTTTCCGGTTTCGTAGTGTTAATGTGTTCATGTTAAGTTTCGAAGTTGGAATTCTGTGAAATGTAAAGGGTTAGAATTTCCTTTTGGAGTTAATTTGATTTTGAATTGTTTCTCTGATTTACGTCAAGAACAATTCTTTCTTTGACATTTGTGGTCAATTCATCTGGATGAGTTTCCGCTGATAGAAATGAAATTCTGAAGTTCAAAATGCTTTAGATTAATTAATGTATTCCCGAAAAATCCCATTTCCCTTTATAATTATTACTTTTCGGTAATCGTTTGCCACAACTCAAAATTTTCATTTTTCATTATTTTAAAATGAGTGTTTGCAATTCAAAGTTTATTTTTGGGTACACACCTTTCCTAATCAAGATGTGGTTGTTTTTAAGTCAAATGGTGTTTATATAACTGTACTCTTCATGCATTTGCATCGAAAACAATTTTATTTCTTTTGGAATTGGTTCTACTATCTCTTGAGCCGATTGGTTATTGGTTTGTATGTTCAACTATTTTTTTTTACACAATGACAGGTTATCAGGACGGTACCTACAGCTGAAGGTAGCTTCCGAACCCCAAACGAATATCCATCCCTAATACAGGATTCGAACCCGACACCTTTGATATACGAGGTCAGATCGCTAACCACACAGCCATCAGGTGGTCCTTTTTTAACCGAACTCGTGGCTCAAAGGCAGAAAGTATGCATAGCCTGGCCCTTTGCAATCTCGGATTATCTTTTTTCAAAATGAGTAGACAAGGTGGTTATTGTGACAGTCTTGGGCTGCCTCATAGATATCCAATTATAATCCTATTCGAGAGGCAAATGCGAACCTGAAAAATCTCTCCTGAGATATTTCCCACTTGGCCTTTGGAATTTCTCATTGATCCAGACCTTGTTTGTAGCATCGATATAGATAAACAACTGGATAGACTGCTCCATTGTCAATGCTAAGAGAAAAACGCGCCGGGGATTGCGAAGCTGGAGGGAAGATTAACCAACTACAGTTCACTTTTATAGTTGGATGGAAATGCGAAAAACTTTGTAAAATGCTAGAGTATATATTTTTTTGCACATTATTACTAATTAAGATCTACTATTGACATTTCTGCTGTGTACAACCCAAAATTTTATTTTCAATCCTCAGCAATACGTATTTTTTATCCCACCAACGGCATCTGGCAACGGGTTCATTTTCCCAGCGTTAAGCAGTCTATCCAGTTTGTCCTTCTAGACCGCGAGGTTGCGGGTTCGAGTCCCGTGTGAGGCATGGGTGTTTGTAAATGTATGTTGGCTTGTCTAATGACGAATGTGTCGGTGCATTATAGCCCTCGTGTTGCTGACGGCGCCAGATAGTCTGAAACAACCAACCCTACCCAGTTTGTCGAACAGATTCAAAATGCATTCTGGAAAACTATTAGCATCAAGAACACGTCATATTTGAAATTATGTACAGGGTGGGGCATAAAGATCTCTCCATTTTAAGAGGTCAATAAAAATATATAGGACATTGAAAACAAATATTTTATTTTACATTCTGATAGAATAATGTTTTGCCATTAATTAATTTTTACAATCTGCAACAATTTTTACTATTAATTAATTTCGAGATTTTGTTGTACGAAAAAGGATATCGTCTAAATGTTTTCCTTCGTTCTCTATACACTTGTGAAGTCTCTCCCGGAAATTCAGCATAACCTTTTCCACCATTGCTGGAGGAATTGCTGCAATTTCGAATCGAACCTGTTTCTCTAAAATTAGCAACCCATAAGCAGGGACGACGCGAACGGGGGGCGTAGGGGGCAACTCGCCCCCCCAAAGTTTTAGAAAGTTTTACAGTCGGCAAATTTTCAAAAATTTTATCGAGATTTTTCTTTTTCTAAAGTCGATCCACAATAAAATCGAATTAAATGGAAAAAAAAAAAAAAAAAAAAAAAAAATGGAACAAAAATATTAAAAATATCTTAATGCAGCGTGACCCGAGTTTGAGGAATCGGCATTTTTACAATAGAAGTCTATTATAGGGGAGTCGGAGTCTTTTTTTACGGCTACAATGATGGACTGCGAACGCAAATATTACTATATAAATATTACCATAAGTTTTTAGAAAGGTTGGTAGTCGGCAAATTTCTGAAATTTCATCCCTTCTTTTAAAAATCCCTACTGACGCATGTTTCAAAACATATTGAATGGAAAAAGTACAAATAATTAAACTCATCATTATTATTATAAAATTGTGATCACAATGCAGCCTCAGTTGACGGTCGGCAATTTTGAATTGGAGTAAGTATGTCCTTTTTGACAGGAACATTAAAATAATCCTAATCATTGATATCTTCACTGACATTAGATAACTTTGATGTGTTACAGTAGATGATATACTTGTATTTGTGGTACGTCAGACAACGCTTCAAAAACCATAACATACACATTAAACGTCATTTACATAAAATATGTAATGTACAAGTACATCATATGAGTCAAAAGTTTTATACAAAATTTCAAAACACTAAAATTTTTGTATACGAAAATTGACCCACATTTTACAAAGTTATTGCAATTAATGTCAAGTAGAACTCCATAAAATGATGTTATGTACAGGATGGTCGTAAAGAAACTTTGCCGATATATGGATCTCTAAAGGCAGTCTCGTTCAACAGATCGAGATGAGATTTCAGGTATAGTTATTCAGAGATATGAGGTCAGAATTCTGTGAATTTTTACAAAATTTCGATTATTTCGATTTTACGATTATTTCGGTTATAGTTACGAATAGCAACGCCTACTTTTTCCTATTGAGAAATGATCACCGCATGCGAAAACCCTAAAGAGCGTTGGAATGGTAAGTGTAACACAAAAAACGGACTCACAAAATACAGATCTGCTAACTGCCAACAAAAACACGATCGGAGCAATGGAGGCCGCTCACCAAATATTCAGCTTAGAAAACCGATTAAATTGCCTGTGATGGCACTCATGTCAACTTTGGCCTCTGTCAAATACAAATTTCCATTGTGCGCCTCAATCGCGTTTTTGTTGGCCGTTGGCAGAGCTTTTTTTTTTGTGCGTGCATAATGCTTCCGTTTTTTGTGATACACGTACCGTTCCATCTCTCTTTAGGGTTTCCTTATGCGCTGAGCATTTTGCGACAGGAAAAAGTAGACGTTGTCATTTGAAAATTTCGTGCATGTAACTTTAATCATAACCGTGAGCGCCATTTGTTGAAATTCACAGAATCTCGAGCTCATACCTCTGAATAACTATACCTGAAATCTCATCTCGATCTGTTAAACGGAACGGAAGCTAGAGGCCCATATATCGGCAAAGTTTCATTATGATCACGTTGTACTTCATATATTGAAAATGCATTCCCAAAATAATGCATGCCATTTGTAAACTGGAAGGCAATATCGAATTTATTCTAACAAAATCTTTGGAAAAGTGTTGAAAGGTTTATTATAATACTATATAAAATTCTTAATGTTCCCCGTGCTCAAATAGCTGTGGACCAACATTGTCCAATACAACCAGGTTCAGTGTATTGCAAATTGTGAGTATCCTTTCACTCCTATCCTCGATTTCTGACGCAGTTTGGCCTTTGTGTTGCCCTTGAGCCTAATAAATTTGAAAAACAATCAACCAACCTATCCTGGATTTCACCACTTTAATATTCGAAACATCGGGAGAAAATTGTCTTTTAGATAAACTAAGATTTTTTAGTCTAAATACTTTAAAAATATTTCAAATCGGATCAATAAATCTCAAATTAGCATCATAACCATTACATGTGGGTAAGGGAAATGGGGGTGGGTTTTTGGAAATTTCATGTTGACGGTGATGTTTCTCTTGCTTTGAAGATCACATGTGCAACTTGTTCTTCCTCAAGATCGGATTAACACTAGATTTGAATACCTCCCCCCCACACACCTTTACCAAAAAACCCCACACGTACTATTCCTTATATAGTTTGGTATGTTGTGCTAAAAATTATGCCATGCTTTTTTATAGAGTATTTTGTCACTAAATTCGAAGTTCAATTAGTTGCGAATAACTTACCTTTTTGCACATAAATATTATAGTTTGGTTTAATGCTAAAGTAATCCATTTCATTTTTAATCCTGCTTAGGAAAAAAAACCTAGCATTTTCAAGTATACTTTCCTTCTTGAACAAATGATTATTGTTCAAAAAACGAGTAATATTTGCAGAAATTATCGCTGAAAAACCATAACACATCTGTGAAAAACCACAAAAAAATAATTAAATTAAATCCAGCAATTTTGATAAAAATATATACTCGGAAGTAACTACTTTTAAGAAGTAGGTTCCTGGATTGAATTGTTACAAAAAAATTAAGTTTTACTATTAACACACGTTTCAAGAAAAATCAAAATCTTTTCTTTTTTAGTTAGGAAAATGTGTTAAAAAGTATTTAAAAATTAAATAATTAAGAAATCGTTTTTAATAATAATTGTCTTTTGCAATGCAATTATAGTGTCCATGAACGCCTACATGATTATTTGCAGGGAGAAGTAAGGCTACCAAAGTTTTTGTTTAATCCTTGATTTTTAGAAGATGGGAAATGGATTTCCTAATTGGATGTTAGTTAATAATTATTCATTAATGCTCTGTTCAAATTGATGAATTAATATCCATATATATTTTTTTTTCAAAAAATTCTTGTAAAATCTTCAAATTTTTCTTTTAAATTTTACCACTTTTTTTTCCACGTTACTTTATTTCTCGAAACCCAGAGGGGAAGGAGTGCAAGTGCATATTTCTTATGTCCCTGATATTGTATCTATTATAAAAATTGCAGTGCTTCGCGTAGGGAATTTTCTTCAGCAGATATAGTCCGCCAGAATTTTAAAAAGAATAATTTTTCCAGAATTTGTTTTTTGATCAACCTTTATACAATTCATTATACAAAAGTCACCTATTTGATCAATAGTTTTCATCTATTTAATTCCATGTTAAAGTGCTATTTTCGAACCACTTTTACACGCTTAATTATTCTTTTTCGAAACTGCAATTTGAAAATTTCAAATAAAGTTGTATCGAAATGAAGCACTTGTACTTCTCAGTTTACTGAATTGGTTTAAGATTCTGAGGGGAAATTCTATCTATCTGCAAGGTATAAATGTCTCCCTCCCCCCTGCTCCCAAATAAAAACGCTTCCAAAAATAATCTCCTTTGTTTGGAGAGGAAGGGTTAATTTACTAAAAAGAAATTAAAAATTAAATGAATTTGAAGGAACTTTAACTATAATGTGATTGGAATTTACTTAAAATTTGACATTAAGTACGTATTAATAAAATGTCATAAAGTATTAAAAATTGTTTAGAAGGTAATTTAAAAATAATTCAAACTAATTTCACATTAAATAAAACAATTCACAATTAAATAAAAAAAATGCATAAACAATAAGTTTTACATTAATTAATTATGCATTAATTATTCATATATTAATTAAAAATTATTTATAAGTTAATTTTACATTGATAAAAATTAGTTAACAATTTATTAGCACCTTAATTTATATTTTCTACATTTACACCGGACATGCCTTGATTTCAGTCGGCAAAAGGATGTTTACGCCCCCCCAACCAAAATTCTTAGCGACGGCCCTGCCCATAAGGATAGTCTTTCTGTCGGGTATTCTTCCATCCCTGCTTACTCCAAAGTGCCTACGAAATAATCGTTGCGTTTCAATGATGGAATCCGCATTTTTAAAATAAGTTTCGACAACGAACGCACGATGCTCACTAGTCCAAGACATACTGTCAGTTGAAATAGCGTAATTAGGGAAATATAACAGCGCTACTTCGAACATGCCCTCTACACTAGCGCCACCGCAGCGACAGCGGCAAATTAGGGAGATCTTTATGCCCCACCCTGTATTAGAGGTTCCTCGAATGATACATGTTCGAATGATGTATCATATCATTCGAGGAAATGGAACATTAAATCAATTCATAGCCAATTCTAAACATAAATTATGTTGATTTCATATTTTCCCGAGAATATTGAGCATTTTTGATTAACATATATAGCAAGCATACAAGAAATTCGATTATTTTGAAGCATTGAAACATAATATTTGTGAAATATAAATCAGCGGAGACTTTTTTTTTTTTACTTTCTTTCTACGAGAAGTTAACGTTCTTTTATGGCTTTACTTAACGCATTGTAGCACGTTTTTATTGTAAATAGAACAGGTGTGTCAATAGCTTAATCTCCTATTTGTCTTTCTTATCTCACGTAAAAAGGAACGGTTAAAAAGAAAGGCGTGTACTTCTTATACCTTTACAGTGCTGTTGAAGATTGCATTGGGATTATGCGCCACAGAACAAATGACATTTTGAGAGAAGTTTATAAAGTAGGTGGATTTAGAAAAAGCTAATTTCTTTATTAGTGTGGCCCACTGACGCAAAAGGAAAGGGAGTAGCAGTCCGAAGATGCACGGAATGAAAGGATTGTACTTCAGAGTGGCCACAGAACCGGGAAAACCTGGAAATCAGGGAAATGTCAGGGAGCTTTCGGATTATGGAAAAAATCAGGAACAAAGAAAAATCAGGAATGTCAGGGAACTTTTAAAAATTTCATGAAAATCAAATGAAAAATCAGGGAAATTTTGTATTGTTTAAGACATGTTCATCCATATTTTGGGCCGACCAAACGGTATAGTTGTTAGCGTGCTAGCTTCTAGACTGCGAGGTTGCGGGTTCCGAGTCCCGTGTTAGGCATGGGTGTTTGTAAATGTATGTTGGCTTGTCTAATGACGAATATTTCGGCGCATTATAGCCCTCGTGTTGCTGACGGCGCCAGATAATCTGAATACAACCAAATCATCCATATTTTGGCGCTATTCACATGGAGATTTGTAGTGGTAAGCCATTTGAAGTTTAATGTTATGGAATAATTTCAACTTTTTTTTTTTACCAGAGAAACTATTTTTTAAAAAATTGCTTATTATCTCTTTAGAATACGTGTTCTATTTGATCAGGGTGTCTAGACATCTGGAAAACCTAAGTAAATTGGGGAAATTTGGAATGTAAGTTTGCCCTAAAATCAGGGAATTTTTTAGAAGTTTATCAGGGAATTATCAGGGAACTTTTTTTCCTGAATTTTGTGGCCACCCTGTACTTGCAATAAAATCCCAAATTGATTCTGATCCAAACCATAACGACCACAAAAAAATTTCATTCACTGAAAGGAGCAACCAAAATCGTAACGCGCTGATAGAAAGAATGAGTTCGCCTACTTGTAAAAAAAACGAATTTCAACTATTTCCTCAATAGCTCCGATAGTTTGGCAGATCGGGTTTCGACAGGTGCATTGCGATTTCAAATTAATGTTATGTTTACCAATGTTAGAAAAGAAAATGCATGGAAAACATTTTGGCCTACTACAGGACTACAGGGTGTTCGTAGCTAAAATTCACCGATTCGGATAAAGCCTTGTGAAAACCCCTGTAGTACTGAACAGATATTCATAAAATATTGTATACGTATTGCTGATATTATGGGAAGAAGATCCCCAAATATATATATGAAATGTTCGAGTCACTTTGAAAAGTTATGCAGTGTGTGGCGAATCATGGAAAAGTTTTTTTTTATTTATTTACAGCCACTGAAATTATTTATTAATCGATTTGAGGGATAGAGAGGTACATCTTACGAGCACAGCAGATAGCAATCGAATGAATCGTCGTCTCGTAAGAACTCTAGAAACAATTTATAAATGCATGGGTTTGTACCTGGGTTGGCAGAAATGGAAATACCATAGGTGGGCGAACCTAAATCAATCTGACGCAATGACGAGCAATGATGAATATTAATTATGGATCTTACTGTTAGAAAAGCGCTGACATAACAGAGTCTCACGAAAGTAGGTTATCGAAAACGTGAGAAAGCTACATAGTGATGATCGGGAAAGGGAAATAGAAATAGATCTTTGAAAAGCAAAATAAAATTAAAAGGTGGTTTTAAAATAGGTTGGTAATTACAAATATTTTTTTAAAGTATATATTCATAAAAAAAAAATAAAAAAAAAAATATGGCATATATGTTCATTTTTATTATTAAAGTGCTTTATCTTTGGTTTTCAACTTTATTTACAACACTCCTAATAAGGTTCAGCCTGCAAAGTTAACTTTCATTTAAGCCTGAAAGTGCTACTTGGTGGTAAAAATGTGAACTGAAGTTTATTCCCCCCCCCCCCCTAGATATTAATTACTCGTAATGCTCAGTAGAGCGCATGCAAAATTCTGTGAGGATCTGTTTAATTATTATTGGTTCCTAACAAGAGGCCCTTTACTTTTCAACAACTTGCATTTGTTGCGTCAAATACTGAACTGTGTTGAGACGGGTATTCTAGTTGAGTAGGATGTGTCTGGATGCGAATTTTGGATAGTTTTTTTTCTTCATTTCGTGGCTCTCGATTCGATTTCCTTCATGATTCATCTTCAATCGTCCGACAAGGGATCACAGTTGGGCGAAACACGGATGAGTCCTCTTCAATCCCACAGAATGCACTTCAAATCTCTTCTTCAAGTGGAGACCATTGAATGAATGAACTGGGACGGAATTTGATTCCAAGGAACATTCGCTTCTGGAAAAAGATGATCGTTAAACGGAGAATTTTATTTTATTGCTGAGGAGGATGTGGCAGGCGTGTGGCACACTCGAAAATGGCGCTGCAGTTGGTAGTGAGAGCCTAGTACATTTAACTGCTGCATGAATATTATGAGTCCACCCAACAATAGCAGAGAATCTCAACGGTGTTCAGTGGGACGACATCGCACCATCTTAAGGCTGATTTACACGCAGCCAGTGCCTGGAACACTGGGGGCTTACTGGATCAAAAAATCGGATGATCTTGTGTTGCTGACGGCGCCAGATAATCTGAATACAACCAACCAACCATCTCTTATAAACTAAAATTAATATACCAAAAGACAACACTAGACAAAGCCACGCTTTATGCATTGGCGTAAGGTTTTCAAAAATAAAATATATTGGGCGCTATTTTCGAGTTTTTAATTTATGACATTTCATTAAAGGATTTTTTTAGTACCTACTCGCCAAATTTTAAAGTTTTATAGAAAGTAGTTTCTAAATGCACTGGGCTAGAAGATTGTAACATAGCGAGTATAGGGAATGATCCTTACTAAGATTCACTAGAAAACTCAATTATTATTTGTGGAAAAATAAAGTTTATTTTTTTATTTTTTTAATCCTTCAGTCACCATTCAAACTGAACCTCCCATGTAAAAACGCTAACCAAACAGTATAGTGGTTAGCGTGCTAGCTTCTGGACCGCGAGGTTGCGGGTTCGAGTCCAGTGTTAGGCATGGGTGTTTGTAAATGTATGTTGGCTTGTCTAATGACGAATGTTTCGGCGCATTATAGCCCTCGTGTTGCTAACGGCGCCAGATAATCTGAAAACAACCAACCATGAGTTTCAATGCATTTGTACACTGGATTGAGAAATGCCTTTGCTCTAAGTAAAGCTATAGCTTTGTAAGAGTATTGAAAACTCAAGAAAAAGATTAAAAAAAAATGTGGATAAAACATATATGTAAACCTAATACATCAATTTGATTAGTGGTAAAATTTTAATTTACGAAAAACTAAAATTTTCAAGATCAGAAGGATACACACAATGATTATTCTTTTAGCATCTAAAATACAGGGTGTCTATGACGTGTTGGGACATATTTTGATGTTGAATAATTCATAAAATAATGAAGATATAAACAAACTTATGGTTGGTTGTTTTCAGATTATCTGGCGCCGCCGTCTGCAACACGAGGGCTATAATGCGCCGAAACATTCGTCATTTGACAAGCCAACATACATTTACAAACAACCATGCCTTACACTGGACTCGAATCCGCAACCTCGCGGTCTAGAAGCTAGTATGCTAACCACTATACCGTTTGGTCGGCATACAAACTAATGGATATTTAACATTTATATTGGATACGAACATTTATTTATAGAATATTATTCAACATTAAAATGCGTCCAACATTTGCATTGACTCCCTGTATTGTGTCCTGTATATTTAAGACATTTGACCTTCGTTTCAAGTCGGTAACTACCATAAGACAGACACGAGAAGAGATTCACATGTAAGTTTCTTAATATGACAGCTCTTTTAAAAAATTTCCTGTCACCTTGAATTTATCTGCCAGTGATGCGGGAGCTGATTATTTTTAACGCAAGGTATGACCGATAATTCATTCAAGCCATGTAAAGTATACTTTTTGTTACTTTCTGTCGCCGGTTATCTGTGAGTTTTTTATCTGGCTCTCTTATCAGGGGTTTAATACGAGAGCGCAAGTTGTTCCTGTTTTTACGATCCCTTGTCTTACATTTAACAGATTTTTTGTCTCTTGCAAGTCTAGATGATGAAAAAGACTACCGGAATAGTTAACGGGAAACCATTTTTGTCTAAAGCCGTGCTGATTTCATCTTTAGTCATAAATATTTAAGTCGGGGAAATGCTTCACATTTGTTTTCATAGAGATTAATTTTTATAATAGACTAAGAGGCGACTGCCATTTTTGGACCCCATCGAACATCATTCTGAATTTTTTATAGAAATTGGAGGAAAGTGAGTAGATTACGAATCCATTGGTCTGCCGTGGCAAAAATGGCCGAAATTGATCAAAAATCGACTTTTAATAAGTTGAACCAAATCCAATTGCCAAATGCGCCATAACTTGCCAAATAATGAGCATTTTTTTTATTTGGTAACCCCTCACTCTTTAGTTACAGACGATTCGGATGTGTGGCTGTGGCTTACTTGCATCTTTCACAAATGAGCCAAATTGGCAATAAACATTACGTCACTGATGACATAACTGATGTCGCCAATTTGGCTTACTTTTAAAAGATACAAGTTTTCTGAGCCAGGTGGTCAGAAATCGTTTGCGCTTTTTCTCATTGAAAATCAAAATGCAGTGGGTTGCCAGACGAAAAAGTTTGTTCTCTTTTTGGCAAGTTATGACATATTTGGCAATCGGATTTTAGTTCAACTCATTCCAAGTCGATTTTTGATCAGTTTCGGCCATTTTTGCCACGGAAGACGAGTGGATTTGTAATCCACTCACTTTTCTCCAATTTCTATAAAAAATTCAGAATGATGTTCGATGGGGTCCAAAAATTGCAGTCGCCTCTCGGACTATAAGGTTCATGTAACAAAGGATGGATTTCGGTATACGACATGATTCTATTAAAAAAATAGGGGTGTGGAACATCGCACAACTTTCAATTGCACTATAATACTGACATGGATTTGTGTTATTTACCGTTTTTATATTTTCATCATTCATTTTGAAAAAAATTGACAGTTTGGCGATATTTTTTACCATAATTCTTGTATGGGTCTATGCTTTCATTACCCTATGTATAAATATAGTTAATTGAAAGTAAAAAATGCAAGCTTGTCGAGAAAAAGGGGATCATGAATAAATTCCTGGTTAAGAGGTATGATACATTTTTTTTAAGTATATGAATTGTAAGCACAATGAAGGGTGTGATCACGCGTATTAATGATTTTAACTTGGAATAAACGAAATGATTATTTGGCAATGGTTCTACAACTACCGTTTTTGTGCCTGTTAGCATAAATAAAGAAAACGTCATTGGGTGAAAAGGGGGAAAAAAATAGCTACTATACTAAACTCCAACTTAACTTGACATCACTAGACGATAGATCTTCACCGTGCTCATAGGCAGTTAATCCAATTTAGCGGAGTGAAGACATAATTATCGCCAAACCTTATAGCCTTTTGTTCCCTACAGGGTTGTGGTTTGGCGAACATTATGCTTTCACGCTGCCAAAATGGATTAAATACCTATGAGCACTGAGACGATCTATCGTCTAAGTGATGTCTAGTTAAGTTGAAGTTTAGTTTAGACGGTAGATCTTCACCGTGCTCATAGGTATTTAATCCATTTTAGAGGAGTGAAGATATAATTCTCGCCAAACCTTACAGCCTTTTGTTCTCTACAGAGGGTTGTGGTTTGGCGAGCCTTATGCTTTCACGCCGCCAAAATGGATTAAATGCCTGTGAACACTGTGACGATCTACCGTCTAGTGATGTCAAGTTAAGTTGAAGTTTAGTATAGTTGTGACCGATTTTGTGTGTCTATGGTGGTCAAATCTGCGGAGGCCTAACTAATCCCCTTGCCGTAATCCAATCGGGCATTAACTTGGCGGATTCGATGACAATGCCTTCTATCAATAAAATTTGGGACTGTCACTGTCACTAAAAGGTCGCTTTTACGGAATAATAATAAACCTACTTGCTGTCATCCGATCGCGTTAAAGTAGCACTGTACCGACAATTGTTGAAACTCTTTCCTGTTGCAAAATTATTTTTTTATTAAGTACCGTAAAATGGGGTGAATAGGAACAACGGGGTGAATCGGAACGAAACTTCATGAAATTACAAATCAATTATTATTTTATACAAATAAAGCAATTTTAGTAATTATATATATTTTTTTATTTGGCTAACATGTTTGGAATCTTGAAAAAAAAATAAAAATTGTGGGGTTTACAACACTGTCCTTTTTTTTAAATTTTTTTTTTGAAACTGCGTGCATACAATCCAATGAGTTTTAACCTCTCCAAAACTTATCCCGTAATTAATAATATGTACCAGTTATAGACTTAAATAATATATTTTTAAATAAGTATAAACATCCACAACAACATGCCATACTTAATTTAACTCGGTTTTAAAAACTTTTTATTTTACGAATTTTTATGTTTTGCCTCGTCACGATTTCGAGATTTGCGGGGTGAATCGGAACACGTGAAAAGTGATATTAAAAAGCTGTTTTTGGTAAGATTATGTTCCACATAAGATTCAACGACTGAAGAAGAGTCTAATTACTCCCTTCAAGACTATAATCAAGATTGCAGGCTTCAATAAATGTCAGAAGAGGAGCCTAGTTTCCGCATGGCAGAAAACCCGATTGTTCCAGTGGTTTTTTTCTCTAAATGACTTCGTTATCTTTAAGTTATATGGAAAAATGTATGAAGATTATGTGAGCAAAGTTTTACACTCACAAGGTTATTGCTATATAATTGTGTTTTACAAAAAGCGCCCATGAACGAAGAGATTTTCTGAAACAAATGAGGATGCTTTTCTCCTTTCACAAGATATTTTAAGGAATTTGCAGTCATACGGCACGCAAACATAAAATACAAATAGATTAAAAAATATTATTAATTTCAAAGACTATTTGGATGTGTTATAGGAGAAGAGTTGATACGTTTTCAAACATTTGATTTGTTTTGACAACAATTGACAAACACAAATTTTATCCGTCATATTAAATGATTTTTTTAATGATAATTTTGTGTTCATATTCACCACAATGCATTATTTTTTTTTTATTTTTTTTGTCACCCTGTAAACTTTTAAATAAGATCAGACATAAATGTAACGAGTGTTCCGATTCACCCCTTTCTGCGGGGTGAATCGGAACACCATGAAAAAACTCAAAATAAATTAAAGTCCTGGTTTTTTCAAAAATTTTTGGGTTGATCCTCAAAGAAGAAGGTAAGACCCCAAGTTTCAATGCCAAAAATGTGTTCCTTAACGATCTTATTACAACCGATTTTTACTTTGAAAGTTGAAAAGTGTTCCGATTCACCCTATTTTACGGTAGTATAATTGCTGTAATCAGAATAAATTAAAGATATGTGGATGTGAGTATGACGTTCATTTTTAATAAATAAATTTTGAAACGTAGTTTATTGCCGCGCATTTTGCGGATAGAAATTATTTTGATATCGGGCACTGTGTTAATGGATATAAAAATTGGCAGTGCATGTAAAGAATTTTTGTAAAACTTATGTTTTTATGTGTTATATTATTACTGACTGAATATACGAGTCCCGTCAGTTTCTTCATGGCACTGAATTAATTTAAACTCTTTGAACCTCATTAAAGACTCACTTCTATTAAGTGCGCTCTTCAATTGATGAATGGCATTACAAGCTTATTATTATTTTTCTTTACATACAAACCCATGATGGCATTACAAGCTTATTTTTCTTTTCATACAAACCATGGGCGATTTTCAATTTTCTAGGCATCCATTTTGGCCTTGCATCTTCTTGTAAACTTGTCTCTATCAAGCTCCTAAAGAGAAATAAGTTTGTGCTGCCATCCAAAAATTGAAGAACGAACTTCGTAGAAGAGAATTTCTAAGTCCCAATGAGTCTCAAAGCGTTTAAATTAATACAGCATCACGAGAAAACTGACGGGATAAATGAATAGTAAGAGTTTTGAATAGTTAAGCAACAATGCCTCGAAATTCCGATTACTCGCAAATGGCGTGTAATCTGTTTCTTAACGACCAGCCATTAAATTCGAATTCCTTGTATACTAATCACACTGTCAAGCACTCACAGTTTTAAAACAGATCCCCGCCATTTTTTTTCTGGGATATCAGTTTGAAGATCCCAAATGACCGCTTGATGCATCACCAAGAATGGCTTTTATGCTTTGTGTTAAACAGATCCTTACTATTTTTGAGATGACGAGTGGATAATAGGCCTCCATAAGTCATTTCTAATTTCATTTACTCAAAGGATTTATGTCCATGTACTTAGAATTGCCGCTAGTTCGAATGCACCCTTGGGAAACGGGTTTGATGGATGATGAACTATAGATGTCTCTGTGCAGTGTCATGCGTTTGAGGCAATGCCTTGTTGTAATTTTAATAACAATTACTCTCGTCTTTATTTTGATTCATTTTTTAGCATGCATTCTGTAATTTAATCAGAGCAAAAGGAGTAGCATTTTCATTTGGTGTCTACAAAATTATGTTCCCAGGTCTTTATTTATCAATAGCGGAAAGTGACCGTATTTGAAACCGAATCAATCATAGACATAGAATCAACGATTTTCTGTGATATGTTTATAAAGGAAATAAGCAATTCAATGCATTGCCAGGCCCCTAACTATTGAAGTTAACACTTTTCTCCAAATGTAATTAAGCATTCTTAATTTTAATTTCCAAAAAAAAAAAAAAAAAAAAAAAAAAAAAATTAATGACAAACGCATCTGGGGCTTTTGTCAGAACATATTACATTTGAGACAATTTGAAATGTATTATTTGATGGTTTCGTTTGAGAAAGTTGTGAAATCCTATTAAAATAAATTGAATAAAATTGTGAAGTCTCAATTCGAAAAACTTCAAAGCCTAATTTCCATTGTTGACAGGAGATATCTTGTTCTCTAGTGAGCAGGAGATATCTCGTTCTCTAGTGAGCAGGAGATATTTTGTTCCATATTGAGCAAGAGATATTTTGTTCCATAGTTAGCAAGAAATACTTTGTTCCATAGTGGACAAGATGTATTATTTGTGCAATAGTGGACAAGATATAATTTGTGCAATAGTAAACTGGAGATATTTTGTTGTCTAGTGGACAGGAGATATTTTGTTCCATAGTAAAGCAGAGATACTTAGTCTCCTTATTAGACAAGAGACATTTTCTTCCATAGGGGACCGGAGACATTTGAAGGGTTACGGCAAAGAACGATCAGAGTCCGTTATGTATCATAAGAATTATTTGCCAAAGGACTCCGCTTGGTTGAACTATCTGATATAACCTTCCAGATGAGAGGAAAACCTCGATTTCGAAAAAATTGGACTCTGATCATTCTTTGACGTAGCCCTTTATTTTGTTGCATAGTGGACAGGAGACATTTTGTTCCATAGTGGATAAGATGTATTATTTTCTCTATAGTGTATAAGGACATCCGAATTAGTTTTCATTTCTGAAAGACGTTGGTTCTAATTTGACTTATTTCTTTCTGAATAAATACTGCTAAAAATTATATAGTTTCTTAAACCAAAATATGTTTGGCGCAGCTTAGCCAATATTAGTTCTTGGGCCATTAAAACTCACATAACCAATCATAGTGGATAAGATGTATTATATTTGTTTCTCCATCGTGGATAAGATGTATTATATTTATTTCTCCATAGTGGATAAGATGTATTATGTTTATTTCTCCATAGTGGATAAGATGTATTATATTTATTTCTCCATAGTGGATAAGATGTATTATATTTATTTCTCCATAGTGGATAAGATGTATTATATTTATTTCTCCATAGTGGACAAGGTGTATTGTATTGATCCATAGTGGACAAGGTGTATTATTTTGTTTCAAGAGATATTGTTTTGTTCTTTAGTGCTTATCAATGTATTCACTTTTCCTTTTTCTGAAATATTTAGTTATTTAGAGTTGAGCCCTTTTCGCATGTCGTCTAATATAAATTGCTCAATGTGTAGAAAATGCGAAATGCTAGATTGGAGCCTTGCATCTTCTAGTTATTATAGTCACGTCAGTATTATGATAAGGACACGTCAACACTATTCCATGTTATCCCTACTCTCTCATCGTGTTTCTTTTCTTCTTCAGTGAAGTCGCGACAATTTGGATTGTACAAACATGACATGTCGCGGTCGACTAAGTCGCTAAATTCTTTCCATTGTCTTTTGGTTTCATGTTCTAAGACTTTTTCTTCAAATGTTTCCAGAAGTAGGGAAGACAAACAACGGGGAGATGTATAGTGATGCAAACACTGTGATTTACAATTCGATTCCAGAATAGTTGATTGGTTTGTATGCTCAACGACTTATTTTTTTATGGGCTAATCAGGCCGGGATCTACAGCTTAACATGGATTCCGAACCACAACGAACATCCATGTCTTACACAGGATCCGAAACGGGTACCATTGCTATGGAAGACCAGAGTACTAACCCCACAGCCATTAGGCGGTCAATTCCAGAATAACTTGAATATGTAAAGCAAAATTATTTTTTATCCAGTTTTTAAAAGTCTTTGTTTGCTTTAACTTGTAAATTAAACAAACTAAATTCAATATTTCGTTTTTACGCTGAAGTAAACGAAATTAGTTTCCAATCATGGTTTTAGAATATTTAGGTTTTTTTCATGAACTATGAAAGATATCTATCGATATTGAAAATTGGTTTCTTCTCCAAATGCATCGACAAACTTCCTTAGTTCATGTTTGTCATAAGATGCCTATTCATGAGATCCAGCTTATTATGCAAAACAACCATTTGTACTACTGTAATCGTTATGAAGCCGTAAAAGTGATTGTTTTATACAATATTTACTACTAAAAAAATGAATTTGCAACATGTTTGCCAAAAGATACAAAAATCGAATGTGAATGCACCTCTATGACCTTAAGCTCAATTGAGTACTTGTGCTCATAAATAAATAATTACGTGAACATAATTAATTTGCCGTGTTTTTGTTGGCATCAATATCAACATCAAGGGCATTCATTATACGCGTACTTAAGTCACGCTGATGACATCGGGTTTGTTTGGGCTGTATTCGGAAACTGGTCTCGTTTTCGTGATTAATTGTCAAATGTCAACGCGGGAATACTTGAGGGAAAAGCCCTGGCTGGAGAAATCATTTTGTTTCTTGTGTGTAAAAAGTGATTAACATAGTTGAATGAACTTTTGCTAATGATACTGTTTAGATTTGTTTAAAACGATGTAGCTAAGATGTTTGTGACATGATCACACCTGGATTGATTGTGGTACAAGATTTTTTTTTTTTTTTGGGGGGGGGGGGGGTTCAGCTATTTGTGGTTTAATTTCAATTGATATACCAATCGTTACCATTATTGTAATACAGTCAATCAGGGTAACATTGAACCGCATTTTCAGTATTTTCTTCTTCCCCACTTATGTTTTAATAATATTTTCCGACCTAATGGCATAAAATGGAAGAATAAACCCTAAATTATATTTTAATTTACACAAATTAGTAAATGCTGATGATGAAAGCACCAAATAATAGGAAAATAACCCGCCGCAAAGTTACCCTGTCATTCAGGGTAACTTTGAACCACTATCAGAAGTTTCATATAAAATAGCTTTTTTTATTCAATCTTGGAGTCTAGATTACTTTGAACGAGCAAAATTAAGTTTCTAAGTATTTAAAACATCATCAGCTGCAGTTACCAGTATCATAAAGTTTGGATATTTTAAATAACACCACAAAGAATATGTTAGGAAGGAACAGTGGATAACGAATCACATGAATATATTGCAAAAAAACCCTATTTATTATTCAGTTTTAACATACAAATATAGTGAAAAAACAATCTTCAGTTCATTCACTTAAATATAAACTCATTTTATCAATTAAAAATTGAAAAGATAAATAGAAAATAATAAAACTGATAGGCCGCCCTTATGCTATTAGTTAAGTACTATGGTGTTTGCAAGTCACAATGTGACACAAATACAAATATTCCACTCTTATTGTTAAAAATAGTATGATAATTTAAAAACAAAGTTCAAACTTCATAAAATTTCACTTTGGCATTTTTTAAATTAATAGTTATTGCATCAAAGAAAGAATCATTGATCTGGAAAACTTATTCTCGTGTTCTAGCTGGATTGGTTGATTTGTACGCTCAACGACCTATTTTCATGCACTGTAATGGCTAATCAGTACGAGACCTACAGCTTAACTTGGATTCCGAACCACAACAAACGTCCATGCCTAATCCGGGATTCGAACCCGGCACCAGTGTTCTAGCTGGAATAATAATTTCTGGTGATAATTTCTTAAACACGCCTACTTTTTCATACCACAGATCATCATTGATATTGGGCCATTTCCAATATGCACCAGATTTCTTCATGAACCGCTAAATATCACGTTGTCTTTTAAGTCAATTTGGTCTGGGTACACTTCTCCATCGTATTGAATAATTACGTAGTCGTAAACTTTGCATATGCCATTACCAAAATCTAAAATACTTGCATGCTCTGTGTATAAAATTCCTGCCTCATTCATGTGTTTAACAGCCACCACTCGAACAACCTCTGACTTTTCAGTAACATTCTCCCAACAATTTGAGCAGTATAAACCTTTACCATGTCCTTATTGTTCAACTTTCATCTCCTCCGAAAATGACAGTGTTGTACATTCACTGTCACCTGCATCATCTAGTTCAGGTTGGTTGGTTTATACGCTCAACGACCTACAGCTTAACGTAGATTTCGAATAACAACGAACATCCATGACTAACTCGGGATTCGAAACCGGAACATTTGGCATGCAGGGCCCGAGCTCTAACCACATAACCTTTAGGTGTGTCATCTAGTGTAGGACTTTTACTCTTGCTATCTCCAAGGAGTTCATATGGTAGAGGACTTTAGACAATCCCATCATATCCTTGCTTTACATATTCCTTTATCATTTATTTTTTGTGCATATAGATTTTTTACTTACTCAACTGAAAAGCTTTTTACAACCATTACAGGTCGGCAGATTTTTTTTTTAATTCTGTGAACGTGTTTCTAATATAATTAGGTACTTTTTGAATTCACTCCCAACATTTTCATTTTATCGGATTTTGCATACAAGAGAAGATCTGTAAATTAAATTGCATTTGTATGTATATAAATGTATTTAAAAGCAAACAAAAATAAATTAGAATAAAATATGAATTATATGTGCTTTGTATACATTGCACACTGTCATCAGCCTAACTTTGAACCGGCTCAAAGTTACACTGAATGTGTGGTAAAATGAAAGTGCCTTGGTTTTTTCTTTTTATTAAATGTTAGTAAATGAATAACCCTCAGCTACTAACAATTTCTCTTTTTTCAGAAAATTATATAGCTGATAAAGTGGTAAGTTGATACTTTCTTGCATAAATTAGTTGATTTACATCAACTTCAAATAAGCATTAAAATGGAACTTGAAAATAGTACTCCAGAAAAACAACTGAATGGCCAAATAAATTATGTACTATTTTGTCAATTCTTTTATTAAACCATCAAGCAAAAAGCCAATTTCATAATCTTGCCAGCAGTTTGCAGCAGTGAATCATGAGCAGCTCTTTAAACCCAAAAATACTGAAAACTAGGAGGTGGCGCAAAGTTACACCCTATGGTTCAAAGTTACCCTGATTGACTGTATTCGAATGTTAGTATATAATCTTATGGATGGACGGTCATCAATTTTCTGATTGTTTTTGGAAGAGGTTGGTTGGTTAATGCAAAGATACTATAATAACCCTTCGGGTTAAAGATGGCAAGCTTCCATAGAGATAATGTAAAATACTTGAGAGCACATGACGTCATTGCAGGGTTTCTACATTGGCATGTTTATCGCTCTTTTTTGTTTCACTTGGCGATTAAATTGTATGGTTTCCCAGAAATCTTTTATCCAAAAAAAGAACAAATCTGTTTTGATCATTAAACTTTTACTTGACATATTTACACATTCAACCAAATTTACGTTAATTATATTTTTAGCTAAGATAATTGAATACTTTTTTAAACAATATTAATATTATATTGAACCACTACAGCAAGTTCCATCCTGTAATGCAATACGAATCCCAATATTAGATTTGGGGTTTTTACAGCATATTCCAATATTGGTGAACTTTTAGTAAGTTTTCGTAATAAATATGAACATCAAGAATTAACAAAATTACTAATTACAAAATTATTGAAATACATTCTAGAAGAACATTATTTCGATAAAGTTTCCATGCATTCTTCGAAGCAGTACATTAGGAAACTAAAAAATATCTAGTTATTGAGTGGAAGAATTTAAAAATGACTTGCAACTACAAAAACCAATATCATTTAGCATGTACTAGTTTTGAAGAATTTACTAACAGTCGGCAATAATTATTTAGCTTTATTAATTCATAAAATAAAAAACCGCAATGGTAATTGAGATTTGCGTCAAATTTCAAAAAATCATAATAAACACATAATAATTGCGTGCATTTATGCAACTAACAAATGATAAACATTCTTTCAAGCGATGTGAAAGTAATACAAATAGAAAAGTTCATGGAAAAAACAACTATATTTAACATAAAAACTAGCCTGCTGAATTAGATGAAAAAATAAAAACAAACGATTAAGAACACTAACCATCAAGTTTCATCACAACCATCAACACTGCAAAAAATGTCCTGTTAAAATTCTCTTGCGAAAATTCTATAATCTTCAGAACATTACCGAAATTTATTGTGCACAAAAGCGAACAATTTGAACAAACTTGAATAAATAATATGTTACTTTGCAAAGTAGAATCCTCCATTTTTGTTCTGTTATTTAAATCTACCACGAATTCGACGAAATAAATCTGATGTTCTTATTTTTTTGTTTAAAAAGCACGATCGCCAAAGTAAGAAAAAAGCTCTGCGCATGTCTGGAAATCGGAGCAATTTGGCGAAAGTTTTGTGCTCTCAACTCTGAAAATCCGCGAGATGGCAGCACTTACGTATCGGCGAAGCTTGTTGCATTCAACTCACAGCACTGGTTTAATCTGTTCTCCGACGAGTACTGTGGTTGGGTGGTTTGATAATTTTGGCGCAAGTGCAACACGTGGTTCATACTGCGCCAAAGAAATTTGTGAACATTAATTTAAAATTTAAGAAACAAAGTATTGGAAAAATTAATATAAAAGTCAAAGTTGAAATATTTTAGTGGGTGGAAGCATTCCACAAAAAATGACTCGCGGTCTGACAGACAGCATACAGCACTCGAGGGTTAAATCAAATTGGCTCTTCAGACCGGAATCGTGCAAAATACCATGGCAGTCAACGTGTTAACGGCGCAAGGGCAACACGTGGCCCATACTGCGCTAATCTGGGAAGATGAAAAGCCGCACTAAGAGATCTATGTGTTGCGATCACACCAGGGATCTCTTGTCTATATTTAGGCGATTACATCCACTGGATTGCTATGTGGTTATCACTCTTGCCTAGTATACCAACGGTGCTGAATTCTAATCATGGGTTTAGGCATGGATGTTCGATGTTTTTCGGAATGCACGTTAAGCTGTAGGTCCCACGAAGGTTAGCCGTTATTGTGCACAAAAAATAATAATAATAATAAAAAAATATATATATATATATATATAGGTAGGAAAAATTACAAACCACCATTAAAAAAAAATCAAGGAACCTTATTTCCGGAATAATATAAGTGTTCTGTTTTATAAATTTATCTCTTCAATTGTTTATGCAGTAAAAGAAAAGGGTTTGGAGGGAAGAGAAACGGTAGATTGTGTTGCGCAGGAATTCGCGATGTGCTTTGCAGATATTAAAGGCCTATACTGGGGGAAGAGTTATCTCCGGTATCGGAGCTTTGTTTGACCCAAGTTCAAAGTTACGAGGCTTGATTACAAATAAATTGATGTAACAATGGTACGGAGCAGTATATCACACGTCTAGCCGTTGCGACATAAAACTTTAATCTACAATCAAGTTCTGTTTATAGTTGTGACTCGTACTTGGATTTTGATGTCGTCAATACATCCCTCTACAAAGAGATCGATTTTAGGATTTAGTTTTGACCAACGTTTCTTAAACTTTTCAGCGTTTTTGAAACAGCAAAAGCTTCTCGTGGAGTACCAAGTTAGTTGGTTTGACGTTCAATGACCTATTTTTAAGCACAATGGCGGATAATAAGGTCGGGACCTGCAGCTTAACGTGGATTGCAAACCACAACGAACATTCATGCCTAACCTGGGATTCGAACCCCCGGTACTTTTGGCATGCGAGGCCGGAGAGCTAACCACACAGCCATCAGGTGGGCCCCATGGAGCACCAAGAAATATTTAGAGACATTTCAGTCTAAAAAATCAATTCAACTAGCTAAGACATTTGAAAAACGTTTTTAGTACACCCGAAGTTAATTTGAACACTGTGCTTGCTTTTTGTTCTTGAAAAGATAGTCAATTTCCTGTGCCACAGAAATCACTTCAAGATGGTGCATAGCGCCTGCATCTAAACAAGCTATATATTTAGTTAATGTTTTCTACCTCAAAAAGGCCGTTTAAGAGGCCGTTCTCTCCATAGATTTTAAACGTTTAATTTTGATTGGATCATTTAATTTAATTTCTGAATATGCAGGCCTTGACATTTGAAGATGCTTCATTGGCGGTATTAAATGTTATTAAATTATTTTATTATTATATTATATTATTTTCTTATTAAATTATTCTTAGTAAATAACTGTGTTGCTTGGAGCTTAAATGAAATTTTTTTCCAGTAAACCCAACTCAAAAGGTAACTCTCGCACTTTGTGCTTGCAATTCTTTGGTCTCATTTTCCATCCCAAGTCATTTAGGCCGAATCAAATCAGGAAACACGGCCTTAATGCTAGAAATTAGCACAAAGGGCCTTTTGCTAAGCCTCTTCGCTGCCTTAATTCGAAAACTTGGCACCGTTCATCGCCTTTGCCCCTATGACTAATTGTCGAGCTTGATCTAAATCGGTGTTCTTGAAGTACTCTTTAGCGTTTCAAGGATCTTAATTCTTATTCAGATGTTTATTTTGGATGGGTGAGCCACACGTGGGGATGAAGTCGGATTCTGTCGATGTGTGTTTTTATTTGCAAAAGCCGGTGACAGTTCGACTTGTTTAACTTTTGTTTTGACTTTATCGTCTTTGTCACTGTCTGGCAACTGACTTGAAGACTGTAAACAGGAAGTCATAAGGCTACTATTTAACCTTTTCAGACACCAACAGGCTATTTTGATGCAGGAACCATCAAGTAACGTGCTTGTAATGAGAACCTATACTTAATTTGTTTCTCAGTATACTTTTAACCAGTTAACTGTGTCGCTCCGTTTTGAAAGTGCGAATTTCTGTATGTCACGAAAATCGATCTATGACGAGTAGAGGTCGGAAACATCGATCAAAATAAATATCGATACTATATCGTTGCATAGAAAAAATATCGATACATCGATACATGATTTTTTTTAAATTTGATTTTCAATTTTGCCCGAAACAAAGTTTTTCGGGGATTTCTACTTTTCATGATTGCTTTTTTGTAAGGTGACTACTTTTTCAACTGAAATGGATCGATTAAAAAAAAAAGAAGTTATATTTTCGCTTAATTGGTGCAGTGATTTTAAGAAAAATTTAGATAATTTTTAATAGCTTTTAATTGTATGGGCAAAATATTGAATATTGGTGACATTTTACTTGCCTCTCAGCCAAGTTCAAACTTTTGTTTTGAAGTTTGTGAAAAGGGAATAAACAAAATCGAAAAAACACATGGAACTACAAAACAATCATCAAAAAACTAAAAATGTTTGAAAATATCGATATATCGGTGACTTTTATCGATAGTTTTAATATCGATATGTTTTTTAGACATATCGATAAAAATATCGTCGTATCGATTTATCGCCGACCTCTAATGACGAGTGTAATCGTCAAGCGCAGAGTAAGTGTCGCTGTTAAAATATTGTATAAAAAAGATAAGTTTATTTTATAAAATTGCTAATTTTATTGCTAATATTTGTTTATCTCTATATATATAAGGCAAAGCCCTCACTCACTGACTCACTGACTCACTCATCACTAATTCTCCCACTTCCCGCATAGTCACAACTCTGAAAATCGGCACAAATATCAACAATGGTAAAAATAGAAAAAGTAAACTATTCTGATCTCGATTAACCCACTTTAAGGGGTCGAAAAGGGGTTAAACGTTCCAAACGGGGGACATTCGAAAATCCTACTTCCCACATAGTCACAACTCTGAAAATCGGCACAAATATCAACAATGGTAAAAATAGAAAAAGTAAACTATTCCGATCTCGATTAACACACTTTAAGGGGTCGAAAAGGGGTTAAACGTTCCAAACGGGGGACATTCGAAAATCCTACTTCCCACATAGTCACAACTCTGAAAATCGGCACAAATATCAACAATGGTAAAAATAGAAAAAGTAAACTATTCCGATCTCGATTAACACACTTTAAGGGGTCAAAAAGGGGTTAAACGTTCCAAACGGGGGACATTCGAAACTCCTACTTCCCACATAGTCCCAACTCTGAAAATCGGCACAAATATCAACAATGGTAAAAATAGAAAAAGTAAACTATTCCGATATCGATTAACCCACTTTAAGGGGTCGAAAAGGGGTTAAACATTCCAAACGAGCGATATATTCGAATGTCCTACTTCTCATATTTTCACAATTCTGAAAACTGGTGTGAATATCAATAAAGACAAACGCTGAAAAAGTAAACTATTCCGATCTCCGATGGATCAAGGGGTGGAAAAGGGGTTAAACGTTCCAAACGAGGAATATTCGAATGTACCACTTCCCATATGGTCACAACTCGAAAATTTGGTACAAATGTCAAAAAAGATTAAACGTAGAAAAAGTAAGCTATTCTGTTCTCGATTAACCAACTTTAAGGGGTCGAAAAGGGGTTAAATGTTCCAAACGAGGGATATCCGAATGTTCCTCTTCCAATGTAGTCATTTTTCTGATATTTTTTTGCAAATGTTAAAAAAATAAGTCATTCCAATATCGATTAACGAATTTTTAAGGGATGAAAAGACGACGCAACATTGAAACTATACGAGGATTAACTTAATGTCTAATTAACTTAATTCCAATACAGCTTCTACTTTGAAATTTAGAACTAAGAGCAAACATAAACACAATAAACTATTCCAGTTTACTATTCACAATTATAAATTTCGTTTAAAATGTCAACAAAGGAAAGTTCCTATTTTGATAAATCAATTTGTCGGGATCGAAAAGGGAGCAAACGTCTGAAGTGTAGAATACATAAATGTCTTTTGATTGCTAAAATGCTAATGGTAAAATTTCGTAGCGCAGCACGGGTATTCAGCTAGTTTAACATATATTACATAATTAACGAAAAACGCAAGAATAAAATATCTAAAGTTAAAAATTTAAATTCTTGTTGTGGAGTGGTATTCACCGAAACTGGGTACGCTGTTCAGACTTGTGTTGGAGCTTTCCGCTGGCCGGATACTCCAATACATGTTTTTTCTCTTTTTTTTTTCCGATTTTAAATTACATGTCATGTCTGAAAACTGAATATATATATATGTCAATATATATATATGTATATATATATATATATATATATATATATTCAGTTTTCAGACATGACATGTAATTTAAAATCGGAAAAAAAAGAGAAAAAACATGTATTGGAGTATCCGGCCAGCGGAAAGCTATTTTGATAGATAAAAAATTATATATATATATATATATATATATATATATATATAATTTTTTATGTATGTGTATATGTATGTGTATATATATATATATTTTTTTATCTTAATAAAATTACAATTGATATTTTTTTCCCAAATAATTCAAAATTTAATAATTTTCATTATTAGTAAATTAAAGTTTAAAAAAGAAGTGAATCTTTTGTTCCAATGGAAAAGTAAATTTACTTTAAAAGTATTTAAAATTATTTAAAAGTATAAAACTTTAAAAGTATTTAAACTCTACAACCAGATGACTTTTGTTTTAGTCAATATCAATTGTGAGACAATGACTGTCAAAATTGTTCACATTTTATGATAGTCACTATCTGTCACAGAATTTGCTTCAGATAGTCTTATTAAATTTTCCAAGTACGATTCAGTTAAGTTATTCCTGTATTTATTCTTGATGAAAAGCATCTTTCTGAAAACTTTTTCATATAGTTTTCTCGGGCACGTTGTGGAGAACTCTGTTCTACGTAGTTAACACATATTATGGATAAATTACAACTATTTAAAAAAAGTGTCCATATCCTGAAATTTGATTTTTTTAAATATTCTGCACAGTCAGCGGGCCGCAGAAAAATCTGCCGTGGGCCAAATCGGACCCTTGGGCCGCTTAGTGGCCTAGATGTTGCTCTTGCGCAAGTAAACCCTCAACCAAACAAAAACTGTTTCAGCCGGTGCATGCGGGGACGCATGCCCTTATCTAAAATTTTTCATATTTTATAATTTTTTGTTTTATTTCGGCCTGGCCTCAAAATATTCTAAACAACTTGACATTTGAGAATATGTTTCGTTTTTCATAATAATTACAATTTAAATATCCAGTGGTCACTACTTTTTACGCATGACGAGTATATTCGTCATGACAAAAAATACTGGCACTTCTCCATGACGAGTATGCTCGTCAAACTCAGTTACCTGGTTAGGAAATGAGCGCCGACAGTTAGAATTAGTAGAGGGGAGGAATGGGGATTAAAGTTATTTTAAAGCCTTCATCTTCAACAAAAATAAGAATTTAATTTTTAACCCTTTGGGTACATTTGAAGGCTGAGACTCTTCATGCACTTGTTTTGCCTGTTAATAATGACGAATCTAATTCGTCATTCAAACTAGGTTGATTGGATGGATTTTAATGTCACAAGAGCCATGATTGGTTAAGCTAAACATCGATTGATTTACCTATACCTTAAGAAAATAATTTATTTAGCTGTGGTCCTCTGAAGCAGCGTTAGCCACTAAGCGGCTAGCGGGCCGCATTTGGCCCGCGACGGATTTTTCTTCGGCCCGCCAACAGCACAGAAGATTTAAAAAAAAAATCATCAAATTTCACGGTATGGTTGGTTGTTTTCAGATTATCTGGCGCCGTCAGCAACACGAGGGCTATAATGCGCCGAAACATTCGTCATTAGACAAGCCAACATACATTTACAAACACCCATGCCATACACGGGACTCGGAACCCGCAACCTCGCGGTCTAGAAGCTAGCACGCTAACCACTCTACCGTTTGGTCGGCTTCACGGTACGGACTTCTTTTTATATATAATTGTAATTTGTCCGAAATATAGTAAAAACGAGCTTGCGTTATAGTGTTAAAAAAAAAAAAGGCTCCAGCAATCAAAATGGTGATTTATGGATTCAATTCAAAACTATGAAATACAGTAGAATCTCGATTAACCGACCTAATTCGGACCAAAGGTAGGTCGGTTAAGCGAAAATTCCGGATAAAAGAGAGTTGTAAAAAACAATAAAAAGTAAACGATTTTTGTTTATTGAATACAGGACTTTTAATGTTTTTTTATGACATAACTGTTGGAAATGAGTTTTTGTTGCAATAATCTTCATAATCTATGTTTCGCTGCTCTATCCCGGAGTCCTTTTGAAGACAATAGCTCAGTTTGATCTGCATCCGAAGGTTGCCTAACCATGTCAGTTCTTTAGAAAAACAGTCAAAAGCCTCACCATTACTTATGTAACTTTAGAGCAAAGGGAAAAGATTACGGTTTAAAAAGGAACAAATAATTTATTACTCATTTGGGAGATTTTTGATGTCGATTAAATGATTGCCGGTTAACAGAGAGTTCCAGATAAAGGAGGGACGGTTAATCGAGGTTCTACTGTATGTAGAATAGAGTTCTCCACTACGTGGCCAAAGAAACTATATAAAGAAGATTTCATCAAGATGGTTTTCATCAAGAATAAATACAGGAATAATTTAACTGAATGTCATTTGGGCAATTTATTAAGATTGGCTGCAACAAATACTGCGACAGACATCGACTCCATTATAAAATAAACTGAACGATTTCGACCACCATCGTCTCACAATTGATATCGATTAAAACAAAGTAATATGGAAGTACAGTTTAAATAGTTTTATTAAAAGTTAGGTCCAGCCCCATTGTCACGTTGGATCAAAAGATTCACTTCTCTTTTAGACTTTAATTTTCTAATAATGAAAATTATTATTTTTTAATTATTTGAAAAAAAAAAAAAAAAAAAAAAAAAAAATCAAATATCATTTGTAATGTGATTAAGATAATTTTTTTTTTTTTTTCCCCCTTCAGTTTTCAGAAATGTTGTATATTGCTAAATTGCTAATAAAAATACATATATTGGTGTATCCGGCCCACGAAAAGCTCCAACATATGTAATACGGCCCGCCTCTAAAAGTTAGTGGCGAACGCTGCTTTAGTCATTCAGACTAGGGTAAAATCATATCGCTCTAATAAATGAATTTTCACGCAATCTACTGCCTTTATATACTATTCCTTGCATCAGCAAATTAAATCCGTTCGAAACTCAGCCCACCTGATGACTGTGTGGTTAGAGCTCTGGTCACGCATGTCAGAGGTATCTGGTTCAAATCCCGCATTAAGCATAGATGTTCGTTGTGGTTCGGAATCCACGTTAAGCTGTAGGTCCCTGCCTGATTATCCGTTATTGTGCATCAAAATGGATCGTTGAGCATGCAAACCAACCGTTCAAAACGCAAGAATTTCCCAAATAAATCTGTACTCAAGAGGTTAATGAAATTTTAAGTGGTGGCTGTATATTTTTCTTGTCAAATGAATAATTTAAAATGTATTTTATACGTCACTTGTCCTCATTTCCTGTAAACTGTTACGTTTTTTCTTCACATTTTTATAAACTTCAAAAGCAAGGGAGGTACGCAATTGCACTCTCTTGCACTTTCCTGGCGGATGTTTGAGGATATGTACCACATTAAAAAGTTCAGGTGCGAAAAATTAATGGATATTGGAAATTTAGAGGATGCCATTTCGAATAATTAGTCCCGAGAGGATTGATAGGCGTGGCATGAGTTACCTGAATCTTATGCATTCAACAGGGTTCTTATGGGTGTTGAAACTGCAATGATTAAATTTTGAATCATAAGACCTATGTGAAGTCTGCTCAATAAGTGACGACGCATGTTGAACTTAAATAATAAAACATCGTTTTGCGATGAAAACTAATGAGCAAACCTGTATTTTCAGAACTAAGTGTTTATTCTAATACCAATGCAGCAAACGATGCAATAGACCTCCATTCGTATTTTAATTATTCACGTTTAAAAATGTAATAGGGGTCAGTCATTTATTGGATACTCTATATCAGTGTTCAACACTAACTTTTAGAGGCGGGCCGTAGGATTTATGTTGGAGATTTTCGCTGGCGGATACACCGTAATATATTTTTCTTCTTTCTTATCCTAAAAAAATTGCAAATTATATTTTATTCTTTTTCAAATAATTAAAAAAAAAAAAATAATAATAGTTTTCATTATTAGTAAACAATGTCTGAAAAAGGAACAAATCTATTGTTTTAACGTGACAATGCGACTTGATCTAACTTTTTAATAAAAGCATTTCAACTGTACTTCCAGATTACCCCGTTTTAGTCGATATCAATTATGAGACGATGAAGGTCGAAATATAGTTCAGTTTAATTTATGATAGAGGCGATGTCTTTCGGGAGTATTTGTCGAAGTCAATCTTAATAAATTCTCCAAATGAGATTGATTGAAGCTATTCCAGTATGTATTCTTGATGAAAACTACCTTGCTGAAAGCTTCTTCATAGTTTCTTCGGACACGTAATGGAGAACTCTGTTTTACATAGTTAACACATATTATTTCGGATAAATTAAAATTGTGTAAAAAAGAAGTCCATATCGTGAAATTTGATTTTTTTTTTAAAAAAATCTTCTGTGATGCCGGTGGGCCGCAGAAAAATCTATCGCTGGCCAAATCCGGCCCTCGGGTCGCGTAGTGGCTAACGCTGCTCTATATGTACTTCACACTGATCCGTTCCCAAAACATAGTTAAAATTTTCTTACAATTTCATACCTCATTAAACAACCATCCTGCTATAATTTGAATAACCAATCTGTACTCAACAGCTTGTTATCTTGTCAATAAATAAAACTTTGTACATCAATACTTGGAGTAAAATCTCGTAGTAGAATCTCTCAATCTCTTACAATTACAATATTTCTTTTTCTGGGACGTAACGTGATGTAGAACTTAGTTTATCTTTTCTTTAACACATTCGCTGCCGATCACGTATCAGCGTGGAATGTCGGGTCGTTCCTCAGTAGCCTGTCCAGATCAGACTGCTCCCGATCGGAGTTGCCGTTCTTTGTTGGAATTACATGAAATTGTGTTTTAAAAACACGAGCTTCCAGCTAACCTTACGGAGGAAGTTTAGATGTATCTGATATTTATGTCGCTTGACAAATATTATTGTTACTCCGGTTGATTCCAGCATGAACTGAAACTCTGATCGGGTGCAGTCTGATCAGGAAAGACTCCTGGGGAGTAACAAGACATTCCGCGCTGATACGTGACCGGCAGTGAATGTGTTAAGTCAGAGATTTGACTGCCATTCTCCAACGTAACTAAATGCAAAACATAAAAAACTTATATTGTTCAATCTTCTTCTTAGTGTGGTCATTTTGCTAATGTGGAATCAATCTATCTTGTATTTATATTAACATTTCCTAAACCATTTCTCATGTGACCATAACAAAGGACGGACTTATTTATATGAGTTACTAATTACTAAATTTTAATCTGTCGTTGCGTGCAACGGCTCAGAAGTGAAAACGGCGCAAGGGCAACACGTGGGCCACACTGCGCCAAAATTGGAAGAATGAAATTTTAGAATTTGATTTGGAAAATATAGGTCAGGAACCATATCGGGGACATTATTTTTTTTTAAAGAACGATTCTTTTTTTCTAATATGAAAATGCACAAAAGCATATAAAAGTGAAGCAAATCAATTGAATAGTTTCAAGGCAAGCTGTGATTACTTTTTACTTTACAGTTTCTTAATTGCTTGCAAATGAAGGCATGATGATTGCATAAAGCTGTTTAAAAAAATTATTAAACACTCTGAATTTGATATTTCGTTTTAAAATGGATAATAATTTCTCAAATTCGTTTATTCTCTTGCTCCTAAACTCCGCGTACTGCTCTAAATTGATTTTTTTGTCTGATCCAGAAAAGGCTTAATACTATTCCAATTTTTATATTTTTCGTGCTCGAAGTTTCTTGAATTCCTTACGACACTCTTTAACTTATTTAAAATATTAGTGAATTTTTTTTATATACGTGATCTGTAAAAATTGCGGGATGGAGGTGGTTTAAGTTTTTAAAATAATACTAAACAGAAAGTTAAGATACAATTTGGCGAGCCTATATTTATTTTGTAATTATTATTAATATTAGTTTGTTCCAACCAATTTTAAGACATAATAGTACACACTTTTTTGTTGACTTTGCTAGGTAAGTAAAATGTATATCTGTTATTGATCACCAGAAAACAACGGTATATTTAATGCTGAAATGAATTGCGAAAGGATTCCTAGGATTGCTGAGTGGGAACATTTTTGTAATTTTGTAATTCTCGGAATGAAGTTGAAAAGGGGGAGGGAGAGGTGTAATAAAAGGAATAAAGGAAATGTTTATGTAAATCATAGCAGGATGTCACTGACACATTAAAATATTATACATCTGTTATCAACTAACTGTTGTTAATGGGCAATAGAAGATGTAATTTTATTCAAAGACCATGAAAACTGTAAACAAAAGAATAATTATTAATTTTATTATTGAATGAAGACAACAATCCTGTTGGATATAACCATATTTTTCTGCGTTAGTCCTCTTAACAGTCCTCTCAATATACACACTCCAAATTTGGCGTTTTGGCTTAATCTGATAACATTTGTCTCAAAGTATGATTAGCATGACTACATACAATAATTTTCGAAGACAATTTTTGCCAGGTTAAGTGTGTGTTTTACAAAATATCGCTAATTCTGAACAGTTTTCAATAAATATGTCTGGCTCACTTCGAAAATCAGACATCTCATATACTAGCATGATACGGAAATACGCTTTTCAATCTGGGTTCATTCTTCAAAAGATGCAACATTTCTCCAAGTTCGTCAACATTGCTCCAGATATCATGACCCTTGTCGCTTAATGTGGCTCGTTACGATACGTAATTGCTCGTTACACGCGCTTCAGATGCTCTTTAAGATATCAAGTTGACCAACTCGGAACGATATCGCTTCTCGTGGTGTGGCTCTTATTCACTGTGTCATTGTTTATAACCCCGATTTCGATTCAACTTCTGCCGACGTTATCCGTATTTGGACTACTACGAGACGGGAAGACACTTGAAATCTTGATCGATCTGTCTTGAAATCGTTAAGTGTTCGTTGCATGATATTAAGAATTGAAAATAAATATTAGTTTCGACTTTTTGTAGAACTACTTGCTTGCAATTAAGTTTAAATGGAAATTTGAGTATTTGATTTTTTAAAAAAAAAAAAGCTACAGGGTAGCATGTTGTGCTCGCCAGAGCTACGAAATTGAATTTTTCCTTTGATGTCACAGCGGATGGGTAGATTGGTCCAGTTCTGCCGTATTAACAATACAAGTCGCATATGAAACTGATCCACTTGATGGCTGTGTGCAGCGTTGCCAGACATAGTAGTTTTTATTCAGTGCTGTTGTTTTTCCCACACCTGTATTTTGACGTAGTGCCTTTCTTAGTACTTTTTAAAGTGCAAAAAGTCTTAGTTTTTGTAGTACTATTGATATTTATATTGGTAAAAATTTTATTAAATATACTCCAAAATTGTCAACCTAAGAATATTAAGTGCGAGGTCTGGCAAAGCTGGTTCGCATGCCAAAAATGCCGGGTTCGATTACCGGTTTAGCAGGGTTGAAACCCCCCACAATCAATAAAAAAGTTTTTTTTTTTTGTTTAAACCAGGTTTGTTTTTTTGGTTTAAACCGGATTTTTAAAAAAATCCTCTTATAATTACATGTATATATATTTATGAATAAAATTTGACATTATTCTAGACCGCGAGGTTGCGGGTTCGAGTCCCGTGTTAGGCATGGGTGTTTGTAAATGTATGTTGGCTTGTCTAATGACGAATGTTTCGGCGCATTATAGCCCTCGTGTTGCTGACGGCGCCAGATAATCTGCATACAACCAACCAACCAAAATTTGACATTAACTAAAATAATTAATGTTCAATTTGCAATTAATATTCTTTCTGAAAATAATTTAAACTAAGTAAATAAACAATTGTTTCTACTTATGCCGACATTCAAATCGTATTGAATTTTAATATTTTATTTAAAGATACTATTTTCAAATTCAATGCATACAGTATAATACATTGGTAATCGTTTACTACATAATGCATGGAATATTGCTCTTAGGTTCATCAGTAATGGTGTCAAAAAGATATTTTTAAGCTTTAGAAATAAGTTGTTAAAACGCAAAACCTCTATTTTAGAAACAAATTTAAAATGCAACCTATAATTTAAGTTTAATAATATTGAATAATGATATAACATTAATATATCTAATAGATTAATATAAAAACTTGCTTTTCAGTAGTCTTTAATTACAAGATTTGTTTTAAAATAGATAACTTATGGTATTTATAATATTTCTATAATTTTTCATTTACAATAACATCACTCAGTCATGTTATACAAAGAATTCAGATGTTTAATTTAGTGAATTATTTTCTTAAAAAAATGAAAGAAAGAAACTAGATTCCTATTTCTTTATTCCCATTTAAAAACAAATTTACATTTTAAATGTAAAGCAAGTTTTGCAACACTGTCTTTTACGAAACAATTGTACAGCACCAAACGAAGAAAAAAGAAATCTCTCAACATTTGGTATAGTTGCTTTTGCAGTAAGAATTACTCAAACTTCCTTTAGTACATCAGCATTAAACTATTTAAAATAATTTTCTTGTAATCAACCATCATTCTAAAACTGTTAAATTTTCAATTAATTCCTTTTGAAAAGATATCTTTGGAATGGAAAACTTCTGGTTAATAGTAGAAATTATTTACAACCTCAGATAATTCGAAAAGTCTAATTATTAATCAATAAAAATAAAATTTAAAATTATTCTTTAAAAACTCCCATGTTTTTTTGTTTTTTTTCTGAGAAGAAACCTACTTGGTTTAAAGTAGTTTGTTTAAACCACCTACCCTGCGGGTTAGGCGTGGATGTTCCTTGTGGTTCGGAATCCAAGTTGAGCATTAGGTCCTGGCCTGATTAGTCGTTATTGTGCATATAAATAGGTCGTCGAGCGAACAAACCAGCCGTGTATGAAACTTGAGTTTAAAATGAGAAATGGAGGTTTAAAGTTTAACAACTTGATGGATCAGAGTTCATGTTGAGGATGTTATTCCCGAATTAAATTTGGGGAGTGCAACATCGCACAACTTTCAATTACATTGCATTTAAATTTGTCGTAGCGATTAGTCTGAACTATCATTTTTGTTTTCATATTTTCATTAATTTAAAAAAATCCAGTTTGGTGGTATTTTTGGCATCAGTCATTACATAAAACTCCGTCAAATTGACGAAATCGGCGGTGTGTTGGTGATAATTATTCCATTATTCATTTCGGATAAGTGCCGACCAAACAGTATAGTGGTTAGCGTGCTAGCTTCTAGACCGCGAGGTTGCGGGTTCGAGTCCCGTGTTAGGCATGGGTGTTTGTAAATGTATGTTGGCTTGTCTATTGATGAATGTTTCGGCGCATTATAGCCCTCGTGTTGCTGACGGCGCCAGATAATCTGAATACAACCAACTTTTCGGATATGAGAAACGAAGGAGGAACAGCCTGGTTAGAAATACTCAAGGAAAAATACCTTAAGACTAGCTTACTTATGCGTTATTTTGACGAAAACTTAATGACAGGTCTTATAGCCACCACTAACCCGTGTACAAAAGTTTACATCGTAGGCCACTCTTTTGAGAATCATGCTGTCAAAAACATAAATTTTTTCTAGAACACTTTTTTAAAGTTTCTAAAGGCGTAAAATGCAAAAAGTGTCGGATTTTAGTTTTTACTTAATATATATATTAAAATCGACTCTGGTGAATATTGATGGCTCTTAATTAGTACAATTAAGCAATCAGATTAAAATAATTTAGAAAAAGGGTGTATAAGACTTACGAAATAAACCTCCTAAAAATCATTTTTCAGTTCTAATCAGCGACAGTAATAATTTCTGGAGACGATATATTTGCATATTCTACCAGGTCTCTTTTATTAGCATACATAACAAACTTATTATAATAATCTCGTTATATTAATCATTATCTATTTTTATAATTAAAATTCTGTCTGTTTTTTTTATTCTAATTAATTCGGCTGACTCGGATTTAAACGTGTAACCTATGCAGTAAAGTATCTCTTCATCCAAGTTTAGTTGATCGCCAAAAAAGTTTCCTGGCTATAATAACTGAATTAAACTAATAATGGATTAATCAGACAAAAGGATTACAGCACATATAGGACAATTATAATCCAAATCGTAGCACATCGATTTAGTACGCATTTCTGGATCCAATAATAAACCCAACAACACTCGAAAGAAATTTCGCGGATTAAAAATTCAATTTATACACCTGTCTCCGAACAAAAGGCACCGACAGAGTACTTCCATTTCCCGCACACCTCATTCCAAGGTGCCATAAAACATAAATCATCCACACCTTTCCTACCGCACAAAGAGAACTGTAAACACACCCGACATCTTCCCCTTGTCGTTCATTATAAGTTCTCCACACAGTATCCCATCAACGCCTGTGCTACAACTGTCGAGCAGTTTAATTGTTTCGACCTCCTGAACTGTCTTGATGCTTGAACCGTATAGGTTAAATTTATCGTTTTTCTAGGAAGCACAGTAGGGGGATTTTTTATGAAGTGAATGCCAGAAAAACGAATTTCTGTATACTGTGCTTTAAAACCTTCAAAGCGATGATCGTTACCAAAGTTTACCATTAAAAACCTGTAAATATATTTAATTCTACATCGCATATGAAAGGCTACAGCAAAGAACGATCAGAGTCCATTTTTTTTTCTTCTTTTTGCAATTTTCCAGAAAAGCTGATTTTAAGTTTCAAATCTCAGGACTTTTATCAGGGTTGAAATCAGACTTCAGGGTTCCCACGGTCATTGAAAGTCATTAAAAGTGCTTAGTATTTTTGAACTTGTTTTCAAGGCCTTGAATATGCTTTGAGGTGCTTAAAAGTCCTTGAAAATACTTAGAGGTCCTTAAAAGTCCTTAATTTGTGCAGATGTTATGTGGCTAACTGCAAAATTTATAAAAATACAACTTGGACTTGCTATCCCCGAGTGACCGCCACATATTTGCACCGTATTAAAAATTTCCGACATATTTGTATTACGCATCCACCAATTTGTAACTTTTTTGGCAGAATATACTTTATTAAAAATTTATTTACTGATATGATGCCTGAAAACAAATTTTCAAAGGTCCTTGAAAACATTGATTAGGTCCTTAAAAGTCATTGAAAAGTCATTGATTTTCATTCTGTGATTTGAGTGGGAACCCTGGACTTGAAATAAATGGTTGCTCAAAATCGCACGTACCATAGTATTTATTTGCCAACTGCTCGTGGTTAAACTATCTGCTATAACCTTGCAAATGGACCTTTTCAGAAGTACTTGACAACTTCTGTGTTGTATAATTTTGAAGTAAAGTGTGACATAACTTTATGAAGTAAACATTTGTTTCATTGTACAACAACATTGCATTAATCAGTGTAGTGGAACGTTATAGACTTGGTTACACAATGCAAATCTGGCATAAAAGTCTGTTCCCCATTTCCCCATTGTATCTTCATCAACGTAACTGTCGAGCAATTTCATTGTTCGGAATTGTTTTGACGCTTGACCAACAGAGGTTAAACTTATCATGTTTCAAAGAAGCATTTTTTAAAAATAAAGTTATTGCCATAAGATATTTAAAACCTTGAAATTGTGGTTAAGCTTGTTATCTAGAAAACATGTTATTTAATGATTTTCGCAAGGCTTGACTTTCATCACTCGGGGCCCAAAGCACAACATGTTTCTGGGGCCCATTAAAATTAAGTTAAATGGAGGGAGTGATACGATATTGATTGACAGTGATTGTCAAGTATTTTTCTTCAAACATGCATTGTCTAAATCAACACGTGTAAAAAATGACGTAACAGATATTCTAATATAAAGAGCAGAATTATATAGAGATACCATCATTGTTAATGAAAAGTAATCAGTTAGAATTCTTAAAAGCAATTAAGGTATGTGATTCAAAATTGATTTCGTTAAGTAGGATATTCGACTTTAGTTTTAAATTAACCATTAGTGTATTTTAATATTTCAAAGAATTTGTATAACTAGGTAAGCACACAATTAAGAAAAATGTAAACGATTTGCTAGTGTTAATAACAACCTGTTTCGTTTTTAGTCTGTAAGTTGATTGATTCCCAGTTTCTAAAAGCTCCAAGTCACACAGCAGAAAGTTTTCCAAAATGATATTTACTTATCTAAATCTTGAAATTTTTTTTATTCATCTGCTGCTGCTTGAAATCAGTTTAAGTGTATCATTTATTAGAATTCAAAATGTAACTGAAATATTGAAAAAGGACCAGGGTTCATTTTGACCTTAACAACGTTGAAAAAACTTTGGGACCTCAAGCCTGGGCTTTGTTTGATGGCCTTGGATGTTCGTCAATATTTCAAAAGTGGTAAAAATGAATGAATTCGACAAATTTGTGGATTCCATTTTGGTAAGGTCAATCCAATTTTCATACCACAAAGCTGTCTAGAGTCAATTGGATTAAATTTCTTCAATTTTACAACTTTGATTAGAAAATAAAATTTAGTGGATTTTTATCGTATAAATTTTAATCTTCTATAAATCCCTTATCATTAATCCCTCATAAAAACTTTATAGAAATAAAAATAGCTTTAAAATTGTGTCAAGAGATAACTTTATACTTTATTGTATGGTGAAAACTTAGAATATGTTTTTCCACAACTGTCAACGCAACTGTCCACGTCCAACAATTAAATTGTTCCGAAATGTCTTTTAACTCTTGAGCTACAGCGGTTAAATTTATCGCTTTTCGGCTCTCTGAAGATGCACTGTTGGATGATTATTTTTTTATAAACTTGAATATCATAGCTACTTGACCTTTTTTTTTACACAATGAAAAAAGTATAATCCTTGACTCATTCAATCAGGTGTCATAGAGTTTATATTTGGCTTTGCTTGCAGGAAGTTACGGATTAAGTTGACACATGGCCTCATCTTTTCCATTGAAGAGTTCCCTGTATTTTTTTTTTATGTTCTTTTTTTTTGGGATATGGCCAAAATTGGAGTGAAGAGTTTTATTTTTTTTATGTCTGGATATGAATGGGAGTTATTTTTTATGTCGAGGAAATTGTCAGGTATAAGTTAGAAAAGGCAGTGTTGTTATAGCAGAGGATTGAAGCAGCGGCGCAATTGGAAGAATTTTTTGGGGGAGGTGGGGGTTCAATCAAGCCCTAAGTTTGCCCCAGTATTTCTCTGTATAAAAAAATTATTTCAATTCAGAACTTTCTCATCCCATATTTGTCGCCAATATTTTTAGTTTCTTAATCTGTAAGCTGCATATGGCAAAATATTAAAATGGATTCTGTCCAGTTTTCGAGTTAATACAAAACAATCCAACGTGGGACAAGATTTTATCTCGATACCGTATATTATCCATATTTTCTAGATTATAAATTAATATTAAATTGTTCTTGTTTGTTTACCTTCAACTAGAGAAAGAGTACTATTTTTGGTAAACAGGTTAACATATTAAAATGGACTAGGGGGCTCCACCCCCTGCTCGCTGACGCTCCCCAACCCCCTGGATTGCTATGCAATCCTCTTGGCTCGCTTTGCTCGCCTCAAAGTGAAGCATTTAAAATATGCCCTAGCAAAAAGCTATTTCAGCTGCATAATGCCATGCAATTGAAAACGTTTTGTTATTTATGAAGAGCCAGAATACTTGCCACGTCATTATCCTACTGCTGTCTAGACGCGTTAAGCAGGGACAGTGAGGCAGCGTAGTAGAAAGTTCTTGGAAATCAACAAAAATAAACAGTATCGTACATATATTTAAAAAGATAGGTTATTTCATTGAACAATTAAAATTCACGGCCTGTTATCGTATGAAGCGCTAAAATAATTAAAGTTGTTTATCGAAATTTCTTAATGAAGCAATCGTATGTTCGCATAATCTTTTTTGCGTTACTTAGAAAATATAATAAAACAGTGAAAGGCCAATTATCCGGCATTCAATCAACAGGAATTTTTTGAAAATCAAATTTGGCGAGAAAATTAGCCCTAGTTCGCCAAAAGTTTTTATTTTTTTTATTTCATATGAGATTTTGAAGTTAAGTGGGTGGTTTTATTCGTTATTTTGATAGTTTTCAGTTCGTAATAGCTGAATTTTCACTGTTTAGAAATGAATACATTTTCAGATTTACTGCACAATGCCTCATAGCGACTTTTTGAAATTTGGCGATTTAGCCCTGAATGCAACCCGGTGACCTCCGGAACATGTTCCAGCAGATAACTTTTCCGAAAAGTCTGGTTTATCCGGAATTCTAATCCAAAAGAAATGTACACACCTTAGATCTATTTATTCTTGCATCATCGTAACTATTAAATCAATACGTTTTGAATAGGCAATAATTTCTATCTGTAGACTGTAATAAGAAAAACAAAATATAGCGAATCCAAGTTGTTGCTGTTGCCAGTTGTATTAGTCGAATTTCAGAAGATATATTGTGATTGGCTGGATTGCTGAATTTGGAAATTCATGCATGAAGTACATTTAGAAGATTTGTTTGAAGTCATTGCCATTCTGCTCACAGAAATACAGCCGAATTTGGACGTTACGCAAGAGAATTATATATATAGACTAGCTGAATACCCGTGCAGAGCTACGAAATTTTACCATTAGCATTTTAGCGATCAAAAGACCATTCACGTATTCTACATTTCAGACGTTTGCACCCATTTCGATCCCGACAAATTGATTTATCAAAATAGAAACTTTCCTTTGTTGACAATTTTAACGAAATTTATAATTGTGAATACTATATTGGAAAGAGCCATTTGAATATCCCTCGTTTAGAACGTTTAATTCCCTTCGGACCCTTTTAATTACGTAATCGAGATTGAAATAGTTTATTGTGTTTATGTTTGCTCTTTGTTCTAAATTTCGAAGTAGTTGCTGTATTGGAATTGAGACATTAAAATAATTCTCGTATAGTTTCAATGTTGCATCGACTTTTCATCCCTTAAAAATTCATTAATCGATATTGGAATAACTTTTTTTTTTTTAAATTTGTCCTTTTAACATTTGCACCAAATATCAGAATTATGACTACATTGGAAGAGGAACATTCGGATATCCCTCGTTTGGAACATTTAGCCCCTTTTCGACTCCATAAAGTAGGTTAATCGAGAACGGAATAGCTTACTTTTTCTATGTTTATCTTTTTTGACATTTGTACCAATTTTCAAAGTTGTGACCAAATGGGAAGTGGGACATTCGAATATCTCTTTTGGAACGTTAAACGCCTTTTCCAACCCTTAAGTGAGTTAATCGAGATCGGAATGGCTTACTTTTCTATGTTTATCTTGATTGGCATTCATACCAATTTTAAGAATTGCGACGAAATGGGAAGTAGAATGTTCGAATATCCCTCGTATGGAACATTTAACCCCTTTTCGACCCCTAAGCGTGGATTAACCGAGATCGGAATAGCTTGCTTATTCTATGTTTATTTTTGTTGACATTTGCCCCAATTTTCAGAATTGTGACTATATGGGGAGTGGGATATTTGAGTTTGGAACGTTTAACTCCTTTTCCACCCCTTAAGTGGGTTAATCAAGCTCGGAATAGCTTAATTTTTCTATGTTTGTCTTTGTTGACATTTGTGCCTATTTTCTGAGTTGTGACCAAATGGGAAGTGGGATATTCGAATGTCCCCCGTTTGGAACGTTTAACCCCTTTTTCGACCCCTTAAAATGGGTTAATCGAGATCGGAGTAGCTTACTTTTTCTATTATTACCATTGTTGATATTTGTGCCGATTTTCAGAATTGTGAGTATGTGGGAAGTGGGAGAATTAGTGATGAGTGAGTGAGTCAGTGAATGAGTGAGTGAGGGCTTTGCCTTATATATATAGAGATTCTGTCCAGTTTTCGAGTTAATGCAAAACAATCCAACATGGGACAACATTTTATATCGATACCGTATATTATCCATATTTTCTAGATTATAAATTAATATTAATTTTTCTTGTTTGTTTATCTTCAACTAGGCAAAGAGTATTATTTTTGGTAAACAGACAACTACCAATATCCGGCTGATTTTTACTATATATATTTATAGCGCTAAAGTAATGTTAACACTTAAACACTACAACAACTTTTGAAAAATGGAAACATCCATATTTTTACATTGCTATGAAACGACACTTTATATTAGACTTAAGTAGACAAAAAAAAAAATCACGTAGAAGGATTTTTTGATGCTAGGAGATTTAATATGGAAAATAGAGAAATATCATGGAAATTTGAAATTCACGAAATAACAGATTTATCAGAAGTTTTATTATAGACAAAATTTTAAGAATTTTACCTTTTTAAACTAGGGAAAAAACAGAGGGTGGAACTTTTATATTTTTACTAGTAGATTAAAATAGTTTTAAAAGAATAGTAAAATGTGCTACCAGGAGTTGGAAATTTGCAGTTTCTGCTTGCTCGAAACAACCAGATTTTTTAAAGGAGCAATTAAAAAAAAAAAAATCAGCTGTCCTTTTGGTAACTAAAACTAAATTTCTACTTCATGAATGCATGTTTTGTTACGATAATTAGGATAAAACTAATAGATTGGGGATTTCGACCTCTTATTCAATATGCACATTGACCACTTTAATTTGATTCCATATGGGAAAAAGGAAACGTGTCCCTCGCCGACCAAAAACGGTATAGTGGTTAGCGTGCTGGCTTCTAGATTGCGGGTTCCGAGTCCCGTGTTAGGCATGGGTGTTTGTAAATGTATGTTGGTTTGTTAAATGATGAAATGTTTCGGCGCATTATAGCCCTCGTGTTGCTGACGGCCCCAGATAATCTGAATACAACCAACCGAAACGTGTCCGTCAATCACATCTCTTTTCTTACGCTTTTCTTTACTGACCGTTGACCACGCAAGTAAATATATAAATGATTTTATTTAAAATTTATTAAGTCGTTATAACAACAGTGAAAGGAATGTCTAATTTTCATTTTCTGTAACAATGAAAAATTTAAAGGCTACGCATACTTTACTTAAGGACAACCTACCCTAGTGGTTAGCGTGCTAGCTTCTAGATTGCGGGTTCGAATCCCGTGTTATGCATGGGTGTTTGTAAATGTATGTTGGCTTGTCTAATGACGAATGTTTCGGCGCATTATAGCCCTCGTGTTGCTGACGGTGACAGATAATCTGAAAACAACCAACCATGGAAGAGATCCTTTGATATTAAAACAATTGTTAACCCTTGGTTAGGTGCGCGACCTTTTGTCTCACGGTTAGTCGCGTGGGGGACAAATGTCCCCCAAATTCAAATTTTGTGCATACCATTCAATTCGTGTCCAAATATCAAAATAAGTGGGTATTTTAATTAAAAACTAAACATTATTTGACTGAATGAAGTAAATATTAAAAAATATATTCAAAATAATTATTAAAAAAAATTGTGAAACGCTTTGATCATGGGTTGCCATCTATCGAGAAATTGGTTATTGGGGACATTTGCCAACTGCTCGACTAACCAAGGGCTAACATGAGTTGGTGGTAAACCTATTTTTCCTTATTCTCGAGATTACTTTTCGAAGGTTTGAATATTAAATTAAATTTTTCCCCGCATATTTTTGTCGTTAATATAACATTATATTGTTGCGTGGATGGGTTCGAAAGATTTGAAGCCAAAGCAGATCAAAACTTGCAGAAATTTATTCCAATATAACTCTTCACAGATTCCTTTACAACTCCAGAACTTCTCGTTCTAGTAGACTTAATACAGCTCTTTTCACAACAATAGAGCACAAAACAGCAGTTAAAAACTTGGCAACACAACTGCTAAATCACTGCAAAAGACAATGCAATACAGTTCGCTTTAGAACTACTCTGAATGCTCACTGAGACACAGTAATTCCAGTCAATTCACCAGTCAACTAATTCAGTGACTCAAAATCACGGACTCAACTCACGGCCGGCCTTATATACGGAGGCGAACATTCTTGAAATTTCTAGAGGTAGATATTTGGAGAACTTTCCAGATCGTAGTCGAAAAGTCCTATACATGTACATGGGGATCGAAAATGTCGCCAAATGGTCGCCAAGTTTGGTGACATTTGGCGATTTCTCGCCAAATTTCGTGATAAAAATTAGTCGCCAAAACCGTCGCCAATTTGACGAGATTGCCATTACCATAATGTTAAATGCCCTGCTCCTTGTAAAACTCGCTTCCCAGCGTTCTCTGTAAAACTAGTTATCAAGCGTTGAGACTCATATTGCCAGGAAGCCAACTTAAGACGAACTATTGCACTGCCTTATGCAAAATGTGCATAAATTTTCCTATTTACAAAATTAACACTATGAAATATTTACAAACATACAAAAATTCGTAACAATATATTAAGAAATTTTATGTTGCATGCTATCTAAAGTTACTTATAAAACAACGAAGGCTATAAGAAAATTTCGGATATTGTTTGAGAGGTAATTAAGTTGAAATGTGCGTGAGTTTAAATTCGAAAAACCGATTAAAATCGGCGACATTCCATTTCTTAGGTTGCCCCTTTTCCATTACATGATTTTAAAAATATATTTCATTGAAATACTTAAAAGCAAACAATGTTTTTCAATTTATTTACTCAAGAGGTATTTTCTTTCAAGAATAAGGAACACAATCAACTAATTAAAGTCATTGGTCAAAAGGATTTTAAAACCACTTGTGGTCGTTGACCTTAGTCATGATACTTCAAATTCTGCCATACATCACTTGTGACGAGTGTTTTGGTTTGAGTAGTTCTTATTTGGTTAAGATTATAAATTTGATTATTTTAATAATTTGGAAAAGGATATCATACGCCTAGAGAAGAATGTGATATCCAATTTTCTTCAGTAGAATAAGCTGAGTAAAAACTGTCTCCAGGAAGTTAAGTTTCCTCCGTTTTTTACTAAATAATATTAGTTTATGTTGATAAAAATACTTTATAAAAGTTTAAATTATACAAGAATTGTACAATTTAATTACAGGTGTAGACATTTAAGTATTGGAAAAGTATAAAATATCAGATATAAGAATAAAACTAAGGGTGTGTAACATTGCACAACTTTCAATTACACTATAAAAATGGTCATTGCATTCATATTTGATATGAAATGGCTTTATTTACTGTTTACTATAGTTTTTACATGGGCAAAAGAAAAAAAAATAGTGAAATTGGCGATTTTATTCGATAAGCATTACATTAGCCTTTCTTGTGAGTGAAACAGGAAATTCAATCGTTGATGTGCAATGCTTAAGGGCAGAGAACTTTGTGTTAAAGGCTCTCGTTTTTCAGCTTTTTATGTTTTTATCCTATTTCTACAAGAATTTCGGAGGTGGAAACGTTTAAAGCACCTAAAGAGAGATTGACAGAGATTTTAACCAAAATCGTTAATGCCGTTTTTTGCTGAAAAACATGATTTCAACTTTATGAGCTATTTTGACGAAAATCTTAATTGTAGGTCCTATGGTCCTCAATAACCCGCACACCAAATTTGAATATCACAGGTCAAATTGTTCGGGAGTTATGCTGACCACGTACTCAATACATTTTTTCTAGTACATCTGAAATCAGGATGTTCTAAAACGTGAAGTAAAAAAAAAAAAAAGACCGCAAACAATACTTTTGTTAACGTATGGATAATTGAAAGTAAAAACGCACATTTTTATTATTTGGATGGTTTTGTGTTGCAAAATGTGTACTGTCTTAATTTTTATGTAATTTGGTTGTGCAGATTGAATATGCATTTAGTTTTTACTATCCCATACTTACAACATTCCCCTGATAGTCAACTACTGATTCATTAACAAAAATTAATTTTTTCCCCTTATAGATTGAAATGGGCTCATGCGGACAGCGGCTTCCTTTATTCGTCTTCTTGTTCTTCCTTTGGAGGGTGGGAAATGCGTACGAGGACAGCATCTGCGACGAACCCAACCCGGGTATCTTCTGCACCTGTGACACAAAATACAGAGAAACAAGTGTCGTATGCTACATCACACACTATCTAGACGTCCACGACGACATATGGCGATCCCTCGACAAAGTCGAGAACCTCTCCAACCTCAAGCTCAGTTCCATGACGCAAGAACTGAGGCTGGACTACATTCCGACAGACAGCCTTCAGCGTATGGACTCGCTGAGGACATTCAAAGTTCAGCAGGCTAAGCTGGGTTCACTCAAGTCTAATGCCTTTTCCGACTTGAAGGAACTGCGCGAGCTGGAACTTGAAGGAAATGACATCACCAACCTGGAGAAGAACTCGATCTTCAATCTTCCCAAGTTGAAGAAGCTGTCTTTGAGTGAAAACTTGCTCCAGGAGGTTCTGGCGGATTCCATCAAGGACGTGCTCGAACTGGAGCAGCTGTTCCTGGACCGAAACAACATATCCAGGATCGAGGGTTGCGCCTTCTGCAATTTGCAAAATCTCAGAGACTTGGAGCTGTTCGGCAACATGATCACGGATCTGACCGAGTATATGTTTATCGGGCTCAGGTTCTTGAAGAGGCTGGATCTGTACAAGAACCAGATCAGGATTCTTAATGACAAGGTCTTCCAAGGGATGCCGAAGTTGGTGGAGCTCGATCTGAGCGATAATTTGATCAGTCACATAGCACCGCGTGCTTTTCACGGTCTGGTGAAGCTCCAGAAGTTGATGCTGAACTCGAACAAGATTAAGATGCTACCCGATGTGGTTTTCAAGTTGTTGCCGACTTTAAGGAATGTTGATTTGTATAACAATCAGTTGGCGAGTCTTCAAGTGGAAGTGTTGCAGAATATGGCGAACGTTAAGGATGCGCACTTCTCTCTGGCATTTAAAGGTAAGGGTAATCTGATACTTTTAATATTCTTCTATTCTCAACTCTGAAGTATTTGTAAGGCTAATATTTTTTTCTATGTCATTTTTGCATTATATGGTTTTAACTATTGTTGCACAGATTGTCTGTATATAGTGTAAATAGTGACGTATTATTTTAAAATCCTATTGTAATTTATTTTTTATCTTATTTTATTTTTTATTAACAGCGATTATACAGGTTAGGAAAAGGTGGCAACACCTAAAGCAATCGAGAAATTTCGAGATATTTCTTTTTCGATGAATTGGCTGGAAATTTCGCGAATGTCTCACGCGCTTGTATATAAAAGACTGGAGAACGGGAAAGTTTTCAGATTGACTTCAGACTTCGTTGAAAGCTGATCGCTTTGTTTACCTATTGGAGTGAGCTTGTATAATCGCTGAATTCGAAGTTATTTTTGTTGAAGCTTGTGTTGAAGCTTGAGAGTAATTAAACTGTTGCCTGTGAATAAATTTTGTGAGTTTTCCGAAGAGAGAATAAATATTTTTAAACCGTGAAAACTGTGCCATCATTGCCTCAGTGGAAAAATCCATAACAGTGGTGTCAGAAGTGGGATCTCGTAATTTTGAATGCCGACAACTAGAGGAATGATGGAAGACCAAATGAAACAATTAATAGAAATGATTGCTGGAATAAAAGCCGGACAAGAATCCACGGCCGCTGAAATGAAAGCCGAAATAAAAGCCGGACAAGAATCAACCGCCGCTACAATCGCCGAAATAAAAGCCGGACAAGAATCAACCGCCGCTACAATCGCCGCTGGTCAAGCCCGTCAAGAAACGACAAATGCCGAACTCGACGCTGCAATCCCCACCTGCCGAGAATCCACATCAGCAGCTATAATTGGGATTAAAGAAAAAATGCAATCCGAACTGTCTACAATGGTGGAATCTACGATAATAGAGACTACTACAAGTGTTCTACAATCGGTAAAAGAAGAGGTTCTGAGTGAAGTAAGAAAAGAAATCAGTGAGAGTTTTGAGGCGGTTAATGGGAAAGTTGACTGCTTGGGAGAAAAGGTTTCTACAATGAAAGAAGATCTTGTGACTGTGAGGAATGAAATCGAAGAAAAGGTTTCCACCATGAAAGAGGAACAGGAAAAGTTTCATGACGCTGTTGAAGAAAGGCTACGGAAAATTGAAACGGGGGAAGCTATGACCGTTGCAACGCCTAAATGGGATAATGTTTCCACTCCCTTCATTACGCCACGTTCCAACATCAAAGTAGCCACTTTTGATGGGAGGTCGTCTTGGCGCGTTTATCAAACGCAGTTTGAAATTATTGCTTCTGCGAATGGTTGGGACGATACTTCGAAGGCATTCCATCTCGCAGCATCTCTTCGAGGTGAAGCTGCTGACATTTTACAGACACTACCTGAAGAGAAGCGGGGAGAATTCGTGGCGCTGGCAAGTGCGTTGGAGCTAAGGTTTGGTGAGCAGCATCTTAAGGATTACAACAGACTGCAACTGAAAGTGAGACAGCAGAAGGCCAATGAAACTCTTCAAGAATTGGCATCGGATGTAGAAAGACTGTCGCTCCTCGCTTTCCCTGACTATCCCCCGGATGTACGAGATGATCTTTCGCTGCAGTATTTCATCGACGTTATTCAAGATCCCGATGTGCAGCAGGCGGTAAGGTTATCCCAAAACAAAAACCTGAAGTCAGCCCTTGTGTACGCCATGAAAGTGGAAGCCGCACAGCTAGCTTCTGGAAAAGACCGACGATATGTGTGTGGTGCATTAGCCGAGGATTCTTCTGACTTTGTCACCAGTAAGCTTCGAGAACTGGAGAGCAAAATTGATCGAATGATGAGAAGCTATCCCGGAGCCAGGGATCGAAGGACCAGAGTCATTTGCTGGCTCTGCAAACGGGAAGGGCATATACGACGTAACTGCCTTGATTTGAAAAAGAGAAGGGATAACACTACCACGGAATCTCAACAACTGAATCTAAGAAGATGCCATCTCTCAGGCCAGAAGCTTCAATGCAGAACAGGTGGAGCCCCGACCAGTCGTTTCCACGTTTCATCCCGACAAGGAGGAAACCAGGGTTTATTCGTGAAGGGGGAGATCAACGGAACTCCATGTCGTCTAATCGTCGATTCGGGAGCGAACGTTACGATCGTAAGGACGGACGTGGCTCGTCGCATGAACAGCCAACTCCTCTACACAGCTCCCACTGTTTCTCTACAAACTGTGTCTGGAGGTAATATATCTGTGCATGGGAAATTGCAAGTGGACATTGCCCTTGGATTTAACATCTACAAGCACACCGTTTATGTTGCCGAAATTGTAGATCCATGCATTCTCGGACTAGACTTTTTGAAGAAAAATGGAATTACGCTGAATTTTGAGAAAAGCAAGCTGCAAACATGGAGAGGCGAAGTTCCTTTGCACGATCTAGTCATGAAAGAGCTGTGCGTATATCGGATTATGGCTCATGAAGACAATGTCATAGAGAATGCTGAAGAGTCCACATCTATGAAAAGTACCTCACCAGCCTCGGAAAGAGAACCGAAGAAAGTGACGTTGATGAAACCCTCCCAGGAAGTGGTTCATGTGGAAATGGACAAAGTTAGTGAAGAGGGAATCGACATCCGTACTCCTGTTACAAGCATCGAACGGAGGTCCCGGGATCTATCAGCTACACCCGCGGATGATTCGGACGCAATCTCAAAATCATATAACCAGCAAGATGGGGATCAGAAACTTTCACCGCTTCTGTTGGCATACGGGATTGCAACTCACGACACCACCGGATTTTCTCCATCTCTAACGATGTGTGGAAGAGGACTTAGGCTCCCCAGCAACCTCCCCTTTGGACGACCACCGGACACTCCTTCCTCGCCTGTCCAGTATCTAGATGATCTCCAGGCACGTTTGGAAGCCGTACATCGGTTCGCCAGAGAAAGAATCAACATCATGACGGAGCGCATGAAGGTCCTCTACGATGCCAAGGCCACGGAACGTTCATTCCAGGAAGGTGACAAGGTGTGGTTATGGAATCCTGAACGTCGGAAAGGACTCTCTCCTAAGCTCCAGACGAACTGGGAAGGGCCGTATGTGGTCTTTAAGAAGATCAACGACGTCGTGGTAAGGATTCAACGGACACCCTCCTGTAAACCTAGAGTAGTACATCACAATAGGCTAGCCCCATACTATGATAGAAGTGATTGAATGACCTTTCCTCTTAAGGACTTCACTGCCCGGGACGTGCAGTCTTTAAGAAGGGGGAAATGTTGCACAGATTGTCTGTATATAGTGTAAATAGTGACGTATTATTTTAAAATTCTATTGTAATTTATTTTTATCTTATTTTATTTTTTATTAACAGCAACTATACAGGTTAGGAAAAGGTGGCAACACCTAAAGCAATCGAGAAATTTCGAGATATTTCTTTTCCGATGAATTGGCTGGAAATTTCGCGAATGTCTCACGCGCTTGTATATAAAAGACTGGAGAACGGGAAAGTTTTCAGATTGACTTCGGACTTCGTTGAAAGCTGATCGCTTTGTTTACCTATTGGAGTAAGCTTGTATAATCGCTGAATTCGAAGTTATTTTTGTTGAAGCTTGTGTTGAAGCTTGAGAGTAATTAAACTGTTGCCTGTGAATAAATTTTGTGAGTTTTCCGAAGAGAGAATAAATATTTTTAAACCGTGAAAACTGTGCCATCATTGCCTCAGTGGAAAAATCCATAACACTCTGTTACAAATTTTGTTCCACCTTGCAATAAAAATTGGTTCCCATTTAGCTGCAATCAACATTTAGTGCTTAGTTTCATGATTTAATGGTATTACCTCGAAACGTAAACACCACGAAATCGTGAAACTAAGCACCAAATGTTGTTTGCTGCTAAATGGGATCAAATTTTTGGTGCAAGGTGGAACAAATTTTTTATCAGTGTAGCTTATGGCAAACTATTAAAATGATTACGATATATATCAAGGGGGCAAAGAAAATATAAAATTCAAATTTAAAGATAGATGATGAATGACATTTTTATTGTATATTTTACAAAAATATATTTCCGCTGTTTGTAAAATTGATTGATACTTAGTTTAAAATTAAAAATAAGCATCGGAACGATGCTGATTTCTTAAACTCTCATTAAAATGTATAGCTAGTTTTTCAACTATACGAAGGGCTTAATTTTGTTTATATATCCTAAAAAATTGAAGTAACAGAGTATGAGGGTTCATTTCAAGATACCACTTATTCCTATATAAAAAAAGTAAAGCACATGTATACATTTTATACTCCATGAATTTTTTTTGTATGAACCCAGTATTAAAGGATTATGTTTGATTGAGCTTTCTTCCCTTCTTTTCCTAAGTTTCCCACTTAACCACAAATAGAAGTTGTACTCTTGAAGGTTTGACACATGCCATATGCTTTTTGTCGCATATGACGCAAACTTTGGCTTCGAGTCCCAGAAAGTTGCCCAGATTAAGTGAGAACTATTTTTATAAACTGAGGTAAAATTATTTATAAAACATTTTGTATTTGTATTACATGTTGAAATTTACCAAATGAGGGAAGTTGAGTAAAAATTGAAAGACTTTATAAAGTAAGAATATCATGTAAAGTGATGTGTTTAAAGGAAAAATAGTTTAATTTTATTTACTCTTTGCCCTTTCAACCCGGAGACCATAGCGATTATTTTCATATTGTGTAGTTAAAAAAAATGATGGATGAAAAAAATAAGGAAAGTTAAAAACTTGGGTTAAGCCATTGATTGCTATTGTAATTGGTCCCAGAATGTTTCGTTGATTAGCAAATCTATTCTAAAATACCATTTTTAGTCTTATCCTATTTGTACAAGTATAAGTATATATTATAGAATAATTTATACAAATATATATTATTGAAGTCTACATATTCTGAATTTTGTACTATGCTGAATAGTTTTAATAATCGGGCATCGGTATAAATTTTCTCAAAAAATTATAGTGAAAAATTATTTTTGTCTTAAAAAGAGATTCCATGCTTCAATTTTTTTTTTTAAATCTGTTTAAAACTAACATTTATTTAACTATTTCTATACATCTGCTACATTTCTCGGTTTTGACAAGATAATGAAAAAAAGGAGGAATAAAAAAAAAAATAATAATAATGGAAGTTTCCGTTATGCTCTAAAGTTCTTTTTTACTGGACATTAATACCGAGAGTATTCATTATCAATTTCGAAACATAGATTGTAGTAGCATGCTTGTGAAATCTGTAGATATTTTTTATTATCTCAAATATAATTATAATCTTTAAATGTATGTTCCATAAAAAAAAAAAAAAAACCTTTAATGTATATTCTCACACTCCACTTTAATTTACCGAGAGAAAATCGGTGTTTCAAGAAATCCAGTTTTTTCTTCGGTGTAAGTGTCAAACTTGACACTGGACAATTGCACTGGATCAAATACCTATCCCACTTTCCAACTTAAATATTGTCTTTATCAGTATTCATCATCATAGCACCAGTTGAACCATCATTTATACCTGGCCCCGAAGCGTTAGCCCTGCCCAAACTCGGCCCAATCTCTTTCAAGATGGCGAACGCGTCAAGACTTATGTACATAATCCTGACAGATAAAACAAAGGAACGATTAGTTACTGATTGCGGCCGCACTTAATCTTCGCTTCAGTTGGAGGATATTTTTTTTTTTGCCACAAAAATAAGAGATTTCGGGTTGATAGTGGTAATTGGGTGTGAGGCTAAAGCAGAATATGCTGAGTTGATGGTATTTTTAAATGCGAATTTGCGTTATCTATGCAGTTAAATGGTGCAATTAACTTCGAATGTCTTTTTGAATGATGAGCTTTTTGGGGCGAGTGCAGTGATAATTAATTAGTTAATCATTTACATTCATTAGGATGAACGACGGAGAAAAGCGACCGCATGTTTGCATTTCTTTTAAAAACACGGGAACTAGAGCAAATTCTGTTTATATAGATCGATTTTTGAAAAAGTACTAATAATCCAGGGAATCCATTTTTTTTCTCCATTTGTAAGGTAGAAAAATAAAAATAAATACCATATGCATAAAAAATAAATACCATCTCTTTGTATTAATAACTTGAATACTAATTTTTTTTTAAAACAAATATATTTTTTTTAGCAATAAATTTCCTTTTGTTTAGTTTATAATGCTTTCTTTGCATTTGCTTTATTGTTTAAAATTATTTTCTCTCTGAAAAAACTTGAAGAAATACAAATTTATTTCCTTAAAAAGATTCATTGTTGCTCATAAATTACCGAAATATTTTAAGTTATCATAGGAATTTTTTTTCTTTTCTGAAGTTAAAAAATAGGTTAAGTATAAGCTTTATTTAAGTACACACTTAATAATTGAAGTATGGAAAGTTCATTCTAAATTTCGTTTCTTGGTCAAGTGTTTATGGAAAAGGGAATTTAATACTTAATCTCTTGAAATGTGACAGGAAGGCAAAACACTATAGTAACAATCATTACAGGATCTTGTCCTTTCATGGAAATCTCTATAAGGTTTTTATCCCACTCACCAAGTCCAAGTCTATTTTTCTTTGTGGTTCAGGTTGGGGAATGAGAATGGATTCAAATCAAAGCAAGAATTTGGTTTTAGGGGGTTGGGGGAGTGGGGGGGGGGGGGGTTCTGGGCCCTATTGCTTCATTGTTTGGTCATAATTTATACCGGAGTATTACTTTAAAGCGCAAGAAGTTTTTGTACCAGCAATATTAAAGGTAATAAAAGATCATTAACAAAAATTGTTTTTTTTTTAATTTTTTTTTTATTACACTTTAAAAAGTCTTTATTAGCTTGCTTATAAAATTAATAATAAAAGAACCACTACATATTTTCTCTTGAATTTTGTATAATCTTTTATTACTATTGTTACATCTGGTATAAAAATTCATACTTCGCAAAGCGATATTTCGGCCAATATTGGCGACAAAATAATGAAGCATTAGGTATTTGGGGGCTGGGGAGGCTGGCGATCTTCAATGAACGCCTACTTAATGATTATTATTTGAAGAAAGAGGTATCTGAAAGTTAAATTGTTGGTTGGCTACTTTACGCAAATATTGCATTTTAATTAATTTTCACAAAAGACTCGCTGTAATTTGTCTTCTGTTAAATAATTAAAATTCACGATAAGCTTTAAATGGCAGAAAATAGATCGAGTTTTTTTTAATGTTATTGAAGTAGCGCAATTTTTATTTTTACAGAATATTGTAAAATATGGTTTGAATACGAAAGCAAGCTTTAACAGCTTCTAGCCTTTTAGATGGTGAATAAGCTAATTGAGGAAATAAAGCAAACTGATTGAGGTACATAATTTCGAATGATACAATGGTAAACTTTCCTGTGCAGTGTAAGTGATACGCAATTCGACTTATCCAGCTTCCATGTGTCATAAATTAAAATGCTTGCTTGCTGTTTCAACTGTTGAAAGTAGGCCAAGGGCAGTCGTAAGGATGATAATAGGGGAGCTTATTTGTCATTAATTTAAAAGTTAGGATTGAAGTCTTCTGAAGATCTAAGTCTCTCTTTACTTAATATTGTGCATGTTTCAACCTCAATTCTTAATTTGATCATGTTTCATTCACAAGGAGCACTCCATCTTTAGATTAAACTACTTTATTTACTAAAAGACGGGACACCACACAACACACACAGTTATGCTAACATCAAGTAAGGGAATGACGCTTTCTCCGACAAGAGGGAGTGGGGTGCAACTAGCGCCCTCTACAAAGAGCCTTAAAACATTCTAAGTTGCAACCAGTGCAATTTAGTTTGTCTCCGATATAAATATCTTGTTTGTCCTAAGTTAGTTGTACAACTTTCGTGCATAAGTTGAAGAACAAACTTGCACATCGATTTTTGTTGCCTTGTGGAATTGCTTACTTAATGAAATATAGAATTTTCTGTGGAACCGACTCGCACGGTATTTTATCATTTATTCATTTTAACTAAGCCAACTAGCAAAAAATCTTGGTTCGAAAAATCTGGAATAAACAAACAAGATAAAAACGAGGACAACACAAGTAAACCCTAAGTAGAAACTATACAAAAAATGCAATGGCAACACAACGGTACATCCCTCCTTTTACTGCTCCAAAACGACTACTTTTAGTTTGATATGGCAAGTAAGGCATCCGAGAGGGCAAGTGCTACGAACGGTTTTACAATGTCTTCCCTCGGAACACAGTAGATAGATGAAAAAGATCTACAATCTAGATCTTTTTGAAAATCCTTAAAAACTTCCTTTTCTAAAACAAAAATAGACCTCTACCCGTCAGAACTGATTTAAAGCAAACACATTTTCACGCGCAGGGAGGTCTAACTTTACAAGTAAATGAATGCTACAGCTAGCTTAATGCTAGTACATTTACAGCCTCACTCCGTGACAAAGTAGCAGAAATATGCCGAATTCAATTAGAAGCGGAGTCTTTTTTTTTTTTATTCCTATGTAAAAAAAAAAGGCTTTCTTGGAAACATCCGGATAATTTGTAACGGAAATAACATAGAAAGAGCGGACCGTAATAAGTATTGTCAACTGCGAGGTTAGTTTCTGTGAGAATGGAGTTGTAACGTATATTTCGGTAAAATAAACTGTCATGTCTATGGGGAGTCTGTCGTTACTTTGTTGTGTCTTTCAACAGCGTAAAACCTGCTGCACTGGTGGTTTTTTATTTAAAAAAAAAAAAAAAAAGTGAGAGGAGAGAATAAAAAATATGCCCTCACCACCCTTTTTTTCCCGCCCAAGCTTATGTTGCCGAGTTTGTTTAAGTTTCTTTTTTGGATAGCGCGCATCAGTCAGGGGTTTTTTACAGCTTTGACTTCCAAGTTAAACCACCCGTAGTTGACAGTTGCGTTTTCCGGAATTAAAAGTGAAGCCAAGTCTGTAATCCGAGATGAATTTGCACTCAACGTGTGTTGGCATCACAGGTTTAGCTTTCGTCGGTCTCCGATTTCAAAAAAATAAATAAATGAAATAAAGGATTCGAATGGTACTCCATTCGATGCGAAAGAAACTACAAAAAAAAAGTGTATAATAATAAACGAGAAAAAAGTAACAGCGCAATCGGTTTTTAAATTTTTCATCAAGGTGGAGGGACGTTTATGCATGTTATCTTGCATTATGTAATGAAAAACTTATACGAGGCCCTGGTTTCACGTCTGCCTTGAGATATTCCCAGATAAAATTACATAATATTTGACACAAACACGTATTATATGTGAAATGAAAGGTCTCGTATAGATAATGTGACCAGATGTTCCGATTTTGGCGGGACAGTGCAGCTTTTCGTCCAGCTGAGCGGCCAAATTGTCCCGTTTTCCCGTTACAGAGTCCCACCGAAGTCCTTCTAAGCAAAACAAAAATGTCCTAAGAGCTTGAAAACTAACAGAGTAGGTAACTGGTGAAGTTTCTGGAAATATAAAAATATGGTCACATTACGTATATAGATGAATTCTAACACCGATTTTCAATCGGTAGTTACGGTCAGATATTCCGGAAATTGTCCCAGGAAATAAATCGCGATATAGGTTAAGCATAAACTATTAGTATCACTGTCATGTGTTGTAGGTTTATCAGTTTGAAGGTTTCACAATAATAATATCACGATTATACAAAATCCAATCGGAAATGACAATCGGAAGTGCTTCAAAATTTTACCGGAAGTGCTTTAGTAGTAACTCCATGGGATGTTCACATCTTGGAAGCAAATAGAGACATCGCATTAGAGCTTGGATATTGGATGAAAACTTTTTTTGTCAAGTTTGTCAACAAAACCGCCAGTTTAGTGATGTTTTTTTTTAAATAACCTACAGGTAGGCAATCAGTAAAGTCGTCAACTTTAAAAGAAAACTTCAGGCATTAAACATCGCCAAATTATACATTTTGAGTGTCTGGTGGGATATATTCCAACTCTGATTACCCCCAAGAAATTTTTAAATAAAACAAACTTAGTTTACATTTTACGTTAGAAACACGTATGACTGTTGCCATATCTATATAGGAAAGTAGGTTACCGAACACCAGGAATTGTAAGGATCATTCCCTTTACTCGTTATGTTACAATCTTCTAACCCAGTGCATTTAGAAACTATTTTCTACAAAACCTTGAAATTTGGTGAGTAGGTAGGGAAATACTCACTTCGTGAAATGACATAAATTATTTTCATTTAATGTCTATCTATTAGAAATGAAAATTAAAATATCAAAAGACAAAACCAGGTGGAGCCACTGCATATACATTGACGTAAGGATTTAAAATATAAAATAAAATATACCAGACGCTACTTTCGAGTTTTTAATTTATATCATTTCATTAGGGGATCGTTTTTGTATCTACTCGCCTAATTTCAAGGTTTTTATGCAAAATAGTTTATAAATGCACTGGGCTCTTAAACACCTTTCAGATAGAAATGGTCTGTATTTTAAAATGAGTTAAGGGCAATGGTAGAAGTGAGGGGGAAAAAAGTGGGGGGATGCCCAAAAGTTGGTGACAAGTACAATACCCTCCCCCCCCCCGATAAATTTTATAATTTCCTGTCTTATATTAAAAATATTAACTAGGAAGGAACTAATTTATACTGCCTAACACTAACATTGAACAAGGGTTGAACATTTATTCTCAAATTATTGAAAATTCTGCGACTTAGTTTTTTTACTTGGAAGTAAGAGATAAAGTGAAGAATTTCATAATAAATTAATAGATATCTTAAATTTTGTCTAAATAGTTCGTCTTTATATGAAAGAAGAATAGAAATTTAACTTAAAAGATTCTCCATAGCTGAAAGTTGACCAATCGTAACAGTGTTTGTTAATAAAAATACTTATATCTTTTTACAAAGTAGTATAATACATTTTTATAATTGTTATGATATATACCATAAATAGATTTAATTTTTACATTTGAAAACTTTAAACCACTTTTTCCCAGGGTCACTACATTTAAAGGTTACTTTTCTTTGGTAGTTTTTAGACGGATTGAGTGTTTTTAAAAGTGGGGGGATGGATTTTAGTGGTTTTAGAAGTGGGGGGACGCATGGGTATTTTCTTGAAAAGTGAGGGGACGCGTCATGCCACACTTCTAGCACTGGTTAAGAGTATTTTATAAGTTAGATATTCCCTATTGTATTTTTATAATTACGAAAGCCTATCAACAAGGAAACTAATTTCTTAATAATCCAGCTTCAATTTTAGTAATTACATAAGGGAGTTGAATTATTTCGAAATAGCTAAATCCCCACAAACAGTACCGCGTATTTTTTAACTATTTCTGTGAATTCTCAAGCAGTTATATATTCACTAAGCCCCGAAAATGGTATACCTTAGGGTTAACCCAAAGAGGTTAATTGTCGGCCTCCTCAGATCTTATCTCACCATTCAATCCTCACATGCTGTGTGGGGTCTTTTGTTGAAGTAGACTCGATTCCATCCCCATTGTTCTAAACCAGTTCAGGGATTAACTGCCTGCTGAACCCATTAAAAAAGCGTCCCCTTCCATCAAGATGATTAATGCATTTCTTAATATATCTTTATCAATATGCATCGCTATTTCAGTCGGATTTGATGACGTCAACTTTTTCTTCTCTCATCTGCATGGTGATTACATGGTTCTTATTCTGCGGTTATTAAAGATGTTCTTTAACGAAACCTAATTACAGCGTAGCGTTTACCACCGAACATCGTTATACTGTAATTAAACATCCATCTTCTGGCCACGAAAAGTGTCACTTGTATATTGAGACAGTAATTACATTCCGCCTATATCGTAATGCCGTGAAAGAATTGATAGCATGAATCCCTATTTATGGTGTATTTTTCTTTTTCTGGGCTCGTTTTTAAAGAATCTTTTGTTTTTAATAACAACTTCAAAGCGACAAAAGCCTACCAGAAAAAATTATCTTTTGCCATGAACCAAACACCTGTTGTTACCTGCCAGATGTTAGATTCGAGATAATTGAATGGCTTCTGTCATTACTTTCGACTTGAATAACATTGATTTGAGCTTCAAATTATAGGTTAAAAAAGATTCCGTTTTCTGTACCCACCAATATTTCCCGTTTAATTTCGTTGCACTTTTTATGGGTAGGCTAATTCGTAATTGGCTTTTCGCTTTTCAAACACATGTTCATAAATGTAACCAAGTAAAGCTCTTGCTGTTGTTTTATTTTTACTTGTAGTGAAGTAGGGTAATAAAAGATTCCGCCTGTAAAAAAATTAAAAGAAAATATAAGTCATAAGTCATTGTAAACGTATTTGGCAAGAGAAAAATGATGACATAATTGTGAACATATTTGAACTAACCATTTTAATAAACTAAAAGCTAATTACAGTTTTCACTAACATAAATGTCCCAATTTACCATAATTATCTTGCATTAGTATTAAATTACAACGTAACTATTATTAAAGTAATTAATATTAAACTGATACTGTAGCCTGTGTTCTGATTTTACGAAATTTAAAGTTGGAACTACTTCATACACAGTCTGTTAAACGAGCATTTAGCAGTTTTTTTTTTTAATGAAAATATTGTTTTTGGTCTAGATTTTTTTGCATTTCTCCACGTTATGGAAACATCTTGACTTAAAAAAAAAATGGCTTAGAAAAAAAATGTGTGTCTGTGTGTACGTGATCAGCATAACTCACAAACGAATTGATTTACGATGTTCAAATTTGGTTTATGGGTTCGTGTTGGCCATAGGACCTGTAATTCAGGTTGTCGTCAATTTTGCGCATGCGTAAAACACGAAAAAAACAAGCAAAAAAAAAAATTATTTTTTCAGAAATTGCTAAAAAACGGTTCTAAGGATTTTGATCAAAATCGCTTTGATAATATCTCTTAAGGTGCTCTAAGCATTCCTACCTCCGAAATTCCCTTAAAAATGCTACAAAGGTGTAAAAAAGTTGAAAAACAAATGTCCGTAACAGCCCTTGCTTTAAGCATCGCTCATCAAGGACCGTTTTTCTTATCTCCTTTTGTTTCACTTACAAGAATGCATAAGTAAAGAATTTTCGCAAAGCATATCGCTAATTTTGGAGGGATTTTTTTTGCCTACGTAAGAATTATTGCCAAAAATATCACCAAACTGACCATTTTTTAAAAAAATATGGAAATGGTAATAACACTATTCCGCATCAAATTTAAATATAGTGACCATATTATAGTGTAATTGAAAGTTGTGCCATGTTCCACACCCCAGGTTTTTTTTATTATTTTTTTTTAAATTTTTTTATTATTATAAATTGAATCACAAAGCTGACTTTAATTGTGAATACCTGATGAAGTTGTAAAGTGCCCCATCTCCTTATTTTTAAACAACGTTAATTACTTACGGTAAATCTGAAAATATATACATTTAGTGCGATGCTTTTCGAACTCCTAAAATATAGGTAAGTACATCAGTGACGTAGGATGTATTAGTAATTTGATTTTGACCTTACTGGGAATTTTTTTGGGGGATTTCGCTACACGTAAAACAATTAAGCTACAATATTGTTTGACTAAGGACTGAACATGAATGAAGTAAAACACAGTAATTACGTACTGTCTATGTTTTATTCATGGTAACATAAATAAAGCAGCCTTCGGCAAGAAACTCTGTCATTAAAAATCGCTAAAAGTTCCGATTTCATTCGGAGATGAATTACCGATAACAAGCCCTGTCGAGGTTCATATACTCTATCTACTACCTAATTGTTATTTCTAACTCTGGTGGTGTCCAGAGCTCAGTTAAGTTAATTTAAAGCAGTGGACTGTAGAAATGTTACTATTATTTATTAAAGACATACAAGGCCACACACATAATACAGATTTACTTACACGTATAAACATTTATAATTATTCAAAGTTAATTATTTGTAGTTGAGCACTCTGCTCCAATTTTGAGACATGTGTCTCCTAACAAATTCAATTCTGCTTCTCTTCTCGTGTATTCTCCACTAGAGGGAGACACCACGAGCATAAACTGTTCTTGACCAATCAGGCCATAGACTTATTATTATCAATAGATTGCGCTTTCCCACTTCAATCATACAACGAGAATGAAACCAAAATGAATCACAAAATTCGTCTATCAGTCACGTGGTTTTTAATTTGGCTACTTCGTAAAATTAATCCTTTATCTAATAATCTTATTATCCTTTATCGCCTGAGTGTGGAGAAACCCGCCAAATCTGCAACCCTGCTCCCAAAAAGTCCCTACTAATGTGATTCATTTTGGTTTCATTCTCGTTGTATAATTGAAGTGGGAACGCGCAGTCTATTGATAATAATAAGTCTATGAATCAGGCGCCAAAAGGTGGCTTTATGAATTCTCTAGACTTCACAAGAAAAATATTTTATTCATTTCTTATTAATTATTTTAATTGCAATTGATATATTATATTTGCTTGCATTCGACATATACAGGTGGCTATCAAAATAATGAGAAACACAGGTGAATAAAAGTAACACTTAAGAATGAGCTTCGTAAACATTGAAATATAATCCTAGCTACCATTTTTTTTTTAATATAAAAATTATATATGATGGTACTTATGAGGTAACTTTAGTGAAGTTGTATACGTCTTGGGATTTTTTTCAAAAGTGTAAAATATCAGATTTCACAGACTTTCAAAGAGACCAAAATTGTAGGATTCCGACTAGCTGGAGCAACTGTGATCGAAACATTTCCATCTTTTAGGCGTTTCTAGAGGCACGGTGTCGGAAGCCATGACAGCGTACTAACAACGTGACAAAGCCAAATAGTAGACAGTAGGAGAAGCTGAGGAAAAGAGAGGTTTTGAAGCGAATTGTGTAATGTCTAAAAAGAAATGAAGAATGATACAATATTCCTCTAAACTCTATTCAGCACTTGTATGATTCGATTCCCAGGCCAATCCAAGCTCTGTTACAGGCCAAAGACGGTCCTAACTTCATATTAGAAAAAGGATTCCTTATAAATATATATTACTCTTAATATTACACTGTTATAACTCTTGATAAATGCTTTAGAATATTTTTTGAAGAACTAGGTACTTTTATTGAAAAACCAGCTGCGTGGCGCTGCGTTACTGAGACGCGTCAATGTGTATAGATCCTGGCGTTTGACGCTTCGCAACCCGATCTCAGTTCGCTCGCTAAAAGGTTCATTTTTGCGCAAGATCCCCGATTTATACTACATCAAGAAAAGTCCAATTATACAAACTTTGGGGTTGTATACCCCCCCCCCCCCGTCACCCTTTTTACGTTGCATTAATCTCGATGGGAAAAAACAACTTCCCCGTTAATACAATAATATAATCCATTTTACAGTTCACTCCTAAGTTTTCTTAACCCTTTCCCCGTTAATACCAGTAATAGCCGTAACGGGAGTGCTGCCATCTGGTGGGAGATTTGGGAATCTGTCAGAAAGAAAAGGGGGGGGGGGAATTCTTTTTAACTCTAATTAAAATGTCAACATTCTGGCTGTTAGAATGGAAATCAAAGCTCAAAAACTTGTGGTTAAACTTTCAGAGTTCTCCGAATATTGGAAGTTAGTTTCTGTAGATTGAGTCACAAACTTATAATACTCTATTTTATTATTTAGACAAGTGATTAGCTGAGCATTTTACAAAGTATGTTTGTGATGTTTGTTTTAGGAATAAAGTTGATGCGATGTACGACATTTATTGTCTACATGCAATGGACAAAATAAATGTTTTTCATGCGCGTCGAAAAAATTATCTCTCACCAAAATATCGACGTTTTTGACAGATTCAAACTCAGTACAGTTTTCTCTATGAAGAGATTACCAATAAATGAGAAAATGCTTCCTTATGTACTTGACTGTTCGTTCTGAACAATACAAACGAAATATGGTCTGCAGCTAAGTCTTAACATCGAAAAAATAAATTGAACACAAATAGTGAATGCTAGAATATAGTTTGTAAATTCGTTCTGTTATTACTCTATGAAAGAAACACCGTCCACAGCATTGTTTGGCAAAGTTCGTTCTTCAACTGAAGGATTCCTGTAAGAATTTAAGTGTTCTTCAAATATAACTTTTCATTAAATGAATGTGTTGTAATTTCAATTACAATATATAGAATTTAGAAATGTTTTGGAATTTAGACGTTTTCTGACTGTCCCTCAGGGTGGACACAAAATTCAGGAAAAAAAGCTCCCTGATAATTCCCGGACAGATTTCTAAAAAATTCTCCGACTTTAGGGCAAACTTTCTTTTTTTAAATTTCCCCAATTTTCTTAAGTTTTCTAGATGTCTAAACACCTTGATCAAACAAAACATGTATTCTAAAGAGATAATACGCAATTTTTTTAAAAAAATAGTTTTGATGATAATGAAAAGTTTAAATTATTCTGTAACATTAAACTTCTAACGATTACCACCACTAATTTCCGGGTAAATAGCATTAAAATATGGATGAACGTGCCTTGAAACAAAACAAAATTTCCCTGATTTTCATGAAATTTTAAAAAGTTCCCTGATTTTTTCCAGAATCAGAAAGTTCCCTGATATCCAGGTTTTCCCGGTTCTGTTGGCCACTCTGGTCCTGTCTTTAGATTTTGTCCGCATTCAATAATAATATACCGTTATTTCGAACTCGAGATAAAACTAGTTGTGGACAAAGCTGTAATGAACTTATTTGCTGTGTGCAGCATAAAAGAAAGGTCGTTAATAGTCCAAGAGGTGACTGCAATTTTTGGACCCCATCGAACATCAATCTGAATTTTTTATAGAAATTAGAGAAAAGTGAGTAGATTATGAATCCACTGGTCTGCCGTGGCAAAAATGGCCGAAACTGATCAATAATCAACTTGGAATGAGTTGAACTAAAATCCGATTGCCAAATTTGTCATAACTTGCCAAAAAGAGAACACACTTTTTCGTCTGGCAACCCTCACACTTTAATTTTCAATTAAGAAGGATGCAGACGATTCAGATACCTGGCGACGGCTTTCTTGTATCTTTTAAAAGTAAGCCAAATTGGCGACATCAGTTACGTCATTAGTGACGTAATGCTTATTGCCAATTTGGCTCATTTTAAAAAGATGCAAGAAAGCCGTCGCCAGTTATCTGAATCGTCTGCATCCTTCTTAATTGAAAATTAAAGAGTAAGGGTTACCAAATAAAAAAAAGTACTCATTAATTGGCTAGTTATGGCGCATTTGGCAATTGGATTTAGTTCAACTTATGAAAAAGTATATTTTTAATCAGTTTCGGCCATTTTTGCCACGGCAGACCAGTGGATTCGTAATCTACTCACTTTTCTCCAATTTCTATAAAAAAATTCAGAATGATGTTCGATGGGGTCCAAAAATTGCAGTCGCCTCTCAGTCTATTAAGAGTACCGCGGAGGTTGTCTTATAGAAGCACTACAATTCCACTTGGCGTTTCCTTTGTTCCAGGGAGACAAATAACGGCAATTCGAGATTGCGCGGGCAGTTGAAGAAGCTTGCAAACATCTGTTAATCCCCCTGCGGATACAAAGAACACGTGGGTTGTGAATAAGTATCCTTGATGTCGGCTCGAGTAGCCCCGACCGCGCCTCCAATTAAGACCTATCTGGATCTCGACCGCCTCTATCAATCAGGCGTGTGACGTCATCCAACGAAATACCTCTTTTCACTTCGCTTCGACGCCTCTGCTGACAGACGACCTTGTTTGGAAGTTGTGAATGGGAGTGCGGCCGGACCCTTAAATTGTTATCAGTAGGAATTTATCTTGGGTCTTGTTGAGATTTCTTTATTATTCTGTTTTTGTGAAAAAATTTTTTTCTTCTTAACAGGTACTTTTGTGAAAGTAACTGATTTTGGGGTATTTAGTGTCAATATAGCGAAGATTCGTTACAGAAAGTCATTATTTTAAAGTCGTTATCTGTGTATTTTTTTTTATCTTATTGTTAAGGACATGTAATAATTTTTGATGAATGACCGTGCTAAGAAGAATGTTAAATGACACCTTGAAAATACCTCAACAGTTTATGTTTGAGTCTGATCTAAATATTTAAAAGTTCTTCATCTCCATTGCCTTTAAAAAATATTTTCAATACTCGTATTCCTTTCGATATTAATTAGAAATTTATGTTTTCAACGAAAATTAAAATTTTCTTTAACATTTTTTTGAAGATCTTTTACGCCAGTTTTCATTGTTTATTCATACAAATAGTGTACAGTAATTCTTAAAATATCTAGTAACTAAAACGTTGTTAAGGCGCATAAGATGAAAAATTTTCACTATAAACACTTGAATTTACTGTAAACGAAATATTTATTTAAAATTTAATTTTTCTCTTAATATTGTGCAAATGAAATTATTTCTGATATATATGAAATGATAAGAAAAAGTATTTGGCAACAAAATTGTTAATGAAGAATATCTTGGAAAAACTACATTACGTGTAAATTCAACAGGGAAATCGAGTGCATTATTTGGTATCACTGACAATAGAATCGTTGACTTCATCACTGACAACAGATCTCTACAGACAACAGAATATGTGAATAACAGATTTCAGAGTTACCCACAATCAAATAAATTTTCTTTTTATTTCATTATCATAGAGTCGATTTTATTGTCGGCGTGTGCTTGATGTTTGCATTTAATTTTAACTAAAAAAAAAACCATCACTATCAGCAAAATAGGCGACGAACTACGTTTCAAAATTTATTTATTAAAAATGAACCTGCATTTATTCATTCATGTCTAAATATATTTTATTTATTTTGATTAAAACAATTTTGACAGCGAGAAAGAGTTTCAACAATCGGTTAAAATTCTTTCACGGCGTTACTGCGTAACGCAATGCTGTATTAATTGGACTACATTCCATAATGAATTTATGCATTCACTTCCAATTATCTTTTGTTGACTAAAAAAATTCTTATTTGACTAAAAAAAATTTTGGCACCATGAAACAGTTTCAACAATGATTGGTTAAAATTCTTTCACTTACAGCATTACAGAATGAGTTAGTGATCAGCGTAATTCTTAGTTGAGCGTCAGAACGAACCATTCCTGAATGGTTATTTTTTTTAAGTGAAGGTTGTCTCTACCCCATTTTGTTAAAACCCTTCATACCAAATGTGGTTTATCTATATAGCCAACGCGCTCAACTTCTCAATAATAGATGGCTCTCAAAATTTTGCAATGCATGAGCGTTTGATACCGAAACTCAGAATTGACGACTTTTGCGAACTTTTTGTACCAAGAAAAAGTTCGCCAAAGGTAGACAGGATAATAAGTAAGTACGCCTTTTCTTGTCCCACAAAATGAAGTTGGACTACAAAAGAAGTACTAACGACTGCATTTCTAAAAATTCTTAATGAACTTAAATTTGTTGGTGTGCAATGATATTTCATAGATTTTCAGAGATTTCACTTGCGATCAAGTTGCAGCTTAACAGACAAACGAATCGCAAGAATAATTTCGCGTTTCGGTTTTTAAAATACAAAAGCATTGTTAACGTCGAATAATATCTTCAAGGGTTTTTGTTAAATCATCGTTCACATCTGGTGTTATGGAATAACCCCAAAAGAAATTCATGATATTTTTGGGATCATTTATAAAGGTGTGACGTCAGACATTGACAATCCATAACTCATCGAGACTGGGTGGCAAGGTCATCAGGTTCAACTGGGGCTATTAAGTTTTTTTTTGTCTTTTTACACTCGGTTATATAGGGCTTCTTTTATTATCATTATCTTCACAACCTACGTTGAGAAAACTCTTTGCTCAATGGTGAGACTGTTCCTGAGGACGATTTTTCTTGATCTCGCCATTTTGTACTTGGCACGCGGTAACTCGTTTCCAGAGCGTAGGCGAAATAGGAACTGTTATTGTCTTTGTTTGCGAAATGGGAGTTCAAAGAAGTCCCGACAAATTTAAGAAAATGGCGGAAATCGCAATGCGGTCACATGGCAAGAAAATTTTCTGACTTCGACTATGAAAGCAAAGTTGGTGCGAATGAGTTCTGTACAGTTTTTAGTTTCAATGTCAGAAATACAAAACGCTTTTCAAAGATGTAAAAGTTTTTTTTCTAATGGAAAAGATTAATAAATTATGTATTGCGATTATTGATATCAGACAATGGGGACAAGGGGTTACAATATTATAGTTAAGTTACTTTACAGGGATTGCATTCGCTATAAATTTCCTAATATTCCTTAAGTTTTTGTTAAGATAATTCCTTAAATATTAAAAAACCCCGAAAATTCCCCATTTTTCCTCCAAAACCCGCCAAATATAAACCCTGATATTCCTTCAGATGAGAAAGTTAAATTAATTTAATTTGCTTGTTTGTCGTAATAGTATATTTGTTTAATTATGTGACTTATTTTACAAAAAAGTTGGTTGACGTTAAATTTTTTTGAAAATTGGGAATTTTGTTGGGGGGTTTTGAAACAAGTTTATAAAAGAATATGCCTGTCTTAAATGTCAGCTTCAAAATAAATATCTCTAAATGTTTTTAAATTATCCCTAAAGTTTTAAGATTTATCCCTAAAATTTTAAGAATTATCTCTAAAAATTTTTAGGAATGTCCCTAAAATTCCAACATAAATTTAAAAAAAACCTCACTGCGCCCCCTGGATTTTATAAGCTAGATTTTAAGACTTTAAGTGTAACTAAAAACAACCAGTTATTTTATCTGAATTTCGTTAATGCCCTTACTGTTGCCCATACCTGGTACAAAAATTCATGCACCATTCAGCAGATGTTGTGTCTTAAAAAAATGAAACCTTAGGTCTGCGGGGCCTGGATAAGCTGAAGATGCTTTTTAAGATCTTCAAAGAGTAAAAGAAATAAGGCAGCACCACTCACGAAATAAATTACTCTTCTTTATATCCAACTTTAAACCAGACCTACTACAAATTCCAATTCTTGAAAAGGCAAAATAAAAAAAAAATCAGTATTCTAAAATAAAAATATTTATGAATTATAAATTACACGAGTTACGAATGCATCCATCACTGACAACATTTACGTCCAATGACCAGGCAATAGATATTAATATGTGCCTTAATACAGGTATTATCCCTTCAACACAGTGATGGTTCCACCAATTCGTGCAAGGTCACTCATCTCACCCTGGTCAACCGCTTAGAAATCCGAAGCTTTTCTCTGTATACGGTAAAAGACAAATTGATATCAACACGAGGTTCAGTGTCTTACATTAAAGAAAGTGTAGTTCACAAAAGCCACCAAAACATAATCTTGTACGACGTAAAAACAAGTTTTGTTTTCCTTGCAACCATACTTGAGCGTGAAAAGTCCTCTGAATGGACTTAATGAGCGTGGTGGGTTTAGATGATTAATGACAGAGGAGGGTGATAAATGGAACAAAAGGTTTCCCATGAAAGTGAGAAGGGTTCAGGAACCCTTGGTCAGTATAGATCGGGAAGAACTTTGGATTCATTTCCTTTTTGCTTGTGTACCTGCCGATAGTAATTTGCATCGTCCATTTCGGGAACAAATTATTTGGGTTGGGCAAACAATTTGTAAACTTGTGATTGGAAAGAAATTCATATTTAATAGGAAGTCCTATTTAATAGGAATTCTTAGTAAGACTCTTTCTCTATACTCATTATGTTGCAATCATCTAGCCCAATGCATTTGCAGGGTGTCCCAAAAATGACCGACGATTTGAAAAATCAATTAAAAAAACAAAAACGGAAGGTGATAGAAAAGTACGGTTTTCTGCATTCTGTTTAAGTAACCAGTGAATTTATTCTTGCCAATTTTCAAAATTAGTTATAAAGTTTGTCAACAGATGGCGCTGATGACTAGGAAAAACTACAAAACAATGTTTTCAAAATAACTACCGTTTGAAGCAACAACGTGGCGCAGTCTAAGGACAGGTGATGAAACTCCAAAACAATAAAAATACGCTATTCCAGCGAATAAACCATTTTCGAAGCATAAGCTAGGATGTAGAAACAATACAAATCTGAAAGGTCGTAATGCGTACATAATAGCAGCACCATCTATTGACGAGCTTTGCAACTAATTTTGAAAATTTGTGAGTGTAAATTCCCTGGTTATTGAAGTATAATGTAGCAAACCGTACATTTCTATCACCTTCCGCTTTTTTTAATTGAATTTTCAAATCGCCGGTCATTTTTGGGACACCCTGTAGGAACTAACGTGTATGAAACCTTAACATTTGATGAGTAAGTACGAAGAAGTTCCCTTAATGAAATGACATAAATAGTTTTAATTTAATTTCTATCTATTATGAATGAAAATAAAAATAGTATCACACATAACTAGGTGGACCCACTGTATTACAATTGAAGTAACGATTTAAAATATAAGGTAAAATATATTAGACGCTATTTTTGAATTTTTTTAACCTATAAATTTGGTGTACCTATTCACCAAATTTCAAAGTTTTTTACGAAGTAGTTTCTAAATGCACTGGGCAATAAAATTGTAATATAGCGAGTATAGGGAATGATCCTTACTAGGAATTCCTCTTAAATGCTGATATGTGTACTTCAGTAGAAATCCCGACCTAATAAAATGGCAAATTTTAATTTTCCTGCTTATTTTCAAAATAGTAATTTTGTAAGATGAGACTTGACAGGCAGCAATATTCATTATTTTGACTACGATAAATCACAAACTAGCATACGTTTTTAATATAATTCTTTATCAGGGTTCCCACGGTCATTGAAAGTCGTTAAAAGTGCTTAATATTTTTTAACTTGTTTTCAAGGCCTTGAAAATGCTTAGAGGTGCTTAAAAGTCCTTGAAAATGCTTAGAGGTCCTTAAAAGTCCTTAATTTTTATAGATATTGTCCAACTGCAAAATTTATAAAAATAAAACTCGGACTTGCTATCTCCACGTGACCGCCACTTTCTGCACCGTATCAGAATTTTCCGACGTATTTCTATCACGCATCCACCAACTTGTAACTTTTTTGGTAGAATATACTTTATTAACAATTTAAATATAGACATGTCCAAAAACGAATTTTCATAGGTCCTTAAAAACATTAATTAGGTCCTTAAAAGTCATTGAAAAATCCTTGATTTTCATTCTGTGATACGAGTGGGAACCCTGTTTATTCTGCAGAGCAATTTTATTGCATTCGGACAAAAAAAAAAAAAAAAAAAAAAATCTTCTTTCTCCCTTATTTCTACAGGATTTGGAGCGTGTTGAGTAAAAAAAAAAAAGTAGCATAGAAAGAATGTCTGTTAGTGGTTAGTATAACTCCAGAAAGGATTGACCTATGATGTTTAACTTTTGTATACTGATTAGTGGAGGACAGATGACCTGTCACTAATGTTTTCGTCAAAATTGCGCATGCATGTAAGGTAGCTGTCATTGAAAAATATGCTTTTCAGTATTGTCAAAAAACTGCTCTAACAATTTTTATCAAAATCGCAGTGGACAAAAACATCTCCACCTCCAAAATTCTGGCAGGAATTTCTCTCCGAAATTTTGGAAATTACGTCATAAACGACTGTTTCTCTTCTGTTTCACTTACAAAAAAAGTTAATATCAAATTTATCGAAAAACGTATCGTCACTTTGGTGGCTTTTCTTTCTAATGTAATAATTTTCATCAAACTGACCATTTTTTTTTTAATTAATGAAAATATGAAAACGAGAAGAGTAAATTACATTAATTTATGTTGATTTTAAATGCAGTGACCAGTATTATAATGAAGCTGAGATGAGTGTGATGTTCCACATCCCTAGTTTTATTGTAGAATTTAAATAGATTATATTGTAGTAGCTGCAAAGTAAAAAAACCTGTTACAAGCTGGCAAAGAAAATAAGGCACTGTAAAAAGTTATAGCGTCCAAAGGCTTCAGTGATTTTGTAAGAAAGACGATAGCACAGATAAGACATATTTATGTAAATGAATTTGGACGATACATACAAATCTACAGCTCTCTTAAAATACTACGAAGTCTTTCTACTGCCTTAATTGTTTATAGCTTTGCAAACATTTCTTTACGATCACTTTTGGTAAAATTTAACTTGACAGGGTGCATTTAAAAATTCTGTCGACCAAAAATATTGAATTAAAAAAGTTTCTATGAATGAACAATACTTTATGGACTTTGAAGAGCGATGTAGAAAATGAATGGAAAACCTTATCTGTGCGTATTCATGATAAAAGGTACACTTTTGTGTTATTAAGAATTATCTTATCTTATCGAGTTTTAGAATAATCTACCAAGGAACCGTTGAAATTGAACTGCCAAGGTTATTGTTGACTGTTTCTAAGTTTAAGTGATATTCTTTTACAGGTAAATTCCCTTTGGAGGAACCCATTAAGGGCCATTGACGTTTCCTTTCCAATTTTAGCAATTATATATTTTAGAATCGAACACTAAAATATTAACTGTAGGAATCTCGAAGAGACTGGGTTCTAGATTTGCTTAGAATTATTTTATTATAATCATTGACTTAATGTTGAAACGATGTCGTAATCAGGTCAGAAATGTTTTGTATTGCCCTATGCCTGTAAACGACTTTCGTTACGCGGTAATCATAAACTAAAATGACCCAAAGTAAAAATAACTTTTTGTAAAATAATATAACCCATAAAAACAGAACTTTTATATTCATTGACACAATGCCGATATTAAAAACATTTCTATCAGCTAAATGTGCTGCAAACTATGCTTCAAAATTTATTTATTAAAAATGAATGTAAACGTCATCGAAATATAATTTATTTATTCTGATTGAAGTATTTTTATTATTTATTTATTAAAAAAAAAAAAATTGGCTACAGGAAAGAGTTTCAACTATAGTTGGTTCAATCCCATTTCAATGCTATTGAATGACGACAACTTGGTTTATTAGTATTCCGTAAAAGCGACCTTCTAGTAACAGCCCCAACATTTGATAGAATGTATTGTCAACGGCATCGAACCTATGTGGCAAGTTTCAGCCAGATTGGAGGACGGCAAGTGGGTTTATAAACCTCCCCCGCCTCAGATTTCTCTTCCATGGGTTAATTATCCCCCCCCCCCCCCCGCAGACCCCGCTCCCATCGATAAACAAACATACAAAACCAAAATTAATATAAAGTATTTTTTTTCCTTCTAAATTTCTCTTTTAAAAAAAATGACCACGCCTTTATCGTTTCAGTCCTATATGTTTTAAAGTTTTATACATCGAAATATAAACAACAAAACTAAGATGAACATCGACAGTAATAGTAGTAACTTCCCGCTTAACTATAATATCTTCAAATAACAAATCTTTCATTCTGCAAGTGATGCCTCGTCTATTCCGATGCATTCTGTATTCATTTAACATTGGTGGTTTCCTGGTAATGGCTGCGTTCCAGTCACATTGAGTGTTTTATAGCACGCTTCCGTCAACACTAAATGAAGAGTTGGGGAAAAGCCACGTTTCCGTCATGCTGGCAATGACTTGCTTTGCTGGTAGAACTTATACGTCAGTGAATCATTTGCTAGACGAGGGCAAAATTCAAATAGTCGTTTGATGCATAGTCACTAACACATCGTTCCTGGTTGTTATTTCCGCTGCCGCCTTGTCATTTTCTATTCGTTCGGTATCCTTTGAAGTATGAGATAGCTGACCTAAAATCTAGAACATTGTTAGTAGACTGTTGGGTTTTATCCCATTCCGTAATTTGTTGCCCCAGGGTCTTATATTTTATAGGTTCTGGGTAAATTTGAATCAAGTTGGATCCACAAATATAAAATGCTTTCTTTGACTAATAATATAATAATTATTGTACTGGTCATTTCATTCCTTTGTCGAACAGTATTGGGTACCAACTTACTGTCATAGTTAGTCAAGAAGTAACTCGGAAGAAATTCTATGTTATTTTTTTCATTCTCAAATAGCATCTTGCAGTTACGTTTCTGTGCCTTATCTTTTGTAACTATGGAAGGTGCTTAATCATTATTGTTGTAGTTTAACACTAAACACATCAGAGCGCTGTCAAATGACTGCTTTTGAGACTTCAATCGAAATTGTTAAATTCCAGGTTTTCATTTTTCTTCTTAATAAAAAAAAATAAAAAATTCCGGCTTTATTATTATTACATGATAATTGTTTGGTGCTTTATTGCCTGTGCTAAATTCTGTATTATTTATAATCAACTGAAGAAGAATATGTTTATTTGAAAAGCGGTCATTTGACCGCCATAGGTCGAAATTGTCGGTTGAATATAAAATGTCGGTAGGTTAAGTGTTAAAATGATAATAAAATTACTTTAAGTCAATTTTGATTTAATAAAGCTGTGGGACCCTGAAAATATGGGTATTGTAACGGGTACCAGTGTTTAAATTAAGCTTTATGTCTGATTCATATTCACTCAGTGATGCCAAACAAAAATATTTGAATAAAAAAGTCTTAATTCTGAATAAAAAACATACATAATCTGTATAACATCATAACCTGTTAATGTCTATATAAAATTAATCTCCTGTCGGTTGAAATTTTTTTTTTCCATATCTTGATAAATACGATAATTCCAACAAAATAAGCCGACCAAACGGTATAGTGGTTAGCGTGCTAGCTTCTAGACCGCGAGGTTGCGGGTTCCGAGTCCCGTGTTGGCATGGGTGTTTGTAAATGTATGTTGGCTTGTCTAATGACGAATGTTTCGGCGCATTATAGCCCTCGTGTTGCTGACGGTGCCAGATAATCTGAATACAATCAACCAATCCAACAAAATAATTTTCATTTCAAATTTTATCCACGTGTACGACACACCATTAATATTCATTACGCATTCCAATTAACTTTTGTTATAATGCGTATGATAATATCCTTTCAAACGTTAAATTGATTTCTTAATAGTTATAAAGAATTTTTTTATGGGATATTAAAAGGAAATAGCTTTTGGTGTTAGTAAATTTTTATTTTTAAATGTATTAATGATATCCTAATATGCGCTACTTCTTTTAGAAATGTTTTTATAAGTAAATGTGGAAGAAAATTTTGAGAAGGTGATCTCTATTTATTAAAAGGGCTGTTGTTAAGTTCCCTCACAGAAGGATCAATTTACAGTTTCTATTTTATTTAAAAGTCAGTAAAATGTTAACACTACATGTGTTATCATTCAATCCAGTATTTTACACGAAGTTTTATTTTTTTGTGAACTTCCGTAATAATACACACAAATTGAAGTATAATTTCCTTAAATTATCATAAATCAGCATTGATTTTATTTAGGGATATAAATCAACAGACTAATTGAAAGAAATTTACCCAGTCTTTATGAAGAAAATCAATTTTGGTTTGTGAATGGGGATTCCATCGTATAGCAACACTTTTCGACTTATTACAACACACCTTTAAAAATAAGTTCGTTTTTTTCACACTTCATTAGCCAATCACAATGCACATTTCGTTTTCCAGCGATCATAACAGTATGGACTGTGACGCAGCCATTCATTAGATCCATAACAATGATGGATTTCGAAAGTGTTGTGATAGTTACTAATTTATAAGAATATCGATTAAACCTGCAATTCCAGAATGAATGCCTATAATGTACTCATTTAAATGCATCAAACATTCCACAACGGCATCTCTTCTGTAGAATGTGAAACGCCTCCCTTTTTGTGGGCGGTACATAATTGAAATGGGGACCAGGAAACACCCGGAGGGAAATGCAGCTGGGGATCCACAGCATGTGTTCAAGAACGCTAGTGGAATGTTATTGAAAACAATGCAATTACGAATCTCAGAAATGGGAGTAGATGTCGGTGAGGACCGTTGCAAATCTTGTGTGCAACGTATTTCTGAGGCATTCTTTATATGACTTTTACCTTGAGAATATTTTAACGCCTTTCGATTTGGATTATTTTCTACTAAGAAAACCGCTTCTGAAATACTGTCTCCGTTCTGAGATGATGATTTTTAATGTTCCAAATAATTTATTTGACGAAAACAAAATTGAATTTTTTACATCATGCCTTATGGAGGGTCCTCAATGACAAACTTGGCGTATGGAACTTTTTTAGTTAATCTTCTTCAGAGAAGATATTGTTAGAATAAGAAAAAAAATAATATTATTAGTAAACGGTATACGGGAGAAACATTTGAGCTCAACTTTTCATTATAGACTGAGAGGCGGCTGCAAGTTTTGGATCCCATCGAACATCATTCTGAATTTTTCATAGAAATTAGAGAAAAGTGAGCAGATTACGAATCCACTGGTCTGTCGTGGCAAAAATGGCCGAAACTGGTCAAAAATCGACTTTTAATAAGTTGAACTAAATCCAATTGCCAAATGCGCCATAACTGGCCAAATAATGAGCATTTTCTTTTTATTTGGTAGACCTCACTCTTTAATTTTCAATTAAGAAGGTTGCAGACGATTCAGATATCTGACGACGGTTTATTTGCATCTATTAAAAGGGAGCCAAGTTGGCAAAAAATGTTACGTCACTGATGATGTAACTGATGTCGCCAAATTGGCTTGCTTTTAAAAGATGCAAGTTTTCCGAGCCAGAGATCAGAAATCGTTTGCTCTTTTTCTCATTGAAAATCAAAATGAAGTGGGTTGCCAATAGAATAAGTTTGTTCTATTTTTGGCAAGTTATGACATATTTGGCAATCGGATTTTAGTTCAACTCATTCCAAGTCGATTATTGATCAGTTTCGGCCATTTTTGCCACGGCAGACCAGTGGATTCCTAATCTACTCACTTTTCTCCTATTTCTATAAAAAATTCAGAATGATGTTCGATGGGGTTCAAAAATTGCAGTCGCCTCTCGGACTATTACATTAAAATATCGGAAGTCCTTTTGTCGATCACATAAATTTTTTGACTATATGTTATTCTCTCTGAAAAACGACGTCAGGTATATATCAAGTTAAACACGAGGGAAGCGTTGTAAAAACATGTAAAAACGCCAAGCAAGATAATCAGCCGTTAAAGTTGTAAAAATGTTTGGACGTAAAGCGATCGCGATTTTGGGCTATTGGGATAGTCCGATAGGCAACAGCAAGTTTAGGTACTTCATCGAAAAAAATTCTGAATTTTTTTTATTAAATGTGGAGAAAATTGAGTAGATTACGAATCTATACGTCTTCTACATCTTTTCCGCCGTGACAAAACTGGCCGAAACTGGTCAAAAATCAACTTTGAACGAGTTGAACTAAAATCTGATTGAAATAAATAAGTCATTACTTGTTAAAAAGTGAACAAACTTTTTCGTCTTGTAACCCACTGTTATTTTATTTTCAATGAGGTTGGTTGGTAGGTAGTTTTTCAGATTTATTAGCGCAAGGGGCAACACAAGGGCTAAACTGCGCCTATTTTCAATGAGAAAAATCGCAAACTATTTCTGATCTCTGGCTCGGGAATAGTTCTGGGCGATTTAGAGATTTCTTAAATCGATTTATCACCAGTCTAACATCGCGATTTAGCGATAAATCGATTTAACACCGCTGTAGAATATGTCCCTATCTTGACCCCCCCCCCCTCTCGCCTGCCCGTTAACACCCACCCGTAATTACTTTTAAATTATTTTGCTAAAAAAAAAAAAAAAAACTGAATAATGCTAAAATATGATTGGTTGTAGCTTTTAGTTAAAGAAAAAACACGATTTTATAGGATATTTTTGGTTATGAAAAGCAATCGGATTTAGTTCATTTTAGTCAAAGTTGATTTCGGACCAGTTTCGGCCATTATTGCCACGGCAGACCAGTGGATTCGTAATCTACTCACTTTTTCTTCACATTCTATAAAAAATTCAGAATGATGTTCAATGGGGTACCTAAATTTACAGTCGTCTCTCAGTCTATTGGGATTAATGCAAAGAGTCAAATAACTTCTGCAGATTCTGCATTACTCAAAGTTCAGTTTAGTGGATGTCAAGTAGGTCAGTAAAAAACTTTTCATGACTGCTTTGCGTTTAGTTTAACAATTAGTTGTATGTTTCGTGCCTTTATGTATTTTATGATATCTTTTGAAAGAGATTAAGACTTATTCTACCAAGTTGAATTTATGTATGTATGTATGTATATATCTAGGGCCGCGTAGACCAGTCGGGAGAGTATCGTTCTCGCAACTAGAAGGTTGAGAGTTCGGGCCTGGGGACCGACTAAAGTCCGCCGTGTTCGCTAATGGTGACTGGAGCACGTTAAATCAGTCATGGTCGCAAAGTCCTCCAAGTTCCCATACAAATCAATACCTCTGGGGGTGGCAAAGCCAAGTCTTCTGGTGGAATCTTCTGCTTGGTATTGCCTCTAAATTAAGAAGTTCCACATATGGTCGGTAGTGCTGCCATCTACCGGATAGCTACCGAAAGAGGTAGAAATGAACTCTTAGGTGGCTATAGGTAGACTTGCACACTCCCACTCGCGAGTGTGCGCTTACATCCTGTGCAGTACTGCCCACTAGCGATCTGTACGGGATATGGGGTTGGTACAAAATGCTTAAGCAGATGTGCCTTAGTCCCCATAGTCCTTAAGAAGAAGAAGAAGATGTATATATCTAGCACTTAAAAGATCCTTCTCTTTGACTGACCAAATTCCGCAAGGACAATACATTGAATTTGGGTCATTTTTACTGCAATGTGTTTTTATTGGAATTATAAATAACACAATGTTTCATCATATGCAAAGTCCTCACTGCAACGGAACAGCTTTCTTTATACGCTATTTTAAAATCAGAAGTTTTAATAAAAATAAATCCACAATCAATATCAAAGATTAAATTTTTTAATATTTTACATAAATTTAATAACCAAAACATTATTCGGCAGACAAATACTCTCTCTGCTACAAATGAAAATTTATCACCGTAATATAATAGTGACTCAATTTGCTTCAAATACCACACCATAACCAAGTTGTAATATCCACTATCATAGTATCCGGTATATTAATGCGGATTAAACTTGTACACATTTCACCACCAATCAAACCAGTCTGCTGGGTTAATATAATACAACAGAGTAACAAAGATGTTGTCACCACCACCATCATCCTGTGTATCGTATGTGGTTGTTGTCGAGGAATCATCGCTGGAGCTGGAATCTTGAGTGGGATCTGTAGTCGCCTCTGTACCATAGCCATCGTCGCGCCGGAATCGAGCAGCTTCTGTTTGGACCACCAGAAGAAAGCACACAGCTAACAGGACAATCAAGATCTTTTGGCTGACCTGTAGAATTAAGTTAATAATAAAAAATGACGGATCTCCGCAACTTATAAGACAATTTTTTTTTTCTTTTTAATTTAAATATTGTAAATGTAATTTTTTAGCAGTAGAACTTATATAAATATAAAACGCTAAGATATAAATAGTGTTCCATTGTTTAATTTACTTTGCTACTTTTACAATTGTAATTCGCTATCTGTGTCTTAAAGTTTTAAAACGGATTGTAGGTCATTAATTTGAAATTTGACATGGATTTACTGTTCATGTTCTTCATTTAAATAAAAAAAAGGGGAACAAATAATAAATAAATAAATAAAAAAAAAAAAATCGCCAAATTTTCGGGTTTAACGACTTCAATAGTAGTTAAGGGGTATGCCTACTTTGGATGCATGAAAAAAACGCTATTTTTTTCTTCTTTTTTATAAGATTACTGTTATGTTTATTGATGCAAGACGTGTTAGGATTAACAAAAACATTCACAAATTACTATATACATACTAGGGGGCTCCGCCACCTGCTCGCTTGCGCTCGCCAATCCCCTGGATTGCTATACAATACCCTTGACTCGCTTTACTCGCCTCAAATTGAAGCATTTAAAATATGCCCTAGCAAAAACCTCCATAATGCCATGAAACAGAAAACGTTTTGTTATTTATGAAGAGCCAGAATACTTCCCACGTCATTATCCTACTGCTGTCGCGACGCGTTAAGCTGGGACAGTGTGGCAACGTAGAAGAAAGTTCTTAGAAAACAACAAAAATAAACAGTACCGCACATATATTTAAAAAAGATCGGTTATTTCATTGAACAATTAAAATTTATGGGCTGGTTTCTTATGAAGCGCCAAAATAATTAAAGTTGCACATCGAAATTTCTTAACGAAACAATCATATGTTTGCATAATCTTTTTTGCGATACTTAGAAAATAAAATAGTGAAAGACAAATTATCTGGGCATTCAATCAACCGGAATTTTTTGAATACCAAATTTGGCGAGAAAATCAGCCCTATTTCGCCAAAAATTTTTTTAAAAATTTCATATGAGATTTTGAAGTTCAGTGGGTGGTTTTATTCGTTATTGATAGTTTTCAATTCGTATTAGCTGAATTTGCACTGATTAGAAATGAATAGGTTCAGATTTACTGCACAATGCCTCTTAGCGATTTTTTGAAAGTTGGCGATTTAGCGCAGAATGACCGTTTGGATTAACCGTTTTTTTTTTTTTATAGTGACCGGGGGTTTGGATTTGGCAATACGGCATTTAGACGCCCTTTTGGATCGGGCGACACAACCTTTTGACTTCATTTTGAATTTGGCGACTTTTTTTAAAAGTCACCGAAAGGCAATGTTCTGTAAATCATAACCTGAATGAATATGTTATTATAAAACTTAATTCTGATTTATACAGAATGCTGAATTTTTTATTCAATCTACTGTGAATTTTCTGCATAGAAACCTTAATATTCTTACTGGAAATTCCCCGCTCAGCATTTATAGGCATATATATCCGGAAAACGTTCACATAAAATTCGTAATGGTTATTTGCCGAATCTAAACAAATTTGGCTTGTTTTAATTGTATAAGAAAGAAAGTTTTGTAGTCGAAATTCTATTATTCATAGTATCCGGAACGGTTAGAATGGCTTTATACGGTACCCACTTTTTGTTTGGCGATTCTGGGCAACCCGGCACCAATGTGGTTCCATTTCAATTCGGAATCCATATTTGCAAACCTGTAGTTTGGTGTGAATTCATCTTGGCGGCAAAATGGCAAAACAAAAAAAAGTGGGAACTGTAAAGTACATTCTACTATATATTAAACTCCAACTTAACTTGACATCACTTAGACGATAGATCTTCACCATGCTCATAGGCATTTAATCCATTTTGGCGGCGTGAAAGCATAATGCTCGCCAAACCACAACCCTGTAGAGAACAAAAGGCTATAAGGTTTGGCGAGAATTATGTCTTCACTCCGCCAAAATGGATTAAATGCCTATGAACACGGTGAAGATCTATCGTCTAGTGATGTCAAGTTAAGTTGGAGTTTAGTATAACATCCGGAACATGTTCCAGCAGACAACTTTTCCGAAAAGTCTGGTTTATCCAAAATTCTAATCCAAAAGAAATGTGCACATCTTAGATCTATTTATTCTTGCATCATCGTAACTATTAAATCAATACGTTTTAAATAAGCAATAATTTCTATCTGTAGACTGTAATAAGAAAAACAAAATATGGCGAATCCGAGCTGTTGTTGTTGCCTGATGTATTAGTCAAATTTCAAAAGATATATTGTGATTGGCTGGATTGCTGAATTTATATTATATTTTAACCACTTTTTTAGTGTGAAAATGCCAGGTAAATAGGAGTCTTCAAAAAGTAGGTAGGAGTACGCTGTTGAAAAAATCTGAACAGCCCATCTGAAACAAAAAAAATTTAATGGTTTTAGGTTTAGTGTGACAGTGGCTATATCCTGTACTTCAAATATTAATTTATATGCAAAATTAACAAAATGGCGGACAAAAAAAAATAGTAAAAATTAAAATTTTGCAATAATTCTGGTTTGGGATATAGCGGTAAGTGTATAGAATATGTGATTAAAATTTCATAGGGATCAGTTCAGTTGTTTCTTAGATTTTTTTCAACAACGCAACCTTTTGAGGACTCCTGTTTACCTGGCATTTTCACACTAAAAAAGTGGTTAAAATCATTTTTTTTTTTTTTGTATTTTACGAATGTTTTTGTTAAGCATAACAAGTTTTATGTTTATTGTTATAACAGTATTCTTTAAAATAATAATAATAATAAAAATAGCTTTTTTTTTCTCTTTTTTTTCGTGCATCCAAAGTAGATAGAGCCCTTAATTGCTAATTTTAACTAAGATTGATGGCTTCGGAGGAGGGGTTATATTAGAGGAATATAACATTTGTGTAAGCTTATAACTACATCTATAATAATAAAACAAGCTGTGTGTCTGTCTGTGGGTCTGTGGATCTATAGAAACCTACTTAATATTGAAGTAGAGCTCTGAAATTTTCGGCATAGGTAGTTTTGGCCTTCTAATTTTATGCATCACAAACAGAATGTTAAACTTTTTATTAGTTCTTTTTTAATTAATTATTTTAATTAATTAATAAATATGTTACAAAACGATATCTAATAGAGCTACAGCTCTAAAATTTTCAACATAAGTAGTTTTGGCCTTCTAATTGGACTTTTGAAAAACAGAATTTTAAATTTTTATTTAGTTTCTTTTTAATTAATTTTTTTAGTTAATTAATATTTTACAAAACGATTTTTAATAGAGCTACAGCTCTAAAATTTTCAACATAAGTAGTTTTGGTCTTTTAATTGAACTTTTAAAAAACAGAATTTTAAATTTTAATTTTGTTCTTTTTTAATTAATTTGTTTAATTAATTAATAAACATTTTACAAAACGACTACTAATTTGGCTACAGCTCTGAAATTTTCAATATAAGTAGTTCTGATCTTCTAATTGTATACATCACAAACAGAATGTTAAAATTTTAACTAGTTCTTTTTTAATTAATTTTTTTAATTAATGAATAAATATGTTACAAAACGATATCTAATAGAACTACAGCTCTAAAATTTTCAACATAAGTAGTTTTGGCCTTTTAATTCGACTTTTGAAAAACAGAATTTTAAATTTTTATTTAGTTTCTTTTTAATTAATTTTTTTAGTTAATATATATAATACAAAACGATTTCAAATAGGGCTACAGCTTCGAAATTTTCAACATAAATAGTTGTGGGCTTCTAATTAGATTTTTGAAAAACAGAATTTAACTTTTTTTTTTTAATTTTTTTTCCTTCAATTAATTAACAAATATTTTACAAAACGATTTGTATTTGGGCTACATTTCTGAAATTTGCAACACAAGTAGTTTTGGCCTTCTAATTGGACTGACAAAAAGAATGTTAAAATTTTAATTTGTTTTTTGATTAATTTTTTTAATTAATTTTTTCACAAAAACTAGAGCGCTTTGAAAGTTTCAACGTGAGTAGTTTTAGCCTCTAATTTTGCTTTCCACTAACACTTGTTAAAATAATCTTAAAAGAGTGTTGTATTAACGGGGATATTTTTTTCTCGACAAAGGACAGGCTTCCAATATTAAGGCTTTACGCAGCAATTAGATTTTAGTGAGAGAAGCGAGCTTATGCTTATGCAGCAATGAATCTTTCAGCGAGCGAAGCGAGCCTATGCTTGCATAGTAATGAACCTTCTAACGAGTGAAATAAGCCTGTGTTTATGTGTCCATGAACTTTTCAGCGAACGAAGCGAGCTCGATTTTGCTTAACGATCAACCTTCCTGCGAGTGAAGCGCCAAAAATCAGACCTATACACAAATGACAGATTTCCGCAACGCGAGGCCTCACAGCTAGCTAAAATATTGCACATGTTAAAATTTTGGTATTTAGCTATTTATTGTATTCAGAACTATCAGTTCTCTCACTTACCTGAATTGAACATTTGTTAGGACGTTACTATTCCCGAACTTCATACACCTTTTAACCCTTTTCACTCGTATGTCCCCGTACAGGGGAAACCGCATCTGTATTGGGCAAACTGTGATAACTTAACCAAAACATTTCTGTTCGAAGTATTTCTAAGTTGATTTGCTTTGGTGGAGGTGCCGGCATTACGTTCCGCTCCGAAATATTGTTTATATAGTTTGTTCATATTATTACATTTCTTAGATTTTTAACCTTTTGCACTCCGCATTCTGGACGGCTACCAGCAGCTCAGCCCTAGTGTTGCCCTTGCTCCAGTAAATTTCAACAAACCCAACCATCGACTATCACTCCTTTCAAGTGATGCAAAAAAGTGCTCGGACCGTCGTGAACTTCTCACGTTCTCTTTTGACACAAAACCCCGTTGAAATGTTTTTTTATATATCTTGGTAATTTTACCATATTTCGATTTGATTTCTGGTGCCATTTCAAGAGAAAACTTCAGGGAAACATGTATTTCTCAAAAAGTTGTGCTGGAAAAAGTTAATTCTCCATAATCACTAATGAACTTTAATGTCCCCTGAGAGGGCACATCCGAGTGATATGCAAGATTACGATGTCCTCTGAGAGGACAGCGAAATGGAAAGGGTTAATGTGGTGTAGTGTAATATACTTAAGTATTCTTAGTAGTTTCAATAAATTATTTTGACACGTTGAAAAATAAAATATTATGTGGCCATATTCCCATCCTAGGTCAAGAGTGTATTTAGGGGCTATATTTTTAAATTTTTGATTTAAGAATGGTAACCTTCTAGTTGAATTGGAACACGTTTCCATCAAAAAATTCATCTTGATTGAACATGAAAAAAAAATTCCGAGTTATTTGCTAACTTTTTATAGCATAGTTACGAATGCAAGGGTTAAATTTCTATAATATCGTATCAGTATTTTCGTAATTTAATCATTTACAGCCTTTCCAAACTTTTATAATAATGTAAGGCAAGAGAAATTCGCCCACCTGATGGCTGTGGGGTAAGGGATCTGGCATCGCATGCCAAAGGAGTCGGGTTCGAATCCCGGGTTAGGCATGGATGTTCGTTGTGGTTCGGAATCCACATTTAAGGTCCTGGCCTGATTAGCAGTCATTGTACTTAAAAATAGGTCGTTGAGCTTACAAACTAAACCAAAGTCAGAGAAATTCAATTAGTTTCTTTTATGGACACCTAGAAAAACGGGACTGAAAAAAATTATTCCAAATTTCTTTTTGAAAATTCTATGATTTTTATTAATGCAATATTGTTTAATTTTTCTATTCAGAGGGATCACAATATCAGTATTATGTTGCGCTACAAAAAAATTACATGTGCAGGTTTTTACAAGTTTAATTACATTAAGCTTAGGTAGTAATCAAAATTTCCCAAATAACTACCTTATATTTTGTAAAGATTTATCAAAGCGAGTGGCAACAGCCGGATGATTAAGATTTATCCAAGCGTGTGGCAACAGCCGAAGTGTTAGAATGACAACGGTCAACCAGAAAAAGAACAAGATTGTAGTTGGCATGAAACAATATGATAGTCTCAATAATATTCAATTTAAACAACTTCTTTTTAAAAAATTTATAAAAGCGCTACCTTTGTATTTATTCCGTCGTCGTTATTTCGAGAAATCGTCACAATTTAATGGGGATTCGTAATGCATTTCATAGTGGCACATCAAAATAAAGCGTGGCTCAGCATGTCTCGCATATAAGTTTTAGTATAAGAAATATAACTTACCATATTCTCTTGATTTGGATGGGCACCTTTAGAGCTTGAAACACAATGTGAGGTTACCCACTTCTTTTCCTGTATGCTATCGAATATTTTCAAACAATCTTTACACCGCAGTTTTCTGACATTACTGATTTTTATCTTTTTAAAACAACATACTAATCCGATGACGATGTTCATTATTCTTAAAACGTAATGATCAGAAAAGCGTTAAGAAATTGCGCTTTCATTCAATATAATTGAATTTACATTGAATTTTCCAGTTGAGTAATATTTTTGTTGACTGAACCGATTGGAATGCATCCGGGATTGTTTGAGTGATAAAAGGAACAATTATATTTGAAATCTTAAAAATATTGTCTAGATCAGTGTGGTAACATGATGATATGAGATATTTTTAAGAAATGTGAATTAAAAAATAAAAAAGATTTTATCTTCTATTTGGGTTTTTTCGTTGGTTTTGTAGGAAAATCATAAAATCATGGTATTTTTGAAATCGTAAAAATATTGTCTAAACCAGTGTGGTAACATGATGATACGAGATATTTTTAAGAAATGTGAATTAAAAAATAAAAAAGATTTTATCTTCTATAGGAATATTTGGGTTTTTTCGCTGGTTTTGTAGGAAAATCATGGTATTTTTGAAGATTTTAAAAAATTAATAAAACACTTTAAGTACAATTTTAGAGAGAAACACAAATTTAAGGAATTTTAGGGTGGATGCGATCCCTGCTTTTAACATCTGCCAAGCGTGTAAGTGCTAATTTTTTTAACCTTTCTATTTTCTAATTGAAATATTATAATATTTCTCTTATGATACACTAATTTGTTGTTTGAAATAAAGTAAAGAAAATATATATAAATATACTACGAATTAAAAACAAGTATATCTGTAGAATGATTAGTTGCAGACACACAGAGTAACAGTAGCATATCGTTAAATCCATTCCCTGAATTTGTACAGTGAGAGGATCTAATAGATCCTCCTTTCACTGTACAAACTTAATAATCCATAGATCATCTATGGATTATTAAGTTTAAAATATTGTTACGAATTTTTGTATATTTGTAAATATTTCTTAGTGTTAATTTTGTAAATAGGAAAATTTATGTACATTTTGCATAAGGCAGTGCAATAGTTCGTCGTTAGTTTGTTTCCCCTTCAATGTGGGTATTGATGCTTGATAACGAGTTTTACAGAGGTAACTCTGGGAAGCGAGTTTTAAGGAGCAGGGCATTTAACATTATGGTAATGGCAATCTCGCCAAATTGGCGACGGTTTTGGCAACTAATTTTTGTCGTCAAATTTGGCGACATTTTCGGTTCCCATATACATGTATAGGACTTTTCGACTACGATCTGGAAAGTTCTCCAAATATCTACTTCTAGAAGTCTCAAGAAGGTTTGACTCCTATATAAGTCGGCCGAGGAGGTTAGTCAGTTAGTTAGTTGATTTTAAGTCACTGAGTTAGTTGTTAGCTGAGTCCATTAGTTGACTGGAATTACTGATTCTGAGTCTCAGTGAGCGTCCAGAGAGTTCCGAAAACGAACTGTATTGCATTGTCTTGTGCAGCGATTTTAGCAGTTGTGTTGTCAAGTTTTTAACTGCTGTTTTGTGCTCTATTGTTGTGAAAAGAGCTGTATTGAGTCTACTAGAACGAGAAGTTCTGGAGCTGTAAGAGAATCTGTGAATTTTATTGGAATAAATTTCTGCAAGTTTTGATCTGCTTTGGCTTCAAATCTTTCGAACCCGTCCAAGCAACAATATCAATTGTTCCAACTGTCTTTTTGTTCTGCGTACTTCTATGGTACTGCCTTTTTGGTACACTGGTAAAAAAGTGATGCATCGTGCTCGTTTGAAAGCAGAAGATGATATGCGTCATTAAATGAACTTCTGCAACATTTTGTTTTCAATAATCAAAATTAGAAAGCAAAAAACTTCTTATGTGTAAAATATCACACTTCTGCGCGTATTGGAAAGTATATAGAAAGTGATGAAAGAAAAAAAAAAAATTATGTTTTAAAAATTTATTTAAAAAAATCTAAAATTTTTACATTCTGTAAGTCCAAAGTTCAAAACTACTTGTGTTTAAAATTTCAGAGCCCTACGCCTATTATAAGTCGTTTTTTTTTTTTTTTTACAAACAGACTCATAGACTTTGTTTTATTATTAACTAGCTGAATACCCGTGCTTCGCCACGAAATTTTACCATGTGCAATATTTTAGCCAGCTATGAGGCCCCTCGTCGCGGAAATCTGTCATTGGTGTATAGGCCCCAATTTTTGGCGCTTCGCTCTCAGGAAGGTTCATCGCAACGCAAAATCGAGCTCGCACATAAGTACAGGCTTACTTAACTCGTTGAAAGGTTCATTGCTATGCAAACATGAGCTCGCTTTGCTCGATGAAAGGTTTTTTGATGCGAAGAATAAGGTCGCTTCACACACTAAAAACTAATTGCTACGTAAAGCCTTAATATTAGAAGCACCTCCCTTGTCGAGAAACAATAAAAAAAACTCCCGGTTAATAACTATAATACAACACCCCTTCAAGAATATTTTAACACGTGTTGTTTGTGAAAAGCAAAATAAGAAGATTACAACTACTTATGTTGAACCCTTGGTACCCATTGTTATCACAAAAAATAAATTTATAATTTTCTATTTTTTGCGTGTTTATAATCTTAGAAACCTTCTCCTCATTCTGGCAAGTTTTTGAGTTGACCTGATAACTGTAATGGACAATTCCCGCATTTTTTTAAATTTATTTTTTTATTCAAATTTAAATGTTTCGAAAAGGCAATAAACATAAAAATTTCTGCTCAATGCGATTTCTCTTTTTTTTAAAATTTACGATCAAAATTACCTTGTTAGAGGTTGGCGTGAAAACAACTAATTTAGTTGGCATTGAACATGACGTAAATAAGAGATCTCAAACATCTTGGCTTGAAATGCAGCATAGGAAATCAGATTTGCAAGTTTCTCGCAAATCACGTCAAGATGTACGGAAGGTGGCAATGGTCTACCAACGCCAACTTATTCGAATTTGTAATTTTGTATATTTGTAAATATTTCGTAGTGTTAATTTTGTAAATAAGAAAATTTATGTACATTTTGCATAAGGCAGTGCAATAGTTCGTCGTGAGCTTGGCTTCCCTGTAGTAAGGGTCTTGATGCTTGATAACGAGTTTTACAGAGGTAACCTTGGGAAGTGAGTTTTAAGGAGCAGGGCATTTAACGTTATGGTAATGGCAATCTCGCCAAGTTGGCGACGGTTTTGGAGACTAATTTTTGTGGCCAAATAAGCGAGAAATTGCCAAATGTCGCCAAACTTGGGGACCGAAAATGTCGCCAAATGGTCGCCATGTACATGTATAGGACTTTTCGACTACGATCTGGAAAGTTCTCCAAATATCTACCTCTAGAAATTTCACGTATGTTCGCCTCTCCTATAAAAGCTCAAGAGAGCGGGTGATGGAGTTAGTTGTTAGCCGAGTCCATTAGTTGACTGGAATTACTGATACTGAGTAGTTCTAAAGCGAACTGTATTGCATTGTCTTTTGCGGCGATTTAGCAGTTGTGTTGTCAAGTTTTTAACTGCTGTTTTGTGCTCTATTGTTGTGAAAAGAGCTGTATTGTGTCTACTAGAACGAGAAGTTCTGGATCTGTAAGAGAATCTGTGAAGAATTATATTGGAATAAATTTCTGCAAGTTTTGATCTGCTTTGGCTTCAAATCTTTCGAACTCGTCCAACGCAACAATATTTAAATAACTAATTTTTTAAAGAACTTTTTCTTAAATATTTGGAATCAGATTGAAATTCTTCATAAATATGTACCTATTTCACTCGTTTTTAAAAAATGCGGGAATTGTCCATTGCAGAAAACTGTATTTTTATGGAGAATTTAACATTGCTGCAATAGCTCATTTTGATGTTTCGAATGCATTTTTCTCACTTCCTAATTTTTGAAATTTCCACCTTACTCAAAATGCAGAAAATATGAATGAAATTGTTTGCAATTTTTTTGTGTTATTCTTAATTTTTATTTTACAAAAATAGGCATGGATTTTTAAATAAAATGAAATCTTTTTTACAAATATAAATGTTGAAAAATAGCCGTTTTTTACACTTTTTTTTACATATGGGTACAGTAATTATCGTGTTTCTTGAAAACTATTTTACTTATTATAAATTACATGCTTAAAAAATTAGAGTATATTACCGGGAACATTTAAAAAAAAAATATTTAAAAATAAAAAAAGTAGAATTTTAAATTTGATGAATTTTTTAATAAATTTTAAAATTTTGAAAATTTAGAGCATTATGTGAATTTTTTTTTAAAAATAAAATTTGGTTTTTACTTAGTAATACTTCTAAATATGTAAAAATTATAATTTTAAATACTAAAATTAAAGGGACTTGGTAACCTTCAAACTTTTTTATTTAAGTACAATTTATTAATTAACGCCTTTTAAAGCTACTATTAATAATTTTGGTGGCGTTTATGGTTCTTTGCACCTAACTGTCTTTCGCTACTCTCAAACCAATCCCTCCTAACCAGTAACAGCACACATATCTTTCTTTCAGATAACCCGATCCAGTGCGACTGCAGACTTCAGTGGGTGAAGAGCTATCTCCAGCTCAACAAGAGTCACCACTTCACTAGGGAGCTCCATGACCTTCGATGCAAAACTTCAGACAGCGAAAACTCGACCATGCACACCGTTCATCTGATGCAGTTGGACTGTGCCTCCACCACCCCACCAATCTCCCACAAGAAGCATTCCGCTTCAACCTTACGTTCCATCGACAAGTCTTCCAGTTTGATTCCGTATACCATCCACAGGAGCAACAAGACAAGAACGACGACCGTTATCACGGAAGACTTGCCAGAGACACAGGACGCTGAAGCGGTGGAGGAAGAAACGGTAGAGGACAATACTGGACCGTCTAGTTCGGTGTTGCTGGTTGGGGAGTTGAAGTTGATTGTGTCGGTGACCTTGCTGACTGTGTTTCTGGCGAGGTGGCGCAAAGGAACGTTGCTGTAGATTTTATTTTTGGTATTGCTTTGTACATGAATTGTTGCCGTCAAGTTAAGTTGTGATATACGAACGTCACCTGCTGGTTCGTTCGATCTTGATTGGACGTTGAATGACGTGAATCTGAAATTGTGTTATGAGGTAATTTCTAGTTTGATTTCACGCTCATAAAAACTGTGAATGTTGCCAGCTTGCTTGGGTGAGGATCATCCATCGGCAGTGGTTAAGTGAGCCCCGAAACTGCTTTATGAGTGAGTGATAGTTGGATTTTCATGCTCACAAAAAAATTGTGAATGTTGCCAGCTTATTTGGGTGAGGATCATCCATTGACGATGATTAAGTGAGCCCGAAACTTGCGCGTGATAGTTTGATTTTCATGCTTACAAGAAATAGTGAATGTCGCTAACTGTTTTGGGCGAAGTTTATTCATTGACGATTGTGTTGTATAAGTGAACCTTAAACTGTTTTATGAGTGGTATTTAGTTAGATTTTATGCTCACTAAAATTGTGAATGTTGCCAGATTTTTTGGGTGAAGTACATTCATTGACGTTGGATAAGTGAATGTTCCCCCCAAAAAACTAGACGTTGTAAAAAAAAACGCCAAGTCAGCTAGAAAAAGTTATGAAACCTAATGTTTGCCGCCAAGCGGCCGCGTTTAGTTTCTTTAAGGTACTTGTACACAACGTACGAATGGGGTACTTGTACTTAGGCAATCAGAATTTGGCAGGCTAGAGTTATTTCGGATTAATCTCATTTCATTTGCTTCAGCTACTTTGCACTCATTACACTGAATGGAGATTAATTTCATAAAAACTCTAGCCTGCCAAGTACTGAAAGTACCCAAGTACTTTTTTCTATGTACAAGTACCCCAAAGAAACTAAACGAGGACGCTTGGCGGCAAACATTGGATTTCATAACTTTTTCTGGTTAACTTGGCATTTTTTTTTGTTTTTTTTTCTTTTTTTTTTCGGAAGGTATCATTTCTTTTTGTAGAGTTTGCAAACTTAATGCAGTCGAGCCCTGCTTTCCATTAATTTTCTCATTCAATGATCATCCTTTAAAAGTTTGCCAAGGTTTTCAGTTACTCGCATATTAAGTCAAAATGCTTTTTTTTTTTTCATACTGCTTTACTACATTTTATTCACATAAATTTGGTTTTAATTATCGCCAAATAAAATATAATCTTACCACTTTGCCATCACGACTGATGTCTCTTTGAGTAATCTCCCCACAACATATTTAATACGCAATAACGTCACACTTGATCGTAAAAATTCAAAGACTAGGAGTGTGGAACATTGCAAAACTTTCAATTACACTTTAATACTGGTCACAGCATTTAAATTTAACATGGATCAGTATAATTTACCTTTTTTTTATTTTCAATACTTAAAAAAAATTGCTAGTTTGGCGATATTTTTGGTAATAATTATTACATTCAGGGGGGAGGGGGATACAACACTGCCAAAATTGCGAAATTTGCAATATGTTTTTCGGTAATAAGCAAAGAGTAATTTTTACTTCTAATTGCACTGTTTTAATAGTTCAACATAATGTATCAAAGTCACTTCTTCAAATTGAGCAAAAGATGAATATCCAAAATCCATTGACCTGTTTTAATCAATCACTATCCGGGCTAAAATTCCCAACTTCCGGGATCAATTCGGGGGGGGGGGGGTACAGACTCTTACGCATTAATTCATACAAAAGGCACTTCCTTTAATCAAGCTGTGAATAACAATAATAAAATAAAACAAATGGTCAAAATTCATCAAATAGTTTTGGCTGTAGCCCTGGCTAAAGTTTTGGTCAGTACCAGAAGAATCAGAATTACAATATTCCTGTGACTTCGGCGATTTTCAAAGGAATTTTTTTTTTATCATGTTCCCTTATTCAATGTTAACAATTATGTTGTTATTTTTCGTCTACTTAGGCGGGGTAAAACGATTGCATAAAAAATCAGGGTTCTAGCTATATAATAGAAGCTGAGCTGCGAGGGGTCGAAAACAGTAAGCTCTGTCAACATAACATACACTTACATGTCTGCCGTTTTGTTATCGGACTTGGAGACGGAACACTGTTCCTTTATCCGAAACTGTTTATTATGAAGTTAATTTTCATTTGATTTCATGCTCACGAAAATAAGTAATTAAAATGCTTCTAGAAATTACGTCGAATTTCAAATGTTCAGTTGATATTTCTGATGTATTTTTTTTTTTTTTAGTTTTCAGAGAAAAACTTGTTTGTGAAATTTTGTTTTAACTTTTTTCGATCGAATGGTAAAATTTTTAGATTTCTCTACTTATTTATTCTTCTGCATTTTCCAATTTTTTTCGAAAACTAATATATATTTCGTTCATTTGCAGTTAATTTTATCGGTAATAAGATTTACTAGACACATTTTAACTTAAATGTCTTTGATTTTACCGCTTTCTTTTAATTGAAAGTCTTTCTGCCAGGGGAAAAAAAGTTTTTTTTTTTTTTTTTTTAATTTTTTTTTTAATTTTTTTTTTTTTAATTTATCATTTTTTATTTAAAGAATAAATTGCAAGCTTTGAAATTGAAGTATATATGTTTTGAATATATAATTTAGCTTTTGAGGAGTGAAGATATGCTTCTGATAACACAAGCTATATCATTCAAATATCAATGTCAACTTGCTTATGATTTAGATTGAAATGCATATTTCTTAAAGTTGTACATTTTGTTATTAAAGTTAAGTTAAAAAAAAACTTTGAAATTTATTCCAAATGAGTTGAAGAGTTTCTTTTTTTGAATTCAACTTCATGTTTTTTATTATACTAAACTTCAACTTAACTTGACATCACTAGACGGTAGATCGTTACAGTGCTCATAGGTAATTTATCCATTTTGGCGGCGTGAAAGCATAATGCTCGCCAAACCACAACCCTGTAGAGAACAAAAGGCTATAAGGTTTGGCGAGAATTATGTTTTCACTCCACTAAAATGGATTAATTGTCTATGAGCACGGTGAAGATCTATCGCCTAGTGATGTCAAGTTAAGTTGGAGTTTAGTATAGTCATTATATTCCAGATGAACCCTTTAAAGACGACTTTGAAATAGTACAATGAATTTTTATCATTTTCCTTGTTTATTTAGATAATTTTTTTTTTCTTTTTTTTTTCCAGATTTTCTGGAAAATTATTTTTGTTTTTATTAAAAACACTTAAGTGGAACCACTAGCGCAATTTATTAGCAAAGAAAAAACTAAAAGGTCGATTTGCCGAATTTTCTTACCAGCCGTCGTTGAAGGGTTTACTAACTTATTATACATAACCAGGGTTGGCATGGTTTAAACCAAATGTTTTTTTGTTTTGTTTTTAGTTATTTTAAAGAATAATTTAAAATTATATTTTTACTTATTTATAATTAGATTTTTCAAATTATTTTATGTTGTAAATGACTTCTATTTTTAACTGAACAACTCAACTTTTCTTTCTATTTTTTAAAAAAAATTCACTAAATGAAAAATTATACGAATATTATCTATAATAATAAAACAACCTGCGTATCGTGTCTGTGGATCTATAGAAACCTACTTAAAATTGGAGTAGAGCTCTGAAATTTTCAGCTTAAGTAGTTTTGGCCTTCTAATTGGAATTTAGGAAAACAGAATTTTAAATTTTTTTTTAGTTCGTTATTAATTAATTTTTTTAATTAATATATATTGTACAAAACGATTTCAAATAGGGCTATAGCTTTGAAATTTTCAATACAAGTAGTTTTGGCCTTCTAATTGGACTGACAAAAAGAAAATTAAAAAACAAATTAAAATTAAAAAAAAAAAAAATGCAAAAAAAGACTTTTGCTAGGCCTAGAGCTTTGAAACTTTCAACATAAGCAGTTTTGGCCTCTAATTTTGCTCTCCACAAACACGTGTTAAAATTATCTTAAAGGGGAGTTGTATTATTGTATTAATGGGGAATTTTTTTTTTACTCGACAAGGGAGAAGCTTCCAATATTAAAGCTTTACGTAACAATTATATTTTGGTGAGTGAAGTGAGCTTATGCTTACGCAGCAATGAACCTTTCAACGAGCGAAGAGAGCCAATGCTTGCATAGCAGTGAACCTTTCAACGAGTGAAGTAAGCCTGTGTTTATGTGTCAATGAACTTTTCAGTGAACGAAGCGAGCTCGATTTTGCGTAGCGATGAACCTTCCTTCGAGCGAAGCGCCAAAAACTGGGACCTATACACGAATGACAGATTTCCGCTAAGCGAGGCCTCACAGCTAGTTTAAACTTAAAAATAGTCATTTTAGTCATGGACTATTTTTACTACAAGATGAAGACCTGAAAATTGAAGTTATCTGTGTCGTGCCACCAGATCACTTATAGCTATTGTACTCTGTTTAAATCTTGATGAACTAAATGTGCACAACCCCAAGATGTAAATCGAAACCTCACGCCTACATTGTTCCCTAAAACAGAACCGAACCCCTGAGAATACCCTTTTCTTGCATCATGCTAAAAAAAAATAATCTTCCAACTGTCAACAACCGATTTACTTCCTGGATTAGCAGGAACGGTGCATATCTATCTGCCTTATCTTCATCAGGGAATTAAAAGAGTATTTCCGGAACATAAAAACTAAAACTGATGCGTGCCACTTCAATCATCTTCTGGTAAAAAGCGTTTTTTTCCCTCACATACCAAGTTTTTTCTTCGGAGATTTTGATCTTACTAAAGTATCTGTGTCTGGTTTAAAAAAAAAAGTGGAATAGATTGTCCTCCTGTAAACAGCACGATCTTGAGTCGAGAAGCGGCCGTCCCGAGGGTTAAAGTAATTAGAGGTGTATTAACGAGAAGGGAGGAAGTGTTGGACATGTGCCAGGGCGTGGGAGATACCACAAAAGTGGAAGTTTCTTCACTTAAGTCATCTTAAGATTCTTCTTTTTCTTTAAAAGGGTGGCTAATGCGGCAAATGAGTAGATCCCGAGATGTGAAAATGAGATTACAGAAACTCGACTAAGGAAGTTGAACCGACACACGCGGGTTTACGGGGCAGATTCTAAAGTTTCATTGGATTTATGATTCCCGTTTTGAAAAGTGACACGCGCAATTTAACTCGGACTGGATACCACTCACCCGTGGAACATTGACGTAAATGAAAAATTTCTTGAAAGTAAGAATAAAACGTCGTAAGTGTTCTTTGATTGAACCCATTCCATCATCTGATTGGCGCAAAAGTTACGTTCTCGGGAACTACCTCTTAAGGCCGGATGACCCAACTTTTGCATTCCGTGTCCCTTTCTATAATTTAAACACTCTCCACCACCGCAAGCATAAGAGAGGGTCGTTTTAACTGGCCTTCAGTCGAACCCCAACTGATAGAAGTTTTCATGGTGCACGTCTATTGACGAAAAATTTCGTCGTTAAATTTCTTGAAAATTTGTAAATAAGGCTGTATAGCAGGCCCCAGAATAGCAATATGGAAGAAATGGGTTAATAAAAACAACAAAAAAACACCAGTTTAACTGGTGTTGCGGATACGAAGAGCGAACTTAACATCGGGGCAATTTTTTTCTTCCGCCATCCGAATCTAGACCATTCACAGATTCTTCAGGTATATTTTTTATATTAAGCTTTCCCTTTTTTCCTTCTCAAAATACCCAGAGAATGATGATGTCAAGCATGGCGAGCTTTTGTTGAGTTCGACCTTCGTATCATTTGTAGTTGCATCCCGTATGCTAGAGTTTTGTTATTGAAACTGAAAGGTTCATGCTGAAATAGAATGAGACACTAATCAAAATCGAGTTAGCACCGAATTCAAGTCACAGGAACCATTTAACATTATTTCACGCTAAAAGGGAATTAATCTGAGGCATCGACAGTATAACAATTGGACGAACAGTGATAAGTGTGAGTTAGAAAGTTTTAGGCATACCCAATATAAAATCAGTAGTAAACACCCCTCTTTTGATTTTGAAACTTAGTGCAAGGCCACTTTTGCAACATCCTGTTCTAAAAGCCAATATATAAATTATTAGATTTGAATAACGTGACCAGACGTTACGCTTTTAGCTGGACACTCTTTGTGTTTCACCTTGATGTCCCGCTGCCCAAATGTCCCGTCAAACTGTCCCGCTTTTCAGTTGCATAGAATGTGATCCATAAATATAATACGCAAAAAAATAAACTCGACCCCTTACCTATTGGAAGAGACGCATCCTGATTTTTAGTCAGAAAAATCTGGTTACGTTAGTCTTGAACTTGGTCTACCGAACAATTTTCAAAAAAATATTTAATGAATTCCGAATAAGCGTTGAAATACCAACTTAATTATTAAGTTAAAAGTATAAATGAAAAAATAAATCGATCTACTCTACCTCTGGAGAACATTACTTGATTGGTTGTTTTCAGATTATCTGGCGCCGTCAGCAACACGAGGGCTATAATGCGCCGAAACATTCGTCATTAGACAAGCCAACATACATTTACAAGCACCCAAGCCTAACACGAGACTCGAACCCGCAACCTCACGGTCTAGAAGCTAGCACGCTAACCACTATACCGTTTGGTCGGCCAACATGACTTGAGCCTTGAATATAACATTGTAGGATGGATCCTTCCGCGTAAAGATATAGTTCCCGGCAAATCACACCTTTTATTGTAATATTGATAACCTGCGAACATAATTTTGTATTAATCATAAATATACGTTAATAAAAAAAAAAAAAAAAAAAGAACTTTTAAGTTTAAATTTTAATTAATATTTTACTTTTCTAACAACAGATACTATAATAGTCTTAACGAATCGGCCACACGTCATTCCAACCCAGCCAATCAAGACGCAGTAAAACCGGTTCACACATAGTTGTAGGATATTCGATGAGCTCAAGCAAGCGTGTCTCAATGAAGAGAGGGGATTCTGATGCCTAAATGTTTCGGGAAGTTAGTTGTAACGCAGCTTTTTCCCAAACTGTGGGTGGCCAACCAAACGGTATAGTGGTTAGCGTGCTAGCTTCTAGACCGCGAGGTTGCGGGTTCGAGTCCCGTGTCAGGCATGGGTGTTTGTAAATGTATGTTGGCTTGTCTAATGACGAATGTTTCGGCGCATTATATCCCTCGTGTTGCTGACGGCGCCAGATAATCTGAATACAACCAACCCAAACTGTGGGTCGTTGCGATGCATTGGTGGATTACGTGTCCTTCAAAAAGGCATATTAGAAATACTTTTTATAAAATCCTATTTCAGTTTCGGAGGGAGTTTTCTTCACTATAGTACCATTATGGACCATAAAACCTACTCCGGAAAGTTCTGTTAGCCTCTGAAAAAAGTTCAAACACCGAGGACGAAGTGTATCTCTATGGATTTGGTTTCTAAAAAGCTGATAACTATGTTTAAATATTTGGCAAACCCTTTTTTAACGTATTGTTACCTCTGGAGACATTTTTGATTCGGTATCGCGTCAAAGTGTGTAGATTTCGGATTTGAAATAAAGATGATCACAGTTCATTATATACAGATGGACGTCCTCTACCAAGATAAAAAGCTATTTTTTTTAAAGGATATTTTTTTAGACGACATACTTGGAAACTTTCTCTGAATCTCCAATAGGGTTGGGGGGGGGGGGGGGTGCGCTTGGAGGCAGAAAAACTCTGAATAAAGTATTCCAATATTCCTACCATTTGAATGTGATCATTTTAGCTTGGTTAAATACCTAACGTTCAATTAATGTTTAGAATTTGTTAATAACACGATAATTTAACAAACAGTTGGAATAATCTAGTGAAAAAGCAGCAGTTGTATAAAACGTGTGCACTATTAAAATGACTGATCATCGAACTTATACGAATTATTTAAAAAAATAAATTTTTCCCACAACCGGCAACATATATTGAATTGATTTGAAATGCAATCCAAAACAGTATCTGTACAGACGTGCATCGTTTACAAATATCTCTCAACTTTCACAATTTTATTTCGAAATAAAATAATTGTCTTGATTTCCAACTTCCTTTTCTTATTCTGAAAAATCCGATAATTATAACTTTTCGACTTTCTAATTCCTAGATTCCAAAATTCTTTTGGCGATGTTGCGGGTTAGAGTCCCGTGTTAGGCATGGGTGTTTGTAAATGTATGTTGGCTTGTCTAATGACGAATGTTTCGGCGCATTATAGCCCTCGTGTTGCTGACGGCGCCAGATAATCTGAAAACAACCAACCAACCAAAATTCTTTTGGGCACGTGTCACCCAGCGATATTAAAAAAAATTAATGAAGACAATTTTAGTATTAATTCTCTATATGCATTTCTAAATATTATGTGCAATGGACAATTCCCGCATTTTTTAAAAACGAGTGAAATCGATACATATTTATGAAGAATTTCTTTCCGATTCCAAATATTAAAATAAAAGTTCTTTAAAAAAAATTAGTTGTTTAAATATTAAGAAATGAAAATGTCCCAAAACCAGCTCCGATCAAAACAGTCAACAAAATTCGTGACGTAAAGAGATCCCTGCGTTTCTATGGTTATCGTGAGGTTTCTGCCAAATAATTATCGTTAATAAAATGGCGTTGGTAGAACATTGCCACATTCCGTACAGGTTGGCGTGATTTTTCGAGGAACTTGCAAATCTGGTTTCCGCTGCTGCATTTCAAGCCAAGATGTTTGAGATATGTTTACCTCACGTTCAACGCCAACAAAATGAGTCGTTTTCTCGCCAACCTCTATCAAGGTAATTTTGATCGCAAATTACAAAAAAGAAAAAGCGCATTGAGCAGAAATGTTTATGTTTATGGGCTTTTCGAAACATTTAGAATTGAATAAAAAAAAAAATGCAGGAATTGTCCATTGTTACTTATTTAGGTGATTTTGAGCTGAGATCTAATGTTTATACTGTTGAATAATACAACTAAAACTATCGATTCCGTGTCATTGACAAACTTTTTTTTTTTTTTTTTGGCCCCAAAAATTAGATCGAATGCATTATTTAATGATGTTGTTAGGGATTCAGCTGATATTCTGAGGGTTACACTTCAGCGTTTTTTTTTTTACATAAACAAACGAGATACTAAAGTATAACCCATCTCAGAATACCAGCTGAAGGCCTAACAACATCGTAAAATTGCACAAGTAACAAACATTCCGGCTGGTGTAAAATAACTTTATTGTTAAACTTTTTTTTAGATGTTCTGACCGGTTCCCCGCCTACAGTCATCACTGGCATGCAAGTTGAATGTGATTTTTTACATTACCTATAAGTTAACTAACTTTTGTTAAACAATTCAATCGGTGTAAAATGACAGACCCTTAAATGTCAAACTCGTACCATTAGTTGGTTGGTTGTATTCAGATTATCTGACGCCGTCAGCAAAACGAGGGCTATAATGCGCCGAAACATTTCGTCATTTAACAAACCAACATACATTTACAAACATCCATGCCAACACGGGACTCGAATCCGCAACCTCGCGGTCTAGAAGCCAGCACGCTAACCACTATACCGTTTGGTCGGCCGTACCATTAGTCATTTCACGCCGTGAAAAATTGCTAATAGGAATTTTAGATCAATAGTAATATTACTGTATTCTAATAGTATTTTATGTAATTATGAGATCATATAAAATAGATGAATTAGACCCCAATCCGGTCCAATTCAAAAAAGGGAACTGCAGCCCATTTTCATTTAATTAGAGTTTTTTTTGTACAAAAAAATTATCTGAAATCTGAATATGTGGTTAAAACTTCTTTTATAAAATTATTTATTTAATTATATTAATTTTAAAATCACTAAAAACAGCTGGAAATATGATGCAATCAAAAACGGTTGTGACGTATTAAGTGCCTGATGGCTGTGGATCTGTTTTTGCGCATGCGCAATCCTGCACTGACTTCCGAGATTTTGTTTGTTGATCGTTTCGTTTGGTAATTTTGAGATTTTTTTTTATCTTAATTGAGTTATTTCGCATTTCGTGTGATTTGAATCTGTAGAAGTATAAGAGTGGAAGCCTGTTTCAGCAAAGCGGTAAAATCCTAGTCGGTGTGCATTGTCTTTTACGCTGCCCAATTGGAAACTTGGTAAAATGTCGCCAAGTTGAATTGACATCCAACTACAGGTTTGCCAAAATGGATGCCAAGTTGGAATGGCACCATGTTGGTCGATGCCGTGCTTGTGCACTTTGGCACAATACAATATTTATAACGGCTGGATATCTTTTTCAGCGAAAATAAGTTTTTTAAAATTTAAATACCATAAAAAGGGACTAAAAAGAGGAACACAATCTATATTAAACTTCAACTTAACTAGACATCACTTAGACGGTAGATCGTCACAGTGCTCATAGGTATTTAATCCATTTTGGCTGCGTAAAAGCATAATGTTCGCCAAACCACAACCCTATAGAGAACAAAAGGCTATAAGGTTTGGCGAGAATTATGTCTTCACTCCGCCAAAATGGATTAAATACCTATGAGCACTGTGACGATCTATCGTCTAAGTGATGTCTAGTTAAGTTGAAGTTTAGTACATGGTACGTCACTCCGCAGAATATCTCGTGACTCCCTTTTGCAGCTTGATATCGAAACTAGCTATTTTAAAATTAAAAATTAAAAAGGTCTCGGAAAAATGTAAACGTGGTTTTTATTTGATTTAAGACTCGCAGTCGATTTAAAGAAAGAAAGAAAAAAAAAAAAATGCTGTAATTCCCTATTGCAGTTGCGTTTCGTAATATAACGACTCAAATATTTGCGATTATTTAAAAATGAAAATTCTCAAATATGACGAAACTTTCGGTACATTCAATACTTTTGTTTAAAACATAAAACTTAATTTGTTTATTTAAAAAAAAAAAATTTGCTTTTTTTTTTACAAATGCTATTTTATCCTTAGAATTATTATAAAGACTATTCGATTACAGACAAAAATTAACGATTTATAATTTCCGCATAAAAATAGCTTCTTGGTCGTAATATGGATAAAATTTTCAGAATTCGACTGCTTTTGCTACTGTTAATAAGCAGAGCAATTGACAACGTGAATTATCTCCTTCTGAATAAGACCTTCCTTTGATTAAAATACGACACATCTTCTCAGTCAGTATTTCCTGATGGCTGTTTAAGTGCCGGACCCTTACACCTATTCTGCTGTAAAACTGTTAACCCTCTTTATTGAATAAACGATGCAATGACGTCATTTTGAAATGGGTCCTTCAAAGAGACGGCAAACAGAAGAAGAGTTGGTAAACATCTCGCTTGAGACCTTCTAATGCCATTATAATATCTTGTTGGCGACTGCGACTTAAAAAAGGAAGGTTTTTTGATAAATCATTATGCTTTTTTATAAAACTACAATATAAGTAGTTTTTTCTTTAAGTAGAATTGTAGAATTATTAGTGCAGTGAATTTAAAAAGTATTATTTTAAGATGGTTATGTTTAAATGGAATACAAATACTTAAAACAATTAACTTTTTACTCTTTGTAGCTTATAGGTGAAAGCTAGACTGTAAATGTAAACCAAACTGAAAATCTTTAGAAAATAAAATATTCATTTAATATTTTACGTCAGTTCTTACTAAATTATTTCTTTTTAATATTTTGCTACTTCAATTTGGCAACACATTTTACATAAAGAATATTTTAAGTATAGTTTAATTTGGAGAAAAAAAAATAGAATTTGTTTAGGCATTTAAAAGATGCTATAAAAAATAGGCGTATAGGTTTATAAATAGGTTTAGGCATATATTCTAGATACTATACAAAATAATGTAAAATACAATATATTATATCCTTTTTTAAATCCTTTATATAAACTTCGATTTTGTGTGTTTGTTTGTGGATGTGAGCGGAATCTGAAGAGGCCTAATTAACCCCCTTGCCGTCATCCAATCGGGCTGAAACTTGGCAGATATCGATAGAATGTTATCGACATCGAACCTATTGAATTTCGGGGCTGTTAGTGTCACTAATAGGTCGCTTTTACGGAATACTAATAAACCAACTTGCGTCATCCAATTGCATTAAAATAGTATTGAACCGATCATTGTTGAAATCCTTTGCTGTTGCCAAATTGTTTTTATTAAATAAATAATAAAATTATTTTAATCAGAATAAATAAATATTAGGATGCGAGAGTGTAAATTAGCGTTCCTTTTTAATAAATAAATTTTGAAACGTAGTTTCCCGTGCATTCTTCTGATCGAAATGTTGTTGATATCGGCGCTGTGTTAATGAATATAAAAATTGTTAATGCATATAAAGGATTTTTTTAACTCTGTTTTTACGGGTTATAATATTACAAACTTAGTTTGTTTAAATATTTTTCTAAATATTAATACAAAATGTTTAAATATTTTTCTAAATGTTTAAATATTTCCAAGTCAGCAACATAATCAACAAATTTATAAAATAACCAACAAATAAATATATTATTTAAGTATCATTTAATAAGTGATATGTAAAAAATTATATACATATTTTTTTGGCATTTAAAAGATGTTTTTATCTGGGTACTATTATATCTAAAATTTATCCTACTGCTTTTTACGTAATAAAACTCATATTTCAATAATGTGTCATTTGGACAACAAACTACTTTTCTTGCTAAAAAGTATGAATAAAACATACAACGAAAAAAAAAAAAAAAAAAAAAAAAAAAAAACACTTTAAATATAGGATCTATAGGAAATAAATATTTCACATTTTTTCCAAAAATGCCAAAAATGATCGAGAGGTTGGAAGTAAATGCCAACTGCAACCATTTTTCTTACTGAATATCTTTATATTCACATTTTACCCAGCGTAACCTTTCATTGAAAAAACACATTGACAATTCAACCCCTGGAAATAACCGCTCCATAAATAGAAATGTAAATCTTAGCAACAAACACCTTAGATCGTCAAATGGGGAAAAGAAAAAAAGAAGAAAAAAAAAAAAAAACCAGAACGTTCTTTACTTCTATTATACTTAAACTTTAGAATGATAAAAGACGTGCTTGGATGAGGTACAAGGGGGGTTAACACAAGCGAATACTATCGTAAAGTAGTTCAGTTATCAAACGATTTTTCAACCTGAAAAGTAGCAGGGGGTAAGGTTTCTACAATGGAAATCTCGCCTGCCTTGTATTCCAAATCGGGGAATAACAATAGTGTGTTGTATTTGACCTGTGGCTGTGATTCAGATGCAATAAAAAGGTAGGTAGTTATATTTGTAAACAGTTTAGGGATCGTGAATGGGGATGTTTTGGCTTTAGATTTTGCGGAGGGATATTGTGGAAATGGGATTGAGTTGTTACCGTTCTTTGAAGTCGCGGAGGTTTTAGGAAAAAATAGGTGCGATTTTATTTGGGTAGGACTTCATCGATGATTCAGAATGTTTCAATAATATAACCTATACAAACAAAGTTTTTAATATAAATTCTTTTTATGCATTGCCAATTATTATATGCATTAACAAAGCGCCCTTTCTGTTGCCAGCGTGTGCTTGGTCTTGGCATCTAATTTTAAATATTAAACACATCTTTATCGGCAAGATATGCGGTAAAATACTTTTCCAAATTTCATTCATTAAAAATGAATGTGAATTTATGCACTTAGATCCAAATATCTTTTGTTTATTCCGATTAAAACAATTTTATTATTTATTTATTAAAACAATTTTATTATTTATTTATTAAAACAATTTTGGCAACAGGAAAGAGTTTCTTCAATGATCGGTTAAATGCTATTTCAGCGCGATTGGATGACGGCAAGTTGGTTTATTAGTATTTCGCAAGAGTGGCTTTTTAGTGACAGTGACCGCTTCCAAAATTTGGTAGGTTCGATTGGTTGGTTGTATTCAGATTATCTGGCGCCGTCAGCAACACGAGGGCTATAATGCCCATGCCTAACACGGGACTCGAGCCCTCAACCTCGCGGTCTAGAAGCTAGCACGCTAACCACTATACCGTTTGGTCGGCTTGATAGGTTCGATGTCGATAACAATGCATCCTATTTGCCAAGTTTCAGCACGATTGGATGACTGCAAGGGGGTTAATTAGGCCTCCGCAGATTTGCCCGCCATCGACAAGCATACAAAATCGAAGGTAATATAAAGGATTTAAAAAATGAGCAAGGAGGGCAGGAGCGCGATTTTAACCCTTTGCTTGCTGATGAAATTAAAAGTCTCATTAGATTTCTCTTGGTACTATACTAATTTTTAACGCTTTCAGGGGTGGGAAGTGCTAAAGCCCAGTTAGGAGCAATTTTGGAGCAGAAAAATTTAACAATTGGAGTAGATTTATGAAAAGCAAAATTACAAGGCCAAAACTACATATATTGAAAATTTCAGAGCTCTAGATCTATAAGAAGTCGCTTTGTAAAAATAGTAATTAAAAAACAAATTAAAATTTTAAAATTCTATGTTTCTAAAGTCTAATTAGAAGTCCAAACATATTTAGGTTGAACATTTCAGGTGTACCTCTATTTGAAGTTGCTTTGTAAAAAAAATATATATATATTTTTTAAATTAATTTTTTAATAACAATTTTTTTTTAACAATAACAATTTTTAATTTTGACATTCTGTTACTCAAATGTACAATTTGAAGATCAAACTACAGCTCTGAAAATTTCAGAGCTGTACCTCTATTTGAAGTCGGTTTATAAAAAAATAAAAAAAAATAAAAATGAACTTATTAAAATTTTAACATTCCGTTTATCAAAGGTACAATCAGAAGGTCAAAACTACTTAGGTAAAAAATTGTAAGTAGAGTTTTGCACCTATGTTCAGTAGCTGACTCTGTTTTATTGTTATAAGACTCATATGTATAAAAATAGCAATTCTTAAGCAAAAATAGCAATACAGTAAAATTAAAATAAGATGTTTCTAAATTTTTGTGAATGTTCTAAAATTTTGTGAATTTTTTTTTTTTTTTTTTTTTTTTTTTAATTTTCCAAATCGGGTCAAATTCTGTATCAAAACGACGATTTTACCCTACATGCCTTTCTATAAACTTATAATTTTTTTTTTTTTTTTTTTTTTTTTTTAATCGGAAACATTTTGGGATTTTGATTACATTTCTGTGATACTTAATTTCAAAAGTAAAACGGCCGTTTAAAAGTTAACTACCAACAGCCAACAAGTAAATTACAAAAAACATCCCTAAATTTAATAGAAGGTATTGTCATTACGCGTGTCGGAGCGGAAATATTCTTTTTAAATGCTTAGTAAAAACATTTGATAGTTATACAACTTTAACTTTTTACCATTTCTTTTCTTCTTTATTTAAAAAAAAAGGGGGTGGGATAAAAATCCGGCAAAACGCACTTAATCAAGGTACGTGCGAAATGGCCATCAATGCTAACTAATAATCGGAAATTTTGAGGCTGCCCCCTAAATTTTATCCAGCAATAACTTACGTGATATCAGCACTCGGCGATTTGAAATTGTCCCGATGCAAGGCGCGTTTGAACATGAATGCGAATGCGTGAATGTCGATTTCAGAGGGATAATCCACACATTGCATTCTGTTAGCGGGAAAAATCAAATGTTTTACAAATTCGTGCGAAAACGGCTTGAGGTTTTCGTAATTTCGTCCCCACATAGATTTGACGTGCGCGAGCTGGTTTGGCGCTTTAGCGTGCGCGTTTAAAAGAAGATTTAAAGCAAAATTGGCGCAGAATTGCACTTAAATGTGATTTTGTAGCAGGTTGGCGCAGGATACCACTTTTGGCGAGCTGGCGCAATTGGTGCAGAATTCCCACCCCTGCGCTTTGAGACCAAAAAGGGGTTTAGAAATTCACTTCTGTGAAGTTCGTTCTTCAATTGTTGGATGGCAGCACAAGCTTATTTCTCTATGGAAGCTTGCTAGAGATAAGTATAGATGACGATGTAAGGCCAAGATAGATGCATAGAAGATTGAAAATAGTTCATGTGCCTGCATACAAGAAGAGAAATAAGCTTGTGCTTCTATCCAATGATTGAAAGACTAATTTCATAGTAGGTTTCAAAGTCCCGATGGATCTTAAAGCGTTTAAATTATTAATTCTCACGTTTCAAAAACCTATTCATGTGAGAATTGTTTACGTCAGCGCATTTCTAACAGTAAGTTCCATACTTAATATTCATGAATTTTCGTCATTGTTTCAGACTGATTTAATTCCCCACATCTATTAAATTTTAATTTCTACTGCATTATCAAAACACACGTTTCAACGCAGATCTTCCAAGAGACGATGACACTGCAAATTCATTCTATTGCTTCCTGCAGAGCGAATAACACTTTCGCTCTACCAAGTATCTAAATCAGCGTTCGCCACTAACTTTTATTGACGGGCCGCATGATTTATTCTAAAACTTTCAGCGGGCCGGAAATGTATATCGAATACGCCAATAAATATATTCAGGGATGACAGTTTTCCTCCTTTTTGGTTTTTTATGTAACAATTTCCTTCTCTTTGTCCCTGTTTCGAGGATTCGCATTTTTTTTTATCTGAACCAGTTTTTCCTGCAAAAAGTATACTTTTCCTCATGTCTAAGCAAAAGATTTTCCTTCTTAGCTCCCCTTTCCTCACAGATTACTTCACTAACTTCTAATATTGAAATGTAATTATTATATAGTATGAGAAATTTCATGGTATCTTTAAAATTATTGAATCATCCTTCCTATATATTTTTTTTGTTGAATTTTTTAGTGTTCCTTCTACGAGCTTTTTTAACGAATTTCTGGATTTCCTTCTATTTTCTCTCTGGTCACTCTCATCCCTGTATATTGCTTTACTACATATGTTCAATGTTAGAAATGTGATAATTACTAAAGATTCAACAATATAAAACAATTTTGAAAACTGAAACAATAATTAACTTTTTTATATTAATAAAATAAGAATTGATATTTGATTCTTGTTTCAAATAATTAAACAAATAATTTTCTTTACATCGTATCAAAGTCACAATAAAAGAAGTTAATCTTTTATGACAATATTATAATGTGACTTGACATAAACTCATTATCAATAAAGATATTTAAACCATACCTCCTAAATCTTCCATTTTAGTCGATGTCAATTGCCAGACGATGACGGCCGCTCTGTTTTTCACTATCTACTTTGAGTCTAAAACTAGTTTTCGACGCCATTATTGCACTGGAGTCATAGAGATCGCGATACTTCTTTTCACGTCCAAACAAAAGAGGCCAGTACGCATAAAAACACCCAACTCCTGCCCATCACATTAAAAAAAAAGCAAAAATCGAATTGTGCCATTCACGAATCGAGTGGAGGGATATCATAAGTGCAAAACCAAGCAATGCGTCATTGGTAATAATTCAAACTATAGCTTTTTTATTTTCCTCGTTAGCAGTCTCAGAAAGAAAAGAAAAAAAAAGTGGGGGTGGGGGGGTTCAGACTTACTGACGCGGGCCATTTAATGGAAAGTGCAGTTACTATTGTAGACAAATTAAAGTTATTTAAGCAAAATTTGATTTTTACTCTTCAGTACTGCCGGCGGGCCGGAGAAAAAGCTATCGCGGGCCGGATCCGGCCCGCGGGATGCCTAGTGGCTGACGCTGATCTAAATAAACAATTTCAATTACAGCAATTTAAAAGACAATTTCATGAATTATCACATTGCTAACAGGTTCCAAATGATCTGAATATTTCACACATACTTATATTAATTAATATTTTACCATTTATATTAGTAAATAACTTACTGTTTATAATACACTTCCATCGGACGAATTTGATCTGACAGTCACAGTTGGGCGATTTTCTGCCGTCACGTTTGTCAAACAACTATACGTTTTTTCAGAAACTTTTGTATGTACTCTTCTTTTCACACACCTCTTGTAGTGATACTCATCACTTGGTAGCTGTATGAATGAACTTAATTATGTATCCATTATACTTTTTGAATGTGGGCCTGTCACATTGCGTTTGTACTCAGTTGTCAACATATTGCTCACGACGGAAGGTTATAAATAGTCATTTATTATTTAAAACATAAATAATTATTATTCATTTATTAAATTGCTTACATGCTTATTTTATAAAATTGCTTACAACGTTAAAAGTAAAATTGAGCAACCATCGGCTCAGAACTTCAAAAACTCTCCTTTAAGTTTTCAAAGGTAACTTACCGTTGATTAAATAATTTATTTATCGATTTTTACAAATATTTTCGTCTATAAAAAAGACTAACTTTTACTAGATTGTTTATATGGTTTTGCTTTCGTTTTTATTCGATTCAATGTTAAAAATACTCCAAAAAGTATGCGTAACATACTAGGTATGTTCCAAAATTAACTATTTAGGTTTAAAATCACCCATTCTCTCTCCCCTACCCGTCCCTAAACAACGGCTTTTCATACTAGACATTTTTATACTCTTTTATTTATTTATTTCGATGACAAATTCAATGTTTTTGCCAAGTTTCCTCAACGGACAATTTTTATTATGTTACCTGTATTATTAAAGTTAAATTGTTTCTTCATAGTCAAAAATAAAGTAGTCTCTACGATCTGCATTCTTTAGATAGAAATGACCAATGATGAATCCAAACATCTAATTTGTCTTCTAAACACACAGGTCAAACATTCTTTAAACGCCTTTATACTCTTTTGTTTTTTTATTTTAATGACAAATTAAATGTTTTTGTCAAGTTTCCTCAAAGGACTAGTTTTATTATAACATCTGTATTAGTAATGTTAAATTGTTTCTTCATAGTCAAAAATAAAGTAGTCTCTACGATCTGCATTCTTTAGATAGAAATGACCAATGATGAATCCAAACATCTAATTTGTCTTCTAAACACACAGGTCAAACATTCTTTAAACGCCTTTATACTCTTTTGTTTTTTTATTTTAATGACAAATTAAATGTTTTTGTCAAGTTTCCTCAAAGGACTAGTTTTATTATAACATCTGTATTAGTAATGTTAAATTGTTTCTTCATAGTCAAAAATAAAGTAGTCTCTACGATCTGCATTCTTTAGATAGAAATGACTAATGATGAATCCCAACATCTAATTTGTCTTCTAAACACACAGGTCAAACATTCTTTAAACGCCTTTATACTCTTTTGTTTTTTTATTTTAATGACAAATTAAATGTTTTTGTCAAGTTTCCTCAAAGGACTAGTTTTATTATAACATCTGTATTAGTAATGTTAAATTGTTTCTTCATAGTCAAAAATAAAGTAGTCTCTACGATCTGCATTCTTTAGATAGAAATGACCAATGATGAATCCCAACATCTAATTTGTCTTCTAAACACACAGGTCAAACATTCTTTAAACGCCTTTATACTCTTTTGTTTTTTTATTTTAATGACAAATTAAATGTTTTTGTCAAGTTTCCTCAAAGGACTAGTTTTATTATAACATCTGTATTAGTAATGTTAAATTGTTTCTTCATAGTCAAAAATAAAGTAGTCTCTACGATCTGCATTCTTTAGATAGAAATGACCAATGATGAATCCCAACATCTAATTTGTCTTCTAAACACACAGGTCAAACATTCTTTAAACGCCTTTATACTCTTTTGTTTTTTTATTTTAATGACAAATTAAATGTTTTTGTCAAGTTTCCTCAAAGGACTAGTTTTATTATAACATCTGTATTAGTAATGTTAAATTGTTTCTTCATAGTCAAAAATAAAGTAGTCTCTACGATCTGCATTCTTTAGATAGAAATGACCAATGATGAATCCCAACATCTAATTTGTCTTCTAAACACACAGGTCAAACATTCTTTAAACGCCTTTATACTCTTTTGTTTTTTTATTTTAATGACAAATTAAATGTTTTTGTCAAGTTTCCTCAAAGGACTAGTTTTATTATAACATCTGTATTAGTAATGTTAAATTGTTTCTTCATAGTCAAAAATAAAGTAGTCTCTACGATCTGCATTCTTTAGATAGAAATGACCAATGATGAATCCCAACATCTAATTTGTCTTCTAAACACACAGGTCAAACATTCTTTAAACGCCTTTATACTCTTTTGTTTTTTTATTTTAATGACAAATTAAATGTTTTTGTCAAGTTTCCTCAAAGGACTAGTTTTATTATAACATCTGTATTAGTAATGTTAAATTGTTTCTTCATAGTCAAAAATAAAGTAGTCTCTACGATCTGCATTCTTTAGATAGAAATGACCAATGATGAATCCCAACATCTAATTTGTCTTCTAAACACACAGGTCAAACATTCTTTAAACGCCTTTATACTCTTTTGTTTTTTTATTTTAATGACAAATTAAATGTTTTTGTCAAGTTTCCTCAAAGGACTAGTTTTATTATAACATCTGTATTAGTAATGTTAAATTGTTTCTTCATAGTCAAAAATAAAGTAGTCTCTACGATCTGCATTCTTTAGATAGAAATGACCAATGATGAATCCAAACATCTAATTTGTCTTCTAAACACACAGGTCAAACATTCTTTAAACGCTGAGGGTGACACCTACAAATTGCGGTTTATTTGTCACCATGCTAAACCAGTCAAGACTATGCAGACGGGGTTGAGCACATCACGGACCGGAGTAGAAGCCACCATCAGCATCAATTTCCGCCATTCGATCACACGATGGTGCAATCCAGTGTGCAAACAGGAAGCTTACACGTGACACCCAATTCCTCCGCCATAGGCAAAAAAAGCCCAACCGTCATCAATTCATTCATGAAAAGCGAAACCAGCTCATCCGTTTTAGCAACGTGGATGACGAAAGTAGCCTAAATAGCACCTAAAAATTGCTTACTCACAGGCACCCCCCTCCACTTATTCCATCTGCTCTTGTTCGAAAATCGAGAACGTTCGAACTTGAATAAACTTGCTCTTCTATCGCTTTCGGGGTTGGACCGAAAACACTTATGGAGTAGGTGAGGAATATAGGTGGGAAGATATTTTTTTTTTTTTTTTTTAGTTTTCGTTTGGTGAGAAAGAAGAATTTGTCTGGCACCCCCCATTTTTAGTACAATGTCAAGAGGAAGCTATTTTCGATTAGTGGTAGGAGGAGTTGGGATAGGTTGAAGGTTATGGCCACTCGTTTCATGGCCCTTGTTTAAGTTTGCTGTATTGAGAAAGGACGATGGATGGGGGGGTTTAGAGGAGTGAGTTTTCCCACCCCTTGACCTAGCTTTAGTCTGGGTTGAGTTCAATTTGATATGCTTTTTTCTCACATACACTGAAATGCCAGAAGAATCATAATTTGATGAAGGAATGTGGTGCCTAACCCTAGTCTTAATCTTTACTTCTGCAAAATTTTCGAATTGAATTCGATTTGATCTATATTTTTGAATTAATGATAAGCTCTCTCAAACAATCAAGCCGACCAAACGGTATAGTGGTTATAGCGTGCTAGCCTCCAGACCACGACGTTGCGGGTTCGAGTACCGTGTAAGGCATGGGTGTCTGTAAATGTATGTTGGCTTGTCAAATGACGAATGTTTCGGCGCATTATAGCCCTCGTGTTGCAGACGGCACCAGATAATCTGAAAACAACCAACCAAACAACTCAAACAATCAAATGCCAAAAACAAAAAGCATCAAACGACACGTCGCGTCGGTTAATCGAAACTATCGGCAAATTCAACATATTTTACTTCTTTTTCTAAACTTTAGGGCTACTTTAATGCAGAATTATGTTGAGTGAGGATATTTGTAAAATGCGTGATAGCAAAATATACATAATTTTGTGTTCAATATACTTGTTTCTTTACTTTATATTGCCCCTATGAGAGGTACAATTTTCCTTCGTAAATTATCGGTTATTCGCAAAATCAGTTAGTGTGTATCGGGCTGTGCCCAATTGTTTCGGATAATCGATTTTCTACTACACTGAATGTTTGTTGAGGGCCTATACTAGCATTGAATTAATATAATGTTGCACGTTTACCTTGCGAAATAATAATTTTCCAGACTGCACTTGTTATGTACTTCTACAGACATTTTCCCGATAAGTTGCAGTTGTAAATACAAGTTTTTGAAATAATTCTTGTTAGACCAACTAAACATTCCACACATTTCATGTACCTTTAAAATGTTGTGCCTCTTGCCCATAACTCCAACTATTACATCGCGATTAATATTAGTTAAATCTTTATACACATAAGTCACACACATATTAAGTCAATACACATATTAAGTCACATAGTGGCTCTGCAACCCCGTGACCGAAAGATCGTAGGATCGAGCCCCCGCAAAACCATCACTAATGTGCAGAATTAATACATGCAAAAGATTACTGGACTTTTTAATTACACTTGTTTAACCCTTTGCACTCTAGTGGCGTCTCTCAGGCGCCACACGATTGGATGCCAAACCACGAGAGGACCATTAGGTATGATGCGGAAATTCGATGCAAGGCCAATGACTGTGTTTAGTTTCTATGAAGCAAATCCATAAACACAAGCCGAACCTAAAATGTCTCGAGTTGCTGATTCCTCCACGCGAAAAAGGCCTGGAGTGCAAAGGGTTAAATAAGTTGCGTATTATTGAATTCATTTAAAAGATAAATTTTAATTTATATTATAAATTTTTTTTCTTCCGTTTTCAGAAGTATTGAAAATTGTCATATTTTTGACTTTCAACCACCAAAATGTGCTATTTATATATGCCAAAAAAACTTTTTTAATATCTAATGTTACATATCTATCACAGTAAGTTGGTTGTTTTCAGATTATCTGGCGCCGTCAGCAACACGAGGGCTATAATGCTCCGAAACATTCGTCATTAGACAAGCCAACATACATTTACAAACACCCATACCTAACATGGGACTCGAACCCGCAACCTCGTGGTTTAGAAGCTAGCACGCTAACCACTATACCATTTGGTCGGTCTATCACAGTAAGTAATTAAAAAAATGTATGATCTTATACTGGTTGGTTGATTCGCTCAATGATCTATATTTTTACACTATAACGGCTAATCAGTCCTGGACCTATAGCTTAAAGTGGATTCCGAGCCACAACGAGCTTAACTCAGAATTCGCCCCCAGCCTTTAGCATGCGAGCTAAAGGCCTTCACCACTCAACCAACAGGTGGGCTGACCCTACACTATAGTCCGAGACAACTTATGCTCACCTCATTGGATACGATAAAGTGATGTGTGATCCGGTTTTTGGTTGCGCAATAATCTTACATGTGATGTCTTGAACTGAGAAGGAGACAGGGTTAGCCAATAGTGATTCGCCAAGGGAGTGACGTCAAGAAATAGCTGGGTCCAAGTCATATGATTCATATAGTAACTGTGGTTAGAAAAGTAAAGTATTGTTGCGTGGTAGGATTCGAAAGATTTGAAGCCAAAGCAGATCAAAACTTGCAGAAATTTATTCCAATATAACTCTTCACAGATTCCTTTACAACTCCAGAACTTCTCGTTCTAGTAGACTCAATACAGCTCTATACACAACTACACAACTATAGAGCACAAACAGCAGTTAAACTTGACACACAACTGCTAAATCGCCTCAAAAGACAATGCAATACAGTTCGCTTAAGAACTACTCGGAATGATCACTGAGGCTCAGTAATTCCAGTCAACTAATGGACTCAGCTAACAACTAACTAACTAACTAACCCATCTCATGGCCGGGCTTATATATAGGGGAGGCGAACATTCTCGAAATTTCTAGAGGTAGATATTTGGTGAACTTTCCAGATCGTAGTCGAAAAGTCCTATACATGTACATGGGGACCGAAAATGTCACCAAATGGTAGCCAAGTTTGGCGACATTTGGCGATTTCTCGTAAAATTTGGCGACAAAAATTAGTCGCCAAAACCGTCGCCAACTTGGTTCTATCTCGCCAATTTGGCGAGATTGAAATTACCATAATGTTACATGCCCTGTTCCTTAAAACTCGCTTCCCAGAGTTACCTCTGTAAAACTCGTTATTAAGCATTAATAGACACACTGCAGGGAAGCCAAGTTAAGACGAACTATTGCACTGCCTTATGCGAAATGTACATAAATTTTCCTATTTACAAAATTACATTACGAAATATTTACAAATATACAAAAATTCGTAACAGTGTTAAGTAAAATTAAAATTTAAAAGCGCTTATTTTTTTTTATGTTTAAGTTTAATACAAAACTAAGACCTCAGGTTATCAATATAAGTTTCGATTTACTCGGAACTATGTCTTTCATGTTGAAGGATCCATCCAACAGCTATCTATTACATAAAAAACATTTTCTGTCAACCTTCTTACAAAAGTGTGACAATAGGTGATGCGAATAAAAACGAGTATCGACTTTTGAACTTAATAGGGTAAGGATAAATTCAATAGGGTAAGGAGTATTCAATAGGGTAAGGATAAATTGTCTTGAATTACAGGAAACTCTCCTCTGATTTATGACCATGTTAAATACGTAATTGACATTTTTTTTTTTATGTTCTTTCTGTATCATTGCTGGAAAAAATATCCCAAAATATTTTATTAACAAAAATAATTATTTAAAACTCTTTCACGGTCACAGAAAGATTAGCAAAGTAAAACTAATTTTATGTAGGTTAAGAATAAAACGAGTTTCTGGGAGATTTGCCAATACCTTCAGTATTGTGGTTTGAGAAATTGCGAAATAGTTTTTATTATTACTCAAAATTTGGGGGATTTCCAGTTCAAATAAAACATCAACGTTTTAGCTATGTTGACAGAAGTAACCTTGTGTATGCCAAGCGCTTTATTGTTCCATAATCAGGGTTCCCACTCAAATTAAAGAATGAAAATCAATGACTTTTAAGGACCTAAATAATGTGTTTAAGGACCTTTGAAAATTTGTTTTCAGGCATCATTTCTATATATGAATTGTTAATAAAGTATATTCTACCAAAAAAGTTACAAGTTGGTGGATGCGTAATACAAATATGTCACGAGAATTCCGATACGATGCTAATCAGTTGTGGTAAGTTCGAGTTGTATTTTTATAACTTTTGTAGTTGGGCACACAACACTCACAAAAATTAAGGACTTTTAAGGACCGCTTAGCATTTCAATGACTTTTAAGCACCTCTAAGTATTTTCCAGACCTTGAAAACATGTTCAAAAATATTAAGCACTTTTAATGACTTTCAATGACCGTGGAACCCTGATGATAGTTATGGAAATTTAAGTGAATATTAATTAAAAATTTATTTTTTTGCACAATATTTCTAATATTTTACCCTTTAAAGATACTTTGAAAGATTTTTTTAAAATTTTAACAGACATTAATGTTACCTTGCTTTTACTGTAATTTATAGTGTGAGAATGGCTGGTAGTAAATGGGTTCTTTGGAATCAGGCTGGCCGAAATCATGTAAAAACAGAACGAAAAGAAGGAGGAAATAACATACCTTTAATTTCTCATGACTCGCAGATGTAGTACTCTAATCGATCATTGATTAAGTTGGCAGCTTGATTGCTGACTTGTCAACGTTATTTAACGATAAGTTATTTCCAGTATTTCATGTTCAGAAAAGTAACTAATTCTTCAAAGTTCAAGATTAAACTTCCAGGATGGATATTAAATTAATGTTTCTATAAAAAAAACATAGATTAATCTTGCCTGAATTTATTAGAAATGTTTCGTCATTGCTTGATATAAACTACATTTCATGAATAATATACGCTGTCAAATAAGTCACGAGTTTAGTTTTTTTTTACCGTAAAATTAATTAATCTTAGTAATCAAATTACAAGTTATGACCATAGGCCTCTTTATTAAGAAGAATCGCCAATGTGCCCATAAATTCAGAGATCCGCAGAGTTTTAGACAAGAGACAAACATTTATTAATCAGAATAGCAAATTCTTTTTGTATCTTTAATTATTAACGATTTAATGATAAATAGCACTTCAGAAAAGTGGAAATAAAATTACACTTGATATTTGATTCGAATTTTTCAAATAATTAAAAAACTAGGGGCATCGCACAACTTTCAATTACACTATAGTACTGGTATGGATTTATGTCATTTATGGATTTTATATTTTCCTCATTTGCTTAGAAAAAATGGTCGGTTTGGCGATAATTCTTATATGGGTCTTTAAAAAAAGAAAAAACTTCGTTAAAATGGTGTTTTTGGCGATACACTTTTCGAAAATTCCTAGACTATCCTCTGTTATAAGTGACATTGAAGGAGAGGAAAGAAATATATCGTTGATGAGCTAAGTTCAAGCAAAGAGGACTCTGTGTGAAGGCATTCGTTTTTCAACTTTTTATGTCATTAAAGCATTTTTACGGGAATTTCGGAGGCGGGGATGTTTAGAACATCTTAAGAGGGATTAGCACAGCGATTTTGAACATAATCATTAGAGCCGTTTTTTAGCAATCATTGAAAAACATGATTTTTTCAATTGCAGCTACCTTATGAGCATGCGCTATTTTGACGAAAATCTTAATGGTAGGTCCTTGTGCCATCACCAACCCGCTCACCAAATTTGAAAATCGTAGGTCAATTTGTTCGGGAGTTATGCTGACCACGGACACGCACATTTTTTCTAGATCACTTTTTCGAGTTCAGGATGTTCCATTTTTTTTTACCGAATCCTATACTTTCATTACCATATGTATTACATATGGGTTATTGAAAGTAATAATAGTTTTCATTAATACTAAATTAAAGTCTTAAAAAGAAGTGAATCTTCAACGTGACGAAACGACTTGACATAACTTTTAATAAAATTATTTAAACTGTACTTACAGATTACTCCGTTTTAGTCGATATCAATTGTGAGACGATGGCGGTAGAAATCGTTTAGTTGATTTTATGATAGAGTCGATGTCTTTCGGAGTATTTGTTGCTGGTTGTTTTCAGATTATCTGGAACCGTCAGCAACACGAGGGCTATAATGCGCCGAAACATTCGTCATTAGACAAGCCAACATACTGTTACGAATTTTTGTATATTTGTAAATATTTCGTAGTGTTAATTTTGTAAATAGGAAAATTTATGTACATTTTGCATAAGGCAGTGCAATAGTTCGTCTTAAGTTAACTTCCCTGCAATATGGGTCTTAATGCTTGATAATGAGTTTTACAGAGGTAACGTTGGGAAGCGAGTTTTACAAGGAGCAGGGCATTTAACATTATGGTAATGGCAATCTCGCCAAATTGGCGAGATGGAGCCAAGTTGGTGACTAACTTTTGTCGCCAAATTTGGCGAGAAATCGCCAAATGTCGCCAAACTTGGAGACCATTTGGTGAAATTTTCGGTCCCCATGTACATGTATAAGACTTTTCGACTACGATCTGGAAAGTTCTCCAAATATCTACCTCTAGAAGTTTCAAAAAGGTTCGCCTTTCCTATATAAGACCTGCCAAGTGAACGGGGAGTTAGTTGAGTCAGTGAATTAGTTGAGTCCGTTAGTTGACTGGAATTACTGAGTTGAGATACTGAGTCTCAGTGAGCATTCAGAGTACTTCTAAAGCGAACTGTATTGCATTGCCTTTTGCAGCGATTTGAGCAGTTGTGTTGTCAAGTTTTTAACTGCTGTTTTGTGCTCTATTGTTGTGAAAAGAGCTGTATTGTGTCTACTAGAACGAGGAGTTCTGGAGTTGTAAAGGAATCTGTGAAGAATTATATTTAAATAAATCTCTGCAAATGTTAATCTGCTTTGACTTCAAATCTTTCGAACCCAACCACGCAACAATGCATTTACAAACACCCATGCCTTACGGAGTATTTGTTGCAGTCAATTTTAATAAATTGTCCAAATGAGATTCCAGTTAAGTTATTCCTGTCTGACAATCTTGATGAAAACCACTTTGCTGAAAGCTTCTTCACATGCTTTCTTCGGATATGTAGTGGAGAACTCTGCTCTACATATAGTTAACACATATTATATCGGATAAATTACAATTATGTAAGAAAAAAAAGTCCATACCGTGACATTTCAATTTGTTTCTTCTTCTGCGGTGCGGGCGGGCCGCAGAAAAATCAGTCGCGGGCCGGGCGGACGCAACTTTATATGCATTGCCAATTTTTATGTACAAAGCGCTGTTTCTGTTGGCACCGAGTGCTTGATGGTGGCATCTAAATATTAAAAACATCTCTATCAGCAAAATATGCGGTAAACTACTTAACAAAACTTATTCATTAAGAATGAATGTGAATTTATGCACTTACATCTAAATACCTTTTATTTAATTCTGCTTAAAAACAATTTTATCACTTATTAAAATAATTTTGTCAACAAGAAAGAGTTTCTTTAATGATCGGTTAAATGCTATTTCAGCGCGATTGGCTGACGGTAAATTGGTTTATTAGTATTCCGTAAAAGCGACCTTTGAGTGACAGTCACAGCCGCCAAAGTTTGATAGAACACATTGCAATTGACGTCGAATCTATCTGTCAAGTTTCAGTTCGATTGGATGAAGGAAAGGGGGTTAATTAGACCTCTGCATTTTTGCTTGTTAGTTGTGTCTTTTAATGTTTATATTACATTATTTTTGAACAGTAATTTCACCATATTTTTCATCTTTTCGACTTTTGCAAAATAAAAACAGTGTTTCACTTTGAGTTTTGCGTTTGCTACCTGCATTCATTTTAATTACTTTTAATTGCTCATATGTTAACATATGAAAGTATTGTTTTTATTAAAAAAAAAAAAAAATCGAATTTTTGCATTTTTCCTCGTTTTGGAACACCTTGACTGAAATGTGGTATAGAAAAATGTCTGTCTGTGTGTACGTGGTCAGTATAATTTTCGAAAAATTTGACCTACGATGTTAAAATTTGGAGTAAAAATTAGATGGAGCCATGGAACCTGTCATTAAGGCTTTCGTCAAAATTTAGCATGAGTAAAACATGAAACAAATAAAAAATTTTAACAATTAATAAAAAAACGGCTCAAATAATTTTGGATAAAATTCTCTATGGTAATACCTCTTAAGATATTCTAAACTTCCCACCTCCAAAATTCCTGTAAAAATGCTATAAAGGTGTAAAAAGATGAAAAACTAGTGTCTTCAACATAGAGCTCCTTTCACTTGAGCATCGCTCATCAACGACCGCTTTTCTCCTCTCCTCTGTCTCACTTACAAGAAAGAATATTGCAATAATTATCGAGAAGTATATTGCCACATTAGTATTTTGGCGATTTTTATTTTTTTCGTCCATGTAAGAATTATCGCTAAAAATTTCACTAAACTGGCCTTTTTTTCAAATAAATGAAAATGAGAACAACACTTTTCAACGTCAAATTTAAATGTAGCGACCAGTATTATATAGTGTAATTGAAAGTTGTGTGATGTTCAACTCGCCAAGGCCCATCTGATGGCTTTGGGGTTAGCGCTCTGGCCTCGCATGCCAAAGGTGCCGGGTTCTTATCCCGGGTTATGAGTGGATGTTCATTGTGGTTCGGAATCCACGTTAAGCTGTAGGTCTCGGCCTGATTAGCCGCCATTGTGCATAAAAATAGGTCGTTGAGCCAACCAACCTAGTTTATATTAAGTTATTTAGTGTTTTTTGTGTTTTCTATTCAGGGCATTCAGTTACTGAGTAGTGTTTTTTATGTTTTCTATTCAGCGCAATGTTTGCTCAGGACTAATGTTTCCTGCGATGGTGAGTCCATTTGAAATGAAATTTAGTGGAGCTATGATAAAGAATTATACTACTCAGAAAAAAGTTTCCTCACTCAGCCGAATTCCTTGTCTCAGGAGAGCAAGAAAGTTATGCTGTAAGAAATGTGAGTCTGATATTAGAAAATTGAAGTGGAATTAGTCATAGGCATAACAGGAGGGGGGTTCGCTCCCCTTTTAGGTTGGGAAAAAAATGCAGTATATTTGCTTAATTTTTTTCTCAACCTAATGGGGAGGTTTTTTTTCTCAACCCCGGTTTGAACTCCCAAACCTACCCCCTCGTTACGCCAATGTCATGGACTGCCATCTATTAAGAAATTGATTGTGGGGGGCATTTGTCAACCGTGCGACTAAACAAGGGTTAAAAAAATTAGTCTAATTGATACTTGAGTAATGCAAGTGCTCAAAAACACAAAATTTCAGCAATAATCACAGAAGCAATTAAAAGTAAAAAACAACTACAATTTTAATATTGATACTGACATAAATAATCCAGGTCTATACTAAACTCCAACTTGACATCACTAGACGATAGATCTTCACCGTGCTCATAGGTAATTAATCCATTTTAGCGGAGTGAAGATATAATTCTCGCCAAACCTTATAGCCTTTTGTTCTCTACAGGGTTGTGGTTTGGCGAACATTATGCTTTCACGCCGCCAAAATGGATTAAATACCTATGAGCACTGTGACGATCTACCGTCTAGTGATGTCAAGTTAAGTTGAAGTTTAGTATAGAAATAATTGCCTGCTGATTCAAGACCAGCTTAGGAGAGGTCTTGGAATGAGTCTCGCTAGCAATCTGCAGTCTCTTTCAGAGTTGGTAAATTACAGTAATTGTGACACATACCGTCTATCTATCACCAGAATAGCCCCTGCCACCAGCGTGGCTAGGATTGCCTGTTGCCTTGAAAACAATACTAGCCCCATTTTCCACTGGGCATTTCAGGATTTAAACATCGTTTGTTTTTATGCTGACATCAATTTCCTACATGCACAGTCCTATTCAAAATCTACGAGTTGTTACTGCAGCGACCTTCATCTACCAGACTTTCTTACTGGAGGTTAGCCTAGGAGAAACTATTTCTTATCCCCAAGATCAATGAAAAAATTGTTGAAAAACGCTGATTTTCTTTAAAATTTATATATAAAAAAAGTGGGAAACTAGTTTCTTGGTCGGTTGCCGGCCTGCCTTCTAGGAATTGTCTTCTTTTTCAAACTGTAAATGTGGAGAAGTTTTCACTTGGAAGACCTCCCGGGAAGAACCATTTTACAATGACAAATCGTGAAATCTCCAGGCACAGTGTTATGCTCGCACAGGATTTCTACAAGAAAATTTCCCAACGAAACTACTCCAATTCAATCATCATTTCTGTCTTCCTCGTTAACCTCCCATTAATATAATCCAGTACTAAATGTGATAACTAAGCATTTTTTGCTCCAGGTGGAATGCTTCAAAGTAAACAATACTCGAACATCTGTTGAATTTGTTGAAAACCGAACTTCACTTGATATGGGTTACCTGATCACCAGGAAGTTCTTCCCTGGCTAGCAATTTCCGACTCATTCATCATTTGCCCACTGGGGCCTCACGACACAAGGCTAGCATATAAAAGGGGACGCTGTCTTTTAAATTACTCCGTTTGGCTCGAAAAATGAGTCATTAGATGAACGCTATGGTCTGTAAATGTGTATAATTTATTACTATCATGAAATTCCTGGACTTTCGATGACTTCACTCGAGTATGGCCAATAGTTTATCAGACTACTCAACAATACCAAAGATGTGGGGAGGGACTCTGAACGTCTTACTTTATAGAAAATCGTAGAACAGTGATTAAACTACGGGTGTGAAACTTCGCACAACTTTAATTTGCATTATAATAATAGTCACTGCATTTAAATTTGACATGGATGTATAATTTACCGTTTTCGTGTTCATATTTTTATAAATTTAAAAAATTTGGCCAGTTTGGCGATAACTACAACATAATTCCTTTTGGGTTAGTGAAAAGGAAAAGGTACAGTAGTTGATATGGCATTGCTCGAGAAGAGAAATCTGTGTTATTTTCTATAGATGTTCGCTTTTCAACTTTTTATTCTTTTATCGAATTTTTACGGCAATTGCTGATGTGGACATATTTAGAACACCTTAAAATGTTCAACCCCAGCGATATTGATCGAAATAGCTTGAGCCATTTCTTTTTTAAATTGTTCAACGGTATCTACCTTATGCAAGATCACTTTTAGGAACTCGGGACCTTTCAAAACTTGCAGAAATCAACTTGTACTTGTCCCCAGCTTTTGGGGACCCCCTCACTTCTTCCCCCCCCCCCACACACACTTCTACCACTGCTGAATATAGAGAAAATTATTGACGCGTTCGTTGGGTTCCAGAAGTTCGGTTGTAGATTCTCTAAGCTTGTGCGGCGGTCTCGTGTACAAAAGACATACACAACACCTAAGCACTAGTAATTACTTTTGCCTAGTGGTTAGAACGTCGCTCTACAGACCTGGGAGTCCCGAGTTTTTACTTCCCGTTAGCGCACATCACTAAGCTTGCAACAAACTTAACCTTTGCGTGTAGCTGCAATACCCTTACTTTCTCGTCATGGTTACCGTTACTTATAAAAGCAAAAAATCGACTTAACAATTGAAATAATATTTCTATAACATTTTGATCTGCCATGTAACCATCTTAAACGATTTGCTAATAAATATTTTACAACGGAACATTTTCGAACATATGGTTGATTTCCTCACATCATTTTCTATCAAGGCGGCCGTCTTTTATACGTCATTCTTTCGAAAAGGAAATACAGTTGTTAGGAGACTCCTCCAATGTATTAAACCTTGTGGCAGCCTTTCCCTTTTGACAACATGAAATTGCGTGTTGAGTTGACTAAGGCGTATCGAGTTACTCACGTGGATTGTATTTGGCTTTATACATTTTCCCGTCAGGTGTGGTCCTTGGAGATAAAACTAGCTGCGATAATGCAGCTAGTTGATGATAAAAATTTCCCCAAACTGATTGTTTGCTTCATTCACCAACATCTGGCGAGGAAAAATGGATGTGTGATACTAGCTATTTAAATTTGAAACTTTTTAAAGTGTTATAGTGATTGTTTGTAAGATGAGATTAAGGTAGAAAAATTCAACTCCTCCCCCTCCCCTCCAAAAAATGTCGCGCACAAAATGTTTTGATTAGAAAAGCCCATTCAATAGCTTATTTTTACTCTAGCATTAACCAATTCGACCTGAAAATGATTTGTGTACCGAATAGTTTGAGATATATTTTTTGGGAAAATGCAGGCAAGGCCTTACTTTTGGACCCCAATTTTTCTCACTAACTTCTGTGAGAAAAATTTGGTTCCAAAAAGAAAATGATTCCCCATCCCGCCCACGTTATTTGTAAGGCATAACAATTTCCTCATTAAAATAAGCATTTCAGTTTTCCTAAAATACAAATTAATCCAAGTGAAATATGAAAATAAATATATCGCTAAATTATTTTTAGTTAATTAAAAAAACAATATGGAGCGAATGAAACAACTGATGTCCTCTTTTTAAAGCTGTTATTATTAGCTTCAAATAATAAATATAAGGCGTATGTCTCGTCAGTCCACGTGGAAATTTGATCATGGAGATATATTATTCAAAGATATATTATTCTGCTCAAAATTTTTATGTAGCATAGAGCTTATCTATTGACACCTGAAACGAATTGGAAGAAAAGATGTACGTTATCCAATCAATTTTAATTTATGAAGTGAAAATATAAAACATAATTTTAATTTTAGCTTCTGCACTACGCTTATTGATAACCTTATACATAGGCTATATAACTTTCCCCAGTCATTTTGGGATCAATTTTCTCATCCCAAACTAGAAAAATTAAGAACTACTTTTGCCACCAAAAATGTCGCCAACCTGGAGATTCATAAAAATAACTATCGCCTAAGATATTGCTACACGACTAACTGACGATTCCTATAAAAATAAAATACAAAAGGTAAATAATGTCTATCCTTTTAAAATTTCTATGCATTGACCAGTATTGTATACAGTTGACTATGTGCCCCCCTTCCCCTTTTTCAATCAGCACAATTGTTCCAAAACACGTTCCGTTTTATTGAGATTTTTTTCCGACTCATCACAAATCTCTTGACATATTCAAAGAGGTGAAATAAGGCTAACACAAGTGACTAACTATTACGCTATACCAGCCCTGACATAATTTATCACCATAACAACACTCCGGTCTATCAGCAGGATACATCTAAAATTTCCAAAATGCCGGCACGTCTCTGACATATATCAAAATATCCCTAAAAACTCAGGAAAAAAACAATTAAAAAAAGTAACTGTTGAAGAAGTGGATATATATTCACGGTCTTCTTATGCAGTTGACCTTGTCAATCCTTTATTGCCAAGTGAAGTGTGTCTCTGAATTACCAATGAACGCATCTGATATGTCTCTGAAGCCCGTTTTCTTGCGGTCAGGATTAGCGTTCGGTTTCCGGAGGGAGACCCTGGCCCCTTAGGCATTTGAATTGACCTTTCCCAAGGTTTGTCTTAACAGCCGCTTTTTATTGTTTTTTTAAAAGGTATTGTGTTTCTTATTGCTGAAAAAAAAAAAAAAAAAGAGAAAAAAAAAAAAAGGTTTCCAGTTCGTTTCTGGCGGATGGCAGGATGGAAATAATGATATAAAAGGTTATTTTCACTTCAACATGAAATAAAAACCTGATAATATCTTGCAGTTATGAATAATTGGAATTTGTTTTTAATTTTCAATTAGTTTCGTTTTTCATCTCATGTGAGTAAGTGGCGACGTAATAAGATAATCAATGAAATTTTTTTTTTACGCATAGGATGTTCACTATCTTTACTATACACTTAACTTTTTACGCTTTGTAACATAACTTTTATGATTATGTCTAAGTATAGTAAAGTGACAATCCCCCCTCCCTTCTCTCCATCCTATAAGATTTCTTTTTCGCCACTTAACGGTATAGTCAGTAATTAATAGCTTTCGTTTTCGTAAGTTACTTTCTTAAAAATTGACAAAAAGGTCGTCAGTGGTTTATTACGTAAGCATCCTCAATAATCCTTATATATATATATATATATATATATATATATATATATATATATATATATATATATATATATATATATATATATATAAAGGATTATTGAGGATGCTTACGTAATAAACCACTGACGACCTTTTTGTCGTAACAAAAATTTCGTTAATTGTCGAATCTCATTCTTTTCGTCAAAATCACAAAATAAATTTTATTATTAAATAAGTTCTTGCCCATGGCGCCATTTCAAATCGAACGTACATTCTTGCATTGATTTTATTTAAAGATCAAGAAGAAAGCGAACGACTACATCTTTTGTTATCGTATTTGTTTTTTTTACTAAATTGATATAGAATTTAAAGTCATCCGGTAGACTATGTTGATTTGTTAAGATCGACGATAATATTTGTTACTACTTTTAGTCGATTATGTTTAGGGAACTTTTAGTTACGGCATAAAAGTCGACGGCTTATTACGTATGATACTATGAGGTCGTACCTTGATTGTTGACGAAATTTGTTGGTTGTCGGCTACGAGAACTATAGGGTTAGTCACTTACTTTATTATTTAATAGTTACTGTTGTTCTCTTGTGCCAAAATAATCCAATGCGGTAAAATAAAATTATAAAAGTTGTTATTTAACACGTTCACGCCGGCGCGTGGCTCGCACTAGACTGTCTCATCGTACCACCTGTGGTACGATGAGACAGTCTAGTGCGGGCCACCGGTGGCCCGCACAAGCACGTGTTAAAAAGTCATTTTCACAAAGAAAAATAATGCGCAATAATTGTTTCTAATTCCGGAAGATAGAGTTGTAATTACCATCTTGAAGCTCGAGACACAATTTGTACTTTTTAGAAAAAAAAAAAACTTTAAAAATTGTTCTGCAATTGTTAGGCTTGGGAGAATTGAAGACAGTTTTCTTAGGCACACACGTGTTCCAAGAAGCCTTTGTGAAATAGAAGAGGCGTTAAATAATAAAAATTTAAATGAACAGGAAGTGGCATAATTTATTCATTAAAAATGATGAGTCATGCTTATCGTAAACTTTGAATGAAAAAAATAAAATAATTGCTGGCCTTCGTAAAGTCTTGTTACTAGTCTAGTCTTTAAAGAAGGGGTGGTTTATGAGAGAATTCAATGGGGCTAAAAGACTCTTATGAAATAGCTATTCTGAAAAATGTTGTTTTTAAACTTTTAAATTAATATTTTTTCAGTATTTCGTTTTACATAGGCTCAAACTGAAACACACAGAAAGCATTTGCATGTATGCGCGTTCGAGTCAGTTAATTGCTTAAAAGTTTGAAAGCTAATTGAAAAGTTTTAATACATCTAATTTCAACATCCAAAACCGTATCCAGTGGGGAGAGAGAGAGAGAGAGGGGGGGGGGTAGGGTTTAAATCCTTTACGATTTTTTTTCCATTAGTTACTGTATATTAATCTGCATACATTAAACTACTATATGTGATACATTAAACTTCTTGAGCATATAATTTTAAACTGCTTAAAAAAAAAAAAACCAATTGAAATTGACTGGTTGATTTTTCGCATTCTAGTTTCATGCAGATGGATGCAAATATTCTCTCCCCCCTCCCCCCCCTTGAAATGAAAGTCCAGTCACGGCCTTGTCAACATCTGAAAATTTACAATGCACAAATAAGAAAATGTCAACAAATTTACTTTTGTTGCGTTATATTTTGGGTGATTGGCATGCTAATGTTGTGATGAAGACTTAATTGATAATGCGCTATTTGATATGAATTAATTATAGGAATAATCAAATAAGATTAAGGATAAGACGGTTTTAAAATACTGTACATTTGGTGTTTGTTTATTTTTATGAAACGTTGGTGAACTGATATTTTAAAACTAACTTGTAAAAATAAATTATATTTAGCACTAAACCTACCTAAACGGTCAAATGACCGCTTTTGAGGCTTTAATTAAAATTGTTAAATTCCAGGTTTTCATTTTTCTTAAAACTTACTGCAAGACCTTTTCTATAATATATAGCTGGCTTAAGTTGCTATATATTAAAGAAAAAGTCGAGCAGTAAGTACAAGAAAAATGAAAACCTGGAATTTATCAATTTTGATTAACGTCTCAAAAGCGGTTATTTGACTGCTCTGGTAAGTCCTGTGTTAAAAATGTTTCGTATTAAATGTTTTATTTGAGCTATATGTAGTGTTATGATCTGAATAAATAAGCAAGCTTTTATAAAAGTTTCTGTTACGTATCTCAACCACCAAATTAAATGTAAGAACTAGGTCGACATGCATTAAAAAGTATTTTTACATAAACGTTATTGTTTTTGTTTGATAAAGGGCTCATATTTATAAAGTTCATCTACAATTTTACAAATAATTACAATAGATTGAATATTTTGTTTTATGAATACCACCTATATAAACCTACGACAATTGAAAGGGGTATGTGGATGAAGGAGGTCTGAAACAAAAACTAGTTTTTTTTTAGATATTTCCTCTTTAACTATTTACTTTTGTATTCTTTTATATGCAATGTGCCTTTTTCATTAATCAAAATATAGGACGCTATGCAGTTTAGTGATTCAGGGTAAGTGTCAGAAATTACCCTAAAACTTTTAACACTTATCCTGGATCAATAGATTGAATTCCTCCTTTTCAACTATTGATCTAGGCAATGGATAATCCCTGCATTTTTTTTTTAAAAACGAGTAAAATTAGTTTATATTTATGAAGAATTTCTTTCCGATTCCATATATTTAAACGCAATTTCTTAAAAAAAATTAGTTATTTAAATATTAAGAAAAAGAAAATGGTCCTAAACCGAGCCAAAATCAGTCCGATCAAAACACTCAACAAAATCTGTGACGTCAAAATTTCCTTAATTTTTTTATGGTTATCGTAAGGTTTCTGACAAATACTTGGCGTTGCTTTGGAAGACCATTGCTATATCCCGTACCGGTTGGCGAGAAACTTACAAAATTGTTTTCACTTGGCTGCATTTCAAGGCAAGATGTTTGTGATCTCTTGACATCCCATTTTATTCGAGCCGAATGGATCGTTTTCTCGCCAACGTCCAATAGGGGAACTTCGATTGCAAATTAAAAAAAAAAAAAAGAAAATGCGCATTGAACAGAAATTTTTGTGTTTACGGTCTTTTCGAATAATTTAGAAGTGAATTAGAAAAAAAAAAAAAAAAAAAAAAAAAAAAATGGAGGGGGATAAAATGCGAGAATTGCCCATTACAACTTTGTTTTATGAATACCACGCATATAAATCTACGACAATTTATTTTTATCATTAAAATATAAATATTTCTTACTTAGGGTGTCTCCCGATTGTATTGTATTCACACCTAAATTACACCTCTCCTAACACTACTCTGGTTTGATTGCAGGCTTATTATTAAACATAAAACCTTGAGAGATAGATTCAAATTCTTGTCCCGGGTTATAAAGTTTACTTTAAAACTTGAATGCATTATAATTCTTTTCACACATCAATCCCAGTTTCCTTCAACTTACGTGATAGACAGTTTATAAAGAAATAATTGTGTCGAGTCTTAGATCAAGGTTACTGTAATAAAGTTTTACTTAGCAAGTTAACGCCGGCGCCGATAATCATGGTTTTCTCTGTAAGGCGGCGCTCTAATTCACGGTACGCTTCGTGGGGCGACGCAGCTTCGTATTATACAGTTCAACACGATTTTCCACGGTAATACCCCCTAGATGATGTTATAGATATCGATGAGCAATAAGCGAATCTGAAATTATAGTTCTAGTTCATCATTCTCAGTTCTCGTGTTCAAATTTGGTGTGCGGCTTGGTGGTGGCACATTGACTTACCATTTAAGTTTTCGTCAAAATCACGCAAGCGCATAAGGTAACTGCCATAAAAAAAATTATGTTATCCAGTATTGCTAAAATACGGCTCAAACGATTTTGTTCAAAATCGCTGTGGTAATGTCTCTTGAGATGTTTTAAACATCCCCACCTCCGAAATTCCAGAAAAATACTTTATTGGCGTAAAAAGTTGAAAAACGAATGCCTTTAACACAAAATTATCTTTCCTTGAGCATACCTCATCAACGATCGTTTTTTCTTCTCGGTCCACTTTCACTTACAAGAAAGGTTGGTTGGTTGTTTTCAGATTATCTGGCGCCGTCAGCAACATGAGGGCTATAATGCGCCGAAACATTCGTCATTAAACAAGCCAACATACATTTACAAACACCCATGCCTAATACGGGACTCGAACCCGCTACCTCGCGGTCTAGAAGCTAGCACGCTAACCACTATACCGTTTACTCACAAGAAAGGATAATGCAAGAATTATGGTTAAGTACATCGTCAAAATCATCATTTTGGCTAAATAAATGAGGAAAATACAAATACGATAAATGACACAAATTCACGTCAGTATTATCGTGTAATTAAAAGTTGTGTGATGTTTCACACTTCTAGCTGGTAACCGTTTTGGGCATGTTTAGGGACTTAGATGGATAATTTAAAATTGAAAGTTATAATGTAAAAGAACATTTTTCGATATCATTTTCAAAACAATTCTTTATAAATTTATTTTACAAAATAAGAAAATAGCAAAGAAAGAGTGACGACATTTGTCAAGTCACTTCCCTTAATTAATGATTTCCTGTAATAATATATAAATATATATCATGTATCCTTTGTATTCAAATATCTCAGCTTACGATATTTATTTTTTAATAACATAAAAAAAAAGTTTTGAAAATCGTATGCTGTTTCTATTATTTACATGAAAAATACAATAAGAATAACAAACATATAGTTTATTTACTCGTTGAAGTTTGTTAAATTTGACTACCAAATCGTTAGAGTCATGTAAACAACATTGGAATGTTTTCTAGTTTCCTAATTGAGTCCTCCTACTTTTCCTGCTCGAGTATCTATTTCAGCTGATGCCTAACATCAAGATTAATGCGATGAATAGCAAAGGCCTCTTTTTATCAAGCAGGATAAAGATCTACAGCTCTCTAAACACCTAAGTAATAATTTATCCGAAGGAGGTAAATGATGTAAATTTAATAAATCACCGGGACTGGACGGGTTTTTGGCTACATCATGCGTTAAAATGTGACATGTAGGCGTCTAAAGAAGCGATACCAGCGTGTTTGGATTGTCTTGTATGGATTTATAGCCACTCGCTTTATGTTCTGAAGTTGAATTTAAAATTAAGATCAACCGGTTGTGTAGTGAGGATGCATTGTTCAAAGCGGTAAGTACAAACACTGGTGTTTGATGAATTGGCTGTTAAGAAATGTGTGGGTCGTTAAATTATAGTATTAGCGTAGTATGCGTATTTATTGCATTTGGTGACTATTTATCGTTAGGAACTTTTGTGGTACTTATGAATTTTCCCGTCTATCTTTTAGTCGTAATGAAAAGTTTGTCCATTGTTGAATTTCTGTCCTGTTGACAAAATGACAAAATTTTGTCATTTATTGAATGTTTGGTCATAGTGTTTTCTCACTCGAAAAGGTTGTAAAGTTATATGGCGAAATTTTTGTTGGCGGTCGATTAGGCGAACTATTAACCCTTTGCACTCGAGGCCTTTTTCTCGCGGATGGACCAGCAACACGAGACATTTTAGGTTCTGTTGGCGTTTATGGATTTGCTTCATAGAAACTAAACACAGTAATTGGCCTTGCATCAAATTTCCGCATCAAACCTAGTGGTCCTCTCGTGTTTCAGCATCCAATCGTGTGGCTCCTGACAGGCGCCGATCGAGTGCAAAGGGTTAAATTGATTAACTACATTTGGCTAACTTTTTGTTGCGGCAGTTGTTTTATAAAATATAAATGTCAGTTCTAGGAGAGAGTATGATAAATTTTAAACTGTACACTTAACCCAATATGATCATTGGTAGCATTTTACGATTTTGTTTGGCATTACAATTTTTGTTATTAGCTCATAGACGCAAATAGCATTTATTTTTCAAAAATAGTGGAAAATTAATGTTCAATTGATCTAAAATATTGCGAGGTTGATACCAATCAATTGTCTATAAATTTAACAGGTGACGCTAAATGTTATACTGAATCACAAAATTAATTTTGTCATTTATTGAATGTTTAGTCATAGCGTTTTCTCATTCGAAAAGTTTGTAAAGTCATATGGTAAACTTTTTGTTGCGACAATTGTTTTATGAAATATAAATGTCAGTTCTGGGAGAGAGTATGATAAATTTTAAACTGTACACTTAACCAATATGATCATTGGTAGCATTTTGCGATTTTGTTTGGCATTACAATTTTTGTTATTAGCTCATAGACGCACACAGCATTTATTTTCCAAAAATAGTGAAAAATTAATGTTCAATTGATCTAAGATATTGCGAGGGCGATACCAATCAGTCGTCTATAAATTTAACAGGTGACGCTAAATGTTATAGGTATTTTGAAATATTTAAAAAATTGTATGCTCTTAAATTACATTGCAATTACTTTACTTAAAGCTTTTTAGTACTGTACAAAATATTCGAATTTTTAGTCAAAGTACATGCTTTAAAGTAATAGAAACAGATAAAATGAATTGAGAATTTTATGAAAAGATGACTATCTTTATAAAAAAAAAAAAAAAAAAAAAAAGGTTCAGAATATTTCCGCCTCGTGTGCTTCTCTGGATCACAACGCAATAACTATTTGATTTAAAAATATAAAACTTGCACATTTATAGAGGAATGTTTGAGAAAACCGATAAGAAAATTTAGAGATGCAAACTTTAATTTTTGAGATATTATACGTCAAAGTGAACGAATAATAATTTTTTTCCCATTCATCGTCCTCTTCACGGAAAACTACTTAAAAAAAATCTTATTTTTTGTAAGCAAAGGGGTATATACCTTACTAAATGACTAGCTATCAGTTTTGGCTAGAAAATAGAGAAAGTTTTAAAGAAGAAATAAAGTTTTTTTTCTTTTTAGTTACATCTAAGTTACTTTTATCTTATTATCTATTAAATTTGACCCGCCAGGAAGTTGCAAGGCAGGAAGTCACTAGTCCCCGCCCCCCTTGGATTTTGAAAATTAAAAATAATGTGGAGAAAAGTGGCAAGATTAACTGGAAATAGAAGTATGATATAGGTTTCAAAATATTCATTGGATGAGAAATTTAATACTCCATGATTAATTAAAATTTCATTAAGATATCTAATTGAAAAATTAAGTTATTAATAAAAAAGGCTAATTGTTTTGCATCCCCTTGTTTGTCATCTGCAGTTACATCCTCTTGAAAACAATTCTGCTCTGCCGGCTGGAGCTCATAAAGTCATTAATAACCAATTATTCAAAAAGTAAATAGATACAAAAAATATTTAAAATTTTTTATTGTTTTTAAATGAAAGCAAAAAAATAGCAACTATTGTTTGCTCTATTCAAGGCTATTCTTTTTCATTTTTAACCAATTTAAGCACAAAGCATTTAAATATAAATAAACATTTAGTAGGATAAAGTTATAATAGATGGCAGCACCACAAGTTCTTTTTTTCATGAAACCTGCACAAATCCATATTAGGAATACGTAAAAAAAAAAAAAAAAAAAAGGAAAATTCCTAGTTTTTGTATCATATATAAAGATCAAACTAACAACTGGAAGTGGTTTTAAGGTCATTTAATTTAAAATAGAGGGAGCCAAATTTCGACAGGTTAAGCTTCACCAGGAAGCTGTGTTCTTTATCTAAGAACACACCATCCGCCCCTCCACAATAATATTCTAAAAAACACTGTTTAAGTGCAGATACCTTGATATTTTCAATTTTCCCCAGTTTATAAATGATTCGAGGAGTTCAGAACTCGGCACTGAAAATGGCTAAAGACTTAATTTCTTTTATAAAGATTGACTAAAAATTGAAAGAAACATAAATGATACGTCAGAAATCATTTTGGCCAATGTGTAAAAAAGTGTGGTGGAAAAGAAACTTGTCAATTTCATAAAATTCTACTTTCTCAACGTTGATGAAGCTAGAAGTCAAGCTACTGAACCAATTCACCAAGTACTAGAAATAAAAGTTAATAATTTTTTTAACACATAAAATTTCAGAGGAAAACAATATCAAAGTTTTTATTACATTTTAAAAGTGTTTAATAGGCCAGTTTATAAAAAATAGAAAAAATCATAAAAAAATCTAAACATTTCTTCAAAAATATTGTGCAACAATTTCAAGTTGTAGTTATTAAATTTATTTAATTTTGTACTTATTTTTATCAAAAGATTATTTTTAAAAAATATTTTTGGGGTAATAGTCTTTTTGGTCTGTTGGTCACGTTTTTTACCCGCAATATGCAACATATTTTTTTAATTTCGAATTTCCAATTTTGTTTCTAGAGTTCGTTTCCATATTTGCTGATAGATGGCAGCACACAACTGACAAATAACGTTTTCTATAATTGAAATATTGACATTCACAAGCGATAAATGGGAATTCCTCTGCATTTCTATGGCAACTCCAAAAATAACTTCATATATAAATCTCTAGACATTAATTAGTTAACACAACAAAATTGGCTTCCATGTGGGAAGGGAAAAGTCGCAATTCCTTCGAGAATATTCATTTAATATGTTATTATCTTCCTCGCCATTCATTATTTCAACGACGTAATGCAATTGGTTGCAGGTTGCATAGCAAATTTTCAATCTCAAAGCTATAGAAGCATAAAAGGGCTACACTAATTCCGAACATAGTGTTAGAGTAGTGTCATAGGAAGATGCCGGGAAGAGTCAACCAAGATCAGACAACTTTTCTAGCACCAACCCTTGAAGTTAGGTTAATGAAATTTACCTGCCGTTTATTTGTCATAATTCAGACCATACAAACCAGTGTAATAGACCTTGAATAAATACAACTATTTAAAATAGGTAAACATTAAACTTTTAATACTTCATCGTAAAAGGCGTACAAAATAAATCACAATATAAACCAACATATACAAAATACTCAAATGACCAACCTCCCATAAGGAAAAGGCGGTGAGAAACACGAAAATGAACGCACAGAAAAAAATTTCAGCTAATAATGTCTCCAACCATGGACGGCCACTCCACAATTTTGGGTTATGACTAGCTTTTCAGAAAAATGTCCTGGAAGCTTAAAACAGCGAAAGTAACATGCCTTTTTACGACATGGCCATAAGTCTAAAAATTTGAAACACGTCTTCTTATGCCAAGACTACAGATGTAGGAAAGTAGACAAATTACGAAACTGGTGATCACTGTTGCTTCTGTACTATATATTCACTCCGATGATCGGTGATTCCATCTTTCTGAAAAGTCCACCTACCGTGCGGCACATTTAAACCTGCAAAAGGCCTCCCAAGAGTCACCTCTTTGGGTCAAGACGAAAAAAATGTACACCTGGTCGTACGAGAAGTAGGTTGGACCGTTGAAAGCAATCCAAGTGAAAAAGGAGAATGCCTACCGAAGGGAGATTCATGTGGAAATTGCTCTGCACTTAGTGTAGGACAATTTCTAAACGCAAGTGTAGTACATTTGCATTTCGAAATGTTAAATGAAAAACTCCCACCGAGAAGCATATTAACCCTTTGCACTCGAGGCCTTTTTCGCGCGGAGGGATTTTCGGTTCGGTTGGCGTTTATGGATTTGCTTTATAGAAACTAAACACAGTCATTGGCCTTGCATCAAATTTCCGCATCAAACCTAGTGGTCTTCTCGTGTTTCGTCATCCAATCGTGTAGCATCTGAGAGGCGCCGCTCGAGTGCAAAAGGTTAATCGATATGAGAATATCTCTCACAACCCATAGATGTCAAATACACAGGGAAAAGGGGACGATCGTCCCCGTGCTTTCTCAACAGCGGGGACGAAGGTATAATTTCAGATCACTCAGAACAAATCTCTCGCCCATCAATTATCAACCCCGTGTAAACATCTTAAAGGGGGTCCGGTAATGAAAATAATAAAAAAAGGAATATTTATAAATATTTTTATGTCACAAATTTATCTTATGTATGATATTCTATTTATATATCTTTGAGAAAATGCTTTTTTAAAAAAATATTATATTTATTTATTTAAAAAAAAAATTAAAAACCAAGAAAAATCTATAATAATTGATGTTTGCACATTTTGATATAAGTCAAGAATTTTTTTTTCTAAGTGAAAGCTTACTGTACTACATAAGACAGGGTCTGGTACCGAAAATAAAAAAAACTTTATTTATGTACATTTTTATGTCAAAAATTTATTTTATGTATGAGATACTATTTATACATCTTTGAGAAAATGTTTTTTTTAAATATTGTGTTTAGTTATTTAAAAAAAATTTTAAAACCAAGAAAAATCCATAATAATTGATGTTTGCGTATTTTGATATAAGTCAAGAAAAAATAAAAAAAATTTCAAAGTGAAAGCTTTCTGTAATACATAATTATATAAAGAAAGTTTTGTCGTCACAGAATTTTGATAGGTGAATTAAAAAAAATTCAAAAAATTCTCAAAGTTAAAATATTGAAATTTTTGCTTTTTTTATATGTTATCCTTTGCGCTAAATGTTGTATTTTAAAACAGAATTTAAAAAATAAATTCTGTGAAGACAAAATGTTTAAAACTATATAAATTAAATACTCCAAAAATTTGAATAGGCAATTGAGGACTAGAAATGGAAAACGACCAAGACCAAAAAAGAAATTTTTTCAGGAGAGCCGAAAATGAAAAACACTTGCATCTGGTACTTAAGGCTATGATTAAGTACCAGATTGAATTTGAAATATTGTTACACTTTGGGTACTCTCCACTTTGTTTAGCTTGGTCTTGAGGACATTTTTCCGTAAAAAAAGATATTCGATTTTTTTGGTACTTAGGTCGTTTTCCATTTCTAGTCCTCAATTGTGAATGGTTCTGGAGATATATCGATTTGAATTTGCAACATCTGTGAAAGACACTAGTGATGGAAAAACGCGCTTTAAGCAGATGCTTCAAGGCGTTACGCCCATTAGTGATGTTTAAATCACAGGTAATTTCGTGGGGTTCAACTCATCAGGGGAACAAGATTAAAACATCATTCCCTTAAGAAATGTATGAACTATTTTTTTTTTTTTAAATCTTAAAAAAAATTAAAATTAAAGAATTGTTGTGAATTGTCCTAATCTTGATATTCCACATCTTTTATTGAATAATCAATTGTAGCCCCGCCTAATTTCTAGCATGGCCTTATTGGTTCCTATGTATTCCATTAAAAAAAATATATCTGTATCTCAAACCTCACCGATTGTTTTACTCAAAAATCCAACTTGTTTGGCAATAAAACTTTAAAACCCTTCATTCTTTCTAAACAGGTAATTAAATAGGACAATAAAAACTCAGGCGTGAAAGAAAAAAAAAAAATCATGTAATTAAAATATTCCCAAATTGCCTTACCGACAATATTTGTTTTAAAAAGAATTGAGTATTTTTTGGAACGATGCTCAAGTTTTGTCCAATCTTTCAGAATCCCCGTTTCCGATATTGGCTAATACTGCTATGTTATTTGAGTTGATAACTGATTATAGAAATTCAATACTAACGGATCAAAACTAACATACACTGCTATTTCTTTCTTTATTATTATTATTTTTTTTTTTTCAAAATGAGAGTAGAAAATAATTTCTCAAATAAAAATTTAGAAAGCGCAACAGCATGCCAGTGATTAATCGATTTGCTAAACGTGGCAACAAAAGGGAATGAAAGTCCAGTTAACAGCTTTCGTCGGGCAAGAACGGTCGCTTATGTTTTTCGGCTAGAGTTTTTATTTAGCTTAGAGTCATAGCCATGCGTCGGAATCGATTCTCATGAGCCAAAATGCGTATTTTTTACTTAAAAAATATTTTTTTTTGTATAGATATTTGTTTTACTCTTAAAATAGTTTAGAATGTATTTTTAAAAAAAATAATTGGTATATAAATACCAGATAGGAGCTAAATTGTCACTCTTATAATAGTCTGACCGTAAATTTTCTTTTTAATCAAATAGGAATTAATACTGATGCCATTATTTTTTTTTTCAATTATAGTACTATTAATAAATTTTCTTCTTAGTTAAATAGCTGATACAATTATTTTTTTCAATTATGCTACTATTAACACATCTTTTTCTTTTATTAATACTTATTTCTTAATAATAATGTATTATTATCCTCTAATATATTTGTTAATTAAAGGGAAACCTTAATAATTTACTGCTTTTTATTGTATTCCCTGATTCCCTTTCTCAGATTCTAACTTTAGTCAGGATGATAGATACATTAAAGTCTGTAATCGACAGTTCAGGAGTTAGCATTGTCTTTGTTACTGTTCCTTTTACGTCAATGGATAGAACCAGAAGCTTTCTATTATGAATAGATTGCACTTCAATTGATTAAGCAATCACTCAATTGATTAAGCAATCCCCTCGATTATTACTAGTTTTTTGCTTTGTCACCTTCAGTCTTTAAGCGATAGGAGGATCACTTTGTAATATGTTAATAGGAGAGCGTTATCTTAAGTATTAAAAGCTAGCTTTCTCGGATTTGGTCAAAAATTTTTAAATGAAAGCCTAAATAAATTTTGTATTTGAATATAGAGAGACATTTAACATTAAAATACAAATGTTAATAGGCACTTAGGGAAAAATTTACTATGCACACTTTCTCAGTGATATGATGAGCCATTTTTGGAATTTTATTCGAAAATTCGAATTTTAAATCAATTCGAAAATTTGGAACTTTAAACCAAAAACCAAAACCTAAAGGAATTTTGTATTTGAATATAGAGAAACATTTAACATTAAAATACAAATGTTAATAGGCAATTAGGGAAAAATTTACTATGCACACTTTCTCAGTGCTATGATGAGCTATTTTTGGAATTTTATTCGAAAATTCGAATTTTAAATCAATTCGAAAATTTGGAACTTTAAACCAAAAACCAAAACCTAAAGGAATTTTGTATTTGAATATAGAGAAACATTTAACATTAAAATACAAATGTTAATAGGCAATTAGGGAAAAATTTACTATGCACACTTTCTCAGTGCTATGATGAGCTATTTTTGGAATTTTATTCGAAAATTCGAATTTTAAATCAATTCGAAAGTTTGGAACTTTAAACCAAAAACCAAAACCTAAAGGAATTTTGTATTTGAATATAGAGAAACATTTAACATTAAAATACAAATGTTAATAGGCAATTAGGGAAAAATTTACTATGCACACTTTCTCAGTGATGAGCCATTTTTGGAATTTTATTCGAAAATTCGAATTTTAAATCAATTCGAAAATTCGGAACTTTAAACCAAAAACCAAAACCTAAAGAAATGTTGTATTTGAATGTAGAGAAACATTTAACATTAAAATACAAATGTTAATAGGCACTTAGGGGAAAATTTACTATGCACACTTTCACAGTGCAATGAGCCATTTTTCGTTTTAATAGCAAATCTCATTAGTATGGACTTCAAGCAATAGCGAAAACCTGATTATTGGTTAAAAGGTTCTTGCCGACGTTCCGAGTACTTTAAAAAAAAAAAAAAAATACTTTATGTAGGTATGTTTAAAGTGCGTTTTTATATTTAGTGCTACTATAGATTAGCACTAGAATGAAAACAATTCAAATATATTGCTATTATCTTAAAAAACTACTATTTTACGTCAAATTTTGATGGAATTATTCAACTTTAAATACCGAAAATGGAAAACTATTAAGTTTTTAAATTCATTTATAAGGTGGGCCTGGGCATGAGCATTTTTGAAAAAGCAATTTGAGCGAAAACTTCAACCTGCTTTCTACTCCTCTATTTTGCGATTTGCACGTACTGCATGTATTCTTGCTGGCACCTATCAGACTTTGTTTGGTTGAATGTCTTGGTGTGCGAGAACTACACTATGTCTATACTCTACCCTGACATTGTAACAACGACGAACATGAATTTTTGAATGGCATACATAAATTTTGAATAATCCCTATTTTAAAGTTATTTTTAATCCTTTTATGAATAATAGAGGCATATATATGTCAAGAGATTAGTTTTTTTTTTTTTTTTACTATTGGTTAAATAAATCTCACTTTTACTTCGATTTTTATGATTTCTGTGTTTCTAAAGAATTAGGGGTAAAAAAATGACACAAAAGTTTTAATAGGTCTAATTTTTTTTCTTCTTTTAAATTTTAAAGTATTTATGGCCAACTTTGGGTAAAATTGTTCTTATTAATACTTTACTCTTTAGATATTTTGAAATTATTCTTTTTGTGTTGAATATTGATCGAATTTTATTTAACTGTGGAATAATATATCCCATCAGTGATCAAATTAATACAAGATTATATAATGTAGGGCTTCTATAAATTAGTTGGGAAGTGGAGCTCAAATAGATCTGTATAACTCATAATAACTAGGCATAATAAACATTTTTTTTTTTTCAAACAGAATGGTATGGTGAACATAAATTAGTTGGGAAAAAAGAATGGTTACTAATGCCTAGTTATTTAGAGTTATACAGATCTATTTGAACTCCATTGCCAAACTAATTTATAGACACCCTGTATTAGAGGTCGGCGTTATATCGATAAGTCGTTATTTGTATCGATATTTCTGAAAAAATATCGATATTAAAAGTATTGATAAAAGTCACCGATTTATCGATATTTTCAAACATTTTTAGTTTTTTGATGATCGTTTTGTAGTTCCGTGTGTTTTTTCGATTTTATTTATTCTCTTTTCAAAAACTTCAAAACTAAAGCTTGAACTTGGCTGAGAGACAGTTAAAACGGCACGAATATTCAATATTTTCCACACACTTAAAAGTTATTTAAAATTATATAAATTTTTCTTAAAATCACTGCATCAATTAAGCAAAAATATAATTTTTTTTTTTTTTTTTTTTGTAATAGATCCATTTCAGTTAAAAAAATAGTTACCTTACAAAAAAGCAATCATGAAAAGTAGAAATTTGCCCCGAAAAACTGTTTCTGGCAAAATTGAAAATAAAAAAAAAAAAAAAAAAAAAAATCACGTGTCGATATATCGATATTTTTTTCTATGCAACGATATAGTATCGATATTTATTTTGATCGATATTTCCGACCTCTACTCTGTATACATGAGTTGGTGAAAGTATACGGTAATTATTACAATATTCTAGATGACTGGGATTGATAGCCCCAGCTATCAATCCTGATTGGAATATATTGACCCAGGAGATCTCCAGGAAACTGGAAAAACTTTTAATCTTTTAATATACCAACATTAATTTTAGCTACTTCATACATCATAGTCACATTTTAATCATGAAAAAGTCGGAGCGATAGCATTAAAATTCAGCCAAATTGCATACTCAAGAGCCATCATCCTTCAATCAAAACTTGTATTAGTTTCAGAAATTGTGCGCTCATTAATACGACAAACGACATGCGAATGAAATAATAATAACAACAATAACAACGGGGCCTCTCCAAGTAATCTAAGAAACTCTTGTTTGGAGAACAGCCAGCGCGTGCCTTTGATTGAGAAACCTGATAACTGGTGATTGATAGCAGAGGTTCATGGAGGTCTTATCAAAAAGGACACCCTTCGACTTTTGAGACAAGGAAATGACAGAGAAAGAGTCGCTTTAGTTGGATTCCAATATCACTTTCTTGCGTACTGACTTGAAAAGAGGAACCTCTCAGCCATGGACGCCACAAAGCACGCCAAAGTAAGTGATGCTGTTAACTTAGGTTTTTTATAACTGAACTTCAGATGCAGGCTTATATGACCATTTATGAAAATAATTGTGAGAATAATTGATGCCCTGAGAAGCAAAGGGGTCTAAGTGACTTTGAGAATATACACTTTAAAGTTTTTTATTTATATTAAATTTGTGTGGAAATTATTTGCTGTTCAAATACTAACCTCTGGACTGGAATGAAGGTATGACAGGTTTTCATAGAACTAAATATAAATAAGAAATTTACAGCGTTATTTTCTCGAAAGTCACGAAAAGTCACTTTTAGACTCCTTTGCTTTTCAGTCCCTCAATTTCACTTCAGTGAATTTTTTTTTTTTGAAAAAAATCCTTTATATAAACCTCGATTTTGTATGTTTGTGTGTGAGGAATGCAAATCAGCGGAGAATTCATTAACTCACTAGCGATCATCCAATTGAACTGAAGCTTAACAGATTGACTCGTCGTTGATGAAAATGCTTTGTATTAAGTTTTGGAAGGTCATCTCTCACTAAAAGGCTGCACATTTCTATTTCGGCGGACTAATTAACCAACTTGCTATCATTCAATCGAGATGAGACTTCAAATAGACTCGTTACGCATTTTACCAAGTTTTGGGTACAACATACAGTTAGTCCATATTACGGAATCGATGGTTTTTTACGTAGAGGTCAACACAAATCCGATCTGAGGCCAAAATCGCTTAAATGTTATAATTGCACTTAAAAGTTGGCAATGCATATAAAGGATTTATAATAAAAACTTTATTTTGACGGGTTAATTATTTCTGAAGATACTTTGTGTTCCGAAAAATCTTTTGCTAACGTCGCCTTTACACGTTAGACACAAGTATTTACCTAAAGAGTATTGTTTGAACAAACTAGTTTCAATAGGAACTACAAAATAGAGATATTTAAATCTACTCTATAAGAAATGAACTGATTCATAATCGGCTTAATAAAAGTATTTTTTTTAGTTATTTATTTTTAATTTTTGTGCAAGTCCTTAATGTACTATATCACCTAGCAAATCAGTAATTACCTAACGTGTCTCGCCCATCTGATGGCTGTGGGGTTAGCGCTCTGGCCTCGTATGCCAAAGGTGCCGGGTTCGAATCTCGGGGTAGGCATGTATGTTCGTTGTGGTTCGGAATACACTATAAGCTGTAGGTCCCGGCTTGATTAGCTGTCATTGGGCATAAAAATACGTCGTTGAGCTTACAAACCACCTATGGTGTCTCAATTCAGTTTAAGTATACATTTAAACTCAAGTGCTCTTGCCATAGTTGAAGAGCGGTTGTAGAAAGTTTATGGTATCTCCTGTAGAGTTAAAGCGAAAAAAAAAAAAAAAAAAAAAAATCCCCCCTGTACGCAAGCTTTCCGATTGTGGCGATAATCCCAACTGAAGGCAGGGATTTTTTAATTATAAAATGCAAATTCACAATATTTTACATAACTTATGATGTAAAAAAGCTGAATACTCTTAATTTGCGTAGTTATTTTTTGAAACTAATTTAGATCACAATATATACATAAAGATTTATGAGTTATTATTAATTAGTTAGTTATAAAAATATCTGAAAAGTACCGGTACGACGTACCGCCACGTACTGTCCCCAATACGCCGTCTCCTGTAAACTTTAAGACAATGGATTGAAATATCCATTATGGAAATAGTTTTGAGACTAATTGCTTCATATGGCATCGAAGTCAATGATTTTCGTTTAGTTTCAAATGTTGTTTTGAATATTTTGCGATTCTGAACTACAATATGATATTTTGAGTATTTGGCAGAATGGTGCCTTTTGTATGTTCTTATAATTTTGATATTGAATTGCAGATGAGTGCTTAAAAAATGGTACAAAATAGTAGATAAAAAGGATAGTGGTACATTTCCTTACGCTCAATTTCGGTAAAGCAAAAATATTTTGAAAATGTTTCCAACTTCCTTATCTGCTATAAAATGTTGGAATGTGGTGGGAAACTTCTGCATAAACATCTATAAATAATTATTTTTCTCTTTTACATTTATTAGAATTATTTTTGAATTAAATTTAGCTTTGAATATGATTTAGTTGCATGCAAATATCAACTAAAAGTTGTACAGTACCCCCCCCCCCCCAAAAAAAAAACCAGGTAACTATATCTTCGGTTCTAATTATCGTAGAATCTTACGGTTTGCACCAAAATGTTTTGCTTACGATTTTCTATATATCTGATGCAATTTTTTTTTCTTGAGGGACCGTATACTAAGTAAAAGTAACGCTATCTTCGAAAATTTCAATACGAACCCTTATTTTTTATCATTTCATTCGATTCAGAATACATTATTTACCCTATATTCCAAATTGCAATGTATTATGTTGAAAAACACGTCACTTATGAGCGAAAATATTTCGACCATTTTTTGACCTATCTTCAGGGAGAATTTCCATGAAACGAAAGGTATTTTTAAGGTTCTTCACAGCGGGAGAAATCGAACGGTTAATGTGGCGCGTTTCACGAAGATTAAAAAATACAAGTATTAGTCTAAAATTGCATAAAAAATACTTGGATTTATAGTGTCACGTTTAAGATTAATACAAAAATAGCAAGTAAACGCAAAAGTAACATAATTTATTTACAACATTAAAGATGTGCATTCTTCACACGAAATAAATAAAATATCGAAAACTGTAATTGCAGAAATATAACGAATACTACTGATAATTAGAAAATTAATAAATATTAAATGTAGGCATTAGTAAACAGTATTTAGCAAAGCATGAATATTTTACAGAAATATTTCACTATAAACACAAATGTAACTAGATCGTTGAAATTATTTATAAAATGAAAAAGTCACATGATTCAGTAAAATCTTTAAATGATAACTTATTGAAATTGCTTAAAAAATGTTGTTTTAAATAAATGGAATTTAAGAAAGCAAATTAAAAAAAAAAAAGAAAAGAAAAAAAAAAAAAAAAATGATAGTTTACAGAAAAAATAATTAATAATTTAAAAAACTAAAAAACACGCTTTAATAGAAAATCAAACTAAAAAGTAGAAAATAATTAATAGATTAAAAAACTAAGAAACACGCTTTAATAGAAAAGTGAACTAAAAAGTAGAAGATAATTTTAAATAAGTTTGAAATAAGAATAGAGTGATTAACAAGAAATATTTATTTTATCGTAAAAAAGCGTGGGGTGCTTTTTAAGATATTTTCATAATGGCTCTACTTTTACCAATATCTGTCATTAAATATTTACAAAAATTGACATCAAGCACCCCACGCTTTTTTACGATAAAATAAATATTTCTTGTTAATCACTCTATTCTTATTTCAAACTTATTTAAAATTATCTTCTACTTTTTAGTTCACTTTCCTATTAAAGCGTGTTTCTTAGTTTTAAAACTATTGGTTATACGATAATTGAACGTTATGCGATTTTCCACACCTCTAGTTTACCTTGAATTAATCTTTGATAGTTTTCAAAAGTCGTCTATTATACGGTCCCTTAAAGTGAGCGTTTTTTACATTTTCTCTAAAAAATCGAGAACTAATAGTCAAAATGGAAAGAAAAAAATTATGGGGGGGGGGGGTTTGACCATGGTAAATCTAATGAAAGCAAAAAAATATATGTTTCTATTCAAATTTTTTTTAATTGCTTTATTAATTAATAATTAATTATTAAAAAAGAAATTGATTCAAAAGCTGATTGCTATTTATGTTTGGCCATTTACAAACTACCTTTTGAAAAAAAAAAAAAAAATACTGAAATATATTAATTATTTAAGTATTTATGGCCAAAAAACCAACTTTTTTTTTTAACATTAATTTATCCTTTTCTTTTTATCATTTAAATTACAAACCATTCATTAGAAAATTACGAATTTTTGTATTTCGCATTCTTTTTTAATTCTGAATCCAAATATGGAATAATATTATGAGGTTGCTATTGAACTTTTTAAAGTTTGGTTCTGTTTTAATATGTAGATGACCCCTCATGATAAAAAAAAACTACATAAAATTATTAAAAACCTTTCACGATTTACAACGGTACCTTTTCTTTGTTATTTCAACAATTAGAACAAAAGATATAGCCATCGTTCTGTTTTTTTTTTTTTTTTTTTTTGGGTACTGTACAAAAAATTTGTTACAAGCATGTTACATCGAACATTTTCGTTATTTTCATTTCAACTTCTATGTGAGACATTTTCGTACATCAAAAATCTATTTGGCATGAAGTTTTATTTAAAGAAACACGATAAAAATTTAAGAGGATGAAAAGAAGTTTTACTATTTACAAATATTTTTGAGAAATAATTAAGAAGTTATAGAATAATTGGGAATTTATTTAATTACGTGTTCGATAGTAAGACGGAATCTCGTCAAATTTTAGTTAAGCTGCGTAAGTCATAATTACGGACAACACCAATGAGATCATTATACACAATTCAACTGTCTAAAATTATGTGTTTCATGGTATAAACTGTAATTACTGTAATTTCAACTTCTTTAAGCCATAATCACTTTATAATTTTTTTTTAATTAAGCGGTAAATGCCAATAAAGAAAACTCTATTTATTGAATAAAAAAAGTTTTAGGGATTTAAAAAAAAAAATTAAAAATGATTTTAATTTTATAAAATTATTTTATTAAAAATTGTGAATTGTATGCTTATCTTTTTCAGATTCAGTCCTTCAAAGGTTTGATCTCTGCTCCTTTTACTGCATTTAAACCAAATGGGTAAGCAATATTTAAATATTTTCCAGTATTCTGCAGTTACGATATGAAAATAAATGTTATTGTTAAGTGTCGTGAAGAGAAAATATGGCAACGCTATTTGAAGATCGAGAAAGGCAATTGAGCGCGAGAGTATGAGATGATTTTCGAAAAAAAACGACGCCATTTTGATAAGGCTTAGATTGGACTGAAATTTCGCCATGTAAGGAGGAGTCAGTTACGTAAGCGCTCCTTTGTAAACAGTTCATGTTGTAAATATACCATGTAACTCTCTAAATTTCCTTTTAAGATTAATTAAAGTAGCTTAGCTATCAAGGAATGTTTTTAATTATTTGAAGTCTGTGTTTTAATTTTACCTTTCAGCAAACACTTTTATTCCATCCCCATTTTCATTCTTTGTTTCGCCAAAACAGAACACTTACGGTTAAGAATACGTATTCAAATAAGCAAGCATACAAATACATTCAATATTCAAACCCAATGGGTAAACAGTATTTAAACAATATACGTTATTTTGAAGCAGTCATTTCAAAGTTAACATTTTGACTAAGAATATGTATTCCTCCATACGTTTACAACAACATACGAATTCATAAAACATTCAAAACCAATGGGTAAACAATACTTCAAAATTGTACAGTATTTTGAAGATGACAAAAACTAGATCTTATGGATAAGCATACAGCATTATACATAGTGCTACCACTTTTTAGTGTTCTTCCACTAAGAGTTTAAAAAACTTTAGAGGGAGGGAAACTTTTTGTTTTAATGACAAAGTGATTTTTAGAGGCAGCACCCGGTGTTCAAATCCCAGCTGTTGTTTGCTTTTTTCTGGCCGAATAGTTGAATCTCACACACCAAAAAAATTTCTGCATTTTAATTCAAATATTTCAATTTACTAGGATATATTGCTTCCTTGGAACATTATCTCTCTTGTATGACTACAATCTCGATGTGATATGCAATGTGTCCGAATCAAATGTCCCTAATTTCGAGAAACCGACATATTTAACAGAAAGTTAAAAACATAAGAAAAATGTAATATAATAGGACTTACAACCTTAATAGTCCTGAGGAAATCCATGCGGTAGTCCAGTTTCAGAAAAGTTCACTATAGCATTTAAATAGTCCCAGTAACAAGCAGCGATTATTGAGGTGCGAAAGTCTTTAACACCATGGATGTTTCTTGCGTAGACTTAGTCTTTGAAGTAGTCCTGAAAAGAAAATATTCAGTAAAGTGACGCTTGGATATCTTGAGAGAATTGGGCATTTGCGTTCGGAACCGTGGGCTGGATTACAGTGAGCCAGAAAATACAAATTGTCGTTAAAATCTAAGAATTCTGTAGCCCATTTTGCCTTATATCGCCAACAAATCGCTAACATATCTTTTTTTTAATGGACTGTTGAAATTAAGGACATTTGATTCGGATACCATCAACTGCAATCAAAATAATTGTCAAACCATTCTTTTTTGTATAGGGAAATCAACAGTGATATTCTTCCTAAATATGTAGATCACCTGGTGAGTCAAGGGGTGACTGGCGTTTTTGGTGAGTATGTAACTACGTGTTTTCAGTCAGAAAACAAGGAAATCAGTTTCTTAATTTTTTTTTTTTACTTGTAATTAAAAAAAAAAAAAAAAACACCCTTGCATTACTTTTACCGGGTGTTCAGCGAAGGACTTTATGATTTTAAGATTACATAATTTTAAATTGAAGAAGAATAGAAGAATGAAATAAAAAGTACAGTTCTTTTGAAAGCTGTAAAAATCTGAAACAAAAGTTTCCAAATTAGTTACAAAAGTTGCCATCAGATGGCGCCGTAGTTGTAAAATTCTAGAAATATTTTATAAATTTGTCTTCTGGAAATCATTAATTGCAAACACAGTAACTTCCTTACTTCACTTTTAAATACTGGAATGGTCAGAAGACTGATAGCTCTGAGCCTCAAAGCACTCTTTATTCATAAGAAATATAGTGTACAGCCCCACCTGCTGGTAACGTTTGTAACTAATTCTGATATTTAGTATCAGATCTTTACAGCTTTAAAAATAACTCTGCCTTTTGTTTCATTATTCTATCCATCTTTGTTTTTGAGTTATTTATTTTTAAAATCAGGGAGGTCCTTTACCTGACACCGTGTAACTTGAAATAGTAATTTTGGTCCCTGAAATGTGTATTATCTTCTTTCATAAACCTTATTGTCCGAGAGGCGATTGTAATTTTAAATATCTCATCGAACATCATTCTGAATATTTATAGAATGTAGAGGAAAGCTTGTAGATTATGTGAATACACTGGTCTTCAGGAGCAAAAATGGTCGAAACTGTTTGCAAATTCACTTTGAATGAGTTGGAACTAAATCCAATCGCCAAATAGATCCTAACTTGACTAATAAATGAACATTCTTTTTCGTCTGGTAACTCGCCACTTTTTAATTTTCATTTAAGAATGTTGAAGACGATTTGTCTTTTTAGGCTCCCAAGTACTTTCATTTATGAAAAGTCAGCCGACTGGGCAGTAAATATTACATCATCTGCGACGTAATATTTATCGCCAATTTGGCTAGGTTTTAAAAAGACGGAAGTATTTTTCGTCAGAGAATAAATATCGTTTGTACTTTTCCCTCATTGTAAAATTAAAGAGAGGTGGGTTTCCACGTAAAAAAAGAATGCTAATAATTTGTCAAGTTTGAATATCGGATTTAGTTCAACTCATTCAAAGTCAATTTTCGGCCGTTTTTGTCCCGGCAGACTAGTGTATTCATAATCTACTAATGTCTCCCTACATTCTGTATGAAATTCAGAATGGTGTTCGATGGGATACCTAAACTTGCTGTCGCCTCTCAAGTCCATTAGTTAGCTAAAACTAAGTTATGCAACAAAATGTAACACTAAAAAACTTTACAGTGAATGGCACTACCGGAGAAGGATTGTCTCTTACTGTTGAAGAGAGGAAAGTGATTGCAGAAGGTTGGGTCAAGGCAGCAAAAAACAAGTAATATGTTTTAACTTTAATTATTTCATCAAAAATACAGTAAAATTCAAGTATTTATCGAAAGCAGTATTAAAGTTCGTATTTTAGTATCGAAAGAAAATTGGATCTACGCGGGTCTAAGGGCCTTATTATATTGAGACACTCGAGTGGCGAACGCTCGCCACCGCTTCAGTCGCTTAGACAAGCCACTCGAAGCTAAACATGCGATCCTATGGAGCTTATTATACTGAGCCACACCAGAGGCCAGCTCGGGCTTCTTTACTGTGGCGAACGCGTCCCACAGAAGTGGCTCTGTATAAATAAGGGCCTAGAGACCTTATTATACAGAATTTCTAGAGTGGCGAACGAGCGTATCCACTACTGGCCATTGCTGTGGCTTAGTATAATAAGCTCCATAGGATTGCATGTTTTGCTTCGAGTGGCTCGTCTGTGCGACTGAAGCGGTGGCGCGCGTTCGCCACTCGAGTTTAACCCTTTGCATCCCAGGCCTTTTTCGCGCGGAGGAATCAGCAACTCGAGACATTTTAGGTTCGGCTGGTGTTTATGGATTTGCTTCATAGAAACTAAACACAGTCATTGGCCTTGCATCGAATTTCCGCATCACACCTAATGGTCCTCTCGTGGTTTGGCATCCAATGGTGTGGCACCTGAGAGGCGCCACTGGAGTGCAAAGGGTTAATAAATCCCTAAGACCGACAAAAAATAATTTAGCTAAGAAATATCTCAATGGAATTAATGTCATCTAAATCGCTAATAATAGACTGAAATGCTTATCCTTATTCTGGTGGATGAGAAGGAATCCATAAAAACAAAGTCTGCAATATAAGTATATTATTTTTATGGACTGCCAACATTATTTTACTTTCAATTGTCCATATGTATACATAGGGTAATAAAAGTATAGCATTCGGTCCAAAAAAAAAAAAAAAAAATATATATATATATATATATATTTCTCCACGTTGTGGGACATCCTGATTTCAAAAAAGTGATCTAGAAAAAATATCTCTCTGTATGAGTGTATGTGGTCAGCATAACTCCCGAACAAATTGACCCACGATATTCAAATTTGGTGTACGAGTTGGTGGTAGTCATGGGACCTACTGTTAAGGTTTTCGTCAAAATCGCACATGCGCGTACTGTAGCTGCCATTGAAAAAATCATGTTTTCAGTAATTGCTAAAAAACGGCTCTAACGATTTTGTTCAAAATCGCTTTGGTAATGTCTCTTAAGGTGTTCTAAACATACCCCCGCCCCCACCGAAATTCCAATGAAAATGCTTTAATGGCGTAAAAAGTTGTAAAACGAATGCCTTTAACACAGAGTTTTCTTTCCTTGAATCATTCCTAATCAACGACCTTTTTTTTTCCCCCTGCTTAGTTTCACTTACAAGAAAGGATGATATAAGAATTTTCGATAAGCATATCGCCAAAATTCCCATTTTTCGATTTTTTTTATAAGACCCAATAAGAATTATCACAAAAAATATCGCCAAACTGGCAATTTTTTCTAAGCGACTGATGAAAATATAAAAATTATAAATTACACAAATCTGCATCAGCAAGTATAATTGAAAGTTGTGTGATGTTCCACACCCCTTATTGCAATTGCATTTATTGAGCTTAGAACGAGTTTTCATAGTGTTTTAACCAGTGCGAAGAAACATCTATTTCGAACTACTGACTAACTTTTTTTTGCCCTCAAAACTTGATGAAACTATACAAATTAGTGGGATTACTGCAATAGAAGGGTTAAGGTTTTTACTTTGCTTATTAACCAAGTTAATTTATGCTTATTAACAAGTTTAAGTTAATCTTGTTAATTTATGTAACAAGTTTAAGCTAAATATATATACATGCAATATATATTTGGCCGCACATTTCTAGTTTTTAAAATTGGGGTATTAATTTATCGATGTTATAAATATATGTGTTTACATAATTTCAATAACAATAGTATATTTAACCAAAGATTTAACTTCAAGGTTAGAACTGGTTATCATACAAGTGGGAGCGAATTGCGTGAAGGATGCACAAGATCTGGTAAGAGTCCTTTTATATCTTATAACAATTAACGAGTTAAGTTATGTCTTCTAACCAAAGCACAAATACGTTTTGCAACAGTTTTGTTAATTAAAATTTTTTAACTAGTTATAATGCAATACATTTTTAGCGAGCAAATATTTGTCATTGAACATATTTAGATATTTTGTGTGCAACTTTGTAGTACGATTTATGGTCCTGCTTCAGGGCGATCGCCAGCATTTTACTGGCTCAATGACCGATAGCAAATGCAATATTTTTTATAAATTTTTTTTTTTAAATTTGTGGTACTATATTACTTCAAAACAAGTGCAATTTTTATGTAATTTAGAGTTTCACACCAATATAATGACAGTTAAGAGTTTTAATTCATAAATTAATTAAAAAAAATCAAACAAGTTAAGTAGTATGACAGTTACTGAACTCTCATTTCAATTTCCTCATACTTTTCTATTGTAATTTATGAGATCCAGATAACATGCTTGCACAATTTGACGACAGTAAATGACTGAAATCTGTCCATGCTAAGGTTGACGATATATAATAATTACCTCATTAATTTAGAGGGTTTTTTTTTATAGTTAAAACTTTCACCAAATTGGAGAAAAACTTGGGAGTGATAACTTGTCATTTAATATCCAATTTCTGATCTGAAATCTCTAATCTTTATCTGTTTTTGTGATTTGTCATCTTTATGCACTAAATTGTCTGTTAGAACTTTAAAGCACTTCGCTTTGAATTTATGCAATACAGGTTGGTCATAAAGAAACTTTGCTGACATATGAACCTATAGTGGTCGTTTCGTTTAGCAGATCAAGATGAGATTTCATGTACAGTTATTCAGAGGTATGAGCTCGAGATTCTGTGAAAGGCAACAAAATGGCACTCACGGTTACTGTTATAAGTACCGAAACTCGAAAATTTCTAAAGGAAACGTCAATTTTTCCTGTCGCAAAATGCTCAGCGTATGCGAAAACCATATAGAGCCATATAGAACCATAATGGTACGTGTATCACAAAAAAAAAAAAAACGGACGCGTTATGCTCGCACAAAAGAGCGTTAAGCGGCTTTTTGTGATAGGCGTCTTGACTCTGTCATGTGCAAATTTCCTTAGTGTTTTTGATGCCCATTCGCAGAGCTGTTTTCTTTTTTGGTGCCTGATGCATAACTCTTCCGTTTTTTTTTTTGTGATACACTTACCGTTTCAACGTCATGGTTTTTGCATGCGCTGAGCATTTTGAGACAGGAACGTTCACAGAATCGTTCTCAGAATCTCGAGCTCATACCTCTGAATAACTGTTCATGAAATCTTGATCTGTTACACGAAACGACAACTAGAGGTCCATATATCGGCAAAGTTTCTTTATGACCACCCTGTACTTCTAATCTAATCGAGACCCTTAAATTGGTATATGTCACATGTTTGTAGAATTTATATCCACGAATGGCAAATCGACCTCCGATCACCATTTCCGATCTGCAAATCGGAAATGACCCATACTTGCGATAAACCTTATTTAGTACAGCGAACCCAAATTTATACACGCTCACAAATCGATTCGATTGGCTGAGAAAACTTCGCAATCAATTACCCCGTTTAATGAACATGTTTATCTGAATACAAAATAAATGCGGCCTCAGGTTTAACTTTTTGTTATTCCTCAAAGGTATATATGTCCCTCCAAGAATTAAATACGGATGGCTATCAAAATAATGGAAACACCCTAAATTTATAAGGAATTCGGTTACTAATATGATAGTCGGGCTCCTACTATTTCTCCTCTTTGAAAGTCTGTGAAGTGTGACATTTTTACGCTTTTGAATAAAATCCAAGACGTATACAACTTCACTGAAGCTACCTCATACGTACCATAATATATACTTTTTATAATAAAAAAAAATGGTAGCTAGGATTATATTTTAACGTTTACGAAGCATATTCTTAAATGTCACTTTTATTCAAAGGTGTTTCCATTATTTTGATAACTGGAAATGGGAAACTGCAGTTTAAAGTTTAATAACTTCATGTAGTTGATACTAGTTTATTGATGAACTTATTAACTTTTTTAATAACTTCCCGTGCAGATACTGCCGTTAAACTTTGTGCTTAGCACTGCAAGTATTGGGCTACGAGCCACACCGAACCATACAGTTAGTGCATATGAAAATTTAGAGTTGACATTTCTTCTTAAAGCTTATACTTGTTATAATAGGTCATCAAACACCATTCTATATTTTCAAATAGAATGTGGAGAAATATAAGTAGTTTAAGAAAATTTTGTTTTGTAAGGTAAAAATGGTAGGAAATGTTAAGGAATAGACGATTTTTTTCACTCGTGCCAAATTAGTTGCTCCTTTCGCACACTGGTCCAAGTTAGGAGGAAAATTGCGTCATCAATGATGTAAATTAATTAATAATAGTTTTTCCATTTTGGTTTGCAAAAGAAGCAAGGTGGTGGGGGGGGGGGGTGAAAAATCGAGCGTTCATTTCTTAATTGAAAATTTAAGAACGGCAGTTGCCAGAAAAAAAAAGAAAGCTCAAGTCATGAGAGTTATGGACATTTTTTCCTGGAAAGTTTGCATACTTTTAAATTTCTAGCATTTCTCTACTACTAATATTCATAATGATGATCGACGATGTACCAAAATTTTCTTGCTGAGCGTAGGACCTTATTATACAGAGCCACTCGAGTGGCGCACACGCGCTATCCCTTCAATCACCCAGACAAGCCATTCAAAGCGAAACATACTATTCTATGGAGCTTATTAAACTGGGACACTGCTGTGGCTAGTGCTTACGTGTTTCGCTTGTGGCATTCAGACCCTGAGGGAAACATGAAGGAGCTTGTTATACTGAGCCACAGCAGTGGCCAGAAGCGGTGGTGCGCGTTCGCCACTCAAGTGGCTCTGTATAATAAGGCCCTTTTAGAACTGTTAATCAAGTTAAGTTCAATTCTGGTTGTAGGCAGCTCATGCTGAGAATATTGGTGCAACAGGAATTGCCTCACTTCCCCCTCTGTTTTACAAGTACCAGATTCATGGTAAGAACCATTTTGTTGCACAATTTTCCTGTAAATAATGTATATAATTATATTTAAAGTTCTATTTTCTTAAACTTAGTTACTAGCAGTGATAATATAGGCTTAACAGTGTTGGCAAGAGCTTAGGAGTTAGTCAAGAAATTTCACGATTGTTCACGCTCGTGCTGGTCATCACATTGATCTCTCTGGAGTTTTCGAGAAAGTTCACACTTGAGGATATAAAAGACCCCCCGGGATTGAAGTTTGAGTTCAGTTGGAGGTATGGAGCTGCTCTGAAAGAATCTCTGCTCTTAATTTAGTGGGGTCTGAATTATCGCTGTGCTTGCAGTTGTACGCACTGAACATTTTGTTAAAGCGTGATAGGGAGTTCACTGATTTAAATAAGTTATTTAATTAATAAACTTATTTAATGTTATTTAAATAAGTTTTATGAGCTTTTGACTTACAGAATAGGTCATCAGTTTCATTTTGTAAAAGCTACGTCATAATCTCTTCTTGAAGAATTTGTAACCAAATATATTTTAGTATGGATAGCCATTCAATAACCGATTGAACTGTTTCTTAATTCAAATGTAATGACTATTTATAGTCACTTTTTTTGAAAACTAGTTTTTTTTATATACTTTCAGATCATTTGATCGCTTACTTCGAGAAATTAGCTGAAGCAGCGCCATCGTTACCTTTGATGTTGTATCACATACCTTCTTATTCAGGAGTGGAAAGTAAGTTTTGCAAACATAACTGAACTGAGAACTTCTACAAGCATTTTAGGAAAGTTTACTGTTTAAGAATTTGTTTATTTAAGAATACAGTTAAAATTATTCTTGTTGTGAAATTACTGCGTTAAGCAGATCATAAAAAAATTATACTGCGTCAGTTGAAAAAGATCTTTGGTCTTTTAATATAGTATTCGAAAGGTTGTATGTATTTATTGGTTATTTTCTTGTTTACTTAAAATTAAACTTTAGGTCTTAATATGACTTCCTTTCAATACAATTTGTAACATTTGAGGGCAATTTTAAAATAGTAAGCTAGAATATTGGATTATCTACGTATACTGGAAGTTACTTTTTAAAAAGTTATAAGTATAGAGCCACAGACACACAGAACCACAGACAGACTGTCTTATTATTAAAGTTCACTACATCGGATGTTTCCTTGACATTCGTAGCTCCTGACTTGGTAAATATTTTTTTAGAGATCCAAAAACTACATGAATCAGCAAAATATTAGATATTATTCACATGATCTTTTAGAAATAATCCATAACAGTACACTGAATAAACTTTCATTTGGAGTATATACAGGTGGTTATCAAAATAATGGAAACACCCTAGATTTATAAAAAATCCTTTACTAATATGGCGTAGGTCCCAATTTGGCATGTAATACAGCTTAGATTCATCTGGGAATTGAATCATAGAAGTGCTGAATAATTTTTCGAGGAATTTTGTATCATTTTTCATTTCTTTTTAGACATTACAATCTGTTTCAAAACCCATCGTTCTCTTTAACCGAGGTTCTCCTACGTCTACTTTTTTGCTTTACCGAGCTTGTCTTGCCGCGTTGTGTGTACGTTGTCAGGACTTAAGACACAGTACCTCTAGAAACGCCTAAAAGCTGTAATGTTTCGGCCACAGTTGCTTCAGCTAGTCGAGCTCTTACAATTTTGGACTCTTTGAAAGTCTGTGAGGTCTGAGATTTTACGCTTTTGAAAAAAAATCAAGACGTATACTACATCACTAAAGCTACTTTTCATAGGTACCATGATTTACACTTTTTATATAAAAAAAATCTGGTAGATAAGATAATGTTTTCATGATTATGAAGCGCTTTCATAAATACACTTTTATTCACCGGTGTTTTCATTATTTTGATAACCATCAGTATGTATACGTACAACATGATGACCCTAAATAATCATCTTAAAAAAAAAAAAAAAAAAAAAAAAAAAAAAAAAAAAAATTATATATATATATATATATATATATATATATATATATATATATATATATATATATATATATTTATTTTACAAATCAAAAAACAATCAAAAAACAAATTAGTGTGCATAAAATTTGGAAAAATAAATCAGTGTATATAAAGGAATTTATTTAAGAAGAATAAAATTAATTTTCCTGCTTGCAATAACAGTTGTGCAATTTGAGCTAGACACTAACTCAAATAGAGTAAGACATTAACTGAAATTGAGTCAGACACCAACACAAAACACTGATTCAATTACCTTATTTCACCCTACATTCCAAACCAAAACTTACACTATACTCCGAGGATAATGCGTCAAAATTTTAATTTTAACAAACTTTATACACATCTGTAAATATATGTATATTGTGTGGTAAACATCTGGTGCGCAAGCCGACAATTTCTTTAGGAATGGGTTTTAAATCAAGTACTAAGATTGTCTCTGTATAATGCTTAGTATAAAAAAACTTTGTTTGCCTATATGCTACATGTCATCAATATTTCTTTATAATATCTCGGTTGCTGATATACAAATGCCAAAATATTTCAATGATTTTTACACAGTTTTCAGATTGTACAAAATACTTCAAAATGGACTCCATTCAACAACAGTTTGTATTAGACCTAAACAGACAAAAAACAATGCACATGAATTTTTTTATGCTATAATGTTTACCAATCCGTAATTTATTTCAAATTTCTTGGATCTATCGACTGCTTTAGTGCAATAAGTAGGCTTACTCTGAATTAAATATTTAAAAAAAAAAAAAAAAAAAAAAAAAAAAAAAAATATATATATATTTACAATTACTGTTTCTTAGTCAAAGCATAGGGATATCGGAGGTGCTAGGGGGTGTTTTGACCCTAAAAGCCCTCCCTCTGGTTGCGCTCCTGGCACTTTTTGGACCAGACAACTTCACATAACAGTATTATTAACTAATAAATTTGAAAATTAAAATTATTCAGGTTTTGAAAAAGCTTTTATAAAGAACAGCACAATATGCACAACAAACTGTAAGACAATCGGTTCAAATGCCGATTTAAAATGGAAAATAATTTACCAAGTGATACTAATTCATCTCTAAGCTGATACTAATAATCGTCACATATTTTTTCTTTAACTTGTTTTTAGCTTTAGTTAGCCTTATAGTTCAAAGGCGACTGTAAGTTTATGTACCCCATCCAACATCTTTAAGAATTTTGTGTAGAATGTAGATAAAAGCTAGTAGATTATGAATACTTTGGTCTGCCGGGAAAGAAATGGCCGACATTATATAAAAATAAACCATTAGTTGAACTAAATCTGATTGTCAAATATGTTATATGCCAAAACATGAACATCCTTTTTGTTTGGTATAGGTAACCTACCACTCTTTAATTTTGAATTAAGAAGGTTGCCGATGATTTGTCTTTAATAGCTCCAAGATCTTTCACTTTTTAAAAGTCAGCCAAGTTGGCAATAAATGTCATCAATGACGTAATATTTATCGAAAACTTGGCTCACTTATAAAAGATGCAAGTATTTTTCGTCAGAGAATAAATATCGCGTGCACCTTTCCTCATTGAAAATTTAAAGAGCGTTGTGTCACCACGTAAAAAAAAAAAAAAGAGTACGTATTATTTAACAAGTTAAGAAATATTTGGCAATCGAATTTAGTTCAACTCATTTAAAGTCAATTTTTTTTGTACAATTTCGGCCATTTTTTCTCCAGCAGACCAGTGTATTCATATAATCTACAAACATTTCACTGCTTTCTATGTAGAAAAATTCAAAATGGGAGTTTGTTGGGGTACTTAAAACTTGCAGCCGCTCCTCAGTTTATCTGGTATTTGCCATTTTTCAAGTTCTTTTCCTTCAATTGTTAGTTCAGTTGGCGGATTTTATGCCGAAGGCTCGAAAAGCCATTCCAAATTTCTGCGGTGCCAAGTTCACTTCGACCGAGGTTCGTGATTTGCTGAACTGCCATAGGTTGCCCGGGGAACCATTCAAGATGCTTTCCGGATTTGATGAGGTAAGGAAAAAGGCCTTTGGACAGAGAAGCTCTTTCAAATTTAAAAAGGAAGTCATAGTAAGGACTATTCATTATACTCGGCTATGTTACAATATTCTAGCTCTGTGCCATTCAGAAATTACTTTGTATAAAACCTTGAATTTTGGTGATAAACTGAGAGGCGACTGCAATTTTTGGATCCCATCGAACATCATTCTGAATTTTTTATAGAAATTAGAGAAAAGTGAGTAGATTACGAATCCACTGGTCTGCCGTGGCAAAAATGGCCGAAACTGGTCCAAAATCGACTTTTAATAAGTTGAACTAAATCCATTTGCCAAATGCGCCATAACTTGCCAAATAATGAGCATTTTTTATTTTATTTGGTAACCATCACTCTTTAATTTTCAATTAAGAAGGTTGCAGACGATTCAGATATCTGGCGACGGTGTATTTGCATCTATTATAAGGAAGTCAAGTTGGCAAAAAATATTACGTCACTTATGACGTAACTGATGTCGCCAATTTGGCTTACTTCTAAAAGATATAAGTTTTCCGAGCCAAAGATCAGAAATCGTTTGCGCTTTTTCTCATTGAAAATCAAAATGAAGTGGGTTGCCAGACGAATAAGTTTGTTCAATTTTTGGCAAGTTATGACATATTTGGCAAGTTATGACATATTTGGCAATCGGATTTTAGTTCAACTCATTCCAAGTCGAGTATTGATCAGTTTCGGCCATTTTTGCCACGGCAGACCAGTGGATTCCTAATCTACTCACTTTTCTCCAATTTCTATAAAAAATTCAGAATGATGTTCGATGAGGTCCAAAAATTGCAGTCGCCTCTCGGACTATAAGTATAGGTACGATAAAGATCGTCTAATGAAATGACATAAATTGTTTTCATTTAGTGTGTCTATTATAAATTAAAATAGAAATGAAAAAGCCACGTGGAGTCACTGGATATGCATTGACGTAAGGATTTCAAACTTTAAAATAAATATGTTAGACGCTGTTTTCTAGTATTTAATTTATGTCATTTTATTAAGTGATAATTTTTTGTACCTACTCACCAAATTTCAAGGGTTTATAGGAAGTAGTTTCTAAATGCACTGGGCCAGAAGATTGTATCATAGCTATACTAAACTTCAACTTAACTAGACATCACTTAGACGGTAGATCGTCACAGTGCTCATAGGTATTTAATCCATTTTGGCGGCGTGAAAGCATAATGTTCGCCAAACCACAACCCTCTAGAGAACAAAAGGCTATAAGGTTTGGCGAGAATTATGTCTTCACTCAGCCAAAATTGATTAAATGTCTATGAGCACGGTGAAGATCTATCGGCTAGTGATGTCAAGTTAAATTGGAGTTTAGTATATGACTTTCTTCCTTTGTCGGTCTGTACTAAGAATTGAAACCCTTGAGGCTATTAAAAGTTGATATCGGCAGATTGCCAAAAAGCAAACAAACAAACAAACAAACAAACAAACAAACAAACAAACAAACAAACAAACAAACAAACAAACAAACCACGAAGAAGAAATAGATCTATAGGGCAGGTATAATGGCAATAAACTATTTCGTCAAATAATTGTTAGCTTAAAAATTGGCAATCGACTCAGGTTAGCATCAAAACACAATTTTTTTTTTGTAAATATTTACAGCTATACTTGGATGCATGTTTAACACTTTATACACCAACGGGAAGTTCTTTCTGCAATTGTAGTACAAGATGGCAGTATAAAAGCTTATTTCTCGGGAAGCTTGCCAAAGACAAGTTTACAAGACGATGTAAAGCAAAGATGGAGGCTTGGAACATTGAAACTCGTCTTGCTTGCGTATAAAAAGAAATAGGCATGGTGTGTGCTACTGCAATTCATTTATTTAACCACTTAAAATTTGGATAATATAATGAATTCGGATAATATTAAAAGTAAAATTATATACGAGCATTTAATAAATTCTCATTTGGTTTTTAATCCAGAAACGTACTTTTATGGTTGGTTGTTTTTCAGATTATCTGGCGCCGTCAGCAACACGAGGGCTATAATGCGCCGAAACATTCGTCATTAGACATGCCAACATATATTTACAAACACCCATGCCTAATACGGGACTCGAACCCGCAACCTCGTGGTCTAGAAGCTAGCACGCTAACCACTACACCGTTTGGTCGGCGAAACGTACTTTTGAAAGACAATTCTATTAAGAATAAAACATGGACACTGAACATAACTTGCAAGTAAACGCATTATATATTATTATTAATATGCGCTATTTACTACTAAATAATATAGTAAATATATTAACTAAATAAATAAATGGATTAAAGATTCATTTATTTAATTAAATATTAATTAATTTAATTAAGGATTAATTAATTTACATAAAAATTAATTATTGTAAAGATGAATTAATTTAGTTCAAGATTCGAATTCCCCAAACACTTCAAAATTCTGAAATTAATTAATTGAATTAAATATTAATTAATTTACTTAAAGGCTCGAATTACTCAGACACGTTAAAATTTAAAAATGAATGAATTTAATTAAAGATGAATTAGTTTAAAAATTCCAATTTCACAGACACTTTAATATTTTAAATAAGTATAGATAACAGACATCTTGCTATTGCTTGACCTTTATGTTAGAATTCTTGATAGATGACTTGAAACATAATAAAAAAAAAAAAAAATGCTAACTAGTATCGATTATTTATATCGAATACGTAAGAAAAACTTGCGCTCAGGATAATTGCACTGTACCTCTTTTTAATTGCTATTCTTTTTATACCCAATTGATTTTACCCTGTTTTATAGCGATTTTTTTTTACGGTTGAAATGCTGCAATATTAACGGTAAAAGTATTGATCTATCTACTTAAAAATAAATTATAATTTTTTTTGAGAATTTCACTAACAAAAAACTTGACAATCAGTGAAGCTTTTTTTTAAAAAAAAGTAATCTTCAACTAAAATTAAGCTAAAATTAAAAGGCTTAATCTCCCATTAGTCAGAGCATAAATTTTTCCTCTTCTTGCATTTAGTCAAGGGCAATGGCGTTTAGTTACTAATTAATATTCGGCAACTAATTCCTAAGTAATATGGAATTCTTAATGGAAACGCTTATATTAATCAAGAGAAAATAAAAACCTTACATTTTGATTCCATATGATATTTTTCTCATTTATGAGGTGAAATAGATGTATTTTTGAAAGCTGAAGTCTTAAGAAAAAATATAAATTAAAAAGTCTTTTCTTTTGGTGATGTAGTCTCATTAAAATCAAATTCATGGAAGAGTTTTCAAGTAAGATTTCATTTAAGTAAGTTGGAATAACAGTTTTGTTCGGATCATGCTTAGTTGGTTTGAAAAAAGATAAAATGGCAAAAAATATCACATACTTTCCTCGCTTTTTAATATTTTTTGAAATTATTTATTTGATGTTTACTTTGTTTGTAGAGTTAGTTATTGTTGTCGAATATTCTTGTAATAGTTAAGTATCTATAGAAGGAATGGTTGTATTAAAAATTAAAAATGAAGATGGCTAAAAAAGATTTTCTTCTTCTTAAGATTAAATGTCAGAAGTATGTATTAGTTTTTACTAATGTTGAAAAATAGGACAAATCTCATATAATTGCCAATAAACAGTCTCTCGAAAGTTACCTTTGATCATTTTTGCGCAATAGCATTAAAGTTAAAGCTTAAATATAAAGTTCAATATAAATTTTCCTTTCTATTTTAAATACAAACAAATCGAAATTTTTTCAGAATATTTACTGTTAGGAATCGACAGATAATTAAAAGTCTCTAAAAATTCAGAAATCTAAAAGCATATAGAAGCAATCTATATGTTTATTTAAGTAGTAGAAGTAGGTTTTTTTTTTTTAATTATAGTCAGTAGATTTTTATATAACTTTAAAAGTTATTCTTTTTTTATTTAAATGTCAGAGTTAATAGTTTTTTTAATTTTAATTTCTATTTTAGAAGCCTTTTTAAATTTTAATTTTAAATTTATTAGTTTTTTTTTAAATTTACATTTCAGAGCCAGATAGTTTTTTTTAAATTTAAATTTAGACTCAGTTGTAACTAGTTTTAGTTATTTAAATTTCAGAGTTTGTAGTTTTTTATATTTAAATTTCAAAATTAGGTAGTTTTTAGTTATTTTAATTTTTGATAATTTTTTTTTTCAACTTAAATTTCAGTGTGTTTTTTTTTACTTAAATTTCAATGTTATGCAGTTTTTTAATTTAAATTTCAGAGTTGATTAATTTTTTGAATTTAAATGTCAGACTTAGTAGTTTTATTTATTTAAATTTCTTCGTAGTTTTTTATTAAATTTCATAGAAATCAATTATCTCTCTGCATACCTACTTATAAAATGCCACACTTTAAAAGAAAGTTATTCACTAACATGTTCTAATTATTTGTTGGGACGAATTTATTTTGAATTTAATTTAAACTATTCTTCAGAACAACAATATTGTTCGATTTTCAAGCGCTTTACGAGACACATACGAATGTCAGATGACATTCCAAATCATTTTAGCACTGCTAATCATCTCAGACAATCTCGCATAGGTCTGGAGTCCGTGTTTTCTCCCACTAGTAATGCAAAATGCGGTTCAGTTTCTCCTTGACCTCTCAGCTTCTTTATACACATATTTATCTAACCATGATCGCAATATAGTCGAATCTATCGAAATTGAACGAAGGGGAGTTGGTACTCTCTGTACCGGTGATGGTAATTTGGCATATTTCATGTACCTTTTTCTCAGAAAGTATTTGACATAGATGGCTATTTTTTTCAATTCATTTAGCAGACACTTGTTATTCTACTGAAGTTAGCTTTTGATTGTAATTCATTTACAGTAAAACCCCGATTATCCGAGCCCCGGTTATCCGAGTTTCCGCTTTAACCAAGCCAGATAATATTTCTTGAATTTTTTTTTTACCCCTGATATTTTCCTTTGTCAAAACTAGTACCGAAAAAAATTGGTACTTGATCTCTCAAACACTCAAGAAAACAAAATGTTTACATTCCTTTTCATTGTATGACACTGATCCTCCTATCGCGTCGCTCAAGGTCTTAAGGCTTAAGTAAGAGAACTCTTTAAGCATTACTATATATTAATTGCATGTGGTTTACCTATAGTATAACATTTGTACTTGTCAAAACATACATTTAAACCGATACGATTTATTTTATTTTTAATTTTCGCTTTAACCGAGTTTTTTGGTTATCCGAGTTGGTCTTGGTCCACATTAACTCGGATAATCAGGACTCTACTGTACTTTTTTTTTTAAAATGAATTTTCGTGAAAGTCACTCAAATTTGTTAAAAATCATAAGATTTTTTTTTCGCCGAAATAATTCAAAACAAAAAATATTTAAAAAAATATTTTAAAATATTATTTAAAATATTTTTAAAAACAATAACAAAATCTTTCTTCCGTACATACAGGTACATGAAAGGAATATGTGGTAAAACTTTTTAGGAAGATTGTGCTGTTTCTGAGAAAAAAAGTACATGAATAACGAAAAAAATGTATTTAAAAAAACTTTACGAACACTAACAGTTACCAATTTAGTTTTCAAAAAATTATTTAAAATACTTCTCGTTGAGGTATTATTACAAATGAGGTATCCTTTTAAAGGGGAGAATTTATAGTTTGGTAAACAATTATAAATTCAAAATCGATTATTTACAAATTTTAGCGTACCATCCTGAAATCTGCTAAAATCGACATCCTTCTTGCATCGAGCTCCATCTCGATGCCTAAGTGGGAGGGGAGAGGGGGGGGGGGAAGAGAAAGGTGGTGCTGGCATCTCAACGCTCCCATTAACCCCCTCCATTAATCGAACAAACCCTTTCTAACATCGGCCACTTTTCAAGTTGCATTTTCCCCCAAGTGCTTCCTTTCTCCGCTTGATTTGTAAAGATAGACGGAAAAGTGAAATACGGAAAAAGGGTTACTTCGAACATCAGGGGGTGCGCCACAAAAATTTATCGTTTGACGTGACTGGATTCGATATACCTGGATGCACCGTCCAGGGTCCCCGCTCTGGTGGTACAACTCGAAAAGGAAAATTTAGAGGAATGTATTCTCTCTCTCCCCCCCCCCCTTTGTTTGTGTTTATTGTGGCACAAGGAGGCGGGATTGGGAGTTTTGTTTGCGTGTATTGGGAGAAATAGGGTTTTGTAATTCCCTAGAGTGGGCCGATAAATTTGGGTTTTTGGAAGGTATGGAAAGGGTTTTTGAAAGGGAAGGGGGGGGGGGGGCAAGAAACGATAAAGGAGGAAAGATTGTAGGGGTACGATTTGTGGCTTTAGGGTTTGGACGGGTCGCTAGGTGGGGAGCGTGGTGGAATATAAATGGGTATGGTATTTTGTATGTAGTTGCGTTTGCGTTCTGCGTAGGGGTTTGTATTGAGTGTTGAAATTGTGTTTGTATTTAGGGAAGGTGTACTAGAAGACAGGTTTACTTGACCCTAGTGAATACGTTGTAGGATGGCTCCTTCCGCTTTAAAAATATAGTTCGAGGAAAAACACAACTTTTATTGTAATATTATAATTATTGTAATAATTTAATATTATTGTAATAAAACCTGCGCAAGTAGTTTTTGCATTAAACTTTAATATCAGTTCATAACTAAAAGGAAAATAAGAGCTTTCAAGTTTAAATTTCAATTAATATTTTACTTTTTACTTTCAATTACCCACATGTATTTATACATAAGGTAATAAACACAGGGTAATAAGTACAGGTTTTTCCTGTATTTTTCCATGTTTTGGAACACCCTGATTTCAAAAAAGTGATCAATAAAAAATGTCTGTCTCTCTGTGTATGTGTGTATGTAGTCAGTATAACTCCCGAACAAATTGACCTACGATGTTCAAATTTGGTATGAGGGTTAGTGGCGGCCATGATATTACCATTAAGGTTTTTGTCAAAATCGCGCATGCGCATAAATTAGCTGCCATTGAAAAAATCCTGTTTTTCAATGATTGCTAAGAAACGGCTCTAATGATTTTGATAAAAATCGCTGTGGTAATGCCTCTTAAGTTGTTCTAAACATCCCCATCACCGAAATTTCCCGTAAAAGCGTTTAAATGGCGTAAAAAGTTGAAAAACGAATGCCTTCAACACAGAGTTCTCTTTCCTTGAGCATCAACGATCATTTTTTCATCTCTGGCCAGTTTCACTTACAAGAAAGGAAAGTATAAGGATTATCTAAAAGTATATAGCCAAAATCACCATTTTAATGATTTTTTTTAAAGATCCATACAAGAATTATTGCAAAAAATATCGCCAGACTGGCCATTTATTCTAAATGGAGGATGAAAATATACAAATGGTAAATGACACAAATCCAAGTCAGTATTATAGTGTAATTGAAAGTTGTGCGATGTTCCACACCCCTAGTTTAACTACGTATACTATTAGAGTTTTTTTTTTAATGAGGAAAACAGTAGAAACTACCCATAGGGGAATAAGATGGGACTTTAACACATTTCTTGAGGACTTGGACTTGGCGGATGATATTGTTCTGATGTCATCCAGATTCCAAGATATACAGGAGAAAACTGGTCACCTTGAAGAAAATGCCAAAAAAGTTGGTTTGGCAATAAATGAAAATAAAACCAAAGTAATGAAAATAAACAGCAATAATAGGTCAAAAGTAATCATTAACTCCAATGAAATTGAAGAAACAGATAGGTTTACATACCTTGGTTTCATAGTAGACTCACTGGGTGGAACGGATGAAGACATCAAATGTAGGATTAAAAAAGCTCAAAATGCTTTTTAAAGTATGGAAGTCATCAAACTTAAACATTTCTCTTAAATTAAAAATTTATAATGCAATAGTAAAGTCAATACTACTATATGGCAGTGAAACTTGGAAAATCACAAAGCAACAGGAAAATAAATTGAACGCATTCCATACTAAATGTTTAAGAAAAATTCTGAAAATTTATTGGCCGCAAAAAATTTCAAATCGTGATTTATATATCAAAACAGCAGATAAACCCTTAATCAATGACCTAAAGAGAAAAAGATGGCATTGGGTCTGCCATGTTCTTAGAAGGGACCCCAAATCCAATGAACGAATCGCCCTAACATGGTCTGACGGTAAAAGGAAGAGAGGACGACCAAGACTGACGTGGAGGCGAATGATCTTGAAGGAAAGAGACAATCTCGGTTGGCCAAGCTGGGCTGTTGCCAGGGAGGCCGCGCTGAACAGGAGGGACTGGGTTTCGACAATTGCGGCCTCATGCGCCTACAAGGCGTGAAGAGACTCAAGGCAAGGCACTATTAGAGTTTTAACGAATCTGCCACACATCGTTCCATTCAGCCAATCAAGGCATAGTAAAACCGGTTTACTCATCGTGTTAGCGTACTCAGTGAGCTCAAGTAAGCTTGTATCAATGTATAAATGCACTGAAATGTGCATGCGTTCTCTAGGGGCTGGTTGGTTTGTACACTCAACGACTTATTTTTATGCACAATGACGGCTATTGATGCCGGGACCTACAACTTAACGTCGATTCCGAACCACGACGAATATCCATGTCCAACCCAGGATTCGAACCCGGCACCTTTGGCATGCGAAGCCAGAGCGCTTTAACCACACAGTCATCAGGTGGACCGGTCTCTAGGGAACTTTTGGGACACCAAAAATTATTTTTATGTTTTTTTTTTATAAATATGTTGAATTGTTTGTATTAAAATAATAAGTAATTTTAAATTTTACTTATATGTTATTTTTTCTTTAAAAAAATTAAAATTTTCATTGGAACTCAAACCGTATCCTTATTACAAAAGTGACACAATTCAAAATTATTTATTACCCTGGTCCTTAAGCCCAAGGGTACTGTTTTTAATTGGGCAAAAGTGTGGTCTGGAGTCCGTCCCCACTTAATGTTTGGGCATGCGCATGGAAGGTATTGTGCGGGCATGAGCCTTCTCCACCCTGCCTGTATAAAAAGAGATGTATACTGATGTTGTTTAGTTGTATTGATGTATATCTATGTTTTATGAAACTCAAATAAAAAACCTTTGCAATAGGTATGGACTTACCACTTATTTTAAATATATCGGTCTGCCGGGCCAAAAATGGCCGAAACTGTACAAAAATCGACTTTGAATGAGTTGAACTAAATCCGAAAGCCAAATATGTCAAAACGTGCCAAATTATGAGCATGCTTATTTATTCGGTAACCTATCGCTCTTTAATTTTCAATAAAAAAGGGGAGCAGGCGATTTCATATATTTGCATCGTTTATAAGTGAACCAAATTGGTTATCCTCATTGATGTTCACATGTTCATCAGTGATGTAATATTTATTGCCAACTTGGCGAACTCACAAATGGCAGGAAAGTATATTCGTAATCAACTAGCATTTTTCTAGATTGAAATATAAATTCAAAATGTTGTTCGATAGGGTAAACTTGCAGTGGCCTCTCAATCTATGAATATAATATTTTCCTTATAGTCCGAGAGGCGACTGCAATTTTTGGACCCCATCGAACATCATTCTGAATTTTTTATAGAAATTGGAAAAAAGTGAGTGGATTACGAATCCACTGGTCTGCCGTGGCAAAAATGGCCGAAACTGTACAAAGATCGACTTGGAATGAGTTGAACTAAAATCCGATTGCCAAATATGTCATAACTTGCCAAAAAGAGAACCAACTTTTTCGTCTGGAAACCCACTGCAATTTGATTTTCAATGAGAAAAAGCGCAAACGATTTCTGATCTCTGGCTCGGAAAACTTGCATCTTTTAAAAGCATGCCAATTTGGCGGCATCAGTTACATCATCAGTGACGTAATGTTTATTGTCAATTTGGCTCATTTGTGAAAGATGCAAGTAGGCCATAGCCACACATCCGAATCGTCTGCAACCTTCTTAATTAAAAATTAAAGAGTGAGGGTTACCAAATTAAAAAAAAAAAAAATGCTCATTATTTGGCCAGTTATGGCGCATTTGGCAATTGGATTTAGTTCAACTTATTAAAAGTCGATTTTTGACCAGTTTCGGCCATTTTTTGCCACGGCGGACCAGTGTATTCGTAATCTATTCACTTTTCTCCAACCTCTATAAAAAATTCAGAATGATGTTCGTTGGGGTCCAAAAAAATTGCAGTCGCCTCTCAGTCTATTAGAAGAACTAACCTTTAGCTCTGAAATATAATGCTTTCCTTAATTCTCCTTAGACTAACATAGCGTCTTACTTCTTCCAAGACCAAAGAAGAAAAATACTTTTAGCGTAACTAACTTGTGTGCCAATGAATAATGCATTGTGTTTTCTTTGGCCAGGTGCTATTGCCCTGCGTCTCCAGCGGGGTGAGTGCTGCAGTGGGGGCCTCCTACAATTTTATGGCCCCGCTCTCCTTGAAGATGCTGGAGGCTGTCAAGAAGGGAGATCTAGAGAAGGCGAGGAAGATACAGGTAAGGAGAGAAGTTTCTTTACCTGTTTTCTTCGAAATGCAGAACTAAAAATAGGTCTGGCCAGGGCCTGATCATGACAAGCTGTGGTCCAAGGCCCAGACACTTTCGGGGGCCCCTTTTTGAAACGCGAGATTTATTTGAAATGAGCTTGATACATGAATTAGCATTAAATATAGAAGAAGTTGATAAATTAATGTTAATATTGTTTTTTAATTTTTTTTTTTTTATCTTAAATAAATTTAAAAAATCAAATGTATGAGTCAAAAGAGGAAATTTTTGTGTTCTGTATAGCATTGCATTTCACGATCAGTATTCATACAACAATATCTGCAGCATTATTCACAACTTTAGAGTCGACATTCGCTGATCTTGCATTAAATTCACCAAGACTTCCTTCCAATTTTTCTCTCTATCTTTCAAAAAAGCTTGTTTTTTACTCTTTTAAATGGTTTGTTTAATAAATACACTCAGAGACACTAAAGACTGTCTAAGATCAATAACACAAAATGATTTTTATGTAAGAAATTCTTTAATACAGATATATTATATTCACATAGCCATTCGGAAAAATATTTATAGGTTTACAGTCAATTTCGGGGCCTTCTAAAATCATGGACTCAAGGCCTAGGGCCTTGTGGGCCTAAGCGATAATCAGGGCCGGGGTCTGGTTAAGAAAACGAGGTTGCCCTTTTTGCCGTGACCCCTCCCCACTTGGGTGGGCGCCTGCATAATTGGAGACAGTTTTTAAATTGGTAATTAGCAATAACTCGGGTTATACAGTTTGAGATACTCTATATCAGCAGTATAAGAGTACAAACTAATAGTCCAAGAGGCGACTGCAATTTTTGGATCCCATCGAACATCATTCTGAATTTTTAATAAAAATTGGAGAAAAGTGAGTAGATTACTAATCCACTGGTCTGCCGTAGCAAAAATGGCCGAAACTGATCAAAAATTGACTTGGAATGAGTTGAACTAAAATTCGATTGCCAAATATGTCATAACTTGCCAAAAAGAGAACAAACTTTTTCCTCTGGCAACCCTCACTCTTCAATTTTCAATTAAGAAGGATGCAGACGATTCAGATACCTGGCGACAGCTTTCTTGTATCTTTTAAAAGTAAGCCAAATTGGCGACATCAGTTACGTCATTAGTGACGTAATGTTTATTGCCAATTTGGCTCATTTTAAAAAGATGAAAGAAAGCCGTCGCCAGGTATCTGAATCGTCTGCATCCTTCTTAATTGAAAATTAAAGAGTAAGGGTTACCAAATAAAAAAAAAATACTCATTATTTGGCAAGCTATGGCGAATTTGGCAATTGGATTTAGTTCAACTTATGAAAAGTCTATTTTTGATCAGTTTCGGCCATTTTTGCCACGGCAGACCAGTGGATTCGTAATCTACTCACTTTTCTCCAATTTCTATAAAAAATTCAGAATGATGTTCGATGGGGTCCAAAAATTGCAGTTGCCTCTTAGTCTATAAGTAATGTTAAAAATGTACCATAACACTTTGCGTTTTGATTATGAATTAAAAAAATATATTGCTCATGCATTTTGAGGTTTGGGGAGTTGCGGCGTCGAGTTTGTGATCGGAAGGTTCTGAGTTCGGTCTTGTCTCGTCAAACACCTGTGGGTGCGGTAATGGTGCTTGGTGCGCAATAAATTCCTCATGGATTCAAAGTCCTTCCGTTGAATTCTATTAATTGTCGAAAAACATATACAAGGGCGCGTGTTCTTTTGGTATTTTTCAACTTTTACTTTGTTGTTATAAAAAGTGTAATGTAAAAACCCTATTTAGACACTGACTCTTTTTTTTCTCATGTGTAAATCTTGGTTAGATTCAATCAATGAGGGTTTTTTGTTCAGAGAAAAGTTATTTTATGTCAGTCTGTAGAATGCGAATTTTTATGCGCGATATTTACGACGGTACGCAGGAGTTTTAAATAACATATTTAATAAAAACAATTTGTTTTTTTATTACAATTTTGTCTAAGTGGGATTAAATAAAATCAAAGTACAAAGAATTAATTTTCGATTTTATCTACTCGTAGTTCAAAACTAATCCAATAGATGGCGACACAAGCTGATTGTTCAGATAAAGTGTTAGGGCAAGTTGGATATGAAACTTTTTTTTTTTAATTAATAAATACGATTTTCATGATTAACAGCACATTTGATTTAGAAGAATATTTCCTTTCACTTTAGGAATTTAAACTGAATTAATAACATTGATTTGTATAATCTATACTAATATTAAATGAAGTTAGGAATTAAATGAAGTTTTATAATAATTAGATGAATTAAATGAAGTTTGGAAAGTATTTAGACTACCAGATTCTGAAATATAGATTTTTTTTTTAATATCTATATTTTTAAAATAGAATATTTTGGGAATTTTTTTTTTAAATAAATTTTTCAGCAATTGCTGAAAAACGATCTTAACGATTTTGATTAAAATCTCTGTGCTAATGCCTCTTAAAGTGTTCTAACAGTCCTCACCTCCGAAATTCCCGTAGAAATGCGATCGAAGCTTAAAAGTGGAAAAATGAGTACCTTTAACACAGAGATCTCTGTCCTTGAGCATCGCCCACAAACTATTGATTTTTTTCTGTTTCACGCACAAGAAAGGACAATATAATATCTATCGAATATCCTTTTTTTTTGCTCTTGTAAAAATTATTGCCAAAAATGTCGTTATACTGGTCATTTTCATTTAAATGAGTGAAAATATGAAAACAGTAAATAGCACTATATCAAATTTTAATGCAGTGGCCAATATGATAGTGTAATGCAAAGTTGTGCGACGAGCCACCCCCCTAGTTTTTTTAAATCATACTATTTTTTGGCTTCAAATGAAAGGTACAGGCGAGAGAATTGAAAGATATGCCCACTTATGTGGATTCATTATAAATGTTATTAACACATCATCTAACTGTGAGATAAAAACTACAAACTTCCTTAATTACACACACACACACACACACACACACACACACACACACACACACACACACACACACACACACACACACACACACACACACACACGTGTTATGCAACTGTTCAGATATATTCCTAATTCTATGGAATCATTAAATTTATCTCATACATCCATGTTGTCATCAAACCTCAAACTGAGAATGAATTATTTTTTTCGGTATATAAGCTATATATAATAATTTAATAATTTATATCTTTCTGGGGCAAATGATAGCAATATTATACCTTAGCCTAATTATAAATTTATTTTCATTAATATAAGTGGTGGCTGTAGCAGCAATACAGAAGCCGTAACCTTTAATTTTTATAAAAATCCTCAATGTTTGTCCTTTTCTTATCATTTTAAAAAATACTTCAAATCCGTTTGATTCGAATGAAACAAAATTATATTTCTTGGCTTAGATAGGTGTTTATTTTTTTTATTTCTAATGACATAGAGCAATAGGCATTTTAGTTAAACTTCTTTTTCTCGAAACTTTGTTTTTAAATTTTTACTATTAATCAAATTGCTAAGGTTTTCATGTAATCTCACCTATAATTTTTTCTATGGTAATATAGAAATGGGTTCTACAAAAGTAAGCTTTTATTTTCTTGAGTTTCAGCAAACGATTTATTTAAAAAAATTCCACAATGAATAGTATGTGAATTTTTTGCATTTTTCTGAAAACGAAATATATTTTAAAAAGAAATCAGTATATTTTCTCAAAAGTATAATTGCGTGATTTTATTTTTTTATTACCGAGATGTCACAGATTTGTTTTCTGTCGAAACATTTTAAAAAGTAAGATGAAATAGAATTTTGAATTTTCTTTTAAATGGGAAAAACTTAAAAAATTTTGTGCAAAAAGAAATTTATTCTTTTACACTATGCATGCATAACAACTAAACATCCTAAAAAGCAGTTTAGTAACTAATTATATAACCCATAAAAACAAAGTTTTTAATATAAATCTTTTATATGCATTGCCAATTTTTATATTCATTAACATATCATTCATAACACATTCATTAACATAGTGCCGTTTCTGTTGTCAGCTTGTGCTTGGTGTTTGCATCTTATTTTAAATATTATAAAAAGTATCTTTCAGCAAAATATTGGGAAAACTATTATTCATTAAAAATGAGTATGAAATAATGTATTCATATCCAAAAAACTTGTTTGTTTGTTTTGTTAAAACAATTTTGGCAATAGGAAAGAGTTTCTTCAATGATCAGTCAAATGCTATTTTAGTTCGACTGGATGACGGCAAGTTGGTTTATCAGTATTCCATAAAAACAACCTTTTAGTGACAGTGACAGCTCCCAAAATTTGATAAAATGCACTGTCTTCGATATCGAATCTATCTGCCAAGTTCCAGCCCAATTGGACAACGACAAGAGGGTTTATCAGTATTCCATAAAAACAACCTTTTAGTAACAGTGAGAGCTCCCAAAATTTGATAAAATGCACCGTCTTCGATATCGAATCTATCTGCCAAGTTCCAGCCCAATTGAACAACGACAAGAGGGTTTATCAGTATTCCATAAAAACAATCTTTTAGTGACAGTGACAGCTCCCAAAATTTGATAAAATGCACTGTCTTCGATATCGAATCTATCTGCCAAGTTCCAGCCCAATTGAACAACGATAAGAGGATTTATCAGTATTCCATAAAAACAATCTTTTAGTGACAGTGACAGCTTCCAAAATTTGATAAAATGCACTGTCTTCGATATCGAATCTATCTGCCAAGTTCCAGTCCAATTGGACAACGACAAGAGGGTTAATTATTAGGCCTCCACAGATTTACCCCGTTACCCCGTCATCGACATTCACAGCCACACATAAACAAATTCGAAGTTAATATAAAGGATTTGTTCATTGTATGGAACTTACAAAAGCTACCTCTTCAGTATCTAAGACATACTCTCCCTTTCAACATCCAGTATAATTTACAATACAATTTACGAGCAATTTGATTTGCAAGAAGCCAATAAAGAATATTCTTTTAAAAAAAAATTCCCATATCGGAATCAAGGGCGCGTTTTTTTTAAAGTGAATATCCGCTTATGGACGAACTTTTTATCAGCCCTAAGGGCCGAAACTAATGAGAATAGTTAGGGCTCGACTCTCGTCGGATGTTGCCTTTGACTTTCTGCAAACACATATTTTCTATTTTGTGCGGCCGAAATCTTCTTTCGAAATTTTATAACTTTTTTCATGTGTACCTTTAAAAGTCCATGTTACTGATTTTTATGAGTCTTGCAGTTACACTTTGATATTTTTTTTTTGGGGGGGGGGGGGGAGGGCTTGTTTCCGTTTTATTGCCTTTTAAAAATTGGTTTCTTTTTTTTTTGACTTGGTAGATTTTTTTTGCCTTGGAATCTACTTATTTTATTTGTGTTTTCCGAATTTTTCTCGTTTTGGGAAGTTTCACTTGTACTGTAGGCCTCTATCAGTGATTTTTTTTGTGTTTTTTGGAAGGAAAAGAATTATGTAGAAAAAGTGGCATTAAAAAAGAAAAGGAGATTTTCTTATTTTTTTTCTCCTTAGTTTGTCTCTAAAGTATTTTCCAGCATATCTCCAAAAATTTCCTTCACAATTTTTTTTTTATTTTTTTTTATTAGTTTATTTTGTACATAATGTTATTTTTTTTTCTCTTACACTCTCACGTCTTAATGCTCTTTTTTTCTTCTTCTCCAGCCTGTTTCGGCTTTTGACCGACTTTTCCTTTCTTATTTTTTAATAAGACGAAATACTGTGCTTAGGAGCGGTTCTTAGTAATATTTCCCATCTGTTTTAATAAAGTGCTTTTAGTTATAACCTGATGGATACCGTATAATTTTTTACCCCCAATTACCCGGATAAATTTATTTATATATTTTGAAAGATATAAAAGAAATATATTTTCATTTATTTATTTTAAATTTATTTTTGAAAATATATAAATGAATTTTTATATAAATAAGCAACTATAGATTTTCAAAGATAATTTTAATAAAGAGAAATTTTAAATTACAAAGACAAATTTATTTTTATTTTGAAAGATATAAAGAAATATATTTTTTATTAATTTATTTTGAATTTATCTTTGAAAATATATAAATTAATTCATATATAAATAAACATATAAAGATTTGTTTGCTGTAGAATTTCAAGGATAATTTTAATTAAGATTTATATATATATATATATATATATATATATATATATATATATATATATATATATAAGGATTATAAACAAATGTAAATAAACTTAATATAAAATTTTAAAGATAATTTTAATAAAAATAAATTTCAAATTACAAAGATAAATTTATTTATATATTTTAAAATATATCAAGACCAATATTTTTATTAATTTATTTAAAATTTAGAGTTGAAAATATACAAATGAATTCATATATAAATAAACATATAATTGTAAATATACTATAGATTTTCAAAGATAATTTTAATAAAGATAAATTTCAAATTACAAAGATAAATAAATTTATTATACTCTTAGTTATAGCATGAGAGACGCCGCATATTTTTTTTTTACTTTAAATTACATATAAAAATGTTTATACTTTCAAAGACAAATTTTAAATAAATATATTTTTTCATTAATTTATTTGAAATTTTTATTTGAAGATATATAAATAAACTATACATAAGTAGGCATACTAAAATAAATATATTATATATTTCCAAAACCTGTTTTAATAAAGATAAATTTCAAATTGCAAAGATAAATTTATTTATTATGTAGTTATAACTTGATGAATGGCTTATATTTTTGTTAATTCAAATTACAAAGATCTAATTATATATTTTTTCTATTTAAATATTTTAAAACTAACTAGTTATAACCCCATAAACTCAATACTATCTCTATTTATATTATAAACTATAATTTACATAAACTATAATAAATAAAGTTATTTTTGCCAATACATTCTTAAGTTGGAAATTTAACTCGCAATTACTACTTTCACTTTCTTTTAAACTACTGTCCAAAATCTAACTATGGTTTATTTCTTATATTTAAATTCTACCCAAACTAAAATTGTTTTGGAAAGTGATTTTCATTTATGTAAGAATACTAAATGAACGGAAGCGTAAGGAAGAGCCTGTTAGGAAGGGAAAAAATTAAAAAACAGTTTTCAGTGTGTGACTGCAGCAAGGCAGATCGGGTATCAGAGTTCTATTTAATCAGCGAAGGATTTTAATATTAAAATAACATTTTTCAATCAACTTTCCACAGTATTCTAATCGATTTTCATATGTAAATTTGTAATCCCTATTTAAAGTATATAATTTCTGTGAGTACCTCATGTAAATCTCTTTTATGAAATACTTGATAAATATATTTTTTTACGTACCGTAGTTTTTACTGAGAACATAATGTTTATTTCTTTAATAATTTAATATTTAACACTTTATTTACTTCAGTTAGTTTTCTCATGGAATCGTTTTAATTTAAATGCTTTGATATCCATTTGAAATCCACTTCTATGAAGTTCGTTCTTCAATTGTTGCATGGCAGCACAATCTTATGCCTTTTTATATGCAAACACATTGAACGATTTTCAATCTTCTAGACACCTAACTTATACTTATGTACTTGTATACTTATGTACTTGTATACTTATGTACTTGTCTGTAGTAAGTTTCCAAAGAAATATGAGCTCGTGCTGCCATCCAACAATTAAAGAATTAACTTTATAGAAATGGATCTCAAAGTCCCAATGGGATTCAAAGCGTTTAAATTAATACGGTTCCATGAAAAAACTGATGGATCTTATAAGTCCCCGTTAGTAAATAAAGGCTCAAACTTAAGAATAATCGGTATAATAATAGTTATTGTAAAATAAACGTTTAGTTTTATTTAAAGAAATTTCGTCTTTGTTTCTGTATGGATAAAAAATCATTTCTGCTTGAATCTAAAAATATGTACCAGGGAGGTGCACAGAGTTTATATTCCCCGCCCCCCCCCAAAAAAAAAAAATCTAAATATTAAAAATGTAGGTCAATTTAATGATGAAAGAAGGAACAAAAATTCTGTGTAACGGAAGTTTGTAACTTATCCTTCCCTCTTGAAATGCACTCGAAGTTAAATTCACCTAAAAGTCATAATTCTGCTAATTAAAGTTGCGAAAATAGAAAATGTAGACATTCTTAACTATCTTTAATTATTGACAATTACTTTTGATAAAGGAGTGTGGGATGACATTTATGTTTTGAAGTGTAATTAGAAATATCTTTTTATTGTTTCTAATGGAAGCTCCCATCTTAGAAATATTTCTTAAGCTATCTATAAATTTCCTTTAACATTATATAAACTAGTTTTTCACTTTTTTTTGAAAGATTCTAGATTGCCATCAAAAGTAAAATTTTATCTCAAAAATTAATACATATAGGATGACTTTTTTAAATATATACAGGTGGTTATCAAGATAATGGAAACGCTGGCGAATAATAGTGCCATAAAGGTTGATTGGTTGTTTTCATATTATCTGGCGCCGTCAGCAACACGAGGGATATAATGCGCCGAAACATTCGTCATTAGACTAGCCAACATACATTTACAAACACCCATGCCTAGCACGGGACTCGAACGCGCAACCTCGCGGTCTAGAAGTTAGCACGCTAACCACTATACCGTTTGGTCGGCAATAGTGCCATAAAGAATGTGCTACTTAAGCATTCAAATATAATCCTAGCTACTAGTTCTTTTTAAATATAAAAAGTATATATCATGATACGCATGGTGTAGCTTTTGTGAAGTTGTATACGTCTTGGATTTTTTTTTCAAAAACGTAAAATGTCAGGTCTCAAAGACTTTCAAAGAGGCCAAATTATAGGAAACCAACCAGCTGGAGTAACTGTGATCGAAACATTCCCGCTTTAAGGCATTTCCTAGAGGTACTGTGTCTGAAGTTATGACAGCGTACACACAACGCAGCAAGACAAGCTCGCCAAAGCAATATAGTGGACAGTAGGAGAAGCTGAGTGAAAGAGAGAGGTTTTGAAACGGATTGTAATGTCTAAAAAGAAACGAAAAATGGTACAATATTCCTCTGAACACTATTTAGCACTTGTATGATTTGATTCCCAAGCGAATCCGACCAAACGGTATAGTGTTTAGCGTGCTAGCTTATAGACCGCGAGGTTGCGGGATCGAGTCCCGTGTTGGCATGGGTGTTTGTAAATGTATGTTGGCTTGTCTAATGACGAATGTTTCGGCGCATTATAGCCCTCGTGTTGCTGACGGGGCCATATAATCTGAAAACAACCAACCAACCAACCAACCAACCAACCAACCCAAGCGAATCCAAGCTGTACTGCATATAAAAAATGGTCCCCATATTAGTAAAATACTGCTTATAAATCTAGGGAGTTTCTATTGTTTTGATAATCACCTGTATATTTTTGCATTTCTAGCATGTATTTGAGGGCATGTAAATGTTTGAACCGTACAAGTGATGGGTTGAATAAAATTACGTTGCATTAAGAATTAAAGTTAGTTTACAAAATTAATATATTCCTTTAAAGGAATCATCATACTTCGGTTAAGAAAAAAACTACGTTCCTATAGAGTTTAAATGGTCCTTTTAATAAAAAGCAAAGTCCTCATTGACTGACTCACTGATTCACTCAACACTAATTCTCCCATTTCTCATATAGTCATAATGGACAATTCCCGCATTTTTTAAAAACGAGTGAAATTAGTACATTTGTATAAAGAATTTCTTTCCGATTCCGAATATTTAAACAAAACTTCTTTAAAAAAATAAGTTGTTTAAATATTAAGAAAAGAAAATGTCCCAAAACCAGTCCGATCAAAACAGTCAACAAAATTCGTGACGTAAAGAATTCCCTGCATTTCTATGGTTATCGTGAGATTTCTGCCAAATAGCTATCGTTAAAAAAGTTGGCGTTAGTAGACCATTGCCACATTCCGTACAGGTTATTGCATGATTTGCGAGAAAATTTACAAATCTGGTTTCCGCCGCTGCATTTCAAGCCAAGATGTTTGAGATCTCTTTACGTCACGTTCAATGCCAACGAAATGAGCCGTTTTCTCGCCAACCTCTAGCAAGAAAATTTTGATCGCAAATTTAAAAAAAAAAAAAAAAAAAGAAAAAAAAAAAAAAAAAAAAAAAAATGCGGGGAATTGTCCATTCTGGAAATTGATACAAATGTCAAATTGTCAACAAGGGTTAGAATAGAAAAAATAAACTTTTCCGATATTGAATACTTAACCTTTCGGGCTCGAAAATGGGTCAAAAGTTCCAATTGAGGGATATTTCAATGTTATACTTCCAATTTAGTCACAATTCTGATATTTGATACAAATGTCAACAAGGGCACGCATAGAAAAAACCATACTATTTCAATGCCGATTAACCAAATTAGGTGTCGAAAAGGGGTCGAAATGTTCATAATGAGGAATATCCCAAAGTCCCTCTTCCAATGCAGTTAGAACTCTAACATTTAATACTAAAAGGCAAGCACAGATAAAGTAAGCTATTCCAATATCGATTAACTAATTTAAATGGGTCAAAAATGGGGTCAAAAACATGAAACGAGAGGTATTTCAATGTCCCACTTCATAAGTAGTCACATCTCTGAAATTTGGTACAAATAGTAACGAGAGAAAGCATAGAAAAAGTAAGCTATTCCGATCTCTATTAAGAGGAAGTCCTAGTAAGTATCATTCCTTTATACTCGCTATGTTACAATTCTCTAGCCCAGTACATTTAGAAACTACTTCCTATAAAAAAGTTGAAATTTGGTGAGTAGGTAATTAAAAGGATCACTTAATGAAATGACATAAATTAAAAACTCGAAAATAGCTTCTTATATATTTTACTTTATTGTTACGAATTTCTGTATATTTGTAAATATTCCGTAGTATTGATTATGTAAATAGGAAAATTTATGTACATTTCGCATAAGGCAGTGCAAGAGTTTTACTGTAATGTGTCTCTTAATGCTTGATAACAAGTTTTACAGAGATAGCGCTGGGAAGCAAGTTTTACAAGGAGCAGGGCATTTAACATTATGGTAATGGCAATCTCGCCAAATTGGCGACTAATGTTTGTAGCCAAATTTGGCGAGAAATTGCCAAATGTCGCCAAACTTGGCGACCATTTGGTGACATTTTCGGTCCCCATGTACATGTATAGGACTTTTCGACTACGATCTGGAAAGTTCTCCGAACTTCTATCTCTAGAAGATTCACGAAGGTTTGATTTCCCTATATAAGGCCGGCTGTGAGTGGAGTTAGTGGTTTTAGTTGAGTCAGTTAGTTGACTGGAGTTACTGAGTTAGCTATCCCTCAGCGAGCATTCAGAAAGTTCAAAAAGTGAACTGTATTGCATTGTCTTTTGCAGCGATTTTTAGCAGTTGTGTTGTCAAGATTCTAACTGCTGTTTTGTGCTCTATTGTTGTGTAAAGAGCTGTATTGAGTGTACTAGAACAAGAAGTTCTGGAGTTATATCGGAATAAATTTCTGCAAGTTTTGATCTGCTTTGGCTTCCAGTCAATCGAACCCAACCACGCAACATTATATTTGGAAAACTCGTGTCAATGCATATGCAATGACTCCATCCTGTTTCGCATTTTACTATTTTAATTTTCATTTTTAATAAATAGACATTAAGTAAAAACAATTTATGCAGCTTCATTAAATGATCTTTTTTATACCTTCTCGCTATATTTCATGGTTTTATACAAAGTAGTTTCTAAACGCACTGGGATAGAAGATTATAACATAGCGAGTATAGGGAATGATCCTTACTAGGAATTCTTTTTAACTAAGTTTAGAAGGCAAAAAAAAAAAAAAAAAAAAGGGGGTGGGGGGGGGGGGTGTCGAAGCAATTCAAACGAGTAATAACTTAATGTCGCACTTTCAAATTAGTGACAACTCTGAAATTTAATACCAAGAAAAATCAGATATAAAGTAAGCTATTCCCATCTTTTTTTTTAAAAACCAAGTTTAAGGAATTGAAAAACGGTCGAAACGTTGCAAACGTGGAATATTCCGTCACTTTTTCCAATGTCAATACAACTCTGAAATTCGGTACACACGTAATATACAAACATAGAAAAAGTTTTAGTGTGTGGTGCTTGTTGAATATGCAGATTGAATCTGACTCCATTTTAATAACAATACAAACTCTTTAATAACCAAACTTGACATTTAGAAATTAATATAAACAACTAACATAAAATGAAATCTCGAGATACGATACCAACATGTGAGAGTCTGCATTGGATTTTATACCACTTGAAGGGGCGTGGCTTTGCTCGACGCTGCTCGTCTAGAGTTGAGTGGTATCATTGCCTTATTTAGTAAAGTGCCGCACCGCCACAAATTAAAATATTCTCATCTCAAGTAACCAACTTTAAGGGAATTATAAAAGGTCCAACATGTCAAAGGAGAGATATTTAAATGTCCCATTTTCAATGTAGTCAAACTCAGAAATTTGGTACACATCGACCAACAAGAATAAGAATAGAAAAAGTAGGATATTCTGATATCTACTAACCAATTTTAATTTCTTGAAATGGAGTTAAACGTATGAAACGTTGAACTTATGAATGTATTTTTATCGTTTAAATGTCCGTTCTGGATTTGAAAGAGAAATATCAATAAGACAAACATTGTATTCCTTTATTTAAAAAAAAAAAAAAAAAAAAAAAAAAATCGAAAATCTGATATTATCCTGATGTTATTGGTTGAAAGAAAAAGTAAGTTAAAGTGATTCTACAGAGTAATTTATGTTAATTATGATTGCTTAAAAGTTATTGTTATGTAGAATAAAAACATAATTTTCTACGTCTTGTTCAATTATATTATTTACGTCACATAGAAGGAATATGTTTTCACAGAGTTAAAGAAATATATCTTTGCAAACAAGAAAACAGTTGTAATGATTTATTGAATAGAATTTGAAACATTTGTTATTCAAAATGTTGTTTCACATTGTTGTTGATAAGCAATTTATTTGAAAAAAAAAAAAAAAAAAAAAAAAAAAAAAAAAAAAACCTGTAGAAATATTTTCTTAGATACGATAAATGTTTATTCTCGCTCGCTTTTCTAAAAACTGTTTTGTCTGCTGCTAAATATTAACAAACTTGAAGTTATTCTCAGTACCTTAAACAATGCATTGTAATTACTCACGATTGTACAGGAGTTTATTAATTTTTACCAAAATAGATTTATTGAATGTAAGTTTTTCCTCAACATTTTATGAAAGCTGCAGTTTTTTTAAAGGGTTACGAATAATGAAATGTAAAATGTTTGAAAGAGATATTATTAAATAATTTTGTTTTCAGTTTATACTAGCAATTGTGTTACAAGTGAGAATAATAGGGAATAATAATAAAGCGAAAATTAAATTAAGTTAAAAGTAAATTAATAAAAATAGTTTGCAGCTTAGTTTTTGAACACGATATGTTTTTAATTAAAATTTCATGCATCCATATTATTTCTCTGAAATTAAACGAAATATGCTTTTAGTTCAAATTTAAATAGTTTTTAGTAGTATAGCTAGAGTTATAAATGTGAAAGTTTAGTTTATTAAACAATTTATACATTTTTGATAAACCAATCGGTAGTTAGTATTATCCCGTCAACCTTTGGCGAACTTAGCTTCACTATGAACCAGTCATCCGTTCCCACCGACCGTTTCGACGGAGGGAAATCCGTTTGGCGAAATTTTTGTACCACTAACTGTCGATGGGATAATATGTAAGTATCGAATAACCTTTAATCATTAGAGATTAACTACAATGTTTTGTAATTTTAACTTCATCACTACATTAACTTTTGAGCGAAGGTTATAGAAAAGCTTCTGTCTTCCTATTTAAAATCAACGTTCACTTACAAAACTATAAATGATACAGTAAGATGCAATATGTTAAATTTAAGGTCTAATTAAGATGGGCCATCTAGATCAAATTCAACAAGGAAGTTTGGATCGGAAATTGCCACTGAAAGCCAATTACTAATTTCTAAAGCTAAAATTATAAACGCATTTATCTGTTTGAGGGCATCGTAATATTAATAGATGTTTTATGAGGAAGGGGTAAAGGTGAAATGGAATGTAGAGGCTTTTCAAGCAATTAGCAGTTTTATTCGTTCCATCGGTTACAAATAGGCTGTTAAACCTAATCTAGAGGAGGCTCCGCTCCTTCGTTCCTCTTGGTGATGAAGTCGCCGCTAGGATATAGATACATAATACAAAGTGAGACCGAAAAGTAAGGTGACTGATGTCATACTAATCGCTGTATTAAATATTTGCAGATAAACACATCACTGTCCTTCAAAGTAGTTCCCGCCGTCTACAATACACTTCTGACAACGTTCATACAAGTTCTTGAAACTTCTGAAAAAATCCTCCTTTGAGACTGTCTTAAGTTCCTTGGTAACAGCAGCTTGAATGTCTGAGATGCTTGAAAATCGGTTTCCCTTCAGTGCCAATTTCAGTTGTGGAAAGAGAGGGAATAAGGAGGGCGTAATACTGTAATATTAGTGTTACACCCTCCTTATTCCCCATATCTAGCACCAGCAGATTTGTTCCTCTTTCCGCGACTGACATTGGCACTGAAGGCGAACCAATTTTCAAGCATCTCATCCGAAGCTGTTGTTACCAAGGAACTTAAGACAGTCTCAAAGGAGGATTTTTTCAGAAGTTTCAAGAACTTGTATGAACGTTGTCAGAAGTGTATTGTAGACGGCGGGAACTACTCTGAAGGACAGGGATGTATTTATCTGCAAATATATAATACAGTGATTATTATGACATCAGTTACCTTACTTTTCGGTCTCACCTTGTAGGTATAGTACATAGATTTACATAAGATCTAGCAAAAGCGTTGCAAAATTTAATTGCAAGAGTCCTTCAATAGTAAATTTGTGAGAATTCACACCTTGGCTTCAAATAGACATATCGGTTATAATTTCCCTCACTGAGTTTTCTACTAACCCGCCATCATGGGGACTTTTTTTTTTGTTAATTAACTATTGGTGTGGGGCATCTCACCACTCACAATTACACTATAATATTAGTTACTACATTAAAGTTTGATTTGTGGTGTTATTTGCCACTTTTATATTTTCATTTATTTAAATAAAAATAGACGTTTTGGCGATATTTTTGGCAATAATTTCTACAGGGAAAAAAAAAAAAAAAAAAAAAAACTTGCCGAAATGGCACGATTGGCGATGTTATTCGATTACATTGACCTTTCTTGTGCGTGAAAGTGATGAAAATCAATCGTTGATGGGTGATGCTCAAGGGCAGAGAATGTGTTAAACGCACTCGTTTTTCAACTTTTTACGCCTTTATCGCACCTCTACAGGAATTTCGGAGGTGGGGAAGTTTAGAACACTTTAAGAGGCATTGGCAGAGAGATTTTAATCAAAGTCGTTCGAGCCGTTTCTTAGCAATTGTTGAAAAATATAATTTTTCATGATTTCAACCTTATTCGCATGCGCGATTTTGACGAAAACCACACAGTAAGGTTACATGTCCACCACCAACCCGCACACCAAATTTGAATATTGTAGGTCAATTTGTTCGGGAGTTATGCTGAACACGTACACACAGGATAGACAGATATTTCTTTCTTGACCACTGTTTTGAAATCAGGATGTTCCAAATTTTGAGTGAAAGTAAATGTCCCAACCGGAATGGTTTTATTTACCCATGTTTGTACTCGGATGATTAACTTGTATACAGGTATAACTAGTTTTAATTATTTATTATATTTAATTATTTTAGCTTCTGATTTATAGGCGTGTTTCTTAGGAAACGTATAAAAAGTAAAAAGTGTTGCCATGTTATTTGAAGAATGGTATTTCGATGTTTTTTCTCGTATTACTAGTTGTTTAGGTGTATCTTAACGTAAAACATATTTTTAAATTTTTTTTTTAAAGTTTTATCTGATACTCTCAAAAGGCTATTAAAAAAAAATTATGGTAAGATAACTAATAAATAGCTTATATCTTGATCACAGACAATATTTCAAGAATATTAAAGTTAATTTTCCATTTCTTTAAGCAATTGAAAGGACGTATAAACAAAAGTTCGGAAAATATAGATTAAACTATCTTATTTTGTCATTAAAATAACTTCTGATTAAAAAAAAAAAAAAAAAAAAAAAAAAAAGTTTTTTAAAAGAAGTAATCTTATTTCATTAAGCAATTTATCGCCATCGATGTATCATCTGAAGTTACAAATTTAAATATTCAAGTCATATCTTTAGATGTGACAAACGTTAGTGTTTTGAAGCTAAAAATTACCAAAAGGGAGGGGTAACTTTAATATTAAGGCAATATTACCATTGTGCAGTAGTAGATACAAAAAATAAGAGGAAAGTAGATAAAAAAAAAAAAAGTTATGGAGGAAGAAGTGGAAATTGATTCCTCCCCCCCCCCCTCACCTCCTCCGATGGAATTTCAGTAGTTTAGTGTAAGAAATTTAATTCCAAATATTTTCAAGAGAGTTTACTGTCACCCTTGACTTTAAGGCCACGGGTATTGTTTTCAATTGATCAAAAGTGTGGTCCGTTGTCGGTCCCCACTTAATGCACCGGGAAGGCATTGTGTGGGTATGCGCCTGGTTGGTTGCTTTCAGATTATCTGGAGCCGTCAGCAACACGAGGGCTATAATGCGCCGTAACATTCGTCATTAGACAAGCCAACATACATTTACAAACATCCATGCCAATACGGGACTCTGGGCATGCGCCTGCTTGTATAGAAAGAGAGGTATGCTGATTTGGTTCAGTTGTGTTTTGATCTATCGATGCTTTATAAAACTCAATACAAAAACATCTTTGTAATGGACTTGGACATAAGGCCTAGCGTAAACTGTACATTTGCCCTAAGCCGATTTTTTTTCTTCGCTGGCTAAGAATTCGCCCTATATTACTTCTTATGTAATTTCGTGTTAATCTAATTATCTATTTACTGATTGACACTGAACATGTTCCCAGTAGCGCAACAATACTGGTCAGTATCGCTCGAAGTTGGTCGATCTCTATGTGGAACATTGAAAACCGGTCTTTGTTACAGATATTGTCCTATCTCGCCCATTTCTGGTTGGTTGGTTGTTTTCAGATTATCTGGCGCCGTCAGCAACACGAGGGCTATAATGCGCCGAAACATTCGTCATTAGATAAGCCAACATACATTTACAAACACCCATGCCTTACACGGGACTCGGAACCCGCAACCTCGCGGTCTAGAAGCTAGCATGCTAACCACTATACCGCTTGGTCGGCCGCCCATTTCTGGATAAAATATACTGGAGCAGAGTGGCCACAGAACCGGGAAAACCTGGAAATCAGGGAAATGTCAGGGAGCTTTCTGATTCTGGAAAAAATCAGGGAAATGTCAGGGAACTTTTTTAAATTTCATGAAAATTAGGGAAATTTTGTATTGTTTAAGGCACGTTCATCCATATTTTGGTGCTATTTACATGGAGATTTGTAGAAGCCATTAGAAGTTTAATGTTACGGAATAATTTAAACTTTTCATTATCAGCAAAACTATTTTTTTAAAAATTGCATATTTTCTCCTTAGTTCTATTCCTGATAAAATGTTCTATTTTATCAGGATGTCTAGAAAACCTAAGAAAATTAGGGAAATTTGAAAAAAAGTTGGCCCTAAAATCCGGGAATTTTTTAGAAATCTGTCAGGGAAATCAGGGAATTATCAGGGAACTTTTTGTCCTGAATTTTGTAGCCACCCTGTGGAGGTTTTGAAATGTCGATGTACAGTTTTAAAAATTGAAATATTTTATTCGTTATAAAAGAAGGAAGGGGGAAAAAATGCTTTGTGATGTTTTTGACACGTTTATTTAAATGATAATAATAATAATAAAAAAAATCTTGCATTTGAAACGATGCCCTCCAATTCAGTCAGAATTCGCCTATCTTCCGGGATTCCTGTTTCTGACATATGCAACTTGGGGGGCTTTGCGTTAGTCGCGTAGAAATATCGACCCCTTTAGTCTGAATTCAATAGTGTATCCAATAATGAAGGTACGGCAAATATTGGTAGTATTTACTCAAATATAAAGCGTGATTTATCCAAATTTATAAAAAAAATTTCAACAAGTAGTTGTTCGAGAGTTGGCTACAAGTTTCCCATCGAACATCATTCTGAATCCGATTGCCAAATATGACACATTTGCCAAATATGATACAATTGGCCAAATACGATACAATTTGCCAAATATGATACAATTTGCCAAATACGATACAATTTGCCAAATATGATACAATTTGCCAAATATGATACAATTTGCCAAATATGATACAATTTGCCAAATATGATACAATTTGCCAAATATGACACAATTTGCCAAATAATGATCTTTTTTTTTTGGTAACCCATCGTTATTTAACTTTCCAATTAAGAAGGTTGCAGACAAATCGTCTTTCCTGGCGATGGCTTACTTGCACCGTTTAAAAGTGAGCCAAGTTGGCAATATATATTACGACATTGATGACGTAACTGATATCGCCAAATTGGCTTACTTTTAAAAAAAAATTGCAAGTTTTCCTAGCCAGAGATCAGAAATCGTCCGCGCTCTTTCTCATTGAAAATTAAACTGCGGTGGGATACCAGACTAAAAAAGTGTTCACTTTTTGGTAAGTTATGACATATTTGGCAATCGGATTCAGTTCAACCCATTCAAAGTCGATTTTTGACCAGTTTCGGCCATTTTTGTCCCGGCAGACCAGTGAATTCGTAATTTACTCACTCTTCTCCACATTCTATAAAAAAATTCAGAATGATATTCGATGGTATACCTAAACTTGCTGTCACTTCTCAGTCTATAGTGATCACCCAAATTAAACAGTTTCTTACTGTGATGGAAATTAAGAGTTATTTTAATAACATATACTGTTTCGTGTTTCAGAATCAAGTGCTAGAGGCAGTGCTGACAATCGCAAGACATGGTAAGAGAATTTTGTAGCTTTATATGTTTCATTTACAAAGTATTTCTTAAAGGACTCTCTAAGCTCTGAAATGATCCATTTGAGAAACAGTGAGAGACAGAAAAAAAGAGATAAGTTTTACGTTGAATAGACAAGTACGGAATTTTAAATTCTCCGGTTTGCGAAAGTAGTTACAGTATTGAAATCCGAACACAGCGGAATGAGTTTTTATCATTTTTCTAATGAAAGGAAGTCATATGACCCTTTTATTGGGTAGTGTATCATAAACGGTCACTTTTTTAGAATGCAGTGGTATATGATACACAGATGGGTTTTCAGTACCCCATAATTATCAGTTTTGTGTATTGATAAATTCGTCCACATTTAAAAAAAGGGACGCATATGGATAAAATATATCCAGCCGTCATTAAATTTACTATCATCAATCAATTTTTCAAATTTCATTGATGAGAGTGATCAGAGAGTAAAAAAGAGGAAATCCGAAAATTCGTTAAAAAGCAAGCGAATACCCAAAAGTTTCGTCAAAAAAGCTTGGGGAAGGAATGCATAAAAATTCAACAAAGAAAGTATGCAGGAAGGATTATTCAATAATTTTAAAGATGCAATTAAATTTCTCCTACTATATAATAATTACATTTCAAATATTAGGAGCTTGTGAAGTAATCTGTGAGGAAAGGGGAGCTTAGAGGGAAAATCTTTTGTTTAGTCCTGACGAAAAGTCTACTTTTTGCTGGAAAAACTGTTTCAGATCAGATAAATACTGATCCTCGAAGAGAAGGAAAATGTTACATAAAAAACAAAAAAGGAGGAAATCCTCCAAGAGGAAGAAAACTCTCATCCCTGTAAATCGGAGAATTTAAAATTCCATACCTTTCTATTCAACATACAACTTGTCGCTTCTTTCTGTCTCTTAACTGTTTCGCAGTTATGTCACTTCGTAGTTACGCAATCCTTTCTGAAAGACCTTGTGTGTTTAATAGGCCAAAAATATTAATAAATCTTAAATGCTGCTGTATTTTTGTTTCTAAATGTGTAAACTAAAAGCATGGGCGTCGGGTGCAAAGGGGTGCGCTTGCACCCCTCCCCACTGGAATTTGAAAATTAAATGTTAGGTGTAGAAAAGTGGTATGGAACACTGCACCACTGGGTTATTAACAATGGTACAGAATTTTACTGCATAATGGACAATTCCCGCATTTTTTTAAAAAACGAGTGAAATTAGTTTATATTTATGAAGAATTTCTTTCTGATTCCAAATATTTAAACAAAAGCTCTTTAAAAAATTAGTTATTTAAATATTAAGAAAAGAAAATGCTCCAAAACCGAGCCAAAACCAGTCCGATCAAAACACTCAACAAAATCTGTGACGTCAAGAGATCTTTCCATTTCTATGGTTATCGTGTGGTTTCTGCCAAATAGTTGGCGTTGATTTCGTAGACCATTGCCGTACCGGTAGCCGCAATTTGCGAGAAATTTGCAAAACTCGTTGCCACTGCTGTATTTCAAGCCGAGATGTTTGGGACCTCTTTGACGTCACATTCAATTCGAGCCGAATGAATCGTTTTCTCGCCAACGTCCAAGGAAACTTTGATTGCAAATTAAAAAATTGAAAAAGCGCATTGAGCAGAAATTTTTGTGTTTATGGCCTTTTCGAAACATTTAGAATTGAATAAAAGAAAATTAAAAAAAATGTGGGAATTGTCCATTATGTTTCAACATTTCATTAGAAAATCCATTAAAAAAATTAAATTAAAAAAAAATTTAACTACCTTTCACCCCCTACCTGCACCCCTTGAAAATATTCCGGCCGTCGCCTATGTCTAAGGGCTGTTTGTCTAGATAATCAATATGTAGTTAAAAATATTTCTTAGGGGTCATCTAATAGTTTATTTATTTAAAAAATTACCCTCTATTTTTACGACGTCCTTCAATTTAAAATATTTCATGCACTTTAAAAATAGAATTTCATTGGTGTTTGTCGAAAAATACGACAAATATACGCTGAAACGTTACAAACTCGAAATTTTGTTAATTTGTTTGGGGTTTTGTCGTTTGATCTTATACAGCACACATGATTAGTTTTTAAAATTTTTTCTTCTAAACTTTTTTATCAAATGATTATGTTGGATTTTGTAAGCTCAATATCCAGAAATACTCATTTGATGAGTTTTCAACTACTCTTTCGTGCATTGTTTATGGATTTAACTAATTTCTTAAGGGGAAAAGGAGGATACTTTTTTTGTTAAAAAAATAGAAATATTTTTGTTGCCTCCCCCCCCCCCCAAAAAAAAAACTAGATATTTTTATGAAAATAATATTGTATCACATGTATTAGTGCAATAGTAACTACAACCAACTGAACTGTTAGTTTCGTATCAAAATACCTTCTATGTATTTTGAATACTAAAAATATTCTTGTTAAACTTTCAAATGAATTTTTACCAGCTTAGTGTTTTCACTATTTTACCCTGCTGTATAGGTATTTTTTCTTGAAAACTATTAATGTTTTCCACTTAGTTCTTTTTCTATTAATACGTATTGGGGCCATTTATGGTTGGTTGTTTTCAGATTATCTGGCGCCGTCAGCAACACGAGGGCTATAATGCGCCGAAACATTCATCATTAGACAAGCCAACATACAATTACAAACACCCATGCCTAACACGGGACTCGAACCCGCAACCTCGCGGTCTAGAAGCTAGCACGCTAACTGGAACCATTTATGAGAGAAACCTCAGAATTCGTCCATTCCAATAATATATACAATTGTAAAACTTAAATTATTTTTAAGTGCAGCACTTTTTATTTTCAATTACCTGAATGTTTACATAGGGTAATGAAAGTATAGCATTCAGTTAAAAAAAAGTAATTTTTTTTGCATTTTTCCACTTTTTAGAACATCCTGATTTCAATAAAATGGTTCAGAAAAAATGTCTGTCATGTGTTCGTGGTCATCATGACTCCCGAACATATTGACCTACGATGTTCAAATTTGGTTTGCTGGTTGGTGGTGACCATGGGATCTACTACAAAGGTTTTTGTCAAAATCGCGCATGCGCATAAGGTAGTCTTTGAAAAAATCATATTTTTCAGTAATTGCTATATAATGGCTAACGATTTTGATCAAAATTGCTGTGGTATTGCCTCTTAAGGTGTTCTAATCGTCCTCACCATCGAAATTCCCGTAGAAATGCGATAAAAGTTGAAAAACGAATGCCTTAAACACAGAGCTTACTGCACTTGAGCATCGCCCATCAATGATTGATTTTTTTTTCTGTTTCACGCACAAGAAAGGACAATGCAATGTCTATCGAATAACATCGTCAATTTGTCAATTTTTTTTGTCCATGTAAAAGTTAGTGCCAAAAATATCTCCAAACTGGCCATTTTTATTGGAATGAGTGCAAATATGAAAACAGTATCTAACACCATACATTTTAATGCAATGACCAATATTATAGTGTAATTGAAAGTTGTGCGATGTTCCACACCCTTTATTTTTGTGAGCGGGGAGGGGGAATTTTAAATGTTCTTTTTAAAAACATTTTTTTTTGTTCGTTTGGTTGGTTGTTTTCAGATTATCTGGCACCGTCAGCAACAGGAGGGCTATAATGCGCCGAAACATTCGTCATTTGACAAGCCAACATACATTTACAAACACCCATGCCTAACACGGGACTCGAAATCACATCCTCGTGGTCTAGAAGCTAGCAAGCTAACCACTATACCGTTTGGTCGACATGCAAGATTTTAAAAATTGCATATCAGGCCAAAGAAAGAAAAAAAAAAAATGATTTTCGTTACCCTACTTGCCTTAAAATTACAATACAAAAATTTCGACCCTAAAGTTTATATAGGCTTTTAAAAAAGTGTAATTATATAAAAAATAAACGCTTGTTAGTTCGTTAAAGCAATTAATTGATTATTGCATAATGAGCTGTTAAACCTGAAGAAAAATTATAAATACCCATTAAAATATCCAATTTCAGTAAATATCTGGGTATATCTTCAAGAGACATCGCGTACATTTAAATACACATCGGAATTTGGGCACATAATTTTCCATTGCATGAAATAGCCGAATTCAGTCCTACAGCTGATGATAGTTCCACCGATTGTGACGAAGTATAGAGCCTGTAAAGAAACGGCAAAAAACAGCTCCTCTGCCAGTAGAGGAGTCACGAAAGGTTGGCGCGAAGCACATGCCAGCAATGGACACTAAGACTTTATCCTCACGTTGTCGAATGTCTGGATGTTCAGCGCGAACAAAATTATTTTGCACTAACTGTAAAGTATCTTTATGTATCACATCCTCGCAAAATTGTTTTGCAGCCTTTCATGATTAAATTTCGCATCTGAACAATTACATTTCAGAATTTTTGCAAGCTTAAGGTACCCTCTGTACCTGTAATGTTAATTTGGCATATTTCATGTACATTTTTCTCAGAAAGTATTTGACATAGAAGCCTAATATTTTTTCAGTGCATTTAGAAGTCTACCGAAGTTAGCTTTTGATTGCGATTCATTTACTTTTTTTTAAATGAATTTTCTTGAAAGTCACTCAAATTTGTTGAAAATGACAAGTTGTTTTTGCCAAAAAAATCAAAAACAAAAATATATTTTTAAAATAACAACAAAATCTCACTTCAGTATATACAGATACGTAAAAGAAAAATGTGGTACAAAATTTGAGGAAGATAATTTGAGCAGTTTCTGAGAAAAAGGTACATGAAACTTGAAAAATGTAGTTTTGTGAATAAAGCATTTTAAAGAAAACTTTACTTACACTAATAGTTACCAATTTTGTCTTCACAAAATTATTAAAAATACTTCTATACTAAACTCCAATTTAACTTGACATCACAAAACGATAGATCTTCAAAGTGCTCATAGGCAATTAATCCATTTTAGCGGAGTGAAGACATAATTCTCGCCACACCTTATAGCCTTTTGTTCTCTACAGGGTTGTGGTTTGGCGAACATTATGCTTTCACGCCGCCAAAATGGATTAAATACCTATGAGCACTGTGACGATCTACCGTCTAGTGATGTCAAGTTAAATTGAAGTTTAGTATAGTTGAGGTATTATTACAAATGAGGTATCCTTTTAAAAAGAGAATTTAAATTTTGATAAATAATAATAAAAACTCAAAATCGATTATTTAAAAATTTTTGGGTACCAACTCTCCTTAAGGAGATAGTCATTTTTTGTCTAAGTGTACTTAAAGTGCATGGATCAGTTCTGAACTTTAAAAGTACGTTACATCGACCCAAAAGAATAATATACATAAAAATTAGCTTTAAATCATGTTTCAAATAGTTGTGGATCTCAAGAGGATATGCTTAGGATATTGATCCACAAAAATAAATATACCCAATTATTTAGCATAACTGATGGATTTTAAATCTTACACATTAATACTTCGATGATATTTTTTTCCGTATTTGCTAAATATTTTTAGCAAATATTTAGCAAATAGCTTTTCTCTATTTACATACCCTGATCTTTTTGTTCTTGCAATAGGACATTTTTTGGCCTCATTTAAATCCCTCCCCTCGAACTAAAATAAAAGTCATATTTCTGTACCGAAAACATTTCTATGTAAAAGTCGGAGTAATGGATTCATGGTAAAAAAAATGCTCGCAAAATATTTGCATTTCAAATAAAAATGTTTTCCACTTTTGACTTTCAAATCCCTTTTTCGGCAACAATCTTGTAGTCACACAGTTCTTTCCATGTGGTAAATGACTGTTATATCTCTCTCTTTTTTTCCCCCTCAGGTCAAGGCATATCCTGTTTCAAGGCAGCCATGAACATTATCGGACCCCTTGATGTTGGTCTACCCCGAGTGCCTCTGGTTCCTTTAAGTTCGGAGGCTTTGAAGAACCTCAAAGAAGATTTGAAGAAGTTGCGAGCCGAGGAATGGTCAAAGTTTTGAGGCGCAATCGAAATAAGTCAGGAAAGAATTTCCTTCAAAGTTTTTCTGAAGATTGATACTGGGATATTTTTTTTTTTTTTTTTGTAAGCTGATAGCATTCCACCCCTGGGTGTAGGATTTGTCAAAAAATGTGACCATGATGCAGGTTTTCAATTGAATCGCAAAGTTTGGAATACTTTCGTTAATATTTCATGGTATATTAATAAAATTTCTTTTACATAAAGTCGTGTCTGTTTAATTTATTTATGAAGGGACACTCTCAATAGTTGTAATGTAAAGTGTAACCTATACAGGATGTCCAGCAAAGCATTCCCTGATTTCAAAATTAAATAACTCAAAAACAAAGACAGATAGAACAATGAAGTAAAATGTATAGTTGTTTGGAAAGCTGCAAAAACCTTATACTAAATTTTCAAAATTAGTTACGAATGTTGCCAATAGGTGGCGCTGGACACTGCAGTTGTTATGAATAGAGTGCTTTGAAGATCAGAGCGATCAATCTTCGGACAGTTCCACTGTTTAAACGTGAAAGGAAGTTAACGTTGACTGCTTGCAGATGACACATTTATAACATTTTTTCTATAATTTTGCAACTACAGCACCATCTGTTGGCAACACTTGCAACTAATTTTAAAATTTCTGTTTCAGATTTTTACTGCTTTCAAAATAACTATACTTTTTGTTTCATTCTTCTATTGGTCTTTGTTTTTGAATTATTTAATTTTAAAATCAGTTAGTCCTTCACTGTACACCGTGTAACATAGAAATTCATTAAGTAAGTTAAGTTCTAGTAAGTAAGTACGTAGTTCTAAGTTACAAAACCAGTTAACCAATATATCAATAAATTTTCACATTTATTTATTAATTATAATATTATATTTAATAATAATCGTAAAATAAAATTTTTGTACTGGTTATAAATCCCTTGTTAACTTATCCTTAGAATAAAACTAGCATCTTATATAAATTAGATACTGAAATATATAGTTATTTTAGTTACAGTTTATTAAAAGGGTTACAAATAACAACTTATAAATCAATCGCTTATGACTCTTTTTCAACTACCAATGCTTTTTTGTACAAAAAGCATTAATTTAATATCTAGGTTAAAAAACAAATCACATGACAATTTAACTGAAAAAAAAAAAAAAAAGAAAAAGAAAAAAAAAAGATTTTTATCACTGCAATTATAACTTCCTGCAGAAGTTGTTAAACAAATGACTAATGTCAAGTAAAAAAAAAAAAAAAAAAAAAAAAAAAAAAAAAAAAAAACTTATTGTTTTATTGAATTTACTTATCTGCAAGGATGGTAGCTCGTTAAAAGTCATCAGAGGTGGAAAGTGATGAATTATTATTGTTCCTTTGGCAGGTTAGAATATCACATATTATTAGAAGAATATTGATTCGAGGCAGACATTTTGCAATTAAAAACTCGCGAAATTAAAAGTAGCCTTTTTAAAATGCTGATTATTTCTTAGTAGGATGATACTAACTTTTAACTTCTTCTGAACTTTTAAACTTTAATTGAAATTTATTTCGGAAATTGGATGCGTGATTGAATTGTGAAATTTGTCGATCCGGTGAATTCCTTGAAATAAAAGTGTGTGGGGGGAATCTAACTGTTAGTATTTTACGAGACAGATGTCTTAGATGATCCTAGAAGATTTTAGAAACAAAATGGCATTATAAAGAGACGATTCGCGTCGAAAAATGATTAAAAATGTTTTTTTTAATTTTTTTTTTGTATATGTTTTTACAGTAATGTTTGAAATAATTAAAAGCTATATCCGGACTTAAAAAAATATTTTCGACGTCGCCTGGGATAGAAGATGTGATGTATTTTGGTAATGTCATGTGTTTTTTTCTTTATTTGTACTAGATATGTGTGTTTTAGCACTTCTAAAACATTAGTAAAAAGTCCATTAAAAAAAAAAAAAAAAAAAAAATGCCGAGATGAGACTTTTTCGAAATTTGAAACACACGCTGAACGTAACGAAAGAATTAGATTAGATTACGAATGGACCAATACGTTAAAAAGGAAAGAATAAAATATGTGGCAAGTTTAAAGAGTGGTATCAGAAATATAAGTGACAATAAAAAGAACTGAATGTGCACGTGTGCTGATAACACAGATTAGAAACAAAATGGTAAGGATCTGATTCACTTTCCTTTACTACCTAGATAGCACATGACCCTAGCATCCTTATACATTTTAGTTAAAATGAGATTTTTCCTTGCTTCAGTGTATTTATACACTATCTGGCCATAAGTATCCGGACACCCTTTAAAAAGTGGTTCTGGCGAGTGACGCAATTTGATACGTAATTGAAAGCTATAAAAGTGTTGGTAGTGGTTTGTCAGATTGTATTTATGAGTTTGTGAGGCAATGAGTAAGTCAAAGGAGCTTAGTGAGTTTGATCGTGGCAGAATAGTGGGATGCCACCTTTGTGGGAAATCAGTTCGTGAGATTGTGGACATTCTACAGAATCCTAAATCCACTGTGAGTGATGTAATTGTGAAGTGGAAACGTCGAGGCAGTGAAACGGCAGAAAAACGAACCAGTAGGCCGAAAACACTTGGTGAACGCAGCCTCAGAACTCTGAAAAGGGTAGTGAAACAAAATCGCAAGTCCTCGTTGGTGGAAATTTCTCAGGAGTTCCAAAGTTCATCAGGCGTTAGTGTTAGCAGCAGGACTGTCCGTCGAGAGTTAAAAGACTTGGGATTCCATGGTCGTGCAGCCGCTCACAAGCCGAACATCACTCCACAGAATGCGAAGCATCGATTGCAATGGTGTAGAGCTCACCGTCATTGGACTGTGGACATGTGGAAAACTGTTCTTTGGAGTTATGAATCTCGCTTTACAGTCTGACAGTCGGATAGACGCGTCTGGGTTTGGCGGATGCCCGGCGAACGTTTTTATAGTGACTGCATTGTGCCGACTGTTAAGTTTGGTGGTGGAAGCATAATGGTGTGGGGATGTTTCTCGTGGTTTGGCCTGGGTCCGTTAGTTCCTGTGGTTGGAAACATGAACTCTGAGATGTATGTGGACATTTTGGACAATGCTGCACTCCTAACTCTATGGCAATATTTCGGGGAAGGCCCATTTCTCTTCCAGCAGGATAACTGCTCAATTCACACATCGAGGCTTGCACAGACGTGGTTTGAAGAAATGGGTGTTCTAAAACTGGACTGGCCTTCTCAAAGCCCCGATCTAAATCCCATAGAACACCTTTGGGACGAATTAGAACGCAGATTACGTAGCCAGCCAAATCGACCATCTTCACTGCAAGCACTCACTTCAGCTGTGATGGACGACTGGATGGCAATTCCTATGGTCACCTATCAAAAATTGGTGGAAAGTCTTCCCAAACGTCTGCAGGCTGTCATCGATGCAAAAGGGAGGCCAACATCATATTAATATGTGCCTCAGGACGCTCTAAGTCCATGCCACTGGGTGTCCGGATACTTTTGGCCAGATAGTGACCATAGGAACTCCTCTTCAATCTGGCAGAGACTAGCTTCCAGAGGTATAGAAACCACGCTCAAATCTTCCATGGTGCATTTTTTTTAAAGTCATGGTAATTTAACTAAAGTTTGTTTGTACGCTCAACGACCAATTTTTGTGACAATAACGGCTTGTGGAGGTTTGGTTAACCTGGTAACAGTTCAAGCTGGGAACCTCGGAGTAAAACTGTAACCCCACGGTATAGAACAGTTGGCTAACTTATATCTGTGTGCAATACTACTACGGTCGATCTTCACCGTTTGATGTTTAGTACTTACTTGAGCTTGTTAAATTGAAATAAATTCGTATTGACTAAAATCTCTCTGACGTTATTTTGGAGTTGTAAATAAATTGAGTGTGTTTCCACGATAATATCTATTATACGCGTACACCAAAGGTTAATCAGGCAAATCCTACAGCTTAACGTGGATTCCGAACCATAACGAACATCCATGCCTACCCAGGATTCGAATCCGGAATCTTTTGCATGCAAGATTAGAGCACTAACCCCACAGCTATCATATGTTGACAATTTAGCTAAAGAGATTTTAGTCTTAAATTAGAATATTTTTATACGTGTTTCTTGTAAGGTATTTTTTAAAAATTTATCTAAAAATATCAAAGACGAAGAAAAAATATTTAGTGATTTATGCTATCATGAGTTACGGCCAGAAGATTATGAAACACAGGTCTTCAAATTTTTTTTTTCCGACTGCATGAGATGTTTTTGCTAAATGTCATCTTTTCAAGTCCTCTGAATCCAAAAATGATTTCCATTTCTCTCCATCACGTACAGATTTTTCGCAAAATACAGGGTGTTTGCATGAAAAAAGCATAACACGATTAAAAAAAACACGATTTTATTACATTGAACTAAATAATATTTCTTATGATTCTTTATGCCTATGAAACCTCTTCTTTTCATCTTTAGTTTTTATTCACTTTCATCCGCTTTCCATTTTTGGCGTCCCGCTTAAGCATCCAAGAATAGTCAACTAGCATATTGGCGTCCCATTATCCTTAGTAGCGCCTCTCGAAATGAGGCTCCAGGTGACACTAGGTTTTTATTTTTTAGTCTTGACCCCAGCAATTGGGCTGCATCTTTCGAAAGGCTTAATTCTCTAACACCAAGTCATTGAACTCGCTTTGAGTTCCAATGACTTGGTGTTACAAAAACGAGTTTTTCAAGAAAACCTGACGTCATGAAATTATTTTAATATTTCCCCCGGAAATCTATAAAAAACAGTAAAAAATAAATCCCACGCAGTTTTTTGGTTTCAGAATTGTGCCATTATAAAAGCGTCTTTTTCACTAGACACGATTTTCATCTTATTTTTGTTTTGGAGTGAACCATCTAAGAAAGGAAACTTGAGTGAGACCAACTATCTGTGAAGCGATCTTTTTGATTTATCAAAATTTCCAGAAGAAGCCAGTTGGTCAATCAGAATTCAATCGTATTTAAAATATATATAACAAATGAATAACAGAATATTTATAGCGCTGAAATTTATCGCATAATAAATAATAATTAAAAATCTTGGAAATTGGACATCAGTTTGTGGAAAATAGTGGAATGGATCTATCAAAACTCTTAGAAGAAACTAGAAATCAATTGAAATGCATTCGTATTCAAAACTGAAATTTATCTCATAATAAATAATAATTACAATCTTGGAAATTATATATCAGTTTGTGGAAAATAGTGGAATAAATGTGGATCTATCAAAACTATCAGAAGAAACTAGAAATCAATTGATTGAAATGTATTTGTATTCAAAATCTAAGTAAAAAATTATAACAACTATAGTTCAAATTAATTTACATTTGGAGTTGAAATTTATATCTTGCAAACGGTCAAAATGGCAATTGGTTTGATCTATGAAATCTCTCGGAAGAAACTAGATATCAATCGGAATTCAATCGTATTTACAATCTAAATAACAAATTTATTACATCTATCGTCCAAATCAAAAATATTTATGGAGCTGAAATGTATCTCGTATTTAATTGCTTAGTGCAATCGTGGAAAATGGCGAACATTTCGATCCATCGAAACTCTTAGAGGAAAGTGGATATTAATCGGAATTCCATTTCATATGTTGAGAAAATAAACCAAATCAATCTTCTTCTAACTTCCTTAAACTCTCTCCAAATATGTATCTAATAGATAACAGGGGACAAAAAAACGAGACCTGGAGAGTTTTATTCGAGTTCTATCAACTAAATATGCCGCCCTTTCGGAAATAAAAAAAACACCCGAAAATTCAACGCAACGTCCACAATAAAGCGATCCAAAATATAAATCCTAAGATATACGTCAGAAAAGAAGAAAAGATATCGACTTCATACAAAACCCAAGAAGAAGAAGAAAAAAAAAGCATCGTCACTTTTTCGCTTTTTATCAGACACTCGAAACAACTGGAACGTAAACTTTCAAAAATTGGTTTCTTGAGCCAAAAAAATATTAAAAAAAAAAAATGAAATCGCTTCATCCGAGTACGTCACGCATATTACAGAGCAATGAAGACCCCCGTTTTATTCAGTCAAAATATTCGCATGAAAAGAGATGTGGATATCTTTGGCCATACAGAGAAAAAAAAAAGGAGGATATGGGAACTATGATTGAGTTAAGCCGTCTTTTCTCTCTTTTTTGGGAAAACCTTTCTTTGCTTAGCATATTAAAAGGAGTTAAGATGATTATTTTTGTGCGAGTTTTTCTCCGATCTCATTAGTCAGCGTAAAAAGACGATCAAAATGGAAGGCTCAGAAAAAAAGGGTAATGACTTGAGTTCAATGTGGAAAAGTGCTCTTATGATGCGTTTTAGAAATGTTAAAAAAAAAAAAAAAATCAGGCTGTTCATTTAATATTGAATTGTATATTTACGCAATTTTGATCAAAATTGATTTAGGTATTTATAACAACTAGTGAACAGCTTTGCTCCTTTAAGATTGTTTAGAGGAATTGCTTTGTATATTTACTCTAGTTTTTGATCAAAATTGATCTAAGTGTTTATAACAACTAGTGGACAGCTTTGCGCATTTAAGATTGTTTTGAGGAATTGCTTTGTATATTTACTCTAGTTTTTGATCAAAATTGATCTAAGTGTTTATAACAACTAGTGAACAGCTTTGCGCATTTAAGATTGTTTTGAGGAATTGCTTTGTATATTTACTCTAGTTTTTGATCAAAATTGATCTAAGTGTTTATAACAACTAGTGAACAGCTTTGCTCCTTTAAGATTGTTTAGAGGAATTGCTTTGTATATTTACTCTAGTTTTTGATCAAAATTGATCTAAGTGTTTATAACAACTAGTGGACAGCTTTGCGCATTTAAGATTGTTTTGAGGAATTGCTTTGTATATTTACTCTAGTTTTTGATCAAAATTGATCTAAGTGTTTATAACAACTAGTGAACAGCTTTGCGCATTTAAGATTGTTTTGAGGAATTGCTTTGTATATTTACTCTAGTTTTTGATCAAAATTGATATAAGTGTTTATAACAACTAGTGGACAGCTTTGCGCATTTAAGATTGTTTTGAGGAATTGCTTTGTATATTTACTCTAGTTTTTGATCAAAATTGATCTAAGTGTTTATAACAACTAGTGAACAGCTTTGCGCTTTTAAGATTGTTTTGAGGAATTGCTTTGTATATTTACTCTAGTTTTTGATCAAAATTGATATAAGTGTTTATAACAACTAGTGGACAGCTTTGCGCATTTAAGATTGTTTTGAGGAATTGCTTTGTATATTTACTCTAGTTTTTGATCAAAATTGATCTAAGTGTTTATAACAACTAGTGAACAGCTTTGCGCTTTTAAGATTGTTTTGAGGAATTGCTTTGTATATTTACTCTAGTTTTTGATCAAAATTGATATAAGTGTTTATAACAACTAGTGGACAGCTTTGCGCATTTAAGATTGTTTTGAGGAATTGCTTTGTATATTTACTCTAGTTTTTGATCAAAATTGATCTAAGTGTTTATAACAACTAGTGAACAGCTTTGCGCTTTTAAGATTGTTTTGAGGAATTGCTTTGTATATTTACTCTAGTTTTTGATCAAAATTGATCTAAGTGTTTATAACAACTAGTGAACAGCTTTGCGCTTTTAAGATTGTTTAGAGGAATTGCTTTGTATATTTACTCTAGTTTTTGATCAAAATTGATATAAGTGTTTATAACAACTAGTGAACAGCTTTGCGCTTTTAAGATTGTTTTGAGGAATTGCTTTGTATATTTACTCTAGTTTTTGATCAAAATTGATCTAAGTGTTTATAACAACTAGTGAACAGCTTTGCGCTTTTAAGATTGTTTTGAGGAATTGCTTTGTATATTTACTCTAGTTTTTGATCAAAATTGATCTAAGTGTTTATAACAACTAGTGAACAGCTTTGCGCTTTTAAGATTGTTTTGAGGAATTGCTTTGTATATTTACTCTAGTTTTTGATCAAAATTGATATAAGTGTTTATAACAACTAGTGGACAGCTTTGCGCATTTAAGATTGTTTTGAGGAATTGCTTTGTATATTTACTCTAGTTTTTGATCAAAATTGATCTAAGTGTTTATAACAACTAGTGAACAGCTTTGCGCTTTTAAGATTGTTTAGAGGAATTGCTTTGTATATTTACTCTAGTTTTTGATCAAAATTGATATAAGTGTTTATAACAACTAGTGAACAGCTTTGCGCTTTTAAGATTGTTTTGAGGAATTGCTTTGTATATTTACTCTAGTTTTTGATCAAAATTGATCTAAGTGTTTATAACAACTAGTGAACAGCTTTGCGCTTTTAAGATTGTTTTGAGGAATTGCTTTGTATATTTACTCTAGTTTTTGATCAAAATTGATATAAGTGTTTATAACAACTAGTGAACAGCTTTGCGCTTTTAAGATTGTTTAGAGGAATTGCTTTGTATATTTACTCTAGTTTTTGATCAAAATTGATCTAAGTGTTTATAACAACTAGTGAACAGCTTTGCGCTTTTAAGATTGTTTTGAGGAATTGCTTTGTATATTTACTCTAGTTTTTGATCAAAATTGATATAAGTGTTTATAACAACTAGTGGACAGCTTTGCGCATTTAAGATTGTTTAGAGTAATTGCTTTTTTGAATGTTGATTAGATATTCTGTTCTATTGGTGAGAGGTGTAAGATTCTTTGGCTTGGTTAGTGATCTTAATGATCTACAGGTGGTTATCAAAATAATGGAAACACCCATGAATAAACGTGACATTTAAGAAAGAGCTTAGTAAGCATTAAAATATAATCCTAACAACCAGATTTTTTTTTAATACACAAAGTATATATCATGGTACGTATGAGTGGTAGCTTTAGTAATGTAGTATACGTCTTGGATGCTTTTTCATAAGAATTTTTTTTTCCCTCACAGACTTTCAGAGGGGCTAAATTGTAGGAGCCCGACTAGCTGAAGCAACTGTGACCAAAATATTCCTGCTTTTAGGCTTTTCTAGAGGTACTGTGTCTAAAGTTATGACAGCGTACACACAACGCTGCAAGACAAGGTCGGCAAAGCAAAATAGTAGACGGTAGAAGAAGCTGAGTGAGAGAGAGCGGCAGGTTTTGAGGCGGATTGTAATGTCTAAAAGAAAGGAAGAATGGTACAATATTCCTTAGTGGCGGCCATGGGACCTACCATTAAGGGTTTCGCCAAAATCGCGCATGCGCGTAAGGTAGCTGCCATTGGAAAAATCATGTTTTTCAATGATTGCTAAATAACGGCTCTAACGATTTTGATAAAAATCGCTGTGGTAATGCCTTTTAGGTGATTCTAAACATCCCCACCTCCGAAATTCCCGTAAAAATGCTTTAATGGCGTAAAAAGTTGAAAAACGAATGACTTTAACACAGAGTTCTCTTTCCTTGAGCAAACCCCATCAACGATCGTTTTTTCTTCTCTCCTCAGTTTCACTTAAAGAAAGGGTTGGCTGTTTTCAGATTATCTGGCGCCGTCAGCAACACAAGGGCTATAATGCGCCGAAGCATTTGTCATTTGACAAGTCAACATACATTTACAAACACCCATGCCTTACACGGGACTCGAACCCGCAACCTCGCGGTCTCTTACAAGAAAGGATAATATAAGAATTATTGAAAAGTATATCGCCAAAATTTAAGTCCCCGTATAAGACATATAGCAAAAAATATCGCCAAACTGGCCATGTTTGTTAAATGAATGATGAAAATATAAAAACGATAAATGACACAAGTCCACGTCAGTATTATAGAGTAATTGAAAGCTGTGCGATGTTCTCCACCCCTATTTTTTACTAATTTTTTTTTTTAACTTCGATTGTCAAAAAAAAAAAAAAAAAAAAAAAAATTGTGCAATTATAAATAAATTCTTCGTCAGACTCGGAATTCCGAAATTGGAATTTATGAATTTTGGCTTAGAATAAAGGAAGTAAAAATTATTGTCACTAAAATACGCCCTCCAGAAATAATAAGATTAATTATAATAATTAAACGGCTGAAATGAATGGAAAGGGTTTTGGGAGTTTTCTTTTGAATTTGATTTTTTATTATGGATGAAGATGGTATTGTATACGTTTGTCTTTCTTCTTTCATTACTTAGTTACCTTACTTATTCCATCCTATCTACTTATTCAGTGTTTGATTAAATATTGATCAAGTCAATACTTCAAAAGTTACTTAAAATCCGAACATTCCACGTTTTGAATTTTGCACCTTTTCATTCACTTAAGAAATCGGGATAAATTTGGGTACGTTATTCAATAAAATTAATAAAACACGAATTTATATTATTTATAAATTAATCATAGTTTTTCTTTTCAGTACTATTAAAATAATAAAAAAATCCCCAAAAACCCAGTAAAATAAGATATTTTAATGAGGAAGTTTTATTCATAATATATAAAGATGGTGCATTAAAACTGAAATAAATTAAATGGGTAATTTGTATAAAAGTAATTAAGAAAACAAAGCCATGCTTTACAATTTTCCAGTGCAGCTTAAGGCATTTAAATTGCTGTCGATATTGTTGAGTTAATTAAACAAATAAAATGAGCTTAAAGCCATTAGAGAGGTATTGAATTTAACTTAAACCATTTTAAAAATAGATTTTTCACTTAAGGGAAATTTCCCTTTAAGATTATAAACAAACAAACCTAAGTAAAATATAAAGATTATTTGATATTATACGTTTATTATAGCTTTTCAATCGCTGATAAATGGAAAATACTTTCTAATATGAATTTCTATAAATTAAATAAAAAACATGATTTTTTTATCCCTCTATGTAAAATAACTTAATGACTTAAACTTTTGTATAGCTTCTTAAGAAAATTATTAGCATTTCTTAATTCTCGCAACAACTATACTAAACTCCAACTTAACTTGGCATCACTAAACGATAGATCTTCACCGTGCTCATAGGTAATTAATCCATTTAAGTGGAGTGAAGACATAATTCTCGCCAAACCTTATAGCCTTTTGTTCTCTACAAGGTTGTGGTTTGGCGAGCATTATGCTTTCACGTCGCCAAAATGGATTAATTACCTATGAGCACTGTGACGATCTAACGTTTAGTGATGTAAAGTTAAGTTGAAGTATAAATAGACAAATAAAACCGAAGTTTATATAACAGATTTAAAAATTAGTGTCTGGAGCTAAGATTTCCCCCTCCCAAATACATTGCATTGAGAAGTAATTAAAGAGCTGATACTATAAAAAGCTAATTTTCCCACCTTAAGTAACTTTTGGATTAAAAAGTTAAACTTCATACCTTTTAGATATTATTACGAATTTCTGTATATTTGTAAATATTTCGTAGCATTAATTATGTAAAAAGTTAAATTCATGTACACTTCGCATAAGGCAGTGCAAGAGTTCTTTACTTGGCTTCCCTGCAATATGTGTCTTATTGCTTGATAACGAGTTTTACAGAGATAACACTGGGAAGCGAGTTTTACAAAGAGCAGGGCATTTAACATTATGGTAATGGCAATTACGTCAAATTGGCGAGATAGAGCCAAGTTGGCGACGGTTTTGGCGACAAATGTGGCCAAACTTGGACTTTTTGGCCAAACTTGGCGACCATTTGGCGACATTTTCGGTCCTCATGTACATGTATAGGACTTTTCGACTACGATCTGGAAAGTCCTATAAATTTCTATCTCTAAGATTCACGAAGGATTGACTTTCCTATATAAGTTCGGCCATGAGTCCGTTAGTTGACTGGAATTACTGAGTTGAGATACTGGGTTAGCTGTATCACAGTGAGCATTCAGAGACTTCTGAAAGCGAACTGTATTGCATTGTCTTTTGCGGTGATTTGTAGCAGTTGTGAATTTTTTTTTTTTTTAACTGCTGTTTGAGATCTATTGTTGTGTAAAGAGTTATATCGGAATAAATTTCTGCAAGTTTTGATCTGCTTTGGCTTCAAATCTTTCGAACCCATCAACGCAACAATATACTACTAGATATTTAAGTCTCTTGTCAGTAAGTTGAACTTAAACTTTGCACTATTAGACATTTTGTTCTATTCAAATTATAAAATGTTCTACAGAAAATATTACGATTTGTTCATAACATTAATAAATAAGTGCTTTTTAAAATCGTTTTAGAAAAAATATTTCGTTACACTCTTTTTGTGCAACACAACAAATTGAGATAGTCCCTAAACTAAGCTGCTAAACAAGACTGCATAGCAATTTTATTCTATTGAAATATGTAAAACAATTTCGAGACCTATTGCCATAGAGTTGAGTAATTTTAAAAACCAATGTTTTAACAACTTTAATTTACTTGAACAAGAAGACGGCATACAAAATTCAAATTTTTTAAATTCTTTATAACTTCGATTTTGTGTGTATGTGGCTGGAGTGGCTGTACATGTCTCGATGGTGGGCAAATATGCGGAGGCCTAATTAACCGCCGTTGCGTAATCCAATCGGGCTGAAAGTTGGCAGATAGATTCGTTGTTGATGACAGTGCATTCTATCAAATTTTGGCGTCTGTCACTGCCACTAAAAGTTCGCTTTTATGGAATACTAATAAATCAACTTACCGTCATATTCAATCGCTCTAAAATAGACGATCATTGAAGAAACTCTTTAATGTTGCCCAAAGTGTTTCAATACATAAATAAGAAAATTGTTTTAATCAGAATAAATAAAAGATATTTTTTGATGTGACTACATTAATTCACTTTCATATTTAATGAATATATTTTGTAAAGTAGTTGACCGCATATTTTGCTGATAGAGATGTTTTTAGTACATGGTTTCTACAAAACAATCAATTGTTAGGATAACTGAAAGATACTGAACTGGTGCTGCCACGCCACCTGGTGGTAAAACTTGAATACCACTTGGAGCATAAAACTTGAATATTTTGTGGTTATTTTCATACACCAATCATATTTGTAAGTATAATATACTTTTGAAAATGAATTATTCTTTTGCAGTAACGCTGTATTTAAAATAAGACGCAAACACCAAGTTGCAATGCAAACACCGACAGAATCGGTGCCGTGTTAAGAATTGGCAATGTATGTAGTTGGTTGTTTTCAGATTATCTGTCAGCAACACGAGGGCTATAATGCGCCGAAACATTCGTCATTAGACAAGCCAACATATATTTACAAACACCCATGCCTAACACGGGACTCGGAACCCGCAACCTCGCGGTCTAGAAGATAGCACGTTAACCACTATACCGTTTGGTCGGCAGCAATGTTTGTAAATGATTAATATTTAATTTTTTTTTTATGGGTTATATTATTTTTTACAAATTTGCAATTTTAAGATTTTGCCAACAACTATTTTTCAAAAAGTCCGGAAACAAACTTGAACAGCAAGTTTTTCCCTGTCTCAAAAAATGCACAGCATTGCCCCCTATTGCACTCCTATCTTCACCCCCTTCCAACAAATAGGCCAAATAAATAGGCACCGCTGAGAAAGCCACCCAATCGCTAATAGCACTTACTCCGAAAGTTTTTCACGCTGATGCAAAGACGTGCTGGTGTAACGTCGAACCAACCACAACGTAAGTAACAGCAACCGAAAAAGCACCAGGCTCCTTCAAAAACAAAGAAAGGACTTTTCTTTTGTGCATGAAAACAAAGTTCCACCTCCCGCTTTGGCAGTTCACTTCCCAGTTGAGCCCATTAAGTGGTAATAGATCTGCAGGTAACTTAGTTTTGGCCGGAAGGGAAGGCTTATCTATAGGTCACAGTTGTTTTTATCTTCTAAGATAGAATCGAAGGGCTCTTTGCAAGGGGAGTTGTGTGGTAAGAATGAGCTAAGATTTAACTAAAGTTGGTCCTGAATTTTGCATTTGACCCTTAACTGCTGCGGTCAGGTGGTTTGACAATTTTGGTGCAAGGGCAATTCGTGGTTCATACTGCTTTCAATAAATTGGAGTACATCAATTTAAAATTTAAGAAACATATCAGAAAAATTTATATAAAAATCAACGATGAAAAGTTTTTGGAGAGGGAAGCATCCACAATAATGTAACCCATAAAAACAGAGTTTTAACCCTTTGCACTCCAGTGGCGCCTCTCAGGCGCCACACGATTGGATGCCAAACCACGAGAGGACCATTAGGTGTGATGCTGAAATTCGATGCAAGGCCAATGACTGTGTTTAGTTTCTATGAAGCAAATCCATAAACACCAGCCGAACCTAAAATGTCTCGAGTTGCTGATTCCTCCGTGCGAAAAAGGCCTGGAGTGCAAAGGGTTAATTTCTTTTTTATATGCATTGCAAATTTTATATTCATTAAGACCAGCGCCGATATTAAAAATATTTCTCTCAGCAAAATGTGCGGTGAACTACATTTCAAAATTTACTGATTAAAAATGAACGTGAACGTCATCCAATTATCGTTTATTTATTCTGATTGAAGTAATTTTTTTTATTTGTTAAAACACATTTTGGCAACATAGGAAAGAGTTTCAACAAAGATCTTTCCAATTGTTTTTTAATGTGTTTGAATGACGGCAAGTTGGTTTATTAGTATTCTGTAAAAGCGACCTTTTAGTTACAGTGACAGTAACAGCCCCCAAAATTTGATAAAAAGCATTGTCATCGACATCGAACCTATCTGCCAAATTTCAGCCCGATCGGATGACGGTAAGGGTGTTAGTTCTCAGCAGATTCCGCTCCTATCAACAAACAAGCATACAAAATTGAAGTTAATATAAAGGATTTAAAAAATGAGTCGTGGACTGTTAGATCGCATACAGCAGTTAAAGGTTAACTATGAAAAGTAGTGTAGTTTATTTTAATATTGACTACAAGAAGTATATTATGAGTTTTTAAAGTTTTTAACTTTTTCCGTTTCAGGGGAAATTTCCTCGGGCTGTATATATCAATCATATAGTCGATTGAAACTATTTGTCGCAAATGTCTTGGATATCGTAATAATAACAACCATGTATTGCATTTGCGCAATACATGGTTATTGCAAAATGATCTATACGGTTATCCCCTTGGCGACTTTTCATAATGTCGCCAAGTCCAAATGACACCAAATTACGGTTGGTTGGTTGTTTTCAGATTATCTGGCGCCGTCAGCAACACTAGGGCTACAATGCGCCGAAACATTCGTCATTAGACAAGTCAAAATACATTTACAAACACCCATGCCTAACACGGGACTCGAACCCGCAACCTCGCGGTTTAGAAGCTAGCACGCTAACCACTACACCGTTTGGTCGGCCACCAAATTACGAATGTGGGAAAATGGATGCCAAGTCGAAATATCGCTTGGCATAAAAAAAACGCGTTTTCGTAAGAAGATAAAATAACAAAAATATGTACATAAACATGAAATATGCTAAAATTCGTAAAAAATGTGTCATTCATATGCCATTTGCAACATTTAACTATTTGTAAATTAACAATAAATATCAATATTTTAGAAGATGGAAACAGATTTCAGCTTACCTTTAACTGCATTTTTGTATTCCCTTCCGCGACCCAAAATAGGTTACCAGAATCGTGTATTGGAACCGGGTTACCATATTTGGCACACAATCGCCAAAAAAAAGGGGGACCGTATAGCTCATTTTAACCTGCATGTGGATACGTAATTAATATTAAATGAAAAATAATATGATTACTGATGTGATATAAATTTTTCACAGTTAATTACGACTGGGACACTATTGTCCACATAAAGAATTTATATAAATTTTGTAAAATCTGACATTAAAAAGGCTAGTACTATTTTACAATAAGTATGGTATAAATATTGTTGTACTTAGGGGATTCTGAAATTGAAGGGAATTTGAAGGATTACAAAAAAAAAAAAAAAAAAAAAAAAAAAAAAAAAATATATATATATAAATTTTGCACTTAGAATTTTATTTACAAAACTAATACATTTACCACTTCTAAAAAAAGGTCCAGGAAAAATATATTTTCTAAAAAAACCCCATTTTCTAATTTTGCTTGAAACCTGGTTACAAGCAAACCAGTACCTTAAACAAGTACCGTGGTTAACATAACCCATAGTGGTTATCAATAAGTAGATTTCTGTGCTTAAAACCTAAGCTAAAAGACTGAGGATACACTAGCTTTGCTTTTAGAGAAAAAATTGACTATTTAATAAAAGTTAACGGCAAAAGTATGCTTAACATTGCCAGGAATAACATTACTGAACATGGAGGTTACAAGAATAAAAAGAACTCACCTGAATTTTGAGGATTGGACAGCTTTTTCAACATAAACAATATAAAAACTATGCACTTCCAACAACATCACCTGACAAAATTGTTGTCTTGAGATTCACTTCAGATCTGGTAAAGAAGGATGTACTGTTAAGGCTCAATTACATGGGGGTTGGTTTACTAGCTTCTATCCTGCGAGTACGCTAGTTGATGATGACACTAAAAGCTACCCACACGCTCACTAGTTGGTGTGTAGAAATCATGTAATGTTCTCTGGTTTTGTTCTTTGGCACCGACTTGCCGCTTTTGCATTAGCAACTCTGATGACACACTGCTAATTAACTAGCTAGCTCGTTCAAACACAGGCGAGTAGTGAGTAAAGTTGCCCGGCCTTCAATTTTTCCCCCAGCTTTTTTACTAGAAGCTAGCCTTGCTATTGATTGGATGACGCGGATTTAGTTTACTATGAACTAGTAAACTAGCCGGCTAGTATCTAGTAAACTCGTCCCGTGTAAATGATTCTTTATCTAGTAGAATTTTAACCTTTAACTGCTGCAAGCGGTCTGACAGATCACGAGTCATTTTTTGTGATCCCCTAAAATATCTCATCTTTGACTTTTATATTAATTTTTCCGATACTTTGTTACTTTAACTTTAAACTGATGTTCACCAATTTGTTTGGCGCAGTATGGACCATGTGTTGCTCTTGCCCAAAAAAACCTCAACCACAGCAGTTAAAGGTTAATAAAGTTGAAGATATTCAATGGAGGTTACCTCAGCACCACAGGGACAACTTATGTGCTTAAAATAAAGTCGTAAAATAAATTAAAACTTGTTTTTTGTGATTAGTTAATTATTTATAAAACGAATAAATATTTAACCCAGATTTTTTCACAAATTTATTATTAATCAGGTTTATTTCTTCAGTTAACTCTACAAAAACAGGGGTGGGGACATCTCATGAAGGCTACATTTCCCATACTTTGGAATTAATAATAATAATAATAAATAAATAAATATTTAAAATAAATACTGAAAACATTAAATGAAAACTTTTTTTCTACTTGATACCAATTTCCTCACTTAAAGGAATAAATATTAAGCCAGTAAAATCACAGGGACTGAAATTTCCCCTTCATTTCAGAATCGCCCACTTACTGTTAATTTACAAATATATACCAATTAAAACTTGAGTATTGTACTTTTTTAAAAATAAAGCATTTGCAATCTAAGAGTGATTCGAACTTTCTTGACTCATATTTTTATTTTCAAATCCTGTAAGAACCCTGAAAACATAAAAACACATGTAAAAATTGGACTAATTATCCAATAGGGGATGAAATCTAACCTCCACCGGGACGTATTTGTAAAATATGGCCGACATGTTTAAGCATCAAAACACGAAAACAATATTCTGGAATGAGGAGTGTTTATCTGGATATGAAAGAGGAAGGTCTTTCCGGGAGGTATTTTAAGGGGAAACTGTCCCGTATTTAAATCTATTGAAATAAATAAATTAAGTTTTCTTCAAAATAGTCTTTTAACCTTTAACTGCTGTATGCGGTCAGACAGACCGCGAGTCATTTTTTTGTGGAATGCTTTCACAGCCTAAAATATTTTATCTTTGTCTTTTATATTAATTTTTCCTATACAATGTTTCTTAAATTTTAAACTGATGTCCACCAATTTGTTTGGCGCAGTTTGGACCTCGTGTTGCTCTTGCACCAAAAACATCAAACCACCTAACCACAGCAGTTAAAGGTTAAGTAATATGGGACTGTCACAATCTTTAATTTTTTATTTTTATTTTGGAAATCAAAGATGGCGACGTGTGGAGTTTCGAACAGGAGTCCCTTCGTATGATAAGCGATGCTTTTGCCTCTGAGCCATAAGTTCAGCACAAAAAAAAAAGAGGCTTGGATTGGATAATTATTGAGTGTTAATTATTATTAGTCTCAAGGGGGTATATACCTTGTGGTTGGTCTCTAGCCTTGCTTCGTCTGTCTACCAGCTCCTGCCACTTAATAGTCTGGATTATAACAGTCACTAAAGAAATAAGACTCTTCGACTTAGAATAGGCAGGAAATTGGCACATAGTGTCTAAAAAGTATCATGGAACCCCATGTGGAAAGTGGGACTATACTAAACTTCAACTTAACTTGACATCACTAGACGATAGATCGTCACAGTACTCATAGGCATTTAATCCAATCCATTTTGGCGGCGTGAAAGCATAATGTTCGCCAAACCACAACCCTGGTAGAGAACAAAAGGCTATAAGGTTTGGCGAGAATTATGTCTTCACTCCACCAAAATGGATTATTTGCCTATGAGCACGGTGAAGATCTATCGTTAAGTGAAGTCAAGTTAAGTTGGAGTTTAGTATAGTCTTGGTTCAATGGATGCAAACAACGCTAGACAACTTGGTGGGAATTATTCTTGTGAAGGATACACAGTACCTTGACACCGCTTGTACTTTATATGGAGAGGGATTTATGCATGTGTAAGTTGCGATATATTTCAGCAAAACAATTGAAAGGCTAAGTGGATGAAGAACTAACATTTGATATTAACCTTGCCTCTCTAAAATATTTAATGACATATTTTGACTAATAAAGAGATCATGTTGCGCTTAAAAGTAAAAATGGTTCTCCCGTATTTCCCATTCGATCGTTGTCGAACTTTTTTTGCAGAAAGTTCCAACTGCCTGATTACTCGGATATTCGGTTCGGCTCTGACCAGCTTTGGCCATCCGTTGGCTTATCAATGCATCAGCTGCTCAGTAGTGGACATAAAGGGGGACATAATAGAGTACTGGTGAAATTCAAAATTACGACGCATATTTGTCTACGATAAGCACTTTATAGTGGCCGAAATAGTCGGCCAGAACTGTGTTAGCTAAACCAAAATCCTTGAGTCAAAATCTTCAAATCCCCTTCTTACACCAATTTTTTTTATTGGAAAAATGGCTAAAGTATTTAAAAAAAAGTTTTTTTTTTTTTTTCATATGAGAGAATATCGAACTGCTTCTTCTTTATTATATTTTTTTTAGAAAATGCCTTACATTTTTGTGCAGAAAAATTTGAGGTGAAAATTATTGACACAGCCCCGTTTCTTTCTTCCAGCTTAGTATCATCATTGATCCAACTTATGTCAAGAACATGCATTGTAATCTCCGAAGCGTGCTGTCAAACATCTGTAATCTGCATTAATCGCTAATTGGCTTACGTAGGAAAAAACCTCCCTCCAAGCGGCTTTTGTGTCCATCAATCATCGAATACTTTTAAGATTAAAGCAAAGAAACTTAAAGAAAGCGAAGCTTAAGGCAAATAATCCGAGAGGAGATTACAAGCTTAGGTATAGCTACCTCATCGAACATTAATATGAATTTTGTGTAGAAATGCTAGTAAATTATCAATATTTTGGTCGGTCTGGGAAAAAATGGCCGAATACTGTTCAAAAAGCGATATTGAATTAGTTGAACTAAATCCGATGGCCTAAATCCGAGGCAATGTTAAAACAGAAAATCACGCAATTCCTCAATTATGGTAATCTGACGTTATTGTAAGGTATCGATAGGAATACTTTGCTTATCATTCTCTAAATGAAATATAGTAAAAGCGTAACAGAATTTTGCCTGCTATCTTTATTAATAAATGTTACTGATTAACTAATATTTTTAGTTTCTTATCTCTCAGATGTGGAAAATACTGCATTCCTCCAAAAATCAACACCGATTACAAAAGTGTTAAAATCTCGATAGTGAATATCTATCCGTGTCTTTTATTTATGACTGTAAAAATTGTACTTATGAAAATACTGAATCAATTTTAATGAAACTAGAAAGGATTATGCGATCAGGTTTCAATTGAACCCGAACAAAATTTGAAGCAATTGCTGATAAATTATCTGGAAGCTCCGAAGTTTTTTTTTTTTTTTTTTTTGGCCGACCAAACGGTACAGTGGTTAGCGTGCTATCTTCTAGACCGCGAGATTGCTGGTTCGAGTCACGTGTTTGGCATGGATGTTTGTAAATGTATGTTGCCTTGTCTAATGACGAATGTTCGGAGCATTATAGCCATCGTGTTGTTGACGGCGCCAGATAATCTGAAAACAACCGATCGAAGATTTTTTTTGGACGTTTTAGCATGATACTAATGAACTATGGTTATCTAACACATCATATAACAATAGAGATAAAATGTTAAATTTAGAGTTTTAACTCTTGGTTAGGCGCGCTACCTTTTGTCTCGCAGTTACCCTAATAGCACACATCCTCCCAGGGAGGTCCCTAGGAAGTCCCCAGTCATCCCCGGGACTACGAATGACTTCCCAGGGACCTCCCTGGGAGGATGTGTGCTATTAGGGTAGTCGCGTGGGGGACAAATGTCCCCCAAATTAAAAATTTCGTGTGTATACCTTTAAATTCGTGACCAAACATCAAAGTAAGTGGATATTTTAATTAAAAACGCCACATTATTGAACAAAATAAAGTAAAAATTAAAAAGTAGTTTTAAGATACCTTAAAAAAAAAAAAAAAAAAAGAATGTATGAAGTTTGATCATGGGCTGTCATTTATTGAGAGATGGGTTTTGTGGGCGACATTTGTCAACCGAGCAATTAACCAAGGGTTATTCTTAATGAAATCGGAGAATACTTTATTAGTTCTTTTGAAATTAGTGATTCAACCGGAGAGAGTGAGTTTGACAGAACTTATTCTGACACATTTTGAAAAGTTACATTTTGATCTGAAGTAACTTAGGATGAGGCTTTGACAATGAAACTGATTTGAAAGGAACTCGGAACAAAAGCAAAATGTAACTAATGTGAAAGGAATAAGAAAGGGTGTAAAGAATAGAATATTTGAAAAATGTCCAAGGGCATTTTATGCGCCCTCTGCGCATGCCATTCTTTAAACCTAGTTGTTAATGATGCAACGTCTTTTACAGAAAACAAAATTCTATTGGACTTTACATATTTTTTCTGTTCGAACAAAGCGTTGGAAAGTGCTATAAAATATCCTTTCACACCCCTAAATTCATTGAGTGCTACCTAAGTGATCAAGTAAAGTAGATGGGTTAAAATATTTAAGATTTAAACTTTACGGAATCTATGATAGATAATAGAAGATCTTAGATGAAATACCTAAACTAAAGTTAAAGCAAGAAGGTCATCAAAAGTATATTTGAAATTATATAAAATTAATTTAGTTATGTATTAAAATATATTATATAATTATATTATATAAGAATTATATAATAAAATACATTAATAATTCTTTGTTTTATTTTATTTGAAATAAATTTAATCTTAAAGCTACGGCAAAACTATGGCAATTTTTCGAACTTTGTAAATATGTTATCAAAAACCAGGCAAACGGGAAAGTCTATTGATGATCTAAATATGATCTGTTCAAAATTTTAGCTATTGAGATTGTAGAGAATCTTGAAAGTAGTACACAATTTTATGGCGAAACTGAAGTTAAAGCTAAAAGGAAAAGCCCCAATTGGATATGAAGCCATGGATAGGGAATTAACAAAGGAACATACATTTAAAATAAACGTTTCCAACTATATTCTGGATATTGTTTTTAATTCCTTGAATGAATGATTCACAATGCCCCACCCCCCCTTCCCCAAACAACAATAAGGGTCAATTTTTATCTGACATTTTAAAACTCAATGATGTAGATTATAAAAAGCTAGAAAATTATTATTACTGCCTCCAGTCAATAATTTCTAATGAAAATGAATCAGATATAAATAAAAGATATCTCCAAGAAAAATTACGTGATGCATCCTGAACGGTACAATATTCTATGAAACTTGTGGTATGTTTGGGTTGGTTGGCCGGGACCTACGACTTAACGTGGATTCCGAACCACAACGAACACCCATGCCTAACCTGGGATTCGAACCCGGCACCTTTGGCATGCGAAGACAGAGCGCTAACCCCACAGCCATCAAGTGGGCCATGGTATGTTTTGAAATATGTAAACCAAAGTAACTTAATTACTTTATGTTCAAATACTGCTATAGCTCTGAGAATTTTATCGATTCTCCCTGCCTTTAAGATAGTGAGGAAAGAATGTTTTCTTAATTAAAATTAATAAAACACTATAGTCCGAGAGGCGACTGCAATTTTTGGACCTCATCGAACATCATTCTGAATTTTTTATAGAAATTGGAGAAATGTGAGTAGATTACGAATCCACTGGTCTGTCTTGGCAAAAATGGCCGAAACTGATCAAACATCGACGTGGAATGAGTTGAACTAAAATCCGATTGCCAAATACGTCCTAACTTGCCAAAAAGAGAACAAACTTTTTCGTCTAGCAACCCACTGCATTTTGATTTTCAATGAGTTGGTTGGTTGTATTCAGATTATCTGGCGCCGTCAGCAACACGAGGGCTATAATGCGCCGAAACATTTCGTCATTTAACAATCCAACATACATTTACAAACACCCATGCCAACACGGGACTCGAACCCGCAACCTCGCGGTCTAGAAGCCAGCATGCTAACCACTATACCGTTTGGTCGGCGATTTTCAATGAGAAAAAGCGCAAACGATTTCTTATCTCTGGCTTGGTAAACTTGTATATTTTTAAAAGTAAGCCAAATTGGCGACATCAGTTACGTCATCAGTGACGTAATGTTTATTGTTAATTTGACTCATTTGTGAAAGATGCAAGTAAGCCATCGCCACACATCTGAATCGTCTGGTTGGTTGTATTCAGATTATCTGGCGCCGTCAGCAACACGAGGACTATAATGCGCCGAAACATTCGTCATTAGACAAGCCAACATCCCAGGTAGCACACGAAAGCAGATTCACATGGGCCTACATGGGACCCATGTGAGATAGATGGGCGCTGGTGGGCCCATCTGCCCATCACCAACCCATATGAAAACTATTTGTTCAAATTTATACATTAGCATGCTTGGTTTAAACGTAATACTAGTTGTTTCTATTAATGGTAATATATTCTTTGGTTTAAGAATGAAATAAAAGTTGAAAATAAGTAATTTATATGTTTTCTTTATTGAAAGGGAAATCTATACAGTACGACATGGGTCTATATGGGCAATCCATATTAAGTAATCCAGTGTAATTTATATAATTTTATTAAAACAATTGTTGGTTGGGTAATGCAAATTTTGTTGACCATCTACTATTCCAATTGAATGTAAAAATTTTCAATTTATGTTAGGTTTGATTGTGCATGTTGATAGTTGAATTAAGAACTAATAACAGGTAAGTTAGTCATTATTGTCTTGGTCTATTCCTAGTTTACGTTAAAATATCGCCAAGCCGATTTGGCGCCTTTTTGTAGACAATAAAGTTCAACATTTGACAATCTTTTTTCTTATCGCGCATGCACAACAGAGATTTTATGGTAATCTTAATTGGAATGCATTGGGGGAAGAGAAGATTTTTTGGTGGCCGTTTTGAAAATCGCTCTTGGCAAACGGTGTACCACAGCAACGTTTTGGTTTTGTCGCCAATTTTTCAAAATTCTTCCAACCCATACACTTAAACTAGGAATTTACCATTGCCTTATTTTTAGAGATGTATGTGTAGCAGCCATTAGGTTGCAATTTAAAATTGCAAGATCTGAATTTGGCAAGTTTTTCTTAAAAACATTATAGTAGGAAAAACATTTTGTTATTGTAATTTTTCTTGTGATTAACTAGGTACTTCATAAGATCATATTGTGTTGTGTTAAGATTTTCTCTAACTTATTTTTTCTTAAAAAAGTATTTGTACTGTTAAATAAGTTTCTGTATAATTTGTAATATTTACAAATTTGTTACAGTCCAGTTGAAACAATGATTTCAACTTTTTTGACCAAATTCTCAGTGCTTTAAATATTGCTTAAACATTTAAAAATGAGAAAACGTTTAGTGATTCGAATTAATGCAGAATCATTGTTAGTATATAAATTAAAATACAGTAAAGCATTGATTATCCGAAACAATTGGGAATGGGGACTGGTTTTTTTTTAGTTGGTTGGTTTCAGACTATCTGGCGCCGTCAGCAACACAAGGGCTATAATGCTCCGAAACATTCGTCATTTGACAAACCAACATACATTTACAAACACCCATGCCTTACACGAGACTCGAGCCCGCAACCTTGCTTTCTAGAAGCTAGCACCCTAACCACTATACCGTTTGGTCGGCGGGTTTTTTGGGTGACCAATCATTTATGAAAAAATTTTCTATGTGTGTCACAAGAACAATATGAAATAAACTAAGGTATTCTTCCATTAGATGGATGTCGGATGAAAATCGCCAAATTGTAGCGATAACTGTAACACATTCAAACTTGTAACTTTCCAATTCAGGACCAGGTTTCTATAGCAACCCTTCGAACTAAAGAATAAAAATAAAAGTCCACAAGTTTAAAATATTATTTTTGTGTAAATATTTCAGCTTCACATGTCTCGTATATGACCATACATAAAGTAATAATACTATATTAAGTGGCCTAAAGTTTTGGGAAATGTCAAATTTTGAATTCGCCGACAGGAATAGTTTTGTTGATCGGTATTTGGGTAACTGATGCTCAGTAGTAAACGTTAAATCATTTTATCTAGAAATACTTTTAATATTAATCATGAAAGCTGATTATTTTTAATAATTTTGTACTCAATAATTGCTTGTGAATTGAACAATTGAAATTGTGAAAGTCCCTATAAATTAAAAAGATCATTACATAATTTGTGATGTCTTAATATTTGTACACATACGAAATTTAATGCCTGAAAAATTTCAACCATTGGGTAGATTTTTAACAATCCTTGATATAATAAATGTTTTTTTTTTTTTTTTTTTTTAATTTTTATTATTATTATTATTATTAAAAAGGTGCATTTAAAAAAATTGTACGTAATCCATAACGTTGTGTTGAAATTCTAAAAAATATCACTAATGGTGAGTAGGGATATGATAAATTGATTGTCATTTAAAAATTATTATTAATTTTGTAAATTATATAAAGTTTTTCTACTAGTGCACAATTTCAAAAAATGGACCCGAATCCCTTCAACAATAAACAATTATTCAAATGAAGGTAAATGATTGAGGTTCTTAAGTTTTGTAAATGTGTTCCTTATTACACATTCAGTCAACTAATTAGCAAGTTAAAAAGTGGCAACTGCTGCTGCATAATTTGTAAATAAATTATGGTTTATACATTTAAAATATAGTTAAAATGTCAGCCAATCTTAAAATATATTTATTTGTTTACTTTCAGTCAAGATGTCATACAGAGATGTCACAACAGCAGACATTTTGAAGAAGATAAACATTAGTGCTTGTGATTGTGTTGAGAAAAATAATAATAAAAGATTATTGAAAGCTTTTAAATAAAGATTAATAAATTGTTTCCCACTCTTGTCTAATTTTTTTAATGTATGTACTATGTATATTGCTTTTTTTTCCAGCAGCTCATTGGGGATAAAGACAAATTTCACCATGTTAGTGTTTTTTTTTGTTTTTTTTTAAAAAACACTGTTTTTCTAAAACTTAGCTGATTTGGGGCATTTTTGACAGACTCCTTACTTAAATTGTAGTTCCTACTTGTTTTAGATACTGTTAAATGTATGAGATATTTTGACATTTAAGTTGAAGTGCAGAAAAATTAAGTTTTATGCATTAAAAAGTATTGTTAAACAATAAAATATACCTTTAACTGAAAACATTTTATTCTTTTAAAAAATGTACAAGAAATCATATCAAATCTGAATATAATTGTTTTGATTGTAGCATAAGATCTAAATTTGAAAAAATAGTATCCAAAATATAATAAAACAGATAAGATTTTACCAGACTATTAAATATTGTATTTAAGTTGGAATTGAGAAAAAAGTTTTATGCATTAAAAATATTGTTAAGCATAAAAAATATATTGTTAACTATAAACTTATTGTTCTTTTATAAAATGTATAAAAAAAAAAAAAAAAAAAAAAAAATCTGGTTTTAATTGTTTTGGTTGTAAGCATTGGATCTAAATATTTAAAATAGCCTCTAAAATAAAACAGATCAATATGGGCGAATCCATGCAGGTCCCACATGAAAAATCTACATGGACTAATATGGACTGCTTATCTGGATCCATATAGAATTTCCATCTTATTCCAGCTAGGGGAGTTGACATGGGCCGATATGGGTTAGTTGTGTGGGCCCATGTGGGAAAACACATATGGGCCCGTATGGAATTCATGTACCCGTTTTTACGCGGGGCCTATATGGGCTGCCCATAGGGGCCCCGTATGGTTAACCCACCACTAACCCATGTAGGCCCATATGAGCGTGCTACCTGGGATACATTTACAAACACCCATACCTAACACGGGACTCGAACCCGCAACCTCGCGGTCTAGAAGCTAGCACGCTAACCACTATACCGTTTGGTCGGCTGAATCGTCTGCAACATTCTTAATTGAAAATTAAAGAGTGAGGGTTACCAAATAAAAAAAAATGCTCATTATTTGGCAAGTTATGGCGCATTTGACAATTGGATTGAGTTCAACTTATTGAAAGTCGATTTCTGACTAATTTCTGCCATTTTTGCCATGGCAGACCAGTGGATTCGTAATCTACTCACTTTTCTCCAATTTCTATAAAAAATTCAGAATGGTGTTAGATGAGGTCCAAAAATTTCAGTCGCCTCTCAGTCAACTACCTAAGAAGTTCAATAAGACAAACCAAACTTGAAAATCTGCCATTATTATCCTGGGCCTTAAGCAGAAGGGTTTTGTTTTCGTTTGGTCAAAAGTGTGTTCCGCCCCCACTTTTCAAAGGTATGGCAAAAAAGTCTTCAATCAACGTCAGCCCGTTGCCCGATGGAGGAAGTCGGATGAACAAGTTTGCGCGTAGCACTTTGCTGGTTATATCGTCGATTCGTATCGTCGATCGTAGTTCCATTCTGACTGCTTTTTGATGCTGCAAAAACCAAACGGCACTACGCTGGTCGTATTGTTGAAACTTTTCATCGGGCAAGGGACATACCGCACTATGCTCTGCAGATCTGTTACTAATCAAGATAGCTATGGCATGTTGGATGTCGTAGAAGTATTGAGCATGTTGGTGGTTCCGAGTGTAGTCAGTGGTATAATTTCCGGTTTGTCATTTTTCGTGATAACTATGACATGTTGGTGTCGTCTTGAAGACCTAAGACCGTCGGTGGTACCATTTCCAGGTTGGCATTTTTCAAGATGGCTATGGCATGTTGGATGTCTTTGGACTCATCTTGAAGAATTTCGAGCGATGATGGTACCGGATGTACTATGTATGGTACCATTCCCAGTTGGTCAATTTTCAAAATAGCTGTAGCATTTTAGGTGTCCCACTATGCCATAGTCCAAGGGTATTGTTTTCGATTGGTCAAAAGTGTGATCCGGTGTCCGGCCTTACTTAACGTTTGGTCATGCGCCTGACCTGCCTGATTGTATAAAAAGAGATAAGAGTATGCTGATGTTGTTCAGTTGTATTTGATTTATAGATGTTTTATAATAACTCAAATAAAACTCAAATAATAATAAATAATAAACAATAACAATACATGTGGGGGTTAGTGGTTCGGTTTTTTAAATGTCTAGGGGATTTATTTAGGGAAGCAAAAATGAAATAAAAGAGAAATAAACTTCCAAATCAGAAACGGAAAGTACAGTTAAATTTATTAGACGAAACATCACAATCACTTTTAAACAAAACAAAAGAGGGAAAAGTATTAAGTACTACTAGCCAAATGGCAGCACAAGTCGACGAAAACTAAGTGTTTAATTAGTACATTACCCAATTAGCGAAGTGAGTTGAGTGCACCCAAAATTGGCGGACAGAGTTCAGCGTGTTTGTTCCCGAATGGGATCCGGTGTGCTTCTGCTTAAAAAATAAAATCGCGGAGTACGAATACTTATTCATAATAAAAAAAAAAATAAACATCGTCTTGCAGTGCCATCTGTCTTTACAAGAGGAAATTGAAATGTACGGTAAACAATTGATATGGGATAATAAAAATCTTACAGATTCAGCCATCCTGTAGATCGATGACCTCATCGATGAAACACATGAAAATGGGCAAGACATATCATAATACTTAAGTAAAAGAAAATATAAAACTAAGACAAAATGAAAACATTTCGTTGAAGATCACAATGTTCATTTGTAATTGTTCGAAAAGTTCAGGATCAAGTCTATTTGAAAATGGTAGGAACTGCATCAGTGGCTGGGTCCTATGCTATGGCTGGAGTTGCATGGTAAATTGAATATCAAACAATGACATATAAAATGAAGAATAATGACGTTGGACGAAAGACAATTATGGCAATCTTTGCATATTATTTTTGAAGAGCGTTTATGTTAAGTTAATTTATTTAGTAGTATAAAATTTCATTAGATCAGCGGATGTAGAAGTTATGTTAGGCCCTTCCTGGTTGCCTATTTTTTGTACATCATACCTATCTTTGCGTTTAACCTTTGTAATTTTATAGGGTCCTAGGAATTTGGGTCTTAGTTTTAACCCAGAACCGAACTGCGTTCGCTGGATTGCCACCAAATCACCTTCCCTATAGTTCGGAGCTTTCTTGCGTTTCTTGTTATAGGTCCGTTTGTTTTCGGCTTGAATCTTTTGGATGTTCCTCTTTGCTTCTTGTCGCAGTGAGTTCCTCTGCTCCTGAAGCTCATCTTCTATCTCTTCCATGAGTAGATCTCGTATTTTCAAGTCGTCCTTATTCCTCATGGTAACACCTGTTAAGAGTTCAAAAGGTGTCCACTTGGTACTTCTATTAGTCGTGCTGTTGAGTATTCGTTGTAGTTGGTCGACATATTTGTACCATTTTGTCGAGTCATCTAACGATAACTTGGTTAGGACAGGTATTAGAGTGCGATGGATCCTTTCTACTTGACCGTTTCCTCGAGGTACTCCGGTAGCAATTTGCAAGTGTTGAATTCCTTCTTCAGTGCAAAAATCAGTAAAGGCTTTCGAAGTAAATGCCGATCCTCGATCTGTGAGTATTCTTTTGGGATTCCCGAAAGTTTTTTGTTGTAACCTTAGTTTGTCTATTAAATCTTCCGCAGAAGTACACTTCACCGGATACAGCCATGTGAATTTGGTAAATGCGTCAACAACAGTCAGATATTTTTTGTTGGTAGAGGGCATTGGACCAATAAAATCTACATGATACGTACTTAAAGGAACATCTTCTTTCGGAATTTTATTTAGAAATCCTTCTTTCTTTCCGCTCTTCTTGTTAGCTAAGATGCATGGGACGCAGTTGTTGATGACATTACGGACTAAGGCGTTTAAATTTGGAATGAAGAATTCCTGTTTTATGACGTCTTCCGTCTTAGAAGTCGAAAAGTGTCCTTTCTCATGCGCGAGCTTGATTAATTCCGTCTGCATGTCCTTCGGTGCGACAATTAATTCGCGACCATTTACGAATTTGTAGAGGATTCCGTTTCTTTCACAAAATTCTGACGACCCGTTGTTGTTGAGGACTGCCTTCAAAGTACTGATGTTTTCATCTTCTGCTTGAGCTTTGCGCAATCTAGCTGTGATTGTATCGCTCTCAATTATAAAGACTGGATTTCTGCTCAGAGCATCTACATGTTTCATCCTTTCTCCAGGTCGATGCTCGATCTGATAGTCAAATTCTTCTAAGGATAATGCCCATCTAGCTATGCGAGTAACTAGATCTTTTTTATCCATAGTCTTCTGGAATGCCGAACAATCGGTGACTATTTTAAAATGGTTTCCCAGAAGATAGACGCGGAATTTCTTTAATGCGCTTACAATAGCTAGCACTTCAAGCTCGTAGCTGCTGTATTTCATTTCAGCTGGTGTTGTCTTCTTAGACATGTATTGGACTGGATGCATCTTTCCGTCGGTGGACTCTTGCAGTAGTACAGCTCCATAGCCGTGTAAACTGGCATCAGTGTGTAATTCTGTCCCTTGACCTTGCCTGAAGATACTTAAGACTGGACTTTCTGTAAGGAGTTTCTTGAGTTTTTCGAACGCTTCGACTTGAGGTAGATTGAACGCAAATGGAGTTTCTTTCTTAGTCAGGTCTCTTAGTGGCTTTGCTATTTTGGAGTATTCTGGTATGAACTTGCGGAAATAGCCGGTGAGTCCGAGAAAGCTTTGTACTTGCTTCACAGTGGTGGGTACGGGAAATTTCTTTACTGCTTGCGTTTTAGCCAACGATGGTCGATTGTACCGTTTCCCACTATGTGTCCTAGAAATTCTATTTTTCGTTGCAGGAATTGACATTTCTTCCATTTTATCTCCAAGCCGTATTTTGATGCAACTTCTAGTACTGACTGTAAGTTTCTTAGACCTTCTTCCTCATCCTTTGAGGGAATTACCAAATCATCCATATAGATTATTACGATGCCCTTTCTCATTAGATCTCGGAAGATGTTGTACACGTACCTTTGAAACACACTGGGAGTGGTACTTAAGCCAAAGGGTACTTTGTTGAACTCAAATTGTCCATCGGGGATGATGAAAGAGGTTAGCTTGCGGCTCTCTTCATCTACTTCAACATGAAAAAATCCATTCTTGAGGTCGAGTGTAGTATATACTTGAGCATCTTATAGCTTGTCTAGAACATCTTCCATCAGAGGTAATGGAAATCGATCCTTGACTAATTTTCTATTCAATTTCCTATAATCCACACAGAGGCGGGTGGAACCGTCTTTTTTCTTCACTAGTACGATAGGACTGGCGTAGTCTGACGAGCTTGGTCTGATGATTCCTTGTTCTAGCCATTCGTCGATTTGCTGATTGACCTCTAACTTTTCTGAACTCGATAATCGTCTCGCAGGTTGGTAGACTGGAACGTCGTCTTTCAGGATGATTTGCATGGATACGTCTGTTGACAAAGTTTTGTCAGGCTTGTAAGTTGAGATAACTTGCTTCAATTCGTTCTGTATCCTGATGTCTCTTATGTGAGCCAACTCTATCTCTTCATTAGGACTTGTTTCGGAGATGTGCATGAACCAATCAGCGGGCTCATCTTTATGAAATTTAATACCGTTACTGGACGTTGTAAATGTAGCTTGATTCGTAACATCCATTCCGATAATTGCTTGGAAAGATAACTGTGATTGCTGCACTACATGCCATGTTAGAGAAAATTCTTTTCCGTCGGTGGTGAAACTCATTTCGAAAGATCCTTTCGTTGTGACTTGGGAATTTCTTAAGCCTGAGAGCGTTCTCCTTTGTTTCGAAAGCTTGGATTCATCGATGATTTCTTTGGCTATGTCGTCTCGAATGAGACTGAGTGAACTGCCTGTGTCTACTAGTGCGGTGATGAGTTTGTTTCCCATGACAATTTCTTTAAATTTCAACTCTTCTGATGGGATGATTGTACATGTCTGTACAGAATTGCTCGGAGGATTGTTGGATTCTGAATCTTTTCGGCGCTTGTCACAGTTAACGTAGAAGTGTCCTGGTTCTTTACAATAACTGCAGAGTGACTGTCTAGGCCTGACAGAGTCGGCATTTCGATTATTGTTGAAATGGTTCTTTTCTGACCGGTTTGGTCCATATCGGCGATTATCAGCTCTTCGGGGAGGGCTTCCACGATTATTCGATGATCCGGCCTCGTATCGGTGACTGTCGGTTCTTCGGGAAGGGTTCCCATAATTTAACGATTTAGCCCCATATTTTCCTTTGGGCAAGGAATCAAACTGCTTCGACTTCAACGTTCTGCGGGCATCTTCGTATTTTTCGAACTTTTGGGCAAGCTCTCTGGGCGAGTTGATGAGTGTCCATTCATCTAGAAAATGTTCTTTGAATTCGTAAGGAGCTCTTCTCTTGATCTTATCTGCTATGATGAGGTCACGAAGCTGGTCGTAAGTTTTCACTTCAAGACCTTCCACCCATCCATCGAAGTAAGTTTGCAATTCATGGAGAAAATCCAACCAAGTTCCTTCAGGAGATTTTTGGTGTGACACGAACATCTGGCGAAGTCTTTCTGGAGACAGTTTGAACCTTCGTAGCAGCAACTGCTTTACGTGATCATAGTCGGGAGACTTGTCGGGGGACTCCCGCGCAATTAAGTGTGCAACGTCGACTGGAAGTAGGCCTATGAGGTGCTGAACCCATTCTTCTTTAGGGATCGATGACAGCTCTGCATGCCTCTCGAACAGGATGAGGTTAAGATTCACATCTTCTTTCATATCGAACTTGTGGAAGGTATCACGTGAAGGTCTGCTTGGTACTTGGTTTGTTGTGACGTTTTTCGAAGATGAATCCTTCTGGTTTTGGATTCGTAATTTCTCGAGCTCGAACGCTGCTTCTCGTCTCCGTTCCTCGATGGCCTCTTGACGTTTCCGTTCTTCGATGGCTTCTTGACGTTTTCGTTCTTCGATGGCCTCTTGACGCTCTTGCTCTTGCAACCTTTCCTCGGTGATGCTCTCGAGAAGTACTTTTACTTCATCTTCGTCATACTTCTCATTTTTCAAAATTAAATCCTTGATGATCGGCTTGGTCATGGTAGCGGTTATCTTTATGCCTAATTCCGTGGCTAAGTTCGACAGATCCTCTTTTTTACTTCTTAGAAGAAAAGCCATGGTGATCTTTAAATTTGGTGGAAATCCAGTGAACTTTGTGATATTCGTAAAAATGAAATTAAAAAAAATAACGACTAAAAGGAAAAAGCTTGTAGATTTATGTTGTGTGCTTTTCCTCTTTTTTTTAAAAAAAAAATGTAGTATGCTACTAAGAACACTACGAAATTAACGAAGATACATTTTAAAAATGAAGAAATATATTTTTGCAGAAGTTAATCAACTCTCGGTCAATCAGATAATTCATAAAAAAGTAAAAGAGTACTACCGTAAGAAAAGGTTTTAGAATTTCATGAACTTTTGTATGAGAACAAGTCGTCAGAAATTTTTTACTGAAAAGATTTTTTTTTCTTCACTTGGACAAGAACACGATAAACATACCAACTTATAATAATGTACTTTGTATTCCATAATATTTTAAAACATAATACTGCATAAGTTATGCTTTGTATTGCATAGAAAATTAATTGCATAAGAAATTATAACAGCAGCATTTGGAAAAGTAAACTATGAATAAGGATGCGAATAATGTATTAAGTATTCAAAACAAAATATTACCCAAGGATACTTTATAAAAAGAACACTTTAACACGATAAGTTTACCTTAGTTAAATCACTTTTAAATTCTCAAAATAAAAGTAATCACATTCATTAAAAATTTATGTTACCAAAACGAAACAGGTTACTAGGCATACACTTGTTATTATACCAAATAATTTTGAAAACGAACAAAAAAGAATGAATCGCTACAGGGACGTGGTTTATTCAAAAACCAAAAATTACTCGAAATTAAAAAATTTTAGAAGCAATTTCCCCTTTAAAAATTCCTCTTCGCTAATCCCGGCCGAGGACCCCAAAAATATGTGGGGGTTAGTGGTTCGGTTTTTTAAATGTCTAGGGGATTTATTTAGGGAAGCAAAAATGAAATAAAAGAGAAATAAACTTCCAAATCAGAAACGGAAAGTACAGTTAAATTTATTAGACGAAACATCACAATCACTTTTAAACAAAACAAAGGGGGGAAAAGTATTAAGTACTACTAGCCAAATGGCAGCACAAGTCGACGAAAACTAAGTGTTTAATTAGTACATTACCCAATTAGCGAAGTGAGTTGAGTGCACCCAAAATTGGCGGACAGAGTTCAGCGTGTTTGTTCCCGAATGGGATCCGGTGTGCTTCTGCTTAAAAAATAAAATAGCGGAGTACGAATACTTATTCGTAATAAAAAAAAAAAGAAACATCGTCTTGCAGTGCCATCTGTCTTTACAAGAGGAAATTGAAATGTACGGTAAACAATTGATATGGGATAATAAAAATCCTACATACATAATAATAATAAATAATAATAATAAATAATAATAATAAATAATAATAATAAGTAATAATAATAAATAATAATAATAATAATAATAATAATAATAATAATAATAATAATAATAATAATAATAATAATAATAATAATAATAATAAATAAATAATAATAATAAATAAATAATAATTAAATAATAATTAAATAATAATAAATAAATGATAATTAAATAATAATAAATAAATAATAATTAAATAATAATAAGTAATAAATAATAATAAATAATAATAATAAAATAATAATAATAATAATAATAAACTAATGGGCTTGGATTTATGGCCCAGGAAAAACTGTACATCCGCTCTAAGCCCAATTACAAAGTTTTTTTTTTTTTTTTTTTTTTTTAAATTGAGTCCGCTGTGGCTGTCACTCTATACTACGTATCCTTAATTAACGAATTTGCAAATTGTTAAAATTAGAAAGGTAAAACTGTAGGTAGATGGTTGTAGTTGATATTATTTTAAAGAAGTTTATATTTTCAAAAATAAAATCTGTATTCGTATATTTTGTGCAGTTTATTTAATAACAATCGAAGGTTACTTTTTAAAGAAAAATCATTTAAGTTACATTTATTAAACTTGAATCATACTGAGAAACATGCCCTGGGTTAGTGTGAAATTATTTTACTTGGGGAATGTGAAAGGGCGACAAAAGCTTTCGGGTATACTTGCAGATGCTATCTATGAAATAAATTAGATTGGGGCAATCACTTTTTACAAATCAAGTCTTACCCATCAACAAACTTTGGAAGGACTAAATAACAATGTACTGTACAGGTGGTTGTCAAAACAATTGAAACACCCTAGATTTATGAGAAATCCTTTGCTAATATGGCGTTGAACAGCCTTTGGTATGCAACACAGCTTGGATTCGCCAGGGAATCGAATCATATAAGTGCTGAATAGTGTTTAGAGGTATATTTTAACATTCTTCATGTGTTTTGATACATTACAATCAGCTTCAAAACCGTCGGTCTCTTTCACTCAGCTTCTCCTACTGTCTCTAGGGGTATTTTGCTTTACCGAGCTTGTTTTGCCGCGTTGTATGTACTCTGTCATGACTTTAGAAACCTTACCTATAGAAACGCCTAAAAGCATGAATGTTTCGGTCACAGTTGTTTTTTTAGCTAGTCGGGCTCCTACAATTTGGTATCTTTAAAAGTTTGTGAGATCTGGCATTTTACGCTTTTGAAAAAAAATCCAAGATGTATACAACTTCACTAAAGCTACCTCTTACGTACCATAATATATACTTTTAATATTAAAAGAAAATGGTGGTTAGGATTATATTTAAATGTTTACGAAGCGCATTCTTAAATGTCCCTTTTTTTCACTGATGTTTCCATGATTTTGTACATCACTTTGAAGTTTAAGATTGGTTGGTTGGTATTCAGATTATCTGGAGCCGTCAGCAACACGAGGGCTATAATGCGCCGAAGCATTCGTCATTAGACAAACCAACATACATTTACTAACATCCATGCCTAACACGGGACTCGAATCCGCAACCTCGTGGTCTAGAAGCTAGCACGCTAACCACTATATCGTTTGTTGAAGTTTAAGATAAATTCACTTCTAAAAAGTATAGAAAACCGAGTGACCACTAACTGGTACCATCTTCGAATACTAAAAAATTAAATCCAATTTATTTTCACAAAGTATTTTAATATTCTGGGTCTTAAATTCATCGGTAACAATTTCCAAAATAATCTAATATCAGCAGCAGTTAATATCTAATAGCAATTACTAAACAATAAAGATAGAATAAACTTACATCGGTTCGTGCAGCAAGTTTTATACGTTTCTTTCATTAACTATTCCGGAAACAAGATCATTTTCACTCCATTAGCAAATCCATTCATATCAACCATTAATCAATCATTAGCGTGACTATGAGCAGAGCAGAATAGTAAGTCTCTTTAAAAATTAACATTTAAAGTAACTTTAACTTGGCACCGAATGAATAACAGTTATTCATCTCAGTAGTAGAGAAGATCTTTCACTTGCTTTTGTATCAGGATTAAAAATACATTACTTGAAGTTGATACTCAAAAGAATAATGTAAGTTTTAATATTTAAAATTTTTAACTACTCTACGGAATAGGGTCTAAGTTGTTTATGTAAACCAGTCAAAACTTAAGAGTCGAGTCGATTTATCATCTTAAAATAAGGAATAACAGACAAGTTATTTATTATGGTTAAAAGATAATTTACTCTCCTCAAACGATTATTGATTACTGGAATCTTCTTGCTGAACCAAATTTTTTCGCCATTATAGGCGACTTTTAATCCTAAAGTCATTAGGGGTTCATTTGTTATATGCTTGAAAGCTATATTTACTGAAAAGAAAACAAAATGTTCAACTATGTATCATAACGCAAAATAGTTTTATCACACGCTAAGTTTTAACGGACGTAATATAAAACGCTTTAAAAGGAAAGTTGGTATACATCACATAATTATTTCACCAAATTAATGTTGCGAAACTATTACTTGCTTTTTTATGTGTGTATTTCAACTGCTCTACGAAGAATAAATATTTTCCTTGCTTTATGAAAAAGTGACTTCCTAAAAAAATAGATTTTACTTATTTTTTGTAAGGTTGGGAATAGAAGTAATTTACCGATTTTTGAATAAAAGAAAAATACATTTTAAAGTGGCCGACCAAACGGTATAGTGGTTAGCGTTTGAACAAATCAGCCACCCGTCGTTCCAATCAGCCAATCAGGGCGTAGTAAAAACCGGTTCACACATCGTTGAATCGTTATCAATAAGTTCAAGTAAGCATATCTCATTGTATAGCACATACCCTATATTGTTGTTGAAAACGATCTAGATTCACCGGTACAATCTCGGATTTACAAGAATAGATCAGAGTCTTTATCAGATAGTCGTTTTTCCCAAGCTATAAATCTTCTGGACCGCGAGGTTGCGGGTTCGAGTTCCGTCTTAGGCATGGGTGTTTGTAAATGTGTGTTGGCTTGTCAAATGACGAATGTTTCGGCGCATTATAGCCCTCGTGTTGCTGACGGCGCCAGATAATCTGAAACCAACCAACCAACCAACCAACCAACCAACCAACCAACCAACCAACCAACCAACCAACCAACCAACCAACCAACCAACCAACATTTTAAAGTATGAGGAAAAAGGTTAAAGAGTATAGTCTTAATCCATCTATCATTATCCGAGAGCCTTATTTTGTTTGTTTGGAACTTCCGACTGTCTATTTCTGCCACATTTAAGTACTTAACACAGCCAAATACATCTCGTCATATTGAGCATCTAGAAGAATACGCATCTTCTAGTGTAAAGCCCTCTCTCCAACCCCACCTCACCAACATGAGGACATTGAGGCTACGACAGATTTAATGAGCACCAGCCCTCTTTAGGTAGACACCGATCTTCGGTGGCCGTCACAGGATCGAACCCACAACCCTTCGGTTATGAGTTCGATACGCTGACCAACAGGGCCCTGAGAACCGTATAATCATATAAGTTTGAGATCACCGTTGAATGGTCTAGAACAGGTTACATAGGTTTTCTTCCAATCGCGATGAAAATGCAAGTTATTTTCCTCTTCCTTCAAGATGACATTCTATCCTTTCAAATTCTCAAATTCTATCTTCTTTTTCAGGTGTTGGTGTGACACTACTTTCGCATAAACAACTCTTGTGTCGGAATAAATCCAATGTAATACAGTGGATTCGTTATAACTAGTTTACACACAACAAATCTTACTTCCTTATTACATTCATCAAATACATAGCTTGGTTATAAAATGTTTTGACCAAATAACAAGGATGATCCAGCATGAGACTGGCAGTAACAAGGTTGCAAAGTAACCAACTACCCATTTTAAGGGTTTGGTGAAAAGTCTTACGGTATGGAGGGTCGTAAGAGGGAGATTATCAAAATATGGGAGCAATGAATGTTAACTATTAATAAATATTTAACAAAATTTCGAATTAGCACCAATTTTTACTTTCAATTACTCATATGTATACATAGGGCAATGAAAGTATAGCATTCGGTAAAAAAAAAAATCGGATTTTTTTTTTTGCATTTCTTCACGTTTTGGAACATCCTGATTTCAAAAAAGTGATCTAGAAAAAATGTCTGTCTGTGTGTGTATATATGGTTAGCATAACTTCCGAACAAATTGACCTACGATGTTCAAATTTGGTGTGCGGGTTGGTGGTAGCCATGGGACCTACGTTTAAGGTTTTCGTCAAAATCGCGCATGCGCGTAAGGTAGGTACCATTGAAAAAATAATGTTTTTCAGTAATTGCTAAAAAATGGTTCCAACGATTTTGTTCAAAATTGCTGTGGTAATGCCAATTACGGTGTTCTACACATCCCCACCTCCGAAATTCCCGTAAAAATGCATTAATGGGGTAAAAAGTTGAAAAGCTAATGTCTTCAACACATAGTCTTCTTTCCTTGAGTATACCTCATTATTGATCGTTTTTTCTTATCTAATCAGTTTCACTTATAATAAAGGATAATATAAGGATTGTCGTGAAGTATGTCGCCTAAATCCTCATTTCGGTAGAGTTTTTTTTTTTTTTTTTAATTTTATTGTATTTTATTTTAGGCCCATACAAGAATTATCACAGAAAAATATCACCAAACTCGCCATTTTTTCTAGATGAATGATGAAAATATAATAACGATAAATGACATAATTCAGTATTATAGTGTAATTGAAAGTTATGTGATGTTCCACTCCCCTAGTTTTTACTATGTAGTTTTTCATGCTAGAATATATTATGTAAACTTTCAAAGACAGAAAGTGTTCTGTAAAATTACTAATTAAAGCATTTTATCAACTGATCTGTAGGTTACAGATATTGGACATTGTTGTCCTGTAGGTTACACAATATTGGAAATAGTTGTCTTGTAAGTAATTGTTTTGACTTTTCCATAAATAAGTTTTGTTTTTTATTTTACAGATGCTATAATTTTTTTTAGCAAGAGATTAAGAATATATAAAATTAATACTCCACTTATTTATCTGATATACAGAAAACTGTTTTAATTTACGTAATAATAGAAATTTTTTGTAAAATGTTTTAGTATTTTTAAGATATTAAATCCTCTTTAATTACTTTAATAATTTTAACATATGCATTACAAATTACAAGTCTATTTTCCCACAGTTTTTACTATCATATTTATATGCTAAAAATCTCAATTTAACTTAACCCTTTGCAAATATAATTTATAAATTAAGAAAGCAAAAATACAGGTTACTTTTATTTGAGAACTACTTGCATGCTATATATATATATATTTTTTAATTTACCAACTGAATTACAAGGTCATTTTTTAATGTACATTTCAATCGTTAGCAAATGAAAAGTTTCCCCGCGATGATGCAGTGATGGCTATTTGAGCAAAATATCTTCATTGTTTAATGTTGCGCGTCGTGCTTTTCTGGATGGCGAAACTTATCGGAATTAATGTCACCTTGAAAAGTCACAAAAGTAACTGCACACATTTTTAAATGATTGACAATGCGGATGCCAATTCCTTCCGATCGTACATGTAGTTGGTTATGTTTTTAATCATGATTTTAACATTTTACGGCCTACATATAATTTTTTTCTGCAAAAAACCTCTTGATTAACAAAAGTAACATTTTAATTAATACTTTATTTCAAGTTTTAATATCAGTTACCAATAATACCAAGTTATAATTTAAGTTAAAATAAGTTTTTTTTTTAAGTAACAATACCTTGATTAAGATTATCGGCGTTTCGATCGTTACGTGATTTGTTTTGATGTTTAACAAATAATAAATGTGCATTTACAAGAAATTAATTGCACAAAAAGACACAAAAGCACTTGGAAACATTAAAAAAATTATTTTAAATGACAAATAAATGAGTTTAATGTATTTACTTTATATATTTCGCATTCAAATCAGCGTTGTTTTGATCGTTACTTTTGGACACAACAAAATGTGGAATATTTCATTTTAGAACAATCCTTCCATCTCACAAAATTATTCAACCAGTTCTGCCTCCTATTTTTCTAAATTGAAAGTACTTATCTCTTTCCTTTATTCATTCATTATTTTTTTTTTAAATTCCTGGAAACAAGTTATAACACTTTTTTCTTTGGAGCACTGAATCAGTTAACAATGTAGATGTCCAAAATGAGCCAGTTTTAAGTAAAAAAACAATCTTTTAAAATAATTAGAATATCTTTTGGAAATGAAATATACGAATTCTTATCTCTAAACAGAATTATAAACTCAGTGAGAAAAATAACTTTAGTTATTGTCGTAACATTTTTTTGCTGTCAGAGCTAAAAATTATGAACTGTATCAAACTCCCACCTTTTGAAAACTACCCACGAAGTATATTATTGAAAAGTTTACACACCCTTTACAGTGTAAACCTTGATATAAAGTTGGTCTTGAGAGCTTGTCAACTGTGAACAAGGACTCTCTTTCCAAGCCTTTAAAATGGTTGCACCATTATCATCCGAACCTAAAATGGTTGCATAGTTATCACCAGAAACTAAAATGGTTGCATCATTATCATCCGAACCTAAAATGGTTGCATCGTTATCACCAGAAACTAAAATGGTTGCATCATTATCATCCGAACCTAAAATGGTTGCATAGTTATCACCAGAAACTAAAATGGTTGCATCATTATCATCCGAACCTAAAATGGTTGCATCGTTATCACCAGAAACTAAAATGGTTGCATCATTATCATCCGAACCTAAAATGGTTGCATCGTTATGACCAGAAACTAAAATGGTTGCATGATTATCATCCGAACCTTGAATCCGCCAGTAAAAACGTTGATGGGATGCTTGATTTAGTTTAGTTTTTATAATTCCGGCTGTCTATTTCAATCACTATGAAGGGCTTGTCACAGGCAAATACACCCAGTAATTTTGAACTGCCATGAGATTATCTGGTTGAAAAGTTATCGCGCGTATCTATTCACCTGATAGACCACTAGTAGAGAACGTTGGGTAAAAGTAAACAATTTATAATTGACGAAAACAAGTAAAGTGACCATCAGGTCTTTTAGTTGAAGAGCGGAGCCTGAATAAAAACGAGTCAAATTCAGTCAAAACAGATGTCTTAAGTTTTACCAATTACCATGGGTGGTAAAGTACCCATTCACAGGGAGACCATTTTGTAAGTTTTTAGATAACAGACCGATGCATAACAATCGTGTGATTTCAATAGAAAAAAAAAATACTTACAAAGTGGATAGTCTTAAGGCTCCTTTACACGTTACCAATTGGCATTCCAGTTTAGATCGCCAGTTAAGTACCGTCAGCTTGGTGCGACCACTGCACCTAATGTCTGTGGTCACTGGAGATGCGGGTGATAGGGTGATGGGAGTCGCCTGCGCCAGCAAATAAAAATGTTTGATCTACTTGAGCCAGTAAGTCGAGTGACGTCCCATGACGTCATAAACTAGCAATCTCAACTGATACGCTGCTTTTGAGCAAAATCGTAATGCTTTTGGTCTTAACATTCAAACCTTCGATTGGTTGTTTTCCTATTATCTGGCGCCGTCAGCAACACGAGGGCTTTAATGCGCCGAAACATTCGTCATTTGACAAGCCAACATACATTTAGAAATACCCATGCCTTAGGCGGGACTCGAACCCGCAACCTCGCGATCTAGAAGCTATCACGCTAACCACTATATCGTTTACCACCTCCGAAATTCCCACAGAAATGAGCTAAAAGCCTAAAAAATTGAAAAACAAATATCTTTAACTTATAGTTCTCATCCCTTAAGCACCCTTCATCAACCACTTTTATTATTCTGTCTCACTTAAAAGAAAGGCTAATGTAAGAATTATTGAAACGTATAGTGCCAAGCTCGCCATTTTTTTTTTTTTTTTTTTTTTTGCCAATGTATGCATGAACTCCAAAAATGTTGCCAAACTGGCCATTTTTTTTTCCGTATAGAAATGAAAATATACAAACGGTAAAAAACACTAATTAATGTTGTTAAATTTAAATGTAACGCTCATTCTTAATATTATACTGTAATTGAAGGTGTTGCGAAAGTTCCACACTCTTAAGTTTTTTGTAGATAACCAAGTTCTACGCGGTCTTTTGCATATTATCGATCCCGATTTCCTTTCAACCAAATGTCTTTCATCCGGTTCAAGTTGAAATAAATTTCATTTCATTCCCTCAATCTCGACTTTTAACACAAACAAGTTAAATAAATATCTCCAGACTAGTTTTATGATATTAGAAAGCCCTCGAGATTCCTTTGGGCTGCTCGACTCAATAAAAAAAAAAAAAAAAAACCCGCTTTCTTGAAATATTTTACGTCGCAATGCGTTTTTAAGTTTTTAAGTTCATCGAAAGTCAATTATTTAGAAATGTTTGCCGTAACCGAATACGGAAAGAAGTATATAAAAAAAAAAAAAAAAAAAAAGCTCGAAGTAAAGCGATTTGTTTCTTTACTGTAACCAAAACTCCATTGTGAAAGTAATTGATTCTCGTACTGGTGAATATATTTTTCTATACTTATTATGTCCATTTTGTTATTTCTTTTGTTGTTGCCATGCCTCAAAAGCTACTACATGTTAGCTAACAAGATAACCCTAGGGAATTAGTTAATACAGAGTGTCCAACGAATGACTCCCTGATTTTAAATATAAATAGCTTAAAAACAAAAATCGATAGAATAACAAAACAAAAAGTATAGTTATTTTGAAAACTGTAAAAATGTTATGCTAAATTTTTAAAATTAGTTACAAATGCTGCCAACAGGTGGCGCTGTACACTGTAGTTCTTATGAAGTTATGTGTAGTTATTTGAAGCTCTGAACGATCAATTTTTAGACAGTTCCGCTGTTTAAAACCCACTGACGGTCATGGGAATGGACCAACATTCCCCAGTTGTTTTCCCAGCAATAATTTTTAAATTATATTTCTAATTCAAATAAATATTTTTTTTAAATTATTTTTTATTTATTTCGTTTTAGATAGGTTATAGACTATCATCCTAACAAAAATATCTATAAAATATTTTATTTAAAATTTTATTTATAAATTTAAAAATATTGTGTATTGCTGGAAAAATGGGGGATCCTATGACGTATATATGTGCATGACCGTCAATGGGTTAAATGGAAAGGAAATTAGCGTGATTGCAATTAGAGGTAGATTAGAGGTCGGCGACATATCGATACGACGATATTTTTATCGATATTTCTAAAAAAATATCGATAAAAGTCACCGATTTATCGATATTTTCAAACATTTTTAGTTTTTTTGAGGATCGTTTTGTAGTTCCTTGGGTTTTTTCGATTTTATTTATTCCCTTTTTAAAAACTTCAAAACTGAAGTTTGAACTTGGCTGAGAGACAGTTAAAACGGCACCAATATTCAATATTTTCCATACACTTAAAAGCTCTTGAAAATTATCTAAATTTTTCTTAAAATCACTGCACCAATTAAGCGAAAATATAACTCTTTATTTTTGTAATAGATCCATTTCAATTGAAAAAGTAGTCACCTTACAAAAAAGCAATCATGAAAAGTAGAAATTTGCCCCGAAAAACTTTGTTTCTGGCAAAATTGAAAATCAAATAAAAAAAATCATGTATCGATATTTTTTTCTATGCAACGATAAAGTATCGATATTTATTATGATCGATATTTCCGACCACTTTTGCAGATATAAAGTAAATTTCTAGAATTTTGCAACTACAGCGCCATCTGTTGGGAATATTTGTAATTAATTTTGAAACTTCTGTTTCATATTTTTACAGCTTTCAAACTAACTTCACTTTTTGTTTCATTCTTCAATCAATCTTAGTTTTTAAGTTATTTGGTTGGTTGTTTTCAGATTATCTGGCGCCGTCAGCAACACGAGGGCTATAATGCGCCAAAACATTCGTCATTAGACAAGCCAACATACATTTACAAACACCCATGCCTAACACGGGATTCGAACCCGCAACCTCGTGGTCTAGAAACTAGCACGCTAACCACTATACCGTTTGGTCGGCTTTTTTTTTTAAAGTTATTTAATTTTAAAATCAGGGAGTCATTCTCTAGACACACTATATATAGTCAGTAATAATAACTTTCCCTACATTTAATTTATGTTTTTATAACAAAAAAACCCATCTAGGGTTTGAATATAAATTAGAATGGCAGAGAAAATTCTCATGCAGTGAATTCTTAAAATATTTTAGAACGTGATATATTATCTTCTGTAGCGAGTTCTCAAAAAGTTTTAGAATGTGAGAGATAATCTCATAAATTGTCTCGTGTCTCTCTATATATATTTAAGAGAGTGAAAGACATTCTTCTATGTAGAGTCCATAAAATATTTTAAAACATAAGAGAACATCTCATGTCTTTGAAATATTTTGGCAGAAATAATAATCTCATCTCATATAATGAATTTTCGAAATACATAAGAGAATAAGATATTCACATATAGCGAAGTCTCGAAATATCTTAGACACTGAGATATATATATTCTCATATAGAGATTTTTTAACTAATTTAAGTGCGTGAGAAAAAATCTCATACAATGAGTTTTCGAAATGTTTTAGGGCAGTGTTTCTCAAATTGTGCGATCACGACCCATTGGTGGGTCACTTAAACCAATTACGAGTGAGTCGGTAATAGTTTTTAACAGGAAGTCTTATAGACTGAGAGGCGACCGCAATTTTTGGACCCCATCGAACATCATTCTGAATTTTTTATAGAAATTGGAGAAAAGTGAGAAGATTACGAATCCACTGGTCTGCCGTGGCAAAAAATGGCCGAAACTGGTCCAAAATCGACTTTTAATAAGTTGAACTAAATCCAATTGAAAAATGCGCCATAACTTGCCAAATAATGAGCATTTTTTATTTTATTTGGTAACCCTCACTCTTTAATTTTCAATTAAGAAGGATGCAGACGATTCGGATGTGTGGCTTATGGCTTACTTGCATCTTTCACAAATGAGCCAAATTAGCAATAAACATTACGTCACTTATGACTTAACTGATGTCGCCAAATTGGCTTACTTTTAAAAGACACAAGTTTTCCGAGCCAGAGATCAGAAATCATTTGCGCTTTTTCTCATTGAAAATCAAAATGCAGTGGGTTGCCAGACGAAAAAGTTTGTTCTCTTTTTGACAAGTTATGACATATTTTGGCAATCGAATTTTAGTTCAACTCATTCCAAGTCGATTTTTGATCAGTTTCGGCCATTTTTGTCACGGCAGACCAGTGGATTCGTAATCTACTCACTTTTCTCCAATTTCTATAAAAAATTCAGAATGATGTTCGATGGGGTCCAAAAATTGCAGTTGCCTCTCGGACTACTAGTAAGGATCATTCCCTATATTTGCTATGTTATAATCTCTTAGCCCAGTGCATTTAGAAACTACTTTGCATAAAACCTTGAAATTTGGTGAGTAAGTACAAAAATGGTCACTTAAGGAAATGACATAAATTAAAAACTCGAAAATAGTCGCTATTGTATTTTATATTTAAAATCTTACGGTCAATGTATATGCTGTGGCTCCATCTAGTTTTGTCGATTGCTATTTTAATTTTCATTTATAATCGATAGACGTTAAATGAAAATAATTTATGTCATTTCATTTAGTGATCTTTTTCGCACCTACTCAGCAAATTTCAAGGTTTCATGGAAAGTAGTTTCTAAATGCACTGGGCTAGAAGATTGTAACATGGAGAGCATAGGGAATGATCCGTACTAGAACTTCGTCTTAAATGTATGAGAATTTCGTATGAAAATTGGAAGTCATAAGAAATAAGAAAATGGGAAGAAGATAGAAAATGTTGAAGCAGGTGAGTGGGATGTCATTTTGCGAGACATAGGAGTTTCAATACTAAATTGTATTTTCAAAATTTTGAAACTTGTAAACTAAAAAGCATTTAAAAATTGCCATTATAATGGACACGCTTTAAAACCATATAATAAAGAACTTGATATACGCTTAGTAATTTTTACTAATTTGAATATTTTTTTGTTATTTAATCCATATTGTAATTTTTTTTTCATTACAATCTGATTTTTTTATATAGTTAATAAAAAGTAACTTTGAAAACCTTTGAAAACATTTGTTAAATAATGAAGGCGATGATGTAAGAGTGGATCTAAAATTTTGGAACTTCCCCAGATAGAACAGTTGTTATTGGCCAATATCAAAAACAGGGATTCTGGCCGAAACTCATGCATCGTTTTGAAATAAATAAATAAATAAATAAATAAATAAATAAACAAACAAAAAACAACATGTTAAAAACCTTACAAAACAAATTTTTTAGCCCTCAGTCCTTTCTTGTAAAACATATTTCAAATTTTAAAATGTGCATCAACTTTTCAAAATTTTCAGTATATTTTACCCAGCACTGGGCGAGATTGACCAAGATACATAACAACGGTCCACATCAGGATTGACCAATGTTCAGCTATATTAAATAGCGTTGATGTGCTAATGGGGTCTGTTTTAGAGGGTGAGAGGTACAGATGGTTACCTAAATAATGGAAACACAGGTGAATATAAGTGAAATTTAAAAAAGCGCTTCGTTATCATTTAAATATAATCCTAGGTACTGTGTCTAAAGTCATGACAGCGTACACCTAACGTGGAAAGGCAAGCTCGGTAAAGCAAAATAGTGGACGGTAGGAGAAGCTGAGTGAAAGAAAGGTTTTGAAGCGGATTGTAATGTCTAAAAAGAAATTAAGAATGGTACAATATTCCTCTAAACACTATTCAGCACTTGTATGATTAGATTTTTAGGTGAATCCAAACTGTATTGTGGCCGACCAAACGGTATAGTGGTTAATGTGCTAGCTTCTAGACCACGAGGTTGCGGGTTCCGAGTCCCGTGCAAGGCATGGGTGTTTGTAAATGTATGTTGGTTTGTCTAATGACGAATGTTTCGGCGCATTATAGCCCTCGTGTTGCTGACGGCGCCAGATAATCTGAATACAACCAACCAACCAAACTGTATTGCATGCCAAAGGCGGTCTTATTTCATATTAGTAAACCGGATTCCTTATAAATCTAAGGTGCTTCCGTGATTTTGCTAATCACCTGCATTTTTATAAAGCAGAACTCAAAATATAGAGAGGGAGATTTAATTGTATATAACTTGCTTTCGAAATAGTTTTTAAGGCGGTATAACGAGAATTCGAAATTTATTAAAGAGAGTTCCTGAAAAATTATATCAAGAGATAATGTCATGAGGAGAATTTTTGAAATATTTAAAACACGATAGGTATTCTTCATATAGCACGTTCACGAAATATCTTAAAACAGCGTTTCAAGGAACTGTGGCTCCGCGGAGGGTTTGGAGCTTCACGAGTGATTTTTTATGGACGCCGAGGAGATGCCAGAAATTAAATTGTTGCTTTCATTTAACTAAAAATAATAAACTATTTTCATCAAGAGGAAAGTACTTACTCAGATAGCAATTTGGGTATTCTGAGTAGATTAACTCTCTATGCGACAAATGTAAAATTCGGTTACCAACGTGCAGGGTGTCCAGCTAAGGACATCCTGATTTTGAAATTAAATAACTCAAAACCAAAGTTTGGTCAAATAATTAAAAAAAAGCACACTTATTTTGAAAGCTGTAAAAATCTGAAACAGAAGGTTCAAAATTAGTTACAAATGTTGCCAACAGATGGCACAAAGTTCTAGAAATATGTTATAAATATGTCCCTCTGTAATCAGTCGTTGCAATCACACTAACTTCCTCTCAAGTATAAACAATGTTGCTGTCCGAAGATTGATTGCTCTGAGCTTCAAATCACTCTTTTCATAAGAACAACAGTGTGCATTGCCCCCTGTTGGCCACATCTGTAACCAGTTTTGCAAATTTAGTATAAGATTTTTACAGCTTTCAAAATAAGCGTACTGTTTGTTTCATTATTCTATCGATTTTTGTTTTTGAGTTATTTAATTTTAAAATTAGGGAATCCTTCTCTGGACACTCTGTAGAAATAGCATCGATAAAGATCTAATATGGAATAATGTAATTGCAGAGAGACTCATACAGACTGACCCTATTTTAAAAAGGATTTAAAAAAAAACAACAACAATTACTCGATTGAAATGTACTGTTTGCTGTATTCTTCTTGGGAAACTAGAAAATGTTATTCCACCAATTTTCTAAAAGAGTTACAACAGAGTTCACCAACAAATAACGCTGTTGATTGAAACACTTTGTAATAAAATAAATAAATAATAATAATAAAAAAAAATTGGTTTGATCTGTCGCCATCTGTCGGTAAACTTTCTCACTATTTTTGAAAATTCATGGAACAAATTTTCGTTGTTGCCCAAGTAAAATGCAGCGTACATTTCAATAGTCCGTTTTTTTTAATTCATTTTTCATTTGGGAAAGTGCTTTTTAGGATACTCTATATATAGAAAGCATATACTTTATCAAGCTGTACTAACCAAATAGGCAGCATCTGCATTTTACATTTTTCATTTACCTTTCCCTATAGGCTCGCTATATTATAATTTGCTGTACCAACCAAACAAACACAAGAACACTTAATAGTAGCCAATTACCCATACTTCAATATTCACTATATATCTCTCTCGAAAACTAGCTATGTACTGTATGGGTACAGCATTTCAAGCATTTAGAAGGGATAATATGGTAGAAAAGTGTTACAAAATACTTCTAAAATTTTAATTTAAAAATAACTAAATTTACTGATAATCAACACAATTTTCTTAACGATGGAAGCTTTCTCTAGTGTAGTGCCTCATTTACAGTAATGATTAATAATTAAGTCATCTTATTATAAAAAGTAAAATTTCTAGTATACAGTTGCGATTTTGTCAAATTAAAAGTTTTAAAGTGTAGAAGGACTATTGAGATTAAAATTTTTAATCTCAAAAGTCCTTCTACAGTAATACAGTGTATTGCTAATAATGCCAATATAAAAATAAAGTCTTTTTTTTGAGTAACATCCATTTGACATCCCAAGCTTAAGTTACCAAGCCTTACGGTGTAATAAAATGCCTCTTAAGGTGTTCTAATAGTCCGCACCTTCGAAACTCTCGTAGAAATACGATAAAAGCGTAGAAAGTTGAAAAGCAAGTGCCTTTAACACAGAGCTCTCGGCCCTTGAGCATCGCCCATCAACAATTTTTTTTTTCTGTTTCACGCACACAAAAGGTCAGTGTAATGTCTATCGAATAACTTCGTTAATTTTGCCATCTTGGCTTGTTTTTTCTTCTTCTTTTTATTATTTATTTGCCCATGTAAAAATTATTGCCAAAAATATCGCAAAAACTCCATTTTTATTGAAATGAGTGAAAATATGAAAGCGGAAAATAACACTATACATTTTAATACAATGTCTAATATTATAGTGAAATTGAAAATTGTGCGATGTTCCAAACTCCTAGTTTTTGGTTGCTTTTATTTTATCAATATATCCTATGATGAGGAAAATCAGTAACGCCAGTCGCCAATTTTTTATCCAGTGACCTCGAAGATGATCTTTCAAGTTTCCACCAACCTCCTATGAATTCACCCAAATAATTTTCACCACAATATCAAAAAACGTTCACTTAAAATAATTACGAAACTAAACTACGCATTTTCAAAGCTTCCTTTAAGTTAAAAACTCATACGATTCTCAATATCCACATTCTCAAAAGCAAGAAACTACATCCACACGACCATAAAAAAAGTAAATAAAAAAAATCTCTCTTTATGCAACACACGATTCTGAAACCCGGAAGCAGATATCGTAGCAGCTTAATCTTATCTCCCAGACATGTTCTTGTTACTCTTTCCAATCAATGGCTAACAAGATTAAAGAAGCTTATAATCAGAGTAATGCGCAGAAAAGTGTCGTGGGAGAAATTGATTCCGAAGACGATCTGGGATTAGAGCACATTTCACATATTCAGTCACACGTTTTCTTTGTCAAAGTCAAGCTTCCTTCATTTCGAAAGTTATGAAGAGAGGAATTTTTACTTTCAATTACCCATACGTTTATATAGAGTAATTAAAGTATAGCATTAATTAAGAAAAAACAAATTTTTTTTTGCGTTTTTTCACGTATTGGAACATCCTGATTTCAAAAAAATGGTCTAGATAAATTGTCTATGTGTACGTGGTCAGCATAACTCCCCAACAAATTCCCCTACTATGTTCACATTTTGTGTGCAGGTAAGTGGTGGTCAGGGGACTTACCATTAAGGGTTTCGTTAAAATCGCGCATGTGCATAAGGTTCGAATCATGAAAAAATCATGTTTTTCAGCAATTGCTAAAAACGGCTCTGACGATTATGATTAAAATCTCTCTGCTAATGCTTCTTAAGGTGTTCTAAGCGTCTCCATCTTCGAAATTCCAGTAGAAATACGTTAAAAGCGTAAAAAGTTGAAAAACGAGTGTCTTTAACATATGGTTCTTTGGCCTTGAGCACTGCCGATTCAAGATTGATGCCGACCAAACGGTATAGTGGTTAGCGTGCTAGCTTCTAGACCTCGAGGTTGCGGGTTCCGAGTCCCGTGCTAGGCATGGGTGTTTGTAAATGTATGTTGGCTTGTCAAATGACGAATGTTTCGGTTCATTATAGCCCTCGTGTTGCTGACGGCGCCAGATAATCTGAAAACAACCAAAGATTGATTTTATTTCCATTTCATTCACAAGAAAAGACAGTGTAATGTCAATTGAATAACACCGCCAAATTTGCCATTTTGGTGCTGTTTTTTTCCCATGTAAAAATTATTGACAGATGCATCGAAAACTTGGCAATTTTTGTTTAAATGACTGCAAATATGTATTTCGACTTTTCTTCTTAACGGTATATTTAATATGACTTACTTCTGGGAAGGTTACTCAGAGGTGTTCGATTAATCGTATACGATCAACTGAAACACATAGAACATGGGAGCCCCCAGGAATATTTGCAAGGGGGTGCAAGACTAGATTTTTATCAAAATCGTTAATTTTTTTAGGAATGTTAATTAATAATTTAATTTATAATGCTATACTCTTTGAGAATAGTTAAAATTCATGGCATATATTTTTGAAAGCGCAACACTGTTAAAGAGAAAAAAAAATAGTAAAAGTATTAAAATATATATTTTTAACGATTTTTTTATAATCCAACTAGATCTCGCTGCATTCAAGAGACAATGTTTAGAATAGAGGAACTCGAAGATGCAAAAATACAGAAAAGTAAATTTTTGTTATTTCTTCCAAGTGTCTGATATAATGCGGAAAATAAAAATGAAACACGGAGGCAGTGTTGGAGTATGTTTAGTTGAATTCTAAAAATAGATTTCAAGATAGTATATCTGATGACTTAAAAAACAAAACATTTTCCTAGAATTTTAAGAACTACACAGGAAATGATTATACAATAGAAGGAACAAATACTTCTACTCATCAGCCTCTAATAATCATAGACAACAAGCGCCAGATAATTGTCACGCAAGTAGCTATTTAAAACGACATTGGAAAGAAACAAAAGACTAAATTAAGAGAAAAAAAGTGCTCATTGTAACATAAAAGTATAAATGGCATATGTGCTTTTTTTTTTTTTTTTTTTTTATCTTGGAATTTACATTTTCCCCTCATTTTTTAAACTTGCGCCCTCCGAGGGCGCCCATGACATAGAAGAATAAAGAAAAGTGGCGGCCCGTGGTCAAAAATATTAGTACAGCCGGAACAGTGGACCATCCCCCTTTCCCCTATCACTTCCCACATTCATTTGTGAATGGAAATTCTATAATGTTGATTACTCAAACTCAAAGTTTCTTTTCAATATTTGCAAAATTATACGAGAAAAAAATAACTTGTTCTAACTTACTTCTAATGGGGCTCCGTGTTTCGAAATGGTTCAATTACAAGTTTTAATAATCAACTCAAGAAATAAAAAGAAAATACATGAGTGAATTTATTACGGGAACTATTTCCTTTTTGGCGGAGAAAATTCTAAGAAAAGCTCGTTTCTCTTCCACTCACTCATCCCGGCTCACTCACACGCGAGCCAATCAGTACATCGAGTTTACAAGCACAGCCGAAATCGCAAGTTCTGCATTTGGCAACACGCCATATACGTTTAGCAAGGTGGAAGATTTCACACTATACGTTGTTTCTATGACAACGGAGCAGCCCTTTACGGACTTTCACTCTCTGACTGTACTCGCTCTACCATTGTCAGATTTACTTGATTTGAGCTGTTTTTTCCTTCAATTGTGTATTGCGCAGCAGATGCGGTATTTATCGGGCTTTTTTTTTTACTTACCTTAGAAATTCCATTAATATTTGCGATTCTAATCTACATTTAAGAAAATTAGTAAAATATATAATCAAAGTTGACTAGCAATAAGTAAATTTTTATTTTTAAACTAATAATTTAGATGCAGCCCGGCTGTACTTGCTGTAGTACCCCATGAGCCGCCACTGAGAAAAACTTTGCGAAAATATTGAATGGTTCAGATTATATTTTGATTTATGAGGTCACACCATTTCTTTACCTTGCCGTCTGATACTCCCGCCTCTTTAAATCATAGCATGGCAATGCCCTGCAGTAACGAGTTAAGCGAATGCGGTGTGCCATGAACTAATTTAAACACAATTTTTAAAAAAAGTTTAAAGCATTAACTAGCTTTCAATGGGCGACGAGCCTCGATCCAGGGACCATTGTGTCTCGAAACAGATGTTTTACCGCTGTGCAAAAGAGTACTCCAGTGCACAGAAGTTTTATCTGTTATTTGATGTCGCCACATATAGTCTCCTCCCAGTGACGAAGGGGCGATACTGTTGATCAACGTCTGATCGGAGTTGGAGGTTTGGGATGCTTGTTGCATCGTTGTGTCCGCTTGTTGAGGTGTTGCACGCGAGTTGCGTATGTGGTTGTTTGTTGCGATGAAGTGTCTCCTTTCAGAAGCGCTAATAGATGGCAGCATGATTCGTTTTTAGTCCAGTCACCAATAAAGCGTAAACTAGCTTTCAATGGGCGACGGGCCTCGATCCAGGGACCATTGTGTCTCGAGACAGATGCTTCACTGCTGTGCAAAAGAGTACTCCAGTGCACATAAGTTTTATCTGTTATTTGATGTCGCTACAAGTTTATGAGTCAAGATGCTCGCAGAAAAATTAACCCCTACAAATTGGTTCATTAGATCTCAAACTATGATCATACTCTCGCTTTCACTATCTTAACTATAAAACATGGGAATGTAATTTTGCTCTTGATAATCTGGATTAGTCGGGATACCTAATCTAAAAAAATACCCGCTTTAAATTGGATCAGTCGATCTCAAACCATTTTTGCGTACCGCCTGCAAGCAAGACTTCTCGCCTATGTAGAAGACTTTTTCCCACGAGCTCACTGTTTTGAAATTTCTAGTAGCCATCATCATTTCTGTAGTTTCAAAGATTAAGTAACAATTTAATTAAGACTGGAATATAACTTAGCTACGTATGAAAAACATATACCCATTCATACATAATCACACTCTTGTTTATATATCTGGTACAATGTATGAAATCCAGAATTCCATGGCAATGACAAACTGGCAATGTATGCCTATAGAATGCTAAATGACAAACCAGTAATATATAAGATCCAGAATTCTATATAATGCCAAATGACAAATCGGTAATATATGATATATGGAATTCTATAGAATTCCAAATGACAAACCGTCAATCTATGAAATCCGGAATTCTATAAAATGCCAAATGACAAACCGGTAATATATTGTTGCATGGACGGGTTCGAAAGATTTGAAGCCAAAGCAGATCAAAACTTGCAGAAATTTATTCCAATATAATTATTCACAGACTCTCTTACGACTCCAGAACTTCCCGTTCTAGTAGACACAATACAGCTCTTTTCACAACAATAGAGCACAAAACAGCAGTTAAAAACTTGACAACACAACTGCTAAATCGTCGCAAATGATAATGCAATACAGTTCGCTTTGGAACGACTCGGAATGTTCACTGAGACTCAGTAAATCCAGTCAACTAACGGACTCAGCTAACAACTAACTCAGTGACTCAAAATCAGTCAACTCACTACAACCCTACTCACGGCCGTCCTTATATAGGAGTGGTGTATCTTCGCGAAACTTCCAGAGAGAGAAATTTTGAGAACTTTCCTGATCGTAGTAGAAAAGTCCTATACATGTACCGAAAATGTCGCCAAATGGTCGCCAACTTGGCTCTATCTCACCAATTTGGCGAGATTGCCATTACCATAATGTTAAATGCCCTGCTCCTTAAAACTCGCTTCCCAGAGTTACCTCTGTAAAACTCGTTAACAAGCATCAATACCCATATTGCAGGGAAACAAACTATTGCATTGCCTTATGCGAAATGTACAGAAATTTATCTATTTACAAAATTAACACTACGAAATATTTACAAATATACGAAAATTCGTAACAATATGGTATCCGAAATTCTGTAGAACGCCAAATGACAAACAGGCAAAGAATGAAATCCGGAATTTATAGAATGTCAAATGTAAAACCGGAAAAGTATGAAATACATCTATGATTCGTTTCTATTATCACGTAGAGCCATGTGGCAACAATGGGTAAATTTTATTTTCTTATTTTGTATAGAGGGTGACTACCAAAACGCGTAATTAATTTTTTCAATTAACTTTTTTAAAATTTAACAATTATACAGATCAATTAATACATATAGATAAAATTTGTACTATTTGTTAAAAATGTATAGATAAATTAAGATACTCGGCAAATATTAATTCGTGGAACTGAATTGCCGAAGAGAGTTACAAATGTATGCTAATTAAAATTTATAAATTGAATCAGAAGAAAAATAGTGGACCATCAATGGAAGCTTATAATTTATAATCAATATAAAATGCATAATATAGGGAGGGGTAGCTGCTAAGGTCAAATGTAACAGTGCAATAATTGATTTTTTTTTTAAATTTTGAATTGTTATGATCTTAAGAAAAAGTGTGTATTTCTAAATAATTTTAAATATCAGAAAATCTATTAATGTTACCTTTACAATTTTATTTGACTTCTTGTGGCTAGTTAATGTGAATAATTTTCAATTAAAATTACAATTCTAAATAAAATCAAAATTTGAGTTTTGACTGGTGCCATTCTTAGTCTCGGATTCAGTAATCAAAATGTAATTACTTAATTAAATATCATAAGATTTTTTTTGTACCGATATGTTACTTTTGTAACGCTTATTTAGTGAAGAAAAAATTGTTTGAATAGTTAAATATTTAAAAAAATTATTCCAATGCATAATGATACCTTAAGAGAAACGACATTGTGTCTGCATAAGTTGTAATAACAAATAAAATAGCAAATTCTTGACTCAGTTTGGACCAGCTGTAAAGTTTTTTTAATCTTTATTTTGTCGACAGCTTATTGAATGAATTAGACTGCTGAAGATATTCATTCTTCTAGCTATGGAAGGAATGAAATATATACAACGAATCGAGAATTCTACACCAGAGAAATTTTTTTGATTTTAACTCTATTAATTAACTTCGGGAAATATCCAAACTCTCTTTCTCCAACTCAAGCAAAACACTTCTAAGCATTTTATTTGCTATCCATTGTTTCAGGTAGATGCTCTCACTTATTACCTCCTTACGATTTATTATTATTGTCTCCCAATCTCTACTTAGCGAGTGGGAAAGTTTCTTCGAATACCTCCCTCGGGAATTAAATACTTGGAACGCCGGTAATTAAAGTCAGAATTCAATCACTCCCACCCACAAAATCGACTCCATTAATCTTCTGCGAGTAACAAAACTTCGACATACATAGAAACACGATCCTGCCAAAACGATTCCAAAACAAACGTCTTAATATCCAACTTAGAAGGACGAATGATTTATGGGAAATCGATGGCAACACCACTGGCGACACGCGACGGCCGCCATGTTTGCTCCAGAAGTTTCACTGTTCTGGAGAAATTCCGATGGAACGTGTAAATGGCGGGAGATTTTGTTTTCGAATATGATATGGAATGAAAAATGAGCTTTGACAAGTTTGCATTTTTTTGGAGGGGGGTGGTTGTATGGATTCACTCTCTGATATGTGAGTGGGATAACGCAGAATTAATGTTTATTAGATTACGTTCTTTTTTTTTTTTTAGAAGTCCAGATGTGATGGTCTAGGCGGAAGGCGTGATAGGTGAAATGTTTTAAACTATGATTGATTTTTGATCGTTTCTTTGTAGGAAGATTTTGAGTGCGAGGCCTTATTCTTGCTGCGGTAAATCTTAATATTTCTGTCATATTTCGAGGGAAGGGGTTGTATGGTATTTGTCCTCATAAATTGAGCAGAAAAAATACACGTTTGAAAAGGGAGATATGAAAAGGATTATTTGGAAGGAATATTAAAAGGAAATCTGAAAAGGAGTTTTTAAGTAGCTTTGAGATGAAAACCTACTTTAAATTTGATTTTTTCTTATTGTAATCGTGCATGGGGGAAAATTTATTTGTGTAGCGTGTGTAAATAAGTGTTTTATGATTAGTGTTAAGTGATTTTCATCACGTTTTTTACCACTTAGTAATAACTCGGTATTGTTTTGATAAAAGTATTTTATTTTTGTATTATTTAAATGCTCTGTAATGTATTAAGTCTGGATAATTTTAATTTTATTTTTATAAAAATTAAAAGTAGAATGGTGCATTGTACCACATCATCTAGTAAATTTTTTTTTTTAAAGTTATAAAATAGGTTCACACAATTTACTATTTGCCAACCATATTTTCTAAGAGATGAAAAGTTTTCTGAAAGAAAGTCTCTGGAAAGACACCCGTTCATAACATCGGGTTCATATCTTAAATGTGATTCGAATCTATGTTATTGACGAGTTGTACGGTGTAAAAAAAAAAGTACATCTTTTACTTGTACCCCATTGGAAAATCTCTGCTTTTTTCGGGAGGTTTTAATATTTAGAGGACCAAAAAAAGACAAATGTAGTTTAAAAAGAATTTTCAGAGTTGTTCATTTGTTTTTCTAAATCTAGATTTTACCGATGCAATATGTAATTAAATTTTCCTCTTTGCACAATTTTGACGAAATACTTATTGTTGCATCTGAGAAGTCGGGGACAAGAAAATGGTAGCGATGTTGGTATCAATACTTCCTTAGTTACAACATCCACAACTCACAGGCTTGATCAACCACATCGTATCCTACAACAATACACACACGTGTTCATCAAGTTAAATACTGATGACCACACTTTTGAAACTGGACGTTTCCAACACCAACCAGTTCACAGTTCAGTGCTTTCTCTTCTCCCCCCCCCCCCCTTTAAGTCACTAAAAAAAGAAGACGAACAACAAAATGTATTTCTTCTATTTGGCAAGCGCCATTTATTGGGCTGAAGTCATTACATATCTTATTGTTGCCAGTTACTTGTATATCGAATTTTAACATTCCAACACACTTTCACACGTATCATTTGTAATACACTCCTTTTAACCCTCAATGGTCATCATAGCATTTGAGATTATGTGACAAATCAGTATTCAGATATTTCTTTTCTTATAACAATACTTCTATTACCTTATACATTTCGTATTGGTTAGTGGATAATGGGGAAACAGTAGGTGTTGTGTAGAAATTTGGAAACTTGAATGTTAATGTTAATAGCTTTGGAGCTGCTCTTTAGCAGACAGATACTGAACTATGTCCTATGATAAAATAGGAAAAAGTACCAAATCAATTTTAATAAATTTAAGGGTTTGTATGCAGCTGTGTAGAAAGTAACTTCCAAAATGAGGAGCACTCTAAATTTTAAACAAAAGTAGTTTTTGAATTGCCATTCCGTCGTGATCGGTGTTGTTGAAGTTTAATTCACGGCATCTGTATAGAAAAGTATGTTTGTTTTATGATGTAATCTCTCTAACGTTATTTAGCGTTTTTTTTTTTTTTTAGTTTTTTTTTAATTAAATATTCTATGATAACCATTACAGTTACATAAACCATCCTAGGGACAGCTTATTATATGTTACCTTGGAAAAAATTAACTTTACTTTTACACATGAGAGTGATTGATAAGTGGAACAATCTGTCATACTAAACATTTCTTTATAATTTATAAGAATCTGATTAAAAAAATTGTCATTACTTTTTCAGTTATTAATGTTTGAATTATTTTTTTATTACATTCTTGAATTACTATAATAAACTTCAAATTCTCATATTTTTATTCGCAGTTTTCATTAAAATGCTAAGGCTTTTTAACTATTATTGTTAAAATATTTTTTTTTCTTCTTCGGCAATATAAATATACACTAACTAGATGTATGCATTCAGATTTTGAAAATTTTCCACCAATTTTTAAAAAATTGTCTTTAATTTGCTATAAATATTATTTTTTTTTTAACGGTGTGCCTGAATTCGAATTGGAATGCATATATTTGTTTAAATATTATTCAAGATCATTTACAAACATTTGCATTTAAAAAGCTTAAAAATTAAAAAATTAGGAATTTTTAAATTAAATTTTATTTTAATACTTTTCACTTTTTTAAAAATTGGGAAAATAATTTTATAATTTTAAGGACTGAAGAGTACACTTTATGTGTGCTCAGTAAAAGGGGACCCCCCCCACACTAGATAGTGTAATGACAAAAATAACAAATACAATTTACAATACACTTACAAGAAAAGCTGATGTGAGAATTATCGTAAAGTATATCGCCCAATTCGCCAATTTTGCGTTAGTTTTTTTTTTACCAATGTAAGAATCATTGCTAAAGATATCGCCAAACTAGCCACTTTTAATGAATGAAAATATGGAAACGGTAAATACCACAAAACCATGTCAAATTTAAATGCACTGACCAGTATTATAGTGTAATTGAAAGTTGTGCGATGTTCCACACCCCTAGTTACCGTGGGCCTTAAGCTCAAGGGTATTGTTTTCAATTGCTCAAAAGTGTGATCCGGTGTCTGTTCCCAGTCAATGTTTGGGCATGCGCCGGAAAGGCATTGTGTGGGTATGAACCTGCTTCGACTGCTTGTATAAAAAGAGATGTATGTTGATGTTGTTCAGTTGTATTGACGTAACGATGTTTTATAAAACTCCAATAAAATCAATAATGTTTCGGCGCATTATAGCACTCGTGTTGCTGATGGCGCCAAATAATCTGAAACCAACCAACCAACCAACCAACCAACCAACCAACCAACCAACCAACCAACCAACCAACCAACCAACCAACCAACCAACCAACCAACCAACCAACCAACCAACCAACCAACCAACCAACCAACCAACCAACCAACCAACCAACCAAATCAATAACTTTGTAATGAGCTAAGGCCCATGGTAAACTGTGCTTCGGTCCTATTCAGATTATTTGTTTTTAATGTTGGTTTTTTTATTATAAAATCAAAATTATAAAAAATAGATTAACAATGTTAGAATCAGTACCAAACACTGAATACAAAATTCATAAAAATATAGCCTATCCTTCTAAGAAGAAAGTATACTTAACAAATAAAAATAGGTAAATTTTCCATCATTCGGGAAAATAGTACATTAACATTCTTCATTTACCGAAATTAATTGGGACCAGAACGCATCCAAATAATCGAATAACCAGATAATTAGATAATTTACGATTTTTTCTTAGTAAGAAAACGAATTCATTTAAAAAAAACCACACGAATTTAATGAAATTTAACGATTATGAAAACAATTTTGTGTTTTCATATTTTAATTACATACTGTGTTAAAAGGTATTGTGGTTGTGGTATAGTATTTATTTGAAGCGTATAGTTATACTCCATGAATACCATTTTTTTTGTTCATTAGTTGTTTGTCAAGTTAAATTTTCATCATTTGATCCAGAACCAAAATATCCAGAATTTTTTTTAATGTGTTTTAATAAGAAACTCAAAATGCGATATTGCTGATTTTTTTTTCTTAAAACGATCTGGAAAATTGGAATTCTAATGTAAATATTGGTATAGGCTCAGGAGCTAAAGTTTGCCAGCCGCTCTATTTATTTTATTTTGAATGTAAAAGTTAAAAAAAAAAAAAAAAAAAAAAAAAAAAAATCTAAATAAGCATGTAAAATATATGAAATTAATAATAATAATAAATACCGAACGAAATTAAAAAAATTAAATGAAATAGCTCCTTCACGTTTTTGGTACCACACTCTGCCCTTAAATTATGATTGCAGCTAACTTTTGTTTGCAGAAACTTAATTCAATGTATTGGCAGGGTAGAGAAAAGCTGCAATGGAGCCGAGGAAGAATAGAACTACTTTACTTATTAATTTGTTAATTGTATTTATTATTTTAAGAATAATATGCAAATTATACTTTTAAGAGATTCTCTACCCTCTAAACATTTTTTTATTATTGTATTTTTAAATAAAAAATAGAAGTCCCTTATTTGAATTTACATCAATGAACAACGTTTTTTTCTTTAAAAAAAAAAAAAATGTATATAATTTACTTCTTTTACATATTTTTTTTTATGCTAAGATTTTTTTAAATACTCACATTTTTTCTAAAAGATTCTTTAAACTATATTTCATAAGAATTACCATTAAAATATGGAATACTCGTAGTAATGAATTATATTATAAATCTCTATATATATAAGGCAAAGCCCTCACTCACTGACTCACTCACTCACTGACTCACTCACTCACTGACTCACTCATCACTAATTCTCCCACTTCCCACATAGTTACAACTCTGAAAATCGGCACAAATATCAACAATGGTAAAAATAGAAAAAGTAAACTATTCAGATCTCGATTAACCCACTTTAAGGGGTCGAAAAGGGGTTAAACGTTCCAAACGGGGGACATTCGAATATCCTACTTCTCACATAGTCACAACTCTGAAAATCGGCACAAATATCAACAATGGTAAAAATAGAAAAAGTAAACTATTCAGATCTCGATTAACCCACTTTAAGGGGTCGAAAAGGGGTTAAACGTTCCAAACGAGGGACATTCGAATATCCTACTTCCCATTTGGTCACAACTCTAAATATTGGTACAAATATTAACAATAGTAAACATAGAAAAAGTAAGCTATTCCGATCTCGATTAACCCACTTTAAGGGGTGGAACAAGGGTTAAACGTTCCAAACGAGGGATATTCGAATGTCCTACTTCCCCTTTCGTCACAACTCTGAAATCTGGTGCAAGTATCAACAAAAACAAACGTATAAAAAGTAAGCTATTCCGATCTCTATTTACCCACTCTAAGAGGTCTAAAAGGGGTTAAACGTTCCAAACGAGGGATATTCGAATGTATCACTTCCCATATGGTCACAACTCTAAAAATTGGTACAAATGTCAACAATGGTAAACATAGAAAAAGTTAGCTATTCCGATCTCGATGAACCCACTTTAAGAGGTCAAAAAGGGGTTAAACGTTCCAAACGAGCGATATATTCGAATGTCCTACTTCTCATATTTTCACAATTCTGAAAACTGGTGTGAATATCAATAAAGACAAACGCAGAAAAAGTAAACTATTCCGATCTCGGGTGGATCAAGGGGTGGAAAAGGGGTTAAACGTTCCAAACGAGGAATATTCGAATGTACCACTTCCCATATGGTCACAACTCGGAAATTTGGTACAAATGTCAAAAAAGATTAAACATAGAAAAAGTAAGCTATTCTGTTCTCGATTAACCAACTTTAAGGGGTCGAGAAGGGGTTAAATGTTCCAAACGAGGGATATCCGAATGTTCCTCTTCCAATGTAGTCATTTTTCTGATATTTTTTTGCAAATGTTAAAAAAATAAGTCATTCCAATATCGATTAACGAATTTTTAAGGGATGAAAAGACGACGCAACATTGAAACTATACGAGGATTAACTTAATGTCTAATTAACTTAATTCCAATACAGCTACTACTTTGAAATTTAGAACTATATAAGAGCAAACATAAACACAATAAACTATACCAGTTTACTATTCACAATTATAAATTTCGTTTAAAATGTCAACAAAGGAAAGTTCCTATTTTGATAAATCAATTTGTCGGGATCGAAATGGGAGCAAACGTCTGAAGTGTAGAATACATGAATGTCTTTTGATCGCTAAAATGCTAATGGTAAAATTTCGTAGCGCAGCACGGGTATTCAGCTAGTGTTTATTTATAATAACAAAAAGATTCTATAAATCTGCACTAATTTTACTTTAGAGTTAAAAAAAATTATACTGAGTAAGTTGTATACTAGAGGCGACTGCAAGTTTAGATACAATATCTTTCTGAATATTTTATAGAATGTAGAGAAATGTTAGTAGATCATGAATCCTACGGTCTGCCAGGGGAAAAATGACCGAAACTAATCAAAAGTCGACTTTCAATGAGTCAACTAAAATTTCCAAATATGTTATAACTTGCCAAATAATAAACACCCTTTTTTATATGGTAACCCACCACTCTTTAATTTTCAATTGAGAAGGCTGCAGACGATTTGTCTTTCTATGCGCCCAAGATCTTTCATCTTTTAAAAGTCAGTCCAGTCGGCAATAAATATTACGTAACCAGTGACGTAATACTAATCGCCAACTTGGCTAACTTTTAAATGCAGGTCGTATTTTTCGCCAGAGAATAAATATCGCCATTCAAAACCTGTGACTACTCATAATACAATTCGGAAAAAAAAAAAAAAAGAAAAAAAAATAATCGAATTTTCAACAAATCCTCCACAATAAACGTGACGTCAAACATCTAGAAGAGCTATGGTCTGTGACTTTGTCATGCATGTATTCCACCATTGTCTCAAGACAATTTTATATAAATTAAGAATTTCTTTGTTTCACCCATTACTCAAGAAGTCTAGAATAAATAAGTTGTTTTCTAGAGCCAATTCTGTTCTATTATTATTTTAAGGAATTAGACAATATGCCTCTAGAACTTAACATCTTATCTTACTTTCCTAAAACCTTACTTACCTTATATTAAAAAAAATCGCTCTTTTCCTGAATCTGTATTTTTTTTTTTGGTAAAAAGCATCTGTAACGTTACTAACTTCTTTCACAGGAATAACAATCCAATCACCGGTAGAAGTGCATTCTTTCTCACCATTATCTCGTTGTAAAATGGCGTACTTAGGGATAATTGTTTTATCCCATTATCTAATTTATGGTAGCGTGCGGAAAACGTCCACAAAGGTTTCCGTTCTCTATTGTTTCGAACTTTCTTCGACAAAATCGTGTTGGTTCTTAATAAACTAAACAAAGCTTTTCTTCGTCAGGAATTCAAAGATTTTATTAAGAGAGACACATTTTCAGATACTTTACGTGCTTAAAAATGAAGAGTAGCAGTGTATCAAGTGCCACAATAGAAATTACAACAGACATTGTAGTGTAGTCATATATTAGTACATTCATTTTGTTAAATGACTAACTCTAAATCCAATTAGCTCTGGAATAGGCGAGCTTCTTACGAATTTCTAAAAGCGAGATTCATTTATGTCTTGTTGGGGCGGTGTTGAATAGAACTTGATTTTCTTGGGTTTAATTATGTATATTACTTTCTGGAAAAAATCACATATCATGATAAAAACGTATAAAAAAAATTCAGGGTATCCTAAAAATGACTGCGCATTCGAAAAATGAATTAAAATAAAAATTGAAAACGATAGAAATATTATATTTGGGAAACTAGGGAATTTTATCCAATCAATTTTAAAAAACGGTTACAAAGTTAATCAACAGATGGAGCTGTTAAATAAAAAAACTCGTCTTCAGCGTGTAGCAGAAATGACTAAATCATGCTTTGAAAATAACCACTTAATCCAGCAATTGAACCACCAACAAAGCGCAATTGAAACATCTTTTTCGAATCTTTGCAACGTGTTCAGACTGTCCCCCCCCCTTTTAGTAATTTTATTCAACAGCGACATCTGTTGGTGTATTTTGCAACTATTTTTTGAAAATTATTGCATATATAATGCTCTAATAGCATTATATATATCCATATATAATGCTATTAGAGATTTTAAAAACTGGCAAGAGTACAAAAGTAGTTGGTCAATTGAGTTTGATGGATATTGAAAAAGCAATAAGTATTTCTTTTAGCAGAAACATTTTGTAGATTTAAAAGAACTTATTAAGAATAAGATATTCTAATCTTGTGTAGTTGAGTGGTTTGTGTATGAGTGGTTTGGAATCTTTTGGGGAAGGGGCTGTGTTCGAATTTCATATGGGCTGTTGTTTTTTATAGAGTAGAGAGCTTGTAAAACATAGAATACCAGACATTTACCTGTTATTACGTATGACAAGGTAATTGAAAAACTTTATTGTCTTTGAATCGACAATGTTAAAACAACGCGTACAAGATATATTTTATATTATGCGTTAGTTAGGTACAAGGATAATTTGTAAACATTTCAGAAAAATACAGTGTATTTTCTCAAAAATATTCAGAAAAAAATATTTTCCCTCATATATAATGCTATTAAAAGTTCGTGTTTTTCTTATTAGTGTATGCTGTTTTAAAATAAAATCTTACTAATTAGCTTCCCTTAGCATTTTAAATGTAACTTTAAAATTGCTAACAGATAGTAGAACAACGCGTACAAGATATATTTTATATTATGCGTTAGTTAGGTACAAGGATTATTTGTAAACATTTAAGAAAAAGACAGTGTATTTTCTCAAAAATATTCAGATTTTTTTTTTTATTTTTTCACCTTATAAATGCTATTAAAAGTTCGTGTTTTTTTAATTAGTGAATGCTGTTTCAAAATAAAATCTTACTAATTAGCTTCCCTTATCATTTTAAATACAACTGAAAAATTGCTAACAGAGAGTAAGAGTGCCATTTGTTGATGAAACTATAATTATTGTTTATTTTGTTGAGAAAAAAAATCCAACAGATTTCTTTTAAAACTGATTTGACCTACTCTCAAATGTTCGTGAATTTTCAGTTTTTAACTGTGCCGTTGTTTTATGGATCTTCCTGTTGAACATACAAACAGACTAACGCGTTGTTTTATCCAAAGTATTTTTGAGATTTAAAGGATTGTATTATACGAGGCTTATTCCTCTCATGTTAACTTTTCAAATGAATTGATATTCTTCATATGAGAGAACATTTATTTCGACATCATACTGTTCAAATGAATTAGCGTGTTCATACCAAAGGCATTTATTTCAATCACATGAATATTTCATAAAAGATGCATTCACCTCGTAGTAAAAATGTTCAAATGAATTGAAATTGTACAAATGTAGATAAAAGGATTATTTATTTTCAATGGAACACAGTGTTTTTCAAACAAAACCCATCCATCTCAAACTAAAACACTGTTCAAATGAATTAGTACTTGTTCCTATGAGGGTTATTCTTCTCGGCGTAAAAACCGTACAAATGGATGAGTATTGTTCATATTAAGGAACATTCATCTTGACGCAAAGCTGTTCGAAAGAATTGGTGATATTTATAAAAAGAGTATTCATCTTGACGTAAAAATGTTAAAATGATGAATAGTTATTACATTGGTATGAAACGCATTCATCTGTAAGTAATGCCTTTCAAATGAATTGATATTGTTGATATGGTGGGTATTTACCTCTGCGTAAATCTGTGCGAGCAAATAGGTATTGTACCGATAAAATATTTATTTCGAAGTAAAATTGGTCGAATAAACTAATATTATTCATAAGCGGAGCATTAATTTTAATGTGTAACACTGTTTTGATGAATTGATATTGTTCATATGAGGATTATTCATCTCAACACAAAACTGTTCAAATTAGTGGGTGTTGCTCATATAAAATGCTTCCATCTCGACGTAAAACTGTTCTTACATGAATCGGTATTGTTTATATGAGGTACATTTCTCTCTACATGACTCTGCATTTGTTCACCAAGCCTTTAAATACTTATAGAACCCATTAAAACTTAATGCACGTTAACCTGCGATTTCGAAATTTGCTGGCATTGCATTTATATTTCCTTTTTTTTTTTTTGTTCATTCCCAATTCTTTTCCCCTACAAATAACATCCTAGGTGCTTCGAGAAAGGCGGTTAAAAGAAATTCTCGGATGGGACTTGTTTTTCCAAGGAAAGAAAATAAAAAAAGTATCGAAGAAAAGAATGGCAACAATAAATGGATTCCCGAAAAATAATTCGTTTCCTTTGTCAAATAGAAGTAAAACACAATTTAAAGCATTTTCTTCGACACTGGATGGAGGTACTTAAGCTGACAACTAGGGGTACCTTGAGGACAAATTTCAACGCTGCTGTTAAAATGTGTACAGAGACAATAAATTAATAATTTTTTTAATCCCGAATCCCCTTTTTTTGTCTCTCGATTTTGTTAGATAACTTTAAACAGGGTTTAAATTAAGAAATTATTCCTCATAACTCCAGTTTGTAAGACTTTATTGTCCGTTAGAATGCAATTAGGTTCTTGCAAACATATGCGATAGGTAAAAGGTTCCTTATCTTACAACCAGCTCGGATTAAGTTAGAAAGTCAATACTATAACGTCTATAGCCTATATAGCCGACTATAGCCTATATAGCCGTCTATAGCCTGTATAGCCGTCTATAGCCTATACTATAACGAAAAACAATACTTTAGCATACGGGCTCCATCTATACCCCAAGACAACTTATCTTGACCTCATTGAATAAGCTGTAAGATGGATTCTTCGGCGTATAAGATATAGTTTCGAGCAAATCGCAACTTATATAGTAATATATATAACATCCGCACATAGTTTTGTATTAAACGTATTGTTACGAATTTCTGTATAATTGTAAATATTTCATAGTATTAATTATGTAGAAAGGAAAATTTATGTACATTTCGCATAAGGCAGTGCAAGAGTTTGACTTTACTTCGCTTTCCTGCAATGCGTCTCTTAATGCTTGAAAACGAGTTCTACAGGGATCATGCTGGAAAACGAGTTTTACAAGGAGCAGGCCATTTAACATTATGGCTAATGGCAATCTCGCCAAGTTGGAGACGGTTTTGGCGATTAATTTTGGTCACCAAATTTTGCAAAAAAAAATCGCCAAATGTCGCCAAACTTGGCAACCATCTGGCGACATTTTTGGTCCCCATGTACATGCATAGGGCTTTTCGACTGCGATCTGGAAAGTTCTCAAAATGTCTATCTCTGGAAGATTCTCGAAGGAAGCTTTCCTATATAAGGCCAATAGAGAGTGAGGAGTTAGTTATTTGTCAGTGAGCATTCAGGGGAGTTCCGAAAGGGAACTGCATTGCATTGTATTTTGCGACGATTTTAGCAGTTGTGTATCTAGTTTTTAACTGCTCTTTGTGCTCCATTGTTGTGTAAAAAGCCGCATTGAGTCTATTAGAACGGGAATTTCTGGAGTTGTAAAAGAATCTGCCAAGAGTTATATCGGAATACATTTCTTTAAGTTTTGATCTGTTTGGCTTCAAGTCTTTCGAAGGCATCCACGCAACACTATATATATGTCAATAACAAAAGAGAACAAGCGCTTTCAAATTATATTTCTACTTAATACTTTAATTTTCTAACCACGGATACTATAAGAGTTTCAACGAATCATGTCTTTGACCGAGCTATTTCGTTACGTCACTCACTTGGCGAATCACTATTGGCCAACCATGTCCCCTCTCAGTTCAAGACGTCACAAGTGTAATATTAATGCGCAGCCAATCAACTCGTAGTAAAACCGGATCGCACATCACTGCAGCGTATTCGACGAGGTCAGGATAAGTTGTCTTCGACTATAGTTTCTTACTGACGCCCTTCTAATATATTGAAGTTCCTTAGAGGAGGAGATAGTCTTATGGTGGATACTTTTAAATGGGATAAAAGCTGTCTCCAGTACTTGGAACATATTGAAATCATATTTTGAGACATTATTTCTTCATCTTAAACTAAAATATTATATTTCCTTCCACAATTTTGTTTCAAATAATATTTTTTTTTCATTTTTATTTTAAATGGATATTCTAAAACTTTTCGCTTTAAAAATTCAAATCTTAATTCTAATAACTGAGTAAAATTACAGAAAATTACGGATTTTATTGCAATAAAAATGCATAATTTATAGATAATTACTTACTTAGTTATTAAAATTAAGATTTTTAATGAAAAAATTTGAAAAAACCCCTCCTTAAATAAGTTCAATATTTTAAATATCTTTAAAAAAGTCTTTAAATTTTACAAAATTAATAATAAATAGTTATCTGGCACTGTATTTATAATGGTTTTAACAAATATTTAAACAAAAATCAATTAAGACACATTATTATCACAGAAGCCAAAAGGATATATAAAAAAAAATCAACTTTAGCATTCAAAAGCTAATAATAGACGCACACAATACTAGAATGCATTCTAGTATTGTGTGCATGTCTTATTAGATTTTTATTGATAAAGTTGTATTAACAAATCTTACTAAATATTAATTTCATATTGCTAATGAAAGTTTAAAATGGACAAATGGGATATCTTTTAGTAAATAGTTTTGTTTTTCATTTTATAGACCACTTCATTGATTGGAGAACTTGAGAGGAAGTCCTAGTAAGGATGATTCCCTATACTCGCTATGTTACGATCTTCTAGACCAGTGCATTTAGAAACTACTTTCTAGAAAAACATTGAAATTGGGTGAGTAGCTACCAAAGGGACTTAATTCATAAATGGTTTTCATTTAATGTCTATTTATTATAAATGAAAATTAAAAAAGCAAAATATTGTTACGTGGTTGGGCTCGAAAGACTTGAAGCCAAAGCAGATCAAAACTTGCAGAAATTTGTTCCGATATAACTCTTCGCAGATTCATTTACAACTCCAGAACTTCTCCTTCTAGTAGACTCAATACAGCTCTATACACAACAATAGAGCATAAACAGCAGTTAAACTTGACACACAACTACTAAATCACCGCAAAAGACAATGCAATACAGTTCGCTTTCGGAACTCTCTGAATGCTCGCTGACAGACAACCAAGTCAGTAACTCCCCTCAGTCAGTATCTCAACTAACTCAGTAATCAGTCAACTAACGGACTCAACTAACTGACTCAACTCACGGCTGGCCTTATATAGGAGTCAAACCTTCTTGAAACTTCTAGAGATAGATATTTGGAGAACTTTCCAGATCGTAGTCGAAAAGTCCTATACATGTACATGGGGACCTAAAATGTCGCCAAATGGTCGCCAAGTTTGGCGACATTTGGTGATTTCTCTCCAAATTTGGCGACAAAACTTAGTCGCCAAAACCGTCGCCAATTTGGCGAGGTTGCCATTACCATAACGTTAAATGCCCTGCTCCTTGTAAAACTCGCTTCCCAGCGTTATCTCTGTAAAACTCGTTATCAAGCATTAAGACACACATTGCAGGAAAGCAAACCCTTGCACTGCCTTAAGCGAAATGTACAGAAATTTATCTTTTTACATAATTAACGCTACGAAATATTTACAAATATACAGAAATTCGTAACAATACTATTGCAGATGGCGCCACGGCTTAGGCATTGCCGTAAGGATTTCAAATATGAAATAGAATATATTAGACGGTATTTTTGAGTTTTTAATTTAGTTCATTTCATTACGTGATCATATTCGCACCTACTCACCAAATGTCAATGTTTTAAAGAAAGTAGTTTCTAAATGCACTGGGCTAGAAGATTGCTATATAATGAGTATAGGGAATGATTCTTACTAGGTTGGTTGTTTAATGTTTGTGGTGCAAGAGCAACACTAGGGCCATGCTGTTCCATGATTCTTATTAGGACTTTCTCTTAAGTTTGGCTGCTCATTTGAAAGAGGATAAGGATGAAAGAAAACGAACTGGTAATTAAAAATTTAAAAAAAAAAAAAAAAAAAAAAAAAAAAAAACTACGCAGATGGGAATGAAACAGGTTATTAAAACAGGAAATAGAAAAATACGATGGTAAACTTTATTCATAAAAATATGGGTCTGATAGCTGAGACTTGAAAATTAGCGCAAAAAAAAAAAAAAAAAAAAAAAAAAAAATCAAATTGCCTTCCAAATAAAAAAGGAAACTTCTTGTCCTTCAAAACAAGGAAAAAAAATACAAAAAACAAACCCCGCAAAATAGCTTTGAAAGAAAACAAGCAAACAGTAGGATATCAAAATGAAAGAAATGACAATGCTAGAAATCAATTTAGCAAGCCTGTCTGAATTTCAAAAAGAAGAGAGAAAGCGGGGAAAAAAAGAAGAGGCATAAGAAAGAAAAAATGAATTTGATTAAAGTTGTAAGTTATGCAATTGCGAGAAATGCTATAAAAAAAAAAAAAAAAAAAAAAAAAAAATATATATATATCAAGTTAATTTTATTGCTCAACCTTGAGAGAGATACCATTATATACTTCAAATCAGTTGGTTGGTTGATTGTGTTTTATGGCGCAAGGGAAACACACGGGTCATGCTGCGCCAATACTTCAAATCAGAAAACAGTGGATAGAAAATATCAAACTCTGTCTTGAGGGGAGGCAAGAGTCCTGGAAACCAAATTAGTAGTATTTTCATTCAACTTCAAAGTGTTCTAAATTATTTAAAATGCAATATTTTTAATTTATTTTTTAACATAGTCGGTAATAACATGTTTGTTATGATTATTATTCTGATAACTTTATTTTATATGTTTTATATAATAAACCTATATAAAAACTTAGAATTTTAAAATTATTATATGGCCGTTGGTTAGGTACGATTTTAAGAATAAATATACCATAAAATGACGTAAACTCTCTGTTTCAAATAGTTAAACTTTTTTTTGTTTGCCTAATATACCTTTAAAATTATATTAAAAAATATATATATATTGGGTATACAAAAATTGTCTTTTTTTCACAACATAAAATATCGTATAAAATATTAATTTTTCCTAGCTTAAGAAATATTTTAGCCTCACTAGATAGATCTTGTGTGTTTTCATTAGCATGGAAAAATTATATTAAAATATTCAATAGAATTTGAGAAAGTGTTCCTAACCAAAAGTTGCCATTTAATAATTTTAAAATTATAAGTCTCAAATATAGGCTTATTACTTAAAGAATATATCAAATAAAAATTGGTAGTGTTATATTCATAACAAATATGTTATTATTGCTTATGTCAAAACATTAATTAAAAATATTGCATTTTAAATAATTTAGGGCACTTTTTAAGTTGAATGAAAACACGACTGATTTGGGGGTTCAGGACTCTTGTCCTCCCTTAAAATAAATATTTTATTTATTTTAAATAAAATAAAATAAATATTTTATTTATTTTAAATAAAATAAAATAAAATAAATATTTTATTTATTTTAAATAAAATAAAATAAAATAAATATTTTATTTATTTTAAATAAAATAAAATAAAATAAAATGAATAAAATAAATTTTTATTTTATTTATTTTAAATAAAATAAAATAAAATAAAATACATTTTTATTTTATTTATTTTAAATAAAATAAAATAAAATAAAATAAATTTTTATTTTATTTATTTTAAATAAAATAAAATAAAATAAAATGAATAAAATAAATTTTTATTTTATTTATTTTAAAATAAATAAAATAAAATAAAATGAATAAAATAAATTTTTATTTTATTTATTTTAAATAAAATAAAAATAAAATGAATAAAATAATTTTTTATTTTATTTATTTTAAATAAAATAAAATAAAATGAATAAAATAAATTTTTACTTTACTTATTTTAAATAAAATAAAATAAAATAAATTTTTATTTTATTTATTTTAAAATAAATAAATAAATAAATTACAAAAGTAAATAAAGAAATAAATAAATAAATTACAAAAATAAATAAATAAATAAATAAATTACAAAAATAAATAAATAAATAAATAAATAAATAAATAAATAAATAAATAAATAAATAAATAAATAAATAAATAAATAAATAAATAAATAAATAAATAAATAAAATTGTTTTAATCAGAATAAATAACCGATATTTGAATGGTGAGTAGATAAATTCACTTTCATTTTTAATAAATAAATTTTGCAACGTTGTTTGCCGCACATTTTGCTTATAGAAATGTTTTCGATATTTAAAATTAGATGCAAACACCAAACACAAGCTGTTTACAGAATCGGCGCTGTGTTTACGAATATAAAAATTGGCAATATAAAGAATTTATATTAAAAACTTTGTTTTTATGTGTTGTAATACTGCTCTTCAAAATGCTAAATTTCTTCGAATATTGAAGTTATATACCAGAAAGAGTGTACTGTCGGTTGGTTTATAATCTCAACTTTGTATGCACAATGAAGGCTTATCAGGTCAGGCTCTACAGCTTAACGCAGGTTAACAACTAACATCCATGCCTAATCCGGGATTCGAACTCGGCACCTTTGGCATGCGTGGTCAGAGCTCTAACCACACAGACATCAGATGAGCAGTGCACAGTCGAATCGACATCATTCAGCATTATGCATAATAATTTAGACACTGGATACCAAATAGCTTAGCTTGGGCACATTTGCATTCAATACTGCTGATGTTACTAAGAAAGCCTACTCAAGTGGACACTATTCACTCTTAAAAAATGTATTTTGTAACGATTTAAATTTTCCAATAGCTTTTTTTTTTATCGATCTAAAAATCCTTTAGTTTAATTCATGAAATTAAGTAATTTTGACTATGGAATGGCATTCATGTTAATGAACTGATAGTATTAGCAATAGGGTGAGGTTAGTTTCAGGCGGATTGCTATGTAAGAATTGTTGAATTCTTCAATATTAGTAATGGAATATTTAAATTTATTGATGTAAAGGTAAGAACTATGGGTTTATCATACATAAAAATATCTTTTGAGGATATTTAAGTGTTGTAGTAATTTCTAGGAATTGAGGACTAGAAATGGAAAACGACCTAAGTACAAAAAAAAAAAAAAAAAAAAAAAAAAAAAAAAATGAAAATCTTTTTTTTTTTTACGGAAAAGTGTCCTCAAGACCAGACTAAACAAAGTGGAGAACGCCCAAAGTGTGAACTCCTGTAGAAATGCTTCGAATTCAATCTGTTTTTTTAGTCATAGCCTGAAGCATCAATGCGAGTGTTTTTCATTTTTCGGCACCCCTGAAAACTTTTATTTTTTGGACTTGGGTCGTTTTCCATTTCTAGTCCTAACTATACAATACAGTTACTTTTTATTTTCTATACTAATCCAGTATTTTTTTCCCTCCCAAAATAGATTCGTCAAACTTAGTCATAGCCTTAAGCTCTAATGCGATTGTTTTTCATTTTTCGGCCCTCCTGAAAACTTTTCTTTTTTTGGACTTGGGTCGTTTTCCATTTCTAGTCCTCAATAGTTTAACGACACAATAAAGTTATTTCTTATTTTCTATACTAATCCAGTATCCCCCCCCTCCCTCAAAAATAGATTCGTCAAAAATCATTTCTTGCATATATTTTACACTGCATATCTATACTGAATGAAAAAAAAAAAAAAAAAAAAAAAAAAGATAATAATTTGGATTCTAAACAACAAATCTGGAAATGCCACCCGGTTGATATTTTCTTGTAGTTGTTACGTAAAATTCCTAATAGAGTATGTTATCATAAAAATATGGCTTCAAATTTAGTGAAATCTTATACTAGAATAGTACATATCACAGATTTTAACATTAGGTAACCAATAATTTTATTTATATTTTTTGAATAATAAAATCACACTTTGTATTGTTTAAAAAAATCCACCTTTATACACCGCATACCTCCTCATGGTTGGTTGTTTTTAGATTATCTGGTGCCGTCAGCAACACGAGGGCTATAATGCGCCGAAACATTCGTCATTATACAAGCCAACATACATTTACAAACACCCATGCCTAACACGGGACTCGAACCCGCAACCTCGCGGTCTAGAAGCCAGCACGCTAATCACTATACCGTTTGATAGGCCATACATCCTCATGAAAATACAATTATTGATTGTTCATCAGAATATTTAGATGGTTTATGGTTTGCATTAAGCTATCACTTGAATGGGGCATAGTTACTTTCATCAAAATATTTGTATAGCTTATGATGGATTTATGGTACAATTTTATATATGATCCAACTATTTGGATTGTTTACGTTGCATTGAGAAACAATTTTGATGTCTTTTTTGTCAAGGTATTTCAACGGCTAATTCCAGATTTGTGACCCTTACTTCCATCAAGCTATCTAGATGGTTTATGTCTGGGCAGCAAATGTCTGGTGCTGCCCAGATGATGGTTTATGCTATGATGGTTTATGTCTACAGCAAAAGGCCCATTTCACTGGGAATTTTTTTTTAGCTAGAAATTAAATAATTTTATAAGTTAAATACATTTTATAGGTACTACAGTGCATAGGATACATTATTATAATAGGTAAAGAAATACATATTTTTCATTTTAATCTACACTATTTATGAATTTTATTCACAGAATACATATTAATGTATAAATGGGCATTAAAATCAGTCATGTTAACTAATAATAAAAGTATAAATTTACAAAAAATAATAAGATTCCATGGGTAAATTTTAAAAAATGTGCATTACACTTTTTAAGAAATGGTCTCTGGAACAGCTCTAAACTGTCTCATCCTAGAATATATATAGAGCAAACAACTCCCTAATTTATCATTATTGGTGATATTTGGGTAGATTTGGTTGTTGTTTTTCAGATTATCTGGCGCCGTCAGCAACACGAGGGCTATAATGCGCCGAAACTTTCGTCATTAGACAAGCCAACATACATTTACAAACACCATGCCTAACAAGGGACTCGAACCCGCAACCTCGCCGTCTAGAAGCTAGCGCGCTAACCACTGTACCGTTCGGTCGGCGATATTTGGGTAGAATCTATTATTCTTGTTTGTTACATTGGCAACAAATATAGTTAGAAGAATGGCGGTTCAAAATGAACCATAGCCTTTTTATGAGCTTATCCTATGTAGGAGTAGAAACTGACATTAAAAAAAGTATGTTTTTAATTAGTTAATTGGAAATAAATGAAAATTCTTTAGAAACAATAATAATAATAAAAAAAAAAAAGCATGAAGAATTTCCATAGTTTTACATTTCTGTGCATTCCATCTATAGTTATGATAACCATATTTCATTTTTAAATCCTTTACATTAACTCCGATTTTGTGTGTACGTCTGTGGGTATGTTTAACGATGGCGGGCAAATCTGCAGAGGCCTAATTAACCCCTTTGCCGTCATTCAATCGAGCTGAAACATGGCAGTTAGATTCGATGTCATTGGCAATGTATTCTTACAAAATTTGGAGGCTGTCGCTATGATTGTCACTAAAAAGTCGCTTTTACGGAATACTAATAAACTAACTTGTCTTAATAAAAATCACGTTGAGATAGTATTTAACCATTGAAGAAACTTTTTTCTGTTGTAAAAATTGTTTTAATAAATATATAATAAAATTGTTTTAATCAAAATAAATGCAAGATATTTGGATGTGGTTGGTTGTTTTTAGATTATCTGGCACCGTCAGCAACACGAGGGCTATAATGCGCCGAAACATTCTTCATTATACAAGCCAACATACATTTACAAACACCCATGCCTAACACGGGAGTCGAACCCGCAACCTCGCGGTCTAGAAGCTAGCACGCTACCCACTATACAGTTTGGTCGGCGATATTTGGATGTGATTGCATAAATTCAGTTTCATTTTTAATGAATAAATTTTGAAAAGTAGTTTACAGCATATTTTACTGGTAGAGATATTTTTAATATTTAAAATTAGATGCTGACACCAAGCACACGCTGACAACAGAAACGGCACTTTGTCAATGAATATGAAAAAATGGTAATGCGTATAAAGAATTTATATAAAACATTTTTTATGGGTTATAATATTGTAGGTAATGTAGCGTAAAAAACAGTTTCAAAAGAGAAATGCCCAATGAAACAGCCAAAGAAAAAAAAAAATATCGAGCGATATAGTTTTTAAATAATAAATAATTGAAGATCATTGAATTGTTGAAGAAATGCTAACAAAGAATGAGAAATAATTGGAAATGATCAGGTAGTTCTGATATGAACGGGATGCGGCAATTCTTAAGAAAATAATTCAACAACTCTCAAAGGTAGTTGAAGGACCTCTTCAAATTGAATGAAGATTTGTGCAGTTATTGTGTGAAATATAGTTAATGTGTTTTAATTTGAAAATGAGTTTTCTTGAAAAATGTTTCAACTTAAGTGTTTGGGGTTCCATGTCAATCGAATCTTAATGTGTTTAGTGTTTGATAAGTTGTTTGGAAAATGATCTTTTCTAATAGCGATTGGGTAGGTCCAATACCAGTAATGTTACAAAGGGTAATTTTCTATGTGTATGATATGTACAGATCATTTTGAATTTTAAATTCTTTATATTAACTTCGATTTTGTGTGTATGTGGGGGCAAATATGTGGACGCTTAATTATCCCCCTTGCCGATGTACAATCGAACTGAAACTTGGCAGATAGATTCTATGTCGATGACATTGCATTCTATCAAGTTTTGAGGATGCTGCTGCAACTAAAACGACTTTTTTACGGAATACTAATAAACTACCTTGCCGTCATGCAATCGCACTAAAATAGCTTTTAATCGATCATTGTTGAAACTCTTTCCTGTTGCCAAAACTGTTTTAATAAATAAATAATGAAATTGTTTTAATAAGAATAAATAAAAGATATTTGGATGTGAGTGCATACATTCACGTTTATTTTTAATAACTAAATTTTTAAAAGTAGTTTGCCGCACACCCAACGTATGATTCGATTCCCAGGCGAATCCAAGCTGTATTACATACCAAAGGCGGTCCTACACTATCTGGCCAAAAGTATCTGGACACCCAGTGGTATGGACTTAGAGCGTCCTGAGGCACATATTAATATGATGTTGGTCCCCCTTTTGAATCGATGACAGCCTGTACACGTTTGGGAAGACTTTTCACCAATTTTTGATAGGTGACCATAGGAATTGCCTTCCAGGCGTCCATCACAGCTGAAGTGAGTGCTTGCAGTGAAGATGGTCGATTTGGCTGGCTACGTAATCTGCGCTCTAATTCCACCCAAAGGTGTTCTATGGGATTTAAATCGGGGCTCTGAGAAGGCCAGTAAAGTTTTTGAAAACCCATTTCGTCAAACCACGTCTGTGCAAGCCTCGATGTGTGAATGAAGCAGTTATCCTGCTGGAATAGAAATGGGCCTTCCCCGAAATATTGCCATAGAGTTGGGAGTGCAGCATTGTCCAGAATGTCCACATACATCTCAGAGTTCATCTGTCCAACCACAGGAACTAACGGACCCAGGCCAAACCACGAGAAACACCCCCACACCATTATGCTTCCACCACCAAACTTAACAATCGGCACAATGCAATCACTATAGAAACGTTCGCAGGGCATCCGCCAAACCCAGACGCGTCCATCCGACTGCCAGACTGTAAAGCGAGATTCATCACTCCAAATAACAGTTTTCCACATGTCCACAGTCCAATGACGGTGAGCTCTACACCATTGCAATCGATGCTTCGCACTCTGTGGAGTGATGTTCGGCTTGTGAGCGGCTGCACGACCATGGAATCCCAAGTCTTTTAACTCTCGAAGGACAGTCCTACTGCTAACACTAACGCCTGATGAACTTTGGAACTCCTGAGAAATTTCCACCAGCGAGGACTTGCGATTTTGTTTCACTACCCTTTTCAGAGTTCTGCGTCTGCGTTCACTAAGTGTTTTCGGCTTACCGGTTCGTTTTTCTGCCGTTTCACTGCCTCGACGTTTCCACTTCACAATTACATCACTCACAGTGGATTTAGGCTTCTGTAGAATGTCCGCAATCTCACGAACTGATTTCCCACAAAGGTGGCATCCCACTATTCTGCCACGATCAAACTCACTAAGCTCCTTTGACTTACTCATTGCCTCACAAACGCATAAATATAATCTGACAAACCACTACCAACATTTTTATAGTTTTCAATTACGTATCAATTTGCGTCACTCGCCAGAACCACTTTTTTAAGGGGCGTCCGGATACTTTTGGCCAGATAGTGTACGTCATATTAGTAAACCGGATTCCTTATAAATCTAGGGTGTTTCCATTATTTTGATAACCAGCGGTATATATTAAGATTGTGGGAATTATCACATATTTTCTTTTGTTGCTGCTAGAATGCGCGAGACACCCTGTATTAAAAAACAAGCTTTATCTACCTCCTGCCACCCTATGTGTGCAATCACCCATAATTTGTCTGCCTATCAGGAGAATCTGTTTGATGGCGGTTGTTATACAAACAAGACCCGTTGATTTTTAATAGGGTGATGTATGCAGAAATCAACGTCCAAAGTTTAAAAAGCGTTGATGTCTTCTTCCTGAAATACCAGCAGAGTTAAGTATTTTGATTATCACTGCCATATAGCACACATCCTTCCAGGGATGTCCCTAGGAAGTCATTCGGAGTTTAGGGGATTACCGGGGACTTCCTAGGGACCTCCTGGGAGGATATGTGCTATATGAGTAATGTTAGAATTTTAATGAATTTTTTGAATTAATTTTAATAAATTGATTTTTTTTTCTTTCTCGTAAGGAGTGTATTGACGGGGAAAACATATATTTTTGTTTTTTCTCTGAGGGAGATTTGTATTAAAGGGGAATTATTTTTCAAAGGGGAGGACATTTTTTTCACGAAATTGAGCTCATTGATTTTGAATTGAGTGAAGCATGCAGAAATTGGCTTTCAAAGCCTATGAGTGGAGACGTATATCTCCTGAAATACCCCGTGATAAAGAGGTTTAGTCTTGTTTCTATCACAGTAGACAAATCTAAACTAGCTGTCGAGAGCTATTTTTGTGATAAAAAGAAGAACAGCGACTTTTATTTGAGAGATTACTTTACTAATATAAGTAGAGTTTTAAGTACACAAATTCTTTTATACAGTTGGTTATCAAAATAATGGAAATACCCTAGATCTATAAGGAATCCGGTTAACTAATATGACATAGGACCGTCTTTGGCATGTAATACAGCTTGGATTCGCCGAGGAATCGAATCATACAAGTGCTGAATAGAGTTAAGAGGAAGATTTTACCATTCTTCATTTCTTTTTAGACATTACAATACGCTTTAAAAACTCGTCGCTCTCTTTCACTCAGCTTATCTTACCGTCCACTATTTTGCTTTACCGAGCTTGTCTTGACGCGTTGTGTGTACGCTATCATGACTTTAGACACAGTACCTCTAGTTGGTTGGTTGGTTGGTTGTATTCAGATTATCTGGCGCCGTCAGCAACACGAGGGCTATAATGCGCCGAAACATTCGTCATTAGACAAGCCAACATACATTTACAAACACCCATGCCAACACGGGAGTTGAACCTGCAACCTCGCGTTCTAGAAGCTAGCACGCTAACCACTATACCGTTTGGTCGGCCACAGTACCTCTAGAAACACCTAAAAGCAGGGATGTTTCGGTCACAGTTGCTTCAGCTAGTTGGGCTCTTGCAATTTGGGTTCTTTGAAAGTCTGTGAGGTCTGAGATTTTACTTTAAAAAAAAAAAAAAAAAAAAAAAATCAAGACTATACTATATCACTAAAGCCACCTCTCAAACGTACCATGAATATACTTTTTACATTAAAAAATTCATCGGATAGCTTGGATTATATTTGAATGCTTATGAAGCTCTTTCTTAAATGCCACTTACATTATTTGTTGTTCCATGTTTCCATTATCTTGATAACCATCTGAAGATCATTTGCAGAGGGCACTATTTGTAGAGGCGAATGAAAATGCTTTGATGTTCTCAATACTCACTTATCCAGTGTCAAGAAGCTATTCAGTTACATTTTTGCTACATTCAATTACTTTTTCGTTATTTTACTCCTTTCCTCTTGTTGACCCGATGACTATTCATGCTGACACTGAAGCCCCCCTTTTTTTTATACAAAAAATCAAATTAAATTCTAATTAAAACAAGGTTTTGTTTTAATGAGGAAGTCTTTCATTTATTTATTCGCCGCCTTAACTTAACAGTCTTCTCTTTTGTATGAAGCTTTTTTTTTTTTTTTTATGGTGCTTTTTATGGGTGTTAGTAGCCACTTGGATATGCAAAATCATCGCCCAATTTCACTCGCCTTGTTGGATCTTTAACAATGGCACCAGAAAAAAAAATCACTGAAGAAGTTATTCTTCAGTAACTTAATTAAGTGGTTAAGTTTGAATATTTCAGTCCCTTCTTACTTTTTTAGTAAGATAGAACTCATTAGAGTGCATTTGTATAAAAAGTGTGAACTCATTTTCTAGTTTTTCATTTTGCATTTATCGTTAGAAAGGTTTAACAGAAAATGTGAATTTTGTGTACTTGTAATTATTTAAAAATATAATGTCAGTTGCCATTCCGTCAATTTCTATTTAACATTGCAAAATTATTTAAATTGGGAACCATTTGAAGTGCAATAAAATGCTTTAAGATAGGGAAAAAATGTTTGGATTTTTTTTTTCTAAGCTAGATAATTTTGAAGTTGAATCAATGTACGCAACGAGTAAATAACTTGAAGAAAAGCCGGGGAAAATTCGTTTATTCATCTGATGCCTTAATAATAAAAATGTCTTGAAATGTTTTGACGATGTTAAAAATTGAATTTAAACAATTCAACAAAATATAATTCCTATGTTAAAATAGGAAAAAGTACAAAATTAAAATTAATAAAATAAAGAGTCTGTATGTAGCTCTGTAAACAATTCAACAAAATATAATTCCTATGTTAAAATAGGAAAAAGTACAAAATTAAAATTAATAAAATAAAGAGTCTGTATGTAGCTCTGTAGAAAGTAACTTCCAAAATGTGGAGGACTCTAAATTTTAAGCATAAGTAGTGTTCGAACTTTTAATTTTGATCATCACAGCCGTAATGTTAGAATTTTAATGAGTTTTTTGTAATTAATTTTATTAGCTAAGTATTTTTTTTGTTTCTCGTAGGGGGTGTATTGACTGGAAAAATATATATTTTTGTTTATCTCTTAGCGAGATTTGAATTAATGGGGGATTTTTTTCTCGAAGGTGAGCGAAGCGAGCCTGTTTTTTTGTTTTTTTAGTTTTTTGATGGAGGTTTGTATTGACAGAGAAATTGTGTTGGTTTCTCATAGGAAGAGGAGATTGCATTATTTTCTCCAAAGGATTTTGAAGAATCTTTTAGCAAGGGAAGGGAGACTGTTCTAGCGTAGTAATGAACCTTTTAACAAGATAAGGGATCCTTTGCTTATGTAGCAATTAAACTTTTAGCAGCGAAGCGAACCTGGGCTCGTGTAGAAATAAACCATTTAGCGAGCGAATCGAGCCTGTTTTTCGAAGCGTTAAAACTAGGATATATACACAATGACGTGTTTCCACAACGGATGGCAACGCAGCTAGTAATTTATATTATGTCTCAACAGTAGAAAGGGCACGTATCATATCTAAAGATTATATGAGACCTTAATTAGAGAAATGACTCTCAATTTTGGAACAGACTATTAATGAGCACTAATGATTTTATTTTTAATTTTTACATTCATTAAAGGTACTTAATTTTTACATTCATTAAAGGTACTTAATTTTTACATTCATTAAAGGTACTTAATTTTTACATTCATTAAAGGTACTTAATTTTTACATTCGTTAAAGGTACTTAATTTTTACATTCATTAAAGGTACTTAATTTTTACATTCATTAAAGGTACTTAATTTTTACATTCATTAAAGGTACTTAATTTTTACATTCATTAAAGGTACTTAATTTTTACATTCATTAAAGGTACTTAATTTTTACATTCATTAAAGGTACTTAATTTTTACATTCATTAAAGGTACTTAATTTTTACATTCATTAAAGGTACTTAATTTTTACATTCATTAAAGGTACTTAATTTTTACAATTATAAATTTTTATATTTTGTATTACAGTTATTTGTTAAGTAAGAGGCAAGGATTGTATGAAACTTAGTTTAGAGAAGGTAGTTCTGATGTAAAGATAAAGTAAAGTTTTATGAATATCTTTAGGCTCTTTTTGAAATTTGAATACAAAATTTACGATTTTTTCAATCCCTGCTGCTCATCTGCAACAGATATACGCTGGTTGTAATAACAGTATTTTAAATTCTATGATTTTGTAATAAATATATTTTTTTGAAGGTTTATATCGGCCTGTATAGTTGTCCATTCTGTTAAAAATTATACTTTCCATAAATTTTAAAATACTAATTTTGATAACACTTGAAAAAAGCTTATAAATGGATCCTATCAAAAATTCAGGTATGTACTACATTGTAAAAGGATTTTGGATATAAGCATTCGAGATTTTCGTGTCCTTTAACAGGGCAACATTGTAGAATGATTGCCATTAAAATATTTGGTGAAAACAGTTATACAAAATATAAAATGCTACATTTTATTTAAATTTAATTTTTATTTTCTGTGGTCTAAAGTAATTTTTATTTTTAAAAAGAGTATTTAATTAATTTAAAATTTATTTTTGTGTAGTTTTAGATAGTGCACTAATACAGCAATAAGCTCATACAAAGGTCATGTCCATCTATGAGTCACACTAGTCCAATATTCTTGCCAAACAAAATTTGTGAACTATTTTTGTCACCAAATTGAGGAATAAAATTTAAATTAAATACTAAAATATCACCAAAAGCGCTGAATTGGCGAGTAACTTGGCTTACTCAATAACATGGTCATTAAGGTAAAAGGAAGTTTAATTCTTTAAGGGGAGTTTAAACCTTTTGACGCCAACAAAAACAGCTTTTTTTGAGTAATGTTCAATATGCTTTAAAATAAAATATACTTTATATTTTTAATTGTAATTTTTTATACGATACAATGCTTATTTTCTTCTTGAAAAACAATAACTATTTTAGACATAAATATATATATTTTTTAAAGTTATCAAGTGAAACGTAACGATGAAAAATTTAGAAAAAAAATTTTGAACATAAATTACCCACAACATATTTTATTAAGTTTCAGGAATAAACTCAATATTATTATTGGAAATTAAAGCTAATTTATGGATTTATTCTCTAAAGCAGAATTATTCTTTTATACAATATAAAAATATTTTTATGTAAAAAATAACTTTAAAATTTAAATTTTAAATATTTTTTCTAACTATAAATGGCGGTTTTTGAAAAACTTGACATCTATATTCTTATTTCCTGCTTCAGAGAATGTAAAACTATAACGTGGATATCCATACATTTTTTTTAAAGGGATAGAACAATAACTTTTTTTTTTTAATATTGTGGGTAACTTATATTCATAATTTTTTTCTTCTAAATTTTCCATCATTACGTTTCACTTGATAACTTTTTAAAAAACACACTTACGCTTAAAATAATTAATGTTTTTTAAGAAGGAAATAAACATTATGCTGCATAAAAAATATCAATTAAAAATACCGAATACTTTTTATTTTAAAGCTTATCGAAAATTACGTAAGAAAAGCTCTTTTTGCAGTCGTCAAAAGGTTTAAATTCCCTTTAACATTGTATAAGATAAATTGTATAAAGATTTTCCCATTTGTCATGTACAACGAGAATATGAAATTTTTCATTAATTTTAGAAAAACTTTAAACTCAAAATTTCCGAAATATCGCTTAAAGTGCTAAATTTGAGCGTGATTTGACAATCTATCGTTGTCATCAATAGAAAATTCAACTCTTCAATATCTTTCTTCTCTATATTCGATTTTAAGTGTTTTAGTACTTATAAGACGATAAACGCTAAATGTTGATCTATTGAAAATAATATAACCAACAAAACAGTTTTTAATATAAACCCTTTACATTCATTGCCATTTTTATATTCATTAATATAGCGCTGTTTCTGTTGCCAGCGTGTGCTTGTTTTTAATATTTTAAATTAAATGCGAACTCCAGCTCTAAAAGTAAAATACTTTTCAAAATTTGTTTATTAAAAATGAATGTGAATTTATGTACTCACATCCAGATATCTTTTATTTATTTTGATTAAAATTTTTTATTATTTATTTACTAAACCAATTTTGGCAACGGGAAAGAGTTTCTTCAATGATCGGTTAAATGCTATTTCAGTGTGATTGGATGACGGCAAGTTGGTTTATTAGTATTCCGTAAAACCGACCTTTTAGTGACAGTGGCAGACCCCAAAATTCGGTAAAATGCATTGTCATTGACATCGAATCTATCTGCCTAGCTTCAGCAACATTGGATGACTGCAAGGGGGGTTAATTAGGTCCCCCCATATTTGCCCCGCCATCGACAAAAATACACACAAAATCGAAGTTAATATAAAAGATTTAAAAAGAGATAAAAGCATAATTGAAAAAGATGATTTTTTAAACAAGTTGAAATTGAAGGAGCAGAATGAAGATAAGAAAAATGAAAATTGAGTCGGATTTATAAAAAGAAATTGAAGAAGTCAGAAGCATTGTTGACGCTCAAAACATGTGTAATTTCAAGCGAAACGGAACAAAGAACAAGAAAATAATTTTCCGTCGATTAAATAGAAATGCAATCATTGTGGGCAAATAGCCTAGACTATTAAATTGAAAGAATTCCATCTTTATTGCATGTGTCATTGAATTGAAAGAAAGCTAAATTGAGTTGAATGCATATTTTCTGGGAGCATGATTACTATCACTCAATTTTGTGATTTCTGAATACTGAATTTGTATAAATTTTTTTTATTATAAAATTTTTTTAGTTTTCAAAAGAAGCTTCAATTTAGATCTGCGCATTTTTTAACTTGCTTCATTATATTCAGCAATAAATTGAAGTAATATAAATTCAACGAATTTAAAGGTTGTGTTAAAATCATTTTCTTTCATGGGGAATTCAATGTATGAACATTTTCCCAACACCAATATCAATTATTTTCATTTCAATACCTACATTAGATTGGAGTTATTTTAGGATCTTATATTAGGAGAGATATACACTCGCCCGTCAACTAGTTGAGAAATTTCGAATGTATTTTTCTCATCTTTATTCATTAATTTAAATTAATTTATGTACCCATGGTAATAAATATTTTTATGCTCTCGGCAATATTGAATCCATAAAAGTACGGAACATAATGTTGCTTTTTCACTATACAATAAAACTCATTGCCTATGTTTGTTTATGAAATTTTTCCATAAAGCCGTAAACTAACATTTGTGGCATTAAAATATAGTCTAAAATTAGCACGTAGCAGCATTAAGGTTGTCAGGGCATCACGGTCCGAAGCGACTGATAGGAAGACTTTTAAGTATTTAATTAGTAGAGTACTTTTTGATATTTAAAATAACACCTATCGAATGCTTTTTTTCATCAGTATTGTTGCACACATTTTCTGTATATAATTGTATAGTGACGTATTTCTTTGAAAGTTCTATTTTATTTTATTTAACAGCGATAATACAGGTTAGAAAAAGGTGGCAACATCTAAATCGATCGGCAAATTTCGAGGCGTTTCCATCACGTGATTGGCTAACTGGATTTTGCTAGACATTTTTGCCATGAGAATATAAAGAGTCGAAAAAAGGAATAGAGAGATCAGTCAAGTGTTGGACGCTGCTTGGAAAGCAGGGAATCTTTTGTTTACTTTAACTGAGCTTGCATTATCGCTGTGTTCGAAGTTGTATGTACCGAAGTTTGTATTGAAGCTTGATTGCAATCGTTCTGTTGTTCAAAGAAGTTTTATGAGAATTCAAAGAAAGAATAAATTATAGCTTTTATTTAGTAAAATATGCGTTTCATCGGTAAAAATTTCATGACAGTAGTTGGTAGAGCACTTTTAATATTAGAATAATATTTTTCGGATACTTTCCATCAGTATTCGGATAGATTTTATAATGTAAATTTCTAACCCTGGTTGGTTGTTTTCCGACTATCTGACGCCGTCAGCAACACGAGGGCTATAATGCGCCGAAACATTCGTCATTAGACAAGCCAACATACATTTATAAACATCCATGCCTTACACGGGACTCGAACCAGTTCTAACCCTGAATTGCAGTATTTAACTCCTGTGCGTGCCCCATGCAACTCTCTTTTGTACTGAGTACTTGACGTTAATGCAATTTCTCCGGTATCAATTTTTGTATCGCTTGTGGCCATAGAATACCGTGACAATTGTTAATTACTTTCTGATAGGTTAATATATTCAAAACTTAACAATTGAGGGGATACGGCAAAGAACGATCATAGTTCGTTTTTCTCAATTCTCCAGCCCTCGTGTTGATGACGGCGCCAGATAATCTGAAACCAACCAACCAACCAACCAACCAACCAACCAACCAACCAACCAACCAACCAACCAACCAACCAACCAACCAACCAACCAACCAACCAACCAACCAACCAACCAACCAACCAACCAACCAACCAACCAACCAACCAACCAAACAAACAAACAAACAAACAAACAAACAAACAAACAAACAAACAAACAAACAAACAAACAAACAAACAAACAAACAAACAAACAAACAAACAAACAAACAAACAAACAAACAAACAAACAAACAAACAAACAAACAAACAACCAACCAACCAACCAACCAACCAACCAACCAACCAACCAACCAACCAACCAACCAACCAACCAACCAACCAACCAACCAACCAACCAACTCAATTCTCTAGAAAAGCTGATTTAAAGTTTCAAGTAATCAGTAAATGGTTGCTCAAAGTCTCACGTACCATGATAATTATTTGCCAGATGATTAAACTATCTGCTATAACCTTGATGGTGGCGGGAAAATATCAATTTCGAAAAAGTTTAACTCTGATCGTTCTTTGCCGTGGCCCTTCAATTGTGATTTAAAATATAAAAGGTTTAATTTTATTTTAAAAGAAACTCTTCTTTAGTTCTTGAACTTATCTAAAACCTTTTCGGATGAAGTCTAAAAATTGTGTATGGAAAATATACATAGTTTACTTTTATCCGCATGGTATACACTTCGCTCCTCGGTAATGCCTTTACATTGCTTTTAAGTGTTTCATAACATGGTTTAAAGAAAATTTAAACGACGCAAATTTGTTTTGTTTCATAATAAAATTTGTTTTTATAAAATTTGTCTTAACATTAAAAAAAAAAAAAAAATATTTACTAGATGCAGTTAAAGTTGTATATGTATAGTATATATCTGTACTGCATTTCACTAGATATTTGGCATACAGTTTTAATTTATTTAGGAAAAAAATGACGATCTCAACCATAAACACATTTAATTTATTTTCTTTTCTTTTGTGAATTACTTTTTGTAAAACAAACTTTAAAAAAAGCTAGAGATTGAGTTCAATTTTTTAACTTACTCTGGTCAAGGTTGTAGAATTTAATTTATTTTGCTTTCGGAGAATTATTCTTACAATAGAGTTTTAATATTAGAGTCCGAGAGACGGCTAAAAGTTTCGGTACCCTACCCAACATCATGCTAATTTTTTCATGTACTTTTCCGTTAAAAGGGGCCGTTGGTACTTCCAAGTACGGTACGGATTCTGCGTCAAGGTGATTTTCGCCAATAAATAGCAGCAGCTGCCATTTTTTAATAAGAAGTGTGCTGCATATGGTTGCCATAATTTGGCGCGGTTTTATGTGAACAATTCTTGGCGCAGAATCCGTACCGTACTTGGAAGTACTAGCGGCCCCTTTTAACGGAAAAGTATCATTTTTTTTTCTTTTTTCTTTTTTGTTATAAAATGTTGAGACATTCTAGTAGATTGTGTAAGTATACTGATCGTCTGTAACGAAAATGGCCAAAACTATTCGAAAAACTACTTAGAATAAGTTGAACAAAATCCTATTGTCAAACATCCCATTATTTGCCAAAAAATGAACATCCATTTTTGGCTTTTAAAGAGTGGTTTTTGGCAACGACTCTTTAATTTTCATTTCAGAAGGTTTGCTGACTATTTGTCTTTCCATGCTCCAAGTACTTTCATCTTTTAAACGTCAGCCAAGTCGACAATAAATATTTCGTTATTAGTGAGGTAATAATTATCTCCAACTTGGTGCATTTTTTTAGAAGATGAAAGTACTCGTGGTACTAGAGAATGAATATAGTCTGTATCTTTCTTCCTTGAAAAATACACGTTAGATTACCAAATAAAAAAAGAACCCTTATTATTTGGACAAGTTACAGAATATTTGGTAATTGGATTTAATTCAACTCAATCAAAGTTGATTGTTGAACAGTTTCGGTCATTTTTATCCCAGCAGAACAGTAAAGTTATATTATTTTACTAGTATTTTTCTACATTTCATAAAAAAAAAAAAAAAAAATTCTGAATGACGTTGGATGGGGTACCTAAAGTCTCTTCTTAGTCTATGTATTCATAGAAAAAAAGTTTTCTAAAAATCTGTGGGCAATACTATTTATAAAATGCATTAGTTCTATGCTTTAAAATTCACTGAAAATAACTACTAAAAATGTAATGAATCTTTTTGCTTATTTAATGTATTTGCAACACACAGAAACACAATATACGTTAGAGAAATGGAGGTCTATATTATGCCAGTTTTGCAGCTCAACTTTCATGACAAAAACTGTTGGGTTATGTGTCATTCACCAAAGGAGAACGTTCTTACAAATTCAAATTTTAAAATGTTTAAATACAAGACACAATAGTATTTAATTGTACACGGTCAAAATTAGAGTTATTAACATTAGAAATTAATGTAACCAACTTAAAAAAAAGTAGAATTATAATTTCAGTTTTTGGACTGTGGGTAAATAAACTTAATTATAATTAACTGAAGTAAAATATTTTATTTCCGATTCCTTTTGAAATAATTCAATCTTAAGGTATTTAAATTAATGAATATTTGGACACTTCAGAGCAGGATTAAGAACTTCCTTTCAAACACTCAAAGTTCTTTTCGAACGTTTTCTTTAGAAATTTATTTCTTTATTTTCTTGCTTCGCGAGAAAAAAAGAGGGGGGGGGGAGTAAATTTAATTTTGGTGAAAGTGCATTTTTTTTTTCTCCCTCAACTAACTTGGCTTCGAATCCGAATTTATTTATGCAAGCAAATCGAAAGTACTTGAAACTGTGTGCTTCTCAATTAGCTACAAATTGAATTAGGCGTACTTGAATCGTAAAGAATTTAAACTTGTAGAATTTGCCACTGCTTTTATTCCTGATAAAATGTAGTGTACGGAATCCAGTTGCGCAAAATCGGTAGAACTTGATTTTTAACGTGTGATACTATATTTTAAAGTTTATTTCCACCTTCTTTAAAGGGGGCTTGGTACCTCTCGCTTTCACACAAAAATTATAAAAATATAAATTTTCTATTTTTGTGCATGTTTATAGTATTGTTATGAATTTTTCCACTGAGGTAATGATGGCACAGTTTTTACGGTATAAAAATATTTATTCTCTCTTCAAGAGCTCACAAAAGTTATTCGAAGAACAGTCACTATCAAGCTTCACTATCAAGCTTCCAAACAAGCTTCAATGAAAACAACTTCGAATACAGCGATTATACAAGTTCACTCTAGTAGGTAAACAAAGCGATAAGCTTTCATCGAAGTCCGAAGTCAATCTGAAAACTTTCCCGATCTCCGGTCTTTATATACCAGGCGTGTGAGAACATTCCCGAAATTTCCAGCCAATTCGTCGAAAAAGAAACGTCTCGAAATTTCTCGATTGCTTTAGGTGTTGCCACCTTTTTCTAACCTGTATAATCGCTGTTAATAAATAAAATAAGATAAAATAAATTACAATAGAATTTTAAAATAATACGTTACTATTTACACTATATACAGACAATTGGTGCAACAGCATTTGAAACCTTCTCCTTATTCTGGCAGTTTTTGAGCTGATCCGATCATTGCAATGGCAGGATAATAATATTTTCATGAAAAATTTAACACAGTTGCAATATCTCCTTCGATGTTTCGGACGCATTTTTCTTAGTTCGAGTTTTTGGAATTCCCATCTTATTCAAAACGCTAAAACTTCAGCAAATATGCATAAAATGATTTGAACACTTTTTTTGTGTCATTATAAAGATCTTTTTGACGGAAATAGGTATGGATTTTTGAATAAAATATAAACTTTTTTTTTTTACAAATTTAAATGTTGAAAAATCTTTTTTTTTAAGGCTTTTTTTTATCTATAAGAACAGAAACTGTCGTTTTTCTCGAAAACCATTTTACTTATTCCGATGCCTAAACAGTTAGAGTATATTACTAGAATTTTTTTTTCTTCAAAAATCAGGAAAGGATATTAAAAGATAAAAAAGTAGACAGAATTTGAAATTTTATGATTTTTTCACTTTTAAAATTTAGAGCACAATGTGAACTTTTTTTTAAAAATAAAATTTAGTTTTTGCCTAGTAATGCATCCAAATAGACAAAAATTATAATTTTAAAGGCTTAAATTAAAATAATAGTTTTTAAGGGTACCAAGTGTCCTTCTTTAGCATACATATACTTATTTTGTATGCTAGGCAAATAATTCTGTCCCTTACTTTGTTAATAATTTAAATTTTGCATATTTGAAAACTCTTTGCAATTTTTTTATCTATATAGTAAGAATAAAATACTTCTGTTAGAGTTAGGCCTCTATAAATGATGTTTACATCTCCAGATATACTGAACGGGTTAAAGAAAGAGTAAAGGGCATAACCTGGATTATTCGGAGGGGAGATGATGGGGGGGGGGGGGGCTCTAGATTTTTCTTCAAATCATTAATTTTTCAGAAATGTTGATTGCATTTCGTGACGAAGTATTAATTAATGATTATTCATTAATTTTTTTTCTTTTAGAATAGTTAAAAAAAAAAAAAAAAAAAAAAAAAAATCACGGAATCTATTTTTGAGGTTTTTTTTTCAGTAGCTTTTATTTTGTACCGAGGGTAACCATGTGAAAGAGGGTACTAGGGGTGTGGAACATCGCACAACTTTCAGTTACACTATATTTCTGATGTGGATTGGTGTCATTTACCGTTTTTATATTTTCATCATTCTTGAGAAAAAATGACCAGTTCGGTGATATTTTCTTTCGATAAGTCTTTTATAAGTCTTCCTATGAAAAAAAAAAAAAAAAAAAAAAAAACTTTTTGCCAATATGAGGATTTTGGCAATATTTATTTTGATAATTCTTATATAATCTTTTCTTACAAGTGAAACTGAGGAGAGGGGAAAACACGATCGTCGATGAGCTCTGCTCTGCTCAAGGAAAGCGAACTCGGTGTTGAAGGCATTCGTGTTTCAACATCTTACGCCATTAAATCATTTTTAAGGGGATTTCGGTGATGGGGATGTTTAGAACACATTTAGAGGCATTACCACAGCGATTTGGAACAAAATCGTTTTTTTTAAGCAATCATTGAAAAACATGATATTTTCAATGGCAGCTAGCTTTTGCGCATGCGCGATTTTAACTTAAAATAGTACTTAATAGTAACACGCACACACACACTTTTCTTTTTTGAGATCAGGAAGTTCCAAAACATGGAGAATTTTTGTTCGATTTTTTTTACCGAATACTATACTTTCATTACCCTATACATTACATATGGTTAATTGATAAATTATATATATATACTTTTTACAATGTTCTTATTTTTCCATGTTTTCTATTCTCAAATATATATTAAAGTTAACACTAAAGAACTTGCCGAGTACTGAATGAAAAATAACATTATCGTTTATATTAATGTCAGAGAAGTGCTAAAAATACTATCAAGTAATTGAAACACACATTTTTACTCGATTGTAGCTGCTCATTAAGTGTTACATCTTTTTTTGAGGAAGCAATGATTATAGCACAAATATTATTGAAGAAGTTTTAACGAAATACTTATATGTAGTCCCCTGACAAGAATGTTGGCCGTATGCAGATGCCCTTCTCTGCCAATACAAGAAATTAAGTCCTGATGGTTTCATCAGATTTACCATTTCAGTTTTAATACGTTCAGAGCAAAGTGTACGAACGTACGCTGTCGTTTAGCCCTTAGAAAATAATATTTCTATAACTTTGTATAGGTTTGTATGACATAACAATTCGAACCATTTAATGAAATAAAAAGATTATTTTATTTAGGCAAATCAGGAGGTGTTAAAATGTGCATCTGAATTTTGTCGGACTTGGGGCCTTTTAACTTGTGATAGCAGT